>JAFEMH010000092.1:0-600000 GCA_022495995.1 Adenophora triphylla var. japonica
GGAGTCCCAACAAAAGATAAGACCGGCTCTCGTTGTCGCCAGAAAACCGGGGAGCCTCTCGACCAGCCTCAAAAACTGCCCCGACTACTTGTGGGAACCTTCCTCCACCTTCCCAAGGGTCCTCCCTCGGCCAATGCTCTCCGAGCTACTTCTCCCGGTCAGCACCATTCCTTCCGGCCACCAAGTGGATTTCTCGGAAGAGGAGCGACAGAGAAGGAGACTCTGGGGCAAGGACAATGTAGGAAAGCTCTGCAAAATCGGGGATGCTCCTCCCTGGGCACTACGATCGGGCTTCCCGCCGGCGATTCCTCATCTTCCCCTATAGTGGGATCAACTTGCTCGCAGCCTTATCCGTGGTCCTTTCCGACCACCCGCGAGGAGACGCCGGTAGTTAGGAAAAAGCCGTCGAGGTGTGCCCGCCGTGATCGGGGTGGACGCCTCTACGCCCGAAATTCCGCCAACGCCTCTGGGATCTGCCGGTAAACCGCTCGTATTCCCCCTACTTCTACAAGAACATAGTTGTCGAGGAGAATGCCTCGGCCATGGTGGGGGACATAGGCCTTGCTCGACCGAGGTAGATAAGGGGGCCGATTTCTTTCGTTCCATACTGGGTTCCACTCTCGCATGTTCAACCCGCTCTCCTTCCGGCAGCAGCAACAAGTGCGCCGCGGCTGCGGGAATGCCGCACACCCCGACCGCCGAAGTGGATAACAAAACTTCCATTTTTATGCCAAACTTCGTGAGCCGGAGGAGGCTCAAGCGAGGATAGGGACCTTGAACTCCCTTATGGAGGAAAAGGACAATGCCTTCAAACCGTATGAGTCTCGAGATTCAAGTGACTTCACCGACCGCTCGTCGTGGTGGAGAAGGACTCGAGAGGGTGGGGTGGGTCGGGCTGGGATGAGCTCCGCGGGCACAAGGCCGAGTGGGAGCTCTGTGGAATAAGTGGAGCTCTGCGGCTAAGCCGGGAGGCTACCAAGGTTGATCTCGGGAGGCCTTGGGGGAAATGTTGGTGGACGAGTCAGTCCGACCACTGCCTCCATAGCAGGGAATGGAGGCGTAAGTACCCCAACTGATCACACCCTTTCAAACACACGGAAACACCGCACTCATCAACGCAGCCTCGACGACCTCTCGGCACTCAAAACCCTCTCAAAACCCTCTCAAACCCCCAACCAAACCAAGGGAGGAGCCTTTCGGGATAAAAAGGGACAAAAGGACCTTTCGGGAATTTTCAGAAATTGGGAAAGCAATATTGGTCCGTACGGACCTCTTTGTTGTCATAATTACCGAATCTCCTTAAAGTCCACAATATTCCTCAAATCCCGGGAAAATGATTACCCCATGCAGAGTTGGTCCGTACTTTACCTCTTTGCATGCAAGATGGTCCGTACGGACCTTATTGCTCGTGGACACCATAATTGCAAATATTCCTCCATCATCACAGCATTCCTCAAATCGAGGAAAACCAAAATACTGGATTACCAAGTGAGGTCCGTACGGACCTCTTGCACCAAATCTCGGCACTATAAATAGAGGGCTCCCCCTCCTCATTTTCACACACCTCCCACTTCTCTCTTCCTCCCTAGCCTTCCGGCTTCCCCTCTAAGTCCTTTCGAGGCATTCCCGCCCTTTCGATCCTTCCGAGGCCTTCCGAGCCCCTCGTGGTGCTCCGGCCTCCCCGAGCGCTCCCGAGACGCCTCCCGCGCCGCCCCGAGGCACTCTCGAGGTACTCGAGGCCCCTCGTGGTACTCCGAGGCCTTGCTCGGTCTTTCCACGGTGTCCCGCTCTTTCCGAGTCAAACCGACGATCCCAAACCACGCCGAAACTCGCCCGAGTGACTCCCGCCACCACAACGCACGCCGAACCTCCGCCCGAGTGATCCCGACGATCCCCACGCACGCCGAACCTCTCGCCCGAACGCAGCCTACAACCTCAACTCACGCCGAAACTCGTCCGCGTACAACCGGTCCCTCCCGAAGCAATCCCGATCCATACCGAACGCTACTCCGACCTCAAACACTATTCCCCACGGAAGACAGACACGAACCAACATTGGTAAGTGCTTCCTTCCTACACTATTTCAATACATTTCCATACATAGCATACAATGTAGACATCCGATACAAAGCATGCATTTTTAAAAGCACACACACACACACACAACATTTAAAGGATATTAGGGTATCCGAAAGACTCGCTTTTACGAGGCTACTGTGAGCTCTAATATTCTAATATTCTCTTCCCGGGAGTCATCTCGACCTCCGAACTCAAAATCTCATCACACAAAAACAGCTTTAAAATTATCTTTAAACCGATGCCCTTTTTCAATGTTTTGGGCTTAATAAAAACGGCGCGGCGACTCTACAAAACAAAAACGGCGAGACACCGCTCCAACGCGAAAGATGCCTGATGCCGGGCGCGCGGCGCCGCCTCTGATCCGGGTAATTTCACTGGCGACTCCATTGGGACATTTTGTTTTAAAACTTTTAAACAAAACAAAAGATTTTTAAAACGATGATGAGGGTCAAACTTTCATTTTACCCCTTCCTTTAACTCGTTGTGTGTGTGTGCACGTGCTTCGTTTTTATTTTACAAAAAAATAAAAATACAAAAAAAATGCATCAATATACATCTCGTGCATTACATTTAAAATTCTTCAAAAACTTCTGTTTTACTCGTAAAAGAATTTTAGAGACCGCACACTACGCGCACCGCCGCTCTGCTACACCGCACACTACTCACACCGCCGCTCTGCTACACCGCACGCTACGCGCACCGCCGCTCGGATACACCGCACACTACAACCCTCAACCCGGAGTGGTCTCGCCAGAGCCCGTTAGGTCTTCCTAGGCCTCTTGGACGCGCACGGATCATTCCAAACATCCCATCCTAGCCAAGCGCCAACCCCGCACGTTCAGTCTCGAGTCACACTCGTCCGCACTCTGGCTGGTTTTTACCTGGGCCCGTGTCATACACTGATACATATACCATGCCGGCCATTTTTCGAGTCAAGGCTCGAACTCAAGATCCTTGCGCAAGCAAAGCGATGAAAGGTCATGCTAAAATCTTGACTCCGATCTTGATTTCCGGCTACACCTGCACGATGTTCCGTCCCGATATACATCCATGCTCGCATGACACCATGTCATCACGCTGATACGTCGCCCATGACAATATGACCAGCCAACGCCTAACGTCACAGATCCCTTGCGCAAGCAAGGTAAAGAGAGGTCATGCCGAACTCTTGACTCCGATCTTGACTCAGCCGCCGGCTCGGTTCACTATTCACGGCTAACGCATCAAAACGAACATGACAGCTCGGTCCTTAGGTTCGATTTTTCTTTTAGGCCGGTGGAAACCGCTTGCACTATAGGACCCTCGCCCGGGGCCGTCCACCCCGGGATGTCGAAATACAGTGTGCAAAACGAGGGGCTTATAGCCGCACGTATGGTCTCCACGACCCAGATCTAGCATAGTTGCGAAAAGAAGAGCAATCTTTTCCAACCTACCTAGGATTCTCGAGAAAACATGTTTTAAGTAAATTAAAACAACAAAAAAATCAAAAATAAAAGAAACGGAAACCGCATGCCACGTGAGCTTTCCCCTTTATCCCGTTAGGCCATTCCCGTGTCTAAACCTTGCCCATCACCCTCCAAACCTAACAGAGTGGTCGAGAGTACCCGGAACCCGTCTCCTCCAAAGGTCAAAACAAGAAGGTCCTACCTCCTTCCCACTGTCACTCAGACACCACAATTCCCCATGGCCAAGTCAAGGATAACAACGATGAGAACGGGACCTTACCCCAAGAAATTTCCCAACATTGGAAGAAGTTTCGCAGTGTCCTCACGGCTATCGAGAAACGCCAAGGTGAGCAACAAGCTCGATCGAAGGTGCCATGCACCACTTCGAACATTAGCCACCCAACTACCCGGGGCTTCCCAAGCCATGATCGCTCCTACAGCCTCTCTAACATCTCTCATTGTCTCCCGTAAGTCAACCTCGTTACCCTCGTACGAGCCATGCAGCATGACGTAAGGCCACAAGACCTTCCAGAGGAAAGCTTGCCCATCCAGCCTCCCCGAGGTCCCGTACTCACCGCCGAACAACGAACACATCTCGGTGGGACGTCTCAAGCGACAGAAGGCTTGTCCGGAAATGGAATTCCAGGATGCAATGAACGAGGGCCGCCCTCGACGAAAGAAGAAGCTATCTTCTCAACAAAAACCGAAAAAGAGGTACGAATCCGTGATCCCACAAATGAACCCTCGAGAACCCTCGTGAAAGTTTGACTACTACGTCATCTACTCCAAAGAAGCCTAGCTCGCACAAGGCCATGGCAATGTCTCCGCTCCATGATCAGCCGGGACGAAGCCGCACCGCCACCGAAGGCCCGAAGGTCCGTATAATCCAACCCCGTCTTGGGAAGATCTCAAAGCCACTATTGATGCTTCAAGAAAGGCTATGACAAATAACGAATTGAAATGCGCAGCCTCGGCCTTACGCCAATCGTGCTCCTCCCACTACGTAAATAGGAGAGACAAGCAAAACCATAAGTCCAGAGGTGAATGTTCTCGACACGTTCCGCCAAATCCCAGAATCCTCCACGGACAGACAAAAGGCCACCATACCGAGCCACGAACCGAAAAGGGACCCTACGCCAAAGAAGCCGAAACCTTGGACCCAAAGGTCGAAGATCCCGTCTTGACACAGCCTCAAGCGCACTCAGCTAACATCTCGCTCGGTCCTTACTCACTTCATCTTACCCGCACAAGCTCAAGTTGGAAGAAAGCCTCGGCCTGCACTACGGTTCCCATCACAGCTGACACCCGATGAAGCGCCGTATGATTGGCAACGTCAATTACAAAGAATATCATCACCTTCACAGTAGCTCGACCTTCCAAAATTTGGGGCCGACTCATAACGAGCCTCTCTACATAACAGCTTCAACCGGACGAGCGCCGTCTCCTCGGTGCTGGTAGATGGGGATCATCCACGAACGTCCTTCCCGCCAAAATGATGGATTTGCTAGGATCAAAGCAACCGATCTAAAGCCCTCGACTCGTGCAATCAAGGCATACGACTCAACATCCCGCCCAGCCTGGGAATAGCCACCTTGAACTCGTGGTTTGGAAAACAAATGGTCCCGACGGATTTCCAAGTCATCGACATCCCGATCACATTCACCTGCCATTTTGGGACGCCTCGCTACACCGTATCAATGGGGTGGCATCCACTCTTCATCGCTGCGTAAAGTTCGTCCAAGGAACAGATCTTACCATCATCTACGGTGATAGCATAGTCAACGAAAGGACCGAAACAAACGGCGTCCCGGCCTTAGAAATCAAACCCGACGATGATGGCATGATGCTAACAGGTTCACCATCGAAAGCCCAAAGGCCCAAGTGTGCCACATAGACTCCGCCTTTGATTTGGGACAAGATCCTCCCCCGATGAAAATGATGAAGCACATGAACTACATCCCGGCTCGGCTTGGGAAAACGCCATCGTGGCACTCAATGTATCATCAATATCAAAGAACAATACCTCGCACGGCCCGGGATACTCTCCTACTCCCGAACACATTGCGGAGGACAAGCGAGCCGCACGAAAACGCTCCACGTATAACAAAAGAGGCTTGCACGCCATCTCCGATCTTCGTCCCACAGCCTTCGACATGACCAAGTACTTCACAAAGAAGGCCGGCAACTTGGAAGAAGATCCAAAGGGAACAGAGCCGATCAACGCCAAACAAAGCCGGCCGACAACCATGGACAAGCTCCAGCAGTAACCTCGGCAAGATTCGTAGGCCTCAAGCCAAATCCCGTCCGAAGAGCATTCCTCGACACACCGCCTCTACGGGATCCACAACCACCACTATTCACAACGAATTTTGGTTCGGGAAAACCCCTCTTCGCGTAAGAACTCGAAAACTCTCTCGTCAACACTCCCGCCTTCAACAAACGGGACGAGTCCGCATTCGAGCTAGTAATGCCCAAGACAAAAGCAAAAGACTCCGCAGCGATGCTTGGGACGAGCCACCGCTCCACCTCGCTTCTTCAAAGAAGAAATCGAGATGCCGATCTAATCGATTTTGTTTCGATAACTCGTGATAGCAATGATCGGGAACGGTGACATAAAGCCCTTCAAGCCCCATCTCCTATCAAGCTCATTGCCACTCAATAACCGGGCCACTTTCTCCGACTCCACCGCCAAAGAAAAGGACATGATCGAACAACTTGGTCCGACCCTCGAGTCCTAGAGTCTAGTGTCAAAACTCATCCCGAGTCCATTAGCTTTGAATTTGAGTCTCTCGAGTCATCCGATGGCCTCACGCCGTAAGATTACGAACTCATTGCCAATAATGTATTCCCGTATGCTCTTAATGAATGCTTCGATCTTTCCGAGTATCCTCTCATTGCATCTTTAACAACCGATAAATTAACTAACACACAAACAAGCTTAATAACGATTCACTTGATAAAGAAGTGCACACATTAAACGAACAATACATTAAGCACATCTTTAAGCATGTTGTCAAACGAGAGAAAACCGGGCCCAAGCCGCCGAGGAGGTTTTAACCAAAGTGAATTTGGGAACCGCCAAGAGCCAAAAGAGACGCAAATCGGAAGTTTCTTCACCGCACAGAGCAAGACGCATTGACCGCACCGCTCAAAGAGTTCGTGGACGTGTTCGCTTGGTCTTACCGAGACATGCCCGGATTAGACCCTAACATTGTAGAGCACCGGATCCCTCAATCCCGAGGCTAAGCCCATCAAGCAAAAGCTACGCCGAATCAAGCCGTAATGGTCTTTACAAGTCAAAGAGGAGATCGAAAAATGCTCCGCGTCTGGCTTCATCGTGGTGATTGAATACCCCACATGGCTCTCCAATATCGTCACGGCCACCAAGGCCAATGGAAAAGTACGCCGTTGCGTGGACTTCCGAGATCTCAACAAAGCAAGCCCCAAGGACGATTTTCCACTACCCAACATCGACATGTTGGTAGACACTACCCAATTTCGAAGTCAAGTCCTTCGTGGACGGTTTTGCCGGGCTACAATCAAATCAAGATGGCCGAAGAAGACCAAGAAAAGACAAATTTTCACAACCCCTGGGAACCTATCACTACACGCAATGCCGTTCGGACTAAAGAACGCTCTGGGCTACTCTACCAACGGCAAAGAACCGCCCTCTTCCACGATATGATCCACAAAGAGATCGGGCGTACGTCGATGACATGATCGTTCACTCAAAGGGATCGACGGACAACACCTCACGCACTGAGAAAATTCTTCAATCGCCTCCGAAAACACTCAATGAGGCTTAACCCCGCCAAATGCACATTTGGGGTTAGCCGAGGCAAGGTTTTGGGATACATGGTCACCGAGAGAGGCATCGAGGTTGATCCTCAAAAGATCAAAGGCTATCATCGAAATGAGACCACCGCAAACTCGTACATGAGGTGAAAAGCTTCATGGGCCGCCCGCAATATATCGCCCGCTTCACAACCAATTGACCTCTATGTGCGAGCCAATCTTCAAACCGATGAAGAAGAACGCCGACATCGAATGGAACTCGTAATGCCAAGATGCCTTTGAAAAATAAAAGCATACCTTGTGAGTCCTCCGATTCTCTCGTCCTCCCCACGAGGAAAAGCCACTGCTGCTATACCTAACCGTGACCGACACCGCAGCTTGGAGCCATGCTCGTCAAGAAAAGAAGGAGTCACGGGTCGAAAACGCCATCTACTTCGTCGCCGAAAGTTTCAAGGCAAATAACTCAATTACTCACCCTCGAGAAAACCTCGCGCAGCCTGTATGGGTTGTCGGGAAACTACGGCACTACATGCACCGCACACGGCACACTTGGTTTCCAAAATGGACCCAAATAAGTACCTCTTCGACAAACCATCTCTCACAATGAGGCTCGCCAAATGGTCTTTCTTCCTAGCGGAATTTGACATCAAGTACGTAAACCAAAAGTCAATCAAGGGACGGGCCATGGCCGAACAACCGCCGATTTCCCAACCGACGAGGCTCGAGGCCCCGAACCACAATTTCCAGACGAGGGAATCTTCGCAATCGAAGGCGAAAATCGATGGCAACCGTTCTTCGACTGAGCAAACCAACAAAAAGGGAAACGACATCGGTATGCTCTTGGTAGATCCCAAGGACGAGCACACCCCAATTGCTATAAAGCTCAATTTCGAGGTAACCAACAATGCCGCCGAATATGAAGCCTCGCGCCGCCGGACTACAAGCCGCACTCGAGAGGAATGTCCAGAACTCGAAGTTTATGGGGACTCAAACTTGATCATCAACCAAGTCTCCAACAAGTGGAAAACCATAGACCTGTGCTTGCAAAAATACCACGCCCGCATGGAGGACCTCATCACACAATTCGAAGAGGTCACCTTCCACTATCTTGCCAAGAGACCGAAACAGTTTGCAGACGCCTTAGCCACCTTCGCTTCACTCGTGGAGATCCCCGAAGGAAAAGCAATCAAACCCTTCAAAGCCTGACGAAAGGAAATTCCCCGCCACCGTTGTGAGATCGAACTGTAACCTAAGCCCGTCAATGAGCCATGGTATAACCGTATCTTCCAATACCTCAAGAACGGGAAACCACCTTCATGAACAAGGAAGACCCACACACGTAAGGGGTCAAAACCAAGAGCATCATGGCCCTAAAACGCCTCGCCTCTCACTTCGTCATCCTCGGGACATGCTATACAAGAAACGCTACCACGGGCCACTCCTACGCCGCATCGCCCAAGAAGAAGCAAACAAGTTCATGAACGAAGTCCACAATGGGGCTTGCGGTCCCCACATACGAACGCCAGAGCCCCGATGCAAATCATTCTCGTGATGGGCTACTACCGGATCTCCATGGAGGCAGACATTGCATCCACTTTGTCCGAAGCCGCGACAAGTGCCACCCGGCTTCTCCAACCTCAATCATCTCGCCGCCCCACGATCTCTACCGCATGACTACACCTCGCCCTTTCGCCACTGGGAATTGACGTCATCGGGAAAATCGCTCCGCTGTGCAAAGAATCTGGCCACGTAGTTCATCTTAGTAGCCATCGACTACTTCACCAAATGGGTCGAAGCCAAGTCCTACAAGGTACTCACCTCCAAGAAGGTCGCGCATTTCCTCAAGGAAAACATCATCGCCGATACGGCATCCCAAATGAGGTCATATCGTACAACGGCTCACACTTCGGGGGGAATTCGGCTGCATCACCGGGCTGAATTCAAGATCACACGCCACAAATCTTCTCCCTACCGGCCACAAACAAACGGCGCCGTGGAAGCAAAGAAACAAAACCTCGAACGGATCATCCGAAAATGACCACCCGAGGACGAGATTGGCCCGAGAAGCCGCACCTTGCACTTTGGGGCTACCGCACATCGGGCCGAATGCCCACGGGAGAAACCCCATTTGCCCCGACATACGGATGGAAGGCCCCTTCCCATCGAGCTAGAAATTCCCTCACTCCGAGTGCCGCTGAAAATGACATCAACGAAGTCGAATGGCTCCGGCCGACACGACGAATTGGCTCGCTAGACGAGCGACGACTAAAGGCCATGGAACACGTCCGAGCCTATCAAAGCAGATGGCTAGAGCTTTCGACAAGAAAGTCAAATCCCGAGACATCGTGGAAGGTGACCTCGTACTCAAAGAAAAGCCTCCCACTCGAACCAACCCACTCGGGAAAATGGGAACCCACATGGATCGGCCCTTTCGTGGTTCAAAAGATCTTCTCCGAGGCGCCATGAAGCCGATGCACTGACGGCAATCCCTTCATGAATCCAAATAACTAAGCAAACTTCGCAGATACTTCGCCTAAAGAAGAACAACTGGCATCTCTTGGCACTCCATGTAGTGTCGAACTACGCAGCACTCCGAGCCCTCTAGTCCGGGGAACGTAGGCAACCTTAATTGGTCCGGTCTAAAAATACACAAAAAGTCAAAAGTTTGAATGTCAATCAAGACCTCCATCAAGCTACGCACTTTTCAAGAACACGCCCCAACAAATACCTTGACCAAGTCAAACGACGGCGGCAACATCAAAGGACATCCGAGGGTCACTCAAAGATCAAACGACCGACTCATGTCCGCTTCCAAGCCGTGGGCTTGTCTTCGCCCTCACGCGCTTCAAAAAAAAAAGAGCTCGAGCAAGGGCTCACAAAATAAAAAAAAGGAGCTCGAGCAAGGGCTCACAAAAAAAAAAAAGAGAGATCGAGCAAGGGCTCACAAAAAAAAACAATAAATAAAAGAAGCTCAAGCGTAAGCCGCAAAAAGAGGTCAAGAGCCCGACGCCAACAAGAGGCAAGGAAGCTACGAAAAGACCGTCAAAACGACTTGTCAAGGGAGCATTCAACCTCTCACCCAAGCACAAAGCCTCAAGAAAGGGATTGCCGTCATGGCCTGCATCGCTTCACCCGCAAATGCAATGTAAAAGTCCAAAGATGGACGCCGACAAAGTGCACAATGTAAGCAAAGGCAAACAAGAGATCTTGCGTCTCGACAAAGCTTTAAAAGTAAATCACAAATCACTAACGGTTACAACATTTCTTGATGAGTTCAAGCACGGTCTACTCTCAAGTTCACAACATGCTAAAAGACAAACTTTAATACATTTAACTAATAATGTGTTTGCAAATGCAATGAATGGATACCTAGGAGGTCATTCCGCGCCATCTCGCGCTTGTCCCTCGCCATTCTTTCCTTTCTTCCCTCGTCCCCGGCGAGTCTTCTTTCGCTCCACGTGAACCAACTCGCGTCTCTCGCTCCGAGATCCGGGGTCCTCCCCGTAGAGTCAAACAATCCAAGAGCTCTCGTGGCTTCATTCGCCCGTGCTTCGGCTCTGATCTCCTCCTCGCGAGTCCGCAAAAGAGGACCTCTCCCCGTCGCCGGTCAACTCTAGTCTCGTAGTCAAACAAAGTGTCTCCCGTCACATCCAAAGTGGTCGACTGTGCTTCGAACTCCTAAGGCAATAGCTACTACGGCAACCGGGTCCTGCAATCGCTACACGCCGCTTCTCCAAGACCACTGGGATCGCCCAACACGCCGCTCATACTGTGCCGTACACGAGTCGTCAATACGACGCTCCCGACGTCTAAGGAGTACCACAGAGGGAAAGCGGAATACTTCCATACCCTCGTAAAATACAAGAAGGCACCTCGAAGCCGCCATACAAAGAGGAACTACCTCCGCAAGAGCAAGGTCATCCTGCCCCAACAAAGGCTCCTCGCTTCATCCCAAACCGCCGGAAACAAGCGACGGAATATAGAAGGAGGACCAAGACAAACTCGAACTCGACAACGTAGGACCCTTCCCGCAAGATCCTCCTAGTCTCAATCCTCCAAAGGCGGAACCCACCAATGATCTCGATGCGTACTAAGCCGTGCCATCCATCTCTCCCAAAGGATCGATCCATATCCAACACAAGAGGTCGCTGAGCAAATGACCACGGGCTAAACGACGCCTGAGCCCTGGCATGGCCTCGAAGTCTCTCTCGCAGCCCACAAGGTGAGCAAAGCGGGCTTCCCTCTCATAAACCGATCCCCGCCGCTGCGACGGTCGATACCATGAAGAGTCTCCCCAAAGACCAACGGGACAATATCCTCTCCACTCGCAGCCCTCTACCACATCTAGCAAAGCGCCATCACAAATGCCAAGTGGAGCCGACCAGAAAAGCGTCGCCATCACGCACAAGGCAAATGCGTCCCAAGAGACGTCACTCATCATCAACCATGAACCGCTCCGCAGCTCGTAAATGTCGATATGACCCGAATCAAGGATCATGCCCCGCACTTCTTCCAACGAAGTACGAAGAAAGCCTCGCAAGCTTCACGCGCACCGCAGACCACCAATCAAAGGAAGCGAGATGGCCTCCACCTCCTGGCCCCCCATCAAAGCCCGAAAATCCTCAAAAGTGGGCACCATTTCATTATAGGAGAAACAAGACACATGCCTCCTAACATCCTGTAACTTCGCGGCACCCGCAACAAATCCCAATCAGAACCAACTCCTTAAAAGACCAAATCGAGCAAAGACGAAACCTTACCTCGAAAGCTCCGTCTCGATGCCTCATACGACGCCGCATCCACGTTTTCAGCCGCTCAAGGAAGTGTGCTTGCCTCTCTCGCGAAAGCCTCGGCAAAATTCTAGGGACGTACGAAGAATCCATGGCAAAAATGGAGGTTCCTAGAGAAAATGGGGAAGAAAGCTCGAAATGGCCGCAAATGGGGAAATGGGAAGAACCTGCACACCGGAAAGCATTTATCTCCTTCCCAAAAGCAAGGTTGGTCCGCACGGACTCTTTGCATGCTAGGTATGTCCGTACGACCTCCTTGCAAAAGAACCCATTTTCCTCAAAGAAACAAGCATAACAACCACCGGCCCTCAAGAAACCTTGCTCCAAACCGCCCAAACACTGCCAAAGCCATTCCCGCAAACATACACTACCCACAAACGCACTCTCACCACGTGGCATGCACAAAAATATAATAATAATAGCAACAATTTCTAGGACAAATCCCGGAATCACAAAAATGACATTACATCTTAAAATAAAATGCCGTTTGCCATGCAAATACGTGTGTTTTATTACAAAACCCATAAATGTCTGCATGCTAAACAAAAAAAGAGGGATATGAAAAGAGGGAAAGCAAATGAATACTAATCGACTCCTCAAAGATCATCATCCTCGCCAAGGTCCTCCAGAGAAGTCGGGCATCCTGAACTCGCCCGTCACATCCTCGTCGTCGAATACCGAGCACCCGCCGGAGGCTCCCACGAAAAGTACTCAAGGATCAAATCCGGCGAAAGGATCAAAGAAAGAAGGCTCGAGGAACCTCACCCCGTGCGCCATGCGCGGAGGCATGAACCGATAAAAGGGCCGCTCCTCGAAGGCCCCGCAGCCTCCCGAAGACGCCCCGCATCCATGCTATGCCGCCCTCGAAGGTCCCTCCCGCCGCGGCTCCGGCCGGCTCTAGGCGTGAGGAACGCCCACGTAATGCCTCGAAGGCATAGGCTCGTACGCCGGCACGCGTCGCGAAGACCGGCAAGATATCTTCGCCATCTTCTTCGCAAACGACCTCATCGCCACGTAACGGCGAGTCAAGCATATCATAGGCTCTCCTGTGACTCGCACCAACAAGCGCCAAGGAAACGCTCAAAGAATACAGCTTATACTCAACAACAAAAAGAGAAAAATACGTAAAAGATGCCAAGATGGAAAAGAGTCAAGCACACTCACCGATCTATCTGGATCCACTTCAGATGCAAAGCAGAGCTCGCCCGAACGGCATGTACACCCTCCTCTCGATCCGTCCCCACGGACATACGTGAAATCCGGCCCCGCATCGGAACCTCTCGGGAGCTCGCGGCGCCCTCTCTCTCCGCGCGCACTCGCGGCGCCCTCGCCTTCCTCCTCACGAAGGCCCCGTACTCCTCTCCATACAAAATGAACTCCTGCGCCGACACCGCCAAGGTACCTCTCAAAATCGAGCACGCCCATGTCTCCGGAATCAAGCATCCCAAAGGGAGGGTCCTCTGAGCCACGGGAAGCACACCAGGCCATGCCGCTGTAAGACCCGCTCCCCAAATACATAACATCGCAGTCAAGCCCCGCAAAGATCTTCCGTCAAGCTGCCACCTCTGGAGCTCCTCAAACTCATCTCCTCATACCGAGCCCACGGAACAAAACGAACCCCTCCGGCTACCCTCTCCTGTACGCTCCCGCACATCCCCGTAGGCGATGGTGAGCTTCCCCGCTGGTCCTCCTCTTCCTCGCCGTACGAGCTCAAATTTCAAAGATAGCAGATACGCAAAGCAACCCTCAGATTCTATCCCACTGAAGCACCGAAAATCTCATAGAACCACACTCGCGACAAAAACAGAGAAGGCTCAAGCAAAAGAAAACGGAGAAACGACAAGTTGCTAAATCAAAAACAAAGAATAAACTCATACCTCCAAAGCAAAGTCAAACAAAGCCAACGAATCAAGCCACACCCGCTAAACCGGTCCAAAGAGAAGTAGAGCTCGCCAAGCTCGCTCGCCCCAAGCAATATCACTGCACCCTATCCAGTCAATCAAGCTCTCCAACAAAGCAAAGGGAGCCGCTGTCGCGTGGTTCGAGAACAAAGTCTCTGACAAGGCATACCACAAAAAGGAGCGCGCCAATCAAGCTCCGCCACACCGGCCGGTACCCCGGATGTAGGCCCCAATGCCGGCCGTGATCTTCAGCTCCACATCGCTATACAAAGCATGCCTGTGCCCCTCGCGAGGACGAGGCTCAAAGCCCAAGCCTCGGTCAACACACATCGGAGATCATATCTCTCCACCGCACCGGCCCTCCTTTCAAGGAAAGCCCGTAATCGCAAAGAAAGCCGGTCGGCGTCACCGTCACCTCTCCCTGCCTCGTATGGAAGGTGTGGGTGGTATCCCACCGCACTCGTAAAGGCCAAGGAAGACGCTCTTGTTCTTCCTCGTGTCGTAAACTCCGGCCAGTTCTCGACGAACACCCCTGTGCCGTAAGCGTAGACCACTCCTGACTCGGCCTACCGTCCACGTAAATATCGTGCATCCGCCGCCACAGCTTCAACAACAATGCCTCGAGCGACCCCCGAAGTCTTCATCCTCTCGCCTTCCTGCCATAAGCTCCCGCATCCCGCAGTAAACACAAAGAAAGGTACGCCAATCACAAGATTTTAATATAAAACAAAGGCACATATAACCCGTCACAAAACACGGCACACATTGCACATAATTTTCACATACATTATACATATAATTTTTCCATGTAACCTGTCACAAAACACGGCACACATTGCACATATTTTTCACATATAACCCGTCACAAAACACGGCACACATTGCACATATTTTTCAAAAAAAAGTCCGTACACGGCAAAGGCACATATAACCCGTCACAAAAACATGGCACATATTGCACATATTTTCCCCACAAAGTCCGTCACCCAAAACATGGCACACACGGCACGACACATATGCATAACACATTTTTCAAAAATCCGTCCCTACACTGCATTAACACACTTTCGTACAAAACCCGTCACAAAACACGGCACATGTCACATTTTTTCACAAAAATTATCACTACACGACAAACTTTTCTCATAATGTACATACATAAATAGCATACGGTACAAAACACCAAAGCATGCATTTCATTAGAGAGGCACTTTATTTTCACAAATAAAAGCTAATCTACACATTTCTCGCACAAAATACACATACCCACAATTTTTACATGTCCATTTTCAACAATTCATCAAGAATTTCACAAAAAGGCATAAAAAATATAACAAAAATTCAAAAATGCGAAAAACTAAAACCTAGTTCTAGCATTCAAAAATTCGAGCAGGAATCAAAACGAACGGATTTCTTACCTCCCCGACGTTCATAGAGCGACGATTGTGCACCTCCGGATTCTGATACAAGACATCCGGTTCTTCGAAGATGGAACGAACGAAATCCAATTTCCTTTGAGCTCCATCCGTTGCTCGACCACCTCTTGACTGCGTTGACGACGACTCCTTCGAGATCCTTCCGCCATGGCAAGCAATTCAAGCGAAAAATGGAGGATTTTGGTTAACAATGGAGATTTTTTTTTCTCTCTCTCTCTCGCCTGGTTCACGAACTGGAAATGGGAAATGAAGGGGGAGCCTCGGTTTTTTAACCCGGTCAAAACTGAACCGCAAAACCAAGGTGGTCCGTACGGACCTCTTGTAGCCAGTTGGTCCGTACGGACCTCTTTGCAAGGGGTGGCCAAATTACTTTCCCCGCCCTTATAATCTTTGCCCCCGGCTGTCCTAAGGCCTTTTCCAAGAAATCCAAGTGTAATGGTCCCTAACCCTTCAATTCAACCACCGCCATCAACGTAAGACCGGTCTCGCCCACTTCAACGGCAATTCAATCCACCGCCCGCCAACGTAAGCACTCAAGAAGGAGCCAACACCTCCTCAAGACGAATCCGCACACTTCAAAACGCCCGACGGCACTCAAGAAGGAGCCAACACCTCCCAAGACGTAATCCCAAGGCACAAGACGCTTCCAAACGCTCAACGGCAATTCAAACCGCCCGCTCAACGGTAATTCAAGAAGGAGCCAACACCTCCCAAAGACGTAATATCAAGGCACAAGACGCTCCAAACGCTCAACGACAATCTCAACCACCGGCCCTCAAAAGAGGTCCGAAGTCATCTTTCCCAATGTAAAAGGGCCCCTACAAGGTCACGCATCCCCAAGCATTCAAGCACCGGCCGATGTAAGCCCGAATCTCGCCCACTTCAACGGCAACGCAAGCACCGGCCATCAAAGTAAGCCCGAGCTCCTCCCCAACAAGTCGAAAGTGGAAGTCATACAAGACCGCATATCCCCAAAGACCGACCATCATCCTTGCCCACTCAACGGCAAAACAAGCACAAGAAGGAGCCAACACCTCCGAGTACAAGTCCCAAGGCACGAAGCGCCTAAAATGCCAAATGGTGAAGCAATCACCGCCGTCATCCTTGCCCACTTCAACGGCAACGCAAGCACCGGCAGCCATCGTAAGTCCAACCTTCTACTCAACATGCAAAAACACAAAGGCATCTACGCTCTCTCGAAGCACAAGGCAGCTACGCTCTCCACAAATGCGGCTAGAAGACGATTCAAAGTCTCGCGCATTACATCAATCGCGGCTAGAAGACGATTCAAAGTCTCGCGCATTACATCAATCAAGGCTAGAAGATTTATTCAAAGTCCTCGCGCATTACATCAACCGCGTAGAAGACGATTCAAAGTCTCGCATTACACCAACCGCCGCTAGAAGACTTTATTCAAAGTCCTCGCATTACATCAACCGCCGCAAGACGATCTAAAGTCCTCGCCGTGGCACCAACCGCCGCTGAAGACGATTCAAAGTCTCAGCGTGGCACCAACCGCCGCCGAAGACGATTCAAAGTCCTCCTCCGCGGCACCAACCGCCGCTGTAAGACGATTCAAAGTCCTCCAAATGTGGCACCAACCGCAATCGAAGACGATTCAAGTCCTCACAACTACTCCGAAGGCCTTAAACCACCCGATTAGGAAAATCGTAAAATTTCCATCCCAGACACCACCACGCCCTCACAATTGACTCTGTCACCACATCTTAGGACACCACCACGTCCTACCACCGACCTCGGCGGTCACACAACACTTCAGTGGCACCACCACGCCCGCACTCACAAATTCACGACCTCTCGAACTACGACTGTGCTTGATTCCCCGCCGTGGATACGTAGGAATCCTATCACAGGTCCACCCATCGACCTATGCGGTCACCCAGACACCACCACGTCCCTTACCACCGACCTCGGCGGTCACACGACACTTCGTGGCACCACCACGCCCGCATTCACAAAACACTCACCCCACACCCGAACTACGACTGTGCTTGATTCCCGCCAGTGGATACGTAGGAATCCTATCACATGGTCCATTTACCGACCTCCATGCGGTCACACAAAAGGACACCACCACGTCCTCACACCGACCTCACTGGCCACTTCCTCTCCCAAAGCACGCGATCCAGACATTAGGACCCTTATCTTATCTGGGCGACTCCCACTTCTTTCATAAGTGACGCCGCCGAGGGGCTTCGTAAGTACCCCAACTGGATCACCCCTTTCAAACACACGGAAACACCGCAGACTCATCAACGCAGCCTCGACGACCTCTCTCACTCAAAACCCTCTCAAAACCCTCTCAAACCCCCAACCAAACCAAGGGAGGAGCCTTTCGGGATAAAAAGGGATAAAAGGACCTTTCGGGAATTTTCAGAAATCGGGAAAGCAATATTGGTCCGTACGGACCTCTTTGTTGTCATAATTACCGAATCTCCTTAAAGTCCACAATATTCCTCAAATCCTGGGAAAATGATTACTCCTCGCAGAGTTGGTCCGTACGACCTCTTGCATGCAAGATGGTCCGTACGACCTTATTGCTCGTGGGACACCATAATTGCAAATATTCCTCCATCATCACGCATTCCCTCAAATCGAGGAAAACCAAAATACCGGATTACTGTGAGGTCCGTACGGACCTCTTGCACCAAATCTCGCACTATAAATAGAGGGCTCCCCTCCTCATTTTCACACACCTCCCACTTCTCTCTTCCTCCCTGTGCCTTCCGGCTTCCCCTCTAAGTCCTTTCGAGGCATTCCCGCCCCTTTCGGATCCTTCCGAGGCCTTCCGAGCCCCCTCGTGGTGCTCCGGCCTCCCCGAGCGCTCCCGAGACGCTCCCGCGCCGCCCGAGGCACTCTCGAGGTACTCGAGGCCCCTCGTGGTACTCCGAGGCCTCGCTCGGTCTTTCCACCTGTCCCGCTCTTTCCGAGTCAAACCGACGATCCCAAACCACGCCGAAATCCCCGCCCGAGTGACTCGCCACCACAACGCACGCCGAACCTCTCGCCCGAGTGATCCCGACGATCCCCACGCACGCCGAACCTCTCGCCCGAACGCAGCCTACAACCTCAACTCACGCCGAAACTCAGTCCGCATACAACCTGGCCCCTCCCGAAGCAATCCCGATCCATACCGAACGCTACTCCGACCTCAAACACTATTCTCCTGAAGACGCATACACGAACCAACATTGGTAAGGCTTCCTTCCTACACTATTTCAATACATTTCCATACATAGCATACAATGTAGACATCCGATACAAAGATGCATTTTTAAAAGCACACACACACACACACAACATTTAAAGGATATTAGGGGTATCCGAAAGACTCGTTTACGAGGCTACTCTGGTGAGCTCTAATATTCTAATATTCTCTTCCCGGGAGTCATCCGACCTCCGAACTCAAAATCTCATCACACAAAAACAAGCTTTAAAAATTATCTTTAAACCGATGCCCTTTTTCAATGTTTTGGGCTTAATAAAAACGGCGTGGCGACTCTACAAAACAAAAACGGCGAGACAGCCGCTCCAACGCGAAAGATGCCAGATGCCGGGGCGCGATTGCGCTGCCTCTCGGATCCGGGTAATTTCAGGAGGCGGAGGGGAAATCTGCCCTCGACGATGTTCGCAAGGAGGCTGTGGAGGAGTACAAAAACTCCTGTGAATTAAGGATTGGCTCGCCGAGAACCCGGCTCAAGATTTAGGCCGGGGTCCCATTACGTATTCGAACTTCAAGGCCACGCAGTTCTCTGCGTACAAGAGCCGGCCGTTATTGGCTCCTTTGTTGCTACGTATGATGAATGCTTGCCCGGGCATGCGTTAGTTCCTTCCGTCCGAGGACGAGGTCAAAGGCTTGAGCCGCCCGCGGCGCTTTGCCTCCCGTGCAAAAGTGACGGCCCTTAGCCTCATCGCAGATCTCGGATGAGCTACGAGCCTGGGAGAACCCGATATCTCTCGGGATGCCTTGCTCGCGTTCTTCCCGATGGGCTCCGCCATAGAGATCTTTTTTCCTCGCCGGCAGCCCTCGCCCGCCTCTCGCTGAGCCCACCTTCCGATCCCGTCACAGAGATTTCATGACCCGTCTTCCTTCCCCTACTCCAATCTTGCGTGGCACGTAAGGTGCGGCCAAAGAGAATGCTAATGCGGCCAAGGATCCAAACTCCAATAGCATAGGCTTTTGTTTCTTTTTGTAATAGACTAGGACCTCTTTTGTAATAGTGTAGGAATTTTGTAAATATTTTTCAATATCAATAGAAGAATTTTTCCATAACTATTCTCTTAATTACTAGTCTCGTAGGCTATTATGAGTGTTTGCAATTTTTGAGTACCTTGATACTTGCATTCTTGCTCTTTCTCTAGCTTTTTTGACTTGCAATTTAAACTTTATACTCTCCTTCGCGGCAAAAGCTTAGTGAGGCCCTTTCGCCCGCATTTTTTGAGTTTTCCTAACTCTTTATTCAAAATCACTTGGATTTTTCGTGAGAGTCACTCTTTATTCATCTCGCGATCGCGTTTGTTTGGCCTTGTGGCAAACTTTGGGGCCTTAACCCCTTTGTCTGTTTGGCTTTGTAAAAACTCTTTTGATCACCGTCATCCGTTTACACTTATTCCCACTTTGCGAGCCGTGGTGTAAGTCAAAAGCAAAGCTTCCAAGGCAAGCTACCTTCATAGGGCATGCGAGCGTGGCCGTGAAGCTATAGTCCGCGCAATGCAGGTAGGAGCATATTTAGCATAGCGGCCCTTTAACCTACCGGCATCTATATCCACTAACGGTGGTTCACGCTTTTTTGACCCTTTATTCAAAACCCCTCGAGTTTTGTGTGAGGGTCTTCTTCGCGATCTGGTAACGGGCTTATATGTAGGCCTTTGTCACATACAGGCATACAAGTAACGGCCCTAACGAGGACCTTCGCGCACTGAGCGGGGACAAGGGCCTTGGCCTTTGTCCTCGCTGGCATCTATATCCACTTATTCTTGGTGGTGTCACGCGGGCCGGACAGGGTATCCTCCCCGCGATCGGAGTACGGATCGTAATGGATCTTTGTACTCATATAGGCTTGCGGACCGAAAGATCGTTGCGCATCAGTAGGTAGGAGCTCATATGTTTGCTCTTTAACCTACTGGCATCCGCTTGTGGGCATCCACTTTAGCTTTTGAGGCTGGTGGGAATAGGTTTTTGCATCAAAATATGATGAAATATGATGATAACTTCTTCTTTATATATATATAGTCTATACTCCTTCCAAAAAATTACAAAGATTTCAAAAGAAGTATCTTTTAAGGTGGTCGCTATTCCAAGCGTGCTTAAGCTCTTCTCCCTCTTTTGGTCGCAACATGTATGTGCCCTCCTTGACTATTTTGGTGACCTCATATGGACCTTCCCATTTCTGGGACAAATTTGTTGAAACGGTTGGGTCCCTGACCTCTACACTTCGAGTACCCACTTCCAACCGAAAACTCCTCCTATTTACTCTTTTGTCGTGGTGCTTCTTCGCCTTCGCTTGTAGTTAACCATTTTTTCATATGCCCGCATTCTCTTCTTCGAGATCGTCCAGTCACACCTTCGTTTGCCTCGTTTTGAGACTCGTCGAAGTATGTGACTCGTACGAGGGTAGGGCAACCTCAACCGGAGCCATTGCCTCTCGACTCCATACGTGAGCGAGAAAGGAGTTTCTCCCGTAGAATTTCTTGTAGTTGTGTGGACAACCCATAATGCGGTCCGGAGCTCGTCCAACCATCGTCCTCCTCGCCCTCCGCATTTTTCTTTAGGGCGGCCGTAACTAACTTGTTTGCGGCCTCGCCTTGGCCATTTCCCGAGGATAGGCAATCGCGGACTGACGATGCTGCACCTTCATTCTCACACATTCAACAGTGAATTTTGCAGAGAATTGGGTGCCATTGTTCAAATAATTGCTCTGGGAACCCCAAATCGACAATAGATGTGATCGTGGACAAAATTGATTGTATTCTCCTCGGAGATAGCGGCTAAGCCTCGCTTCCGTCCACTTGGTAAAATAATCCACGGCCACCACAAAGATACTTGATGTTTCCTCTAGCAATGGGAATGGTCCAATGAGATCAATCCCCCACGTATCAAACGGCCACGATGGTACGACCAAAGTTTGCTCTGGCTGATGGTAGTCTGTGGATGTCTGCAAATCTCTCGGCACTTATCACACTTTCTCACATACTCCCGTGCATCCCTTCTCATTGTGGGCCAAAAGAATCCTTGGAATTTGATCTTGTCTCGAGAGGGTGCGAGCACTGGATGTCCGCCACAAACTCCTTCTGGGCGGACCTCATAGAGTAAGTTGGTGACCATGTGAGTTTTGACACATCTCAAAGCAAAGGCTTGGTGAATGATCGCCGAAAAGTACCCCATCGAGGACGAGGTATTTCATGACACCGTTCGATGGCTCTAGCCTTTACCGGGTCCTCTGGGAGGGTTTGTTCTCGATGTAATCCTTCATTTCATCTACCCACCCCTTACTTGATCCTCAATATTGTTTATCCGAATCCGATCTATAGCAGTCTTTCGTGAATTCAATCTCGGCACCGCTTCCAATTCCCCAATTTCTTGATCGGTTATTCTGGAGAGGAGGTCACGCCTTCCACATTATCCTCTCTCATGACTTGGTTCAAATTTACATAGTAGGTGAAATTTTTGATGAGGGTTTTTGCAAGGCCGCAGTACTGAGTTAATATTGGGTTGATAGTATCATACTCCCCCTTAATTTGATTAACTATGAGCTGAGAGTCACTATTGATCTCTATATTCTGAACTCCCATGTCTTTTGCCAATTCCATGCCTCGCTATAATCGCCTCATACTCACCTGATTGTTTGATGCTTCGAACTTGAACCTCAAGGCTCTCTTAAATTTCCTCCCCGCAGGTGCGATCAGAGTATGCCCGCGCCACTAATCAACTTGCTCGCCGAGCCGTCCACGTATAGAATCCATACCTCCTCCGGACGCTCCCTTGGCCGTATGATTTCGTGTTCGGCTACTTGGGACTTCTTCGATTCTACCCGCTTTCTTTTCCTGTGTCGCCGTTTGCCATTTTGAATGATGATTCTACCACAAAATCTACTAAGGCTTGCGCTGATTGTCTTTCTCTGGGAGTAGGTGATCCGGAACTCAACAGCTCGATAGAACAAGCTAGCATTCTCCCCGAGGACTCTGGTTTGTGTAAAACCTTTCTAAGCGGAGCCTCGCTAATACAGCTATAGGGTGTGCGTAAAAGTAGGCTCTTAATTTTCGAGCGTATACAAGCAAGGCGTAAGCTAACTTCTCTATATTAAGATAACGCCCTTCTACGGAAGACAAAGGCCTTAGATACATAATAAACCGGTTTTTGGGAGTTATTCTCCTCCCTTACAAGAACAGCAGCCTATCGCGTATCAAGAATCGCCAAAAACAAAAGTTCTTCCCCTGCACCGGGCCGCCGAGCAGAGGAGGCCGCCCGAGGTATGTTTTGACCTCTTAAAAGATTGATGGCACTCGCTGCTCCATGTAAATTCATCGCCTCTCTTCCCCCTTTTAGAGTTTTGAAGAAAGGGAGGCATCTCTCCGCCGACCGCGAGATGAAGCGGCCAAGTGCGGTGATGCGACCATTGAGTTTTTGGACATCCTTCACGCAAGGTGAGGTTTCATGTCCAACATGGCTTGGATTTTCTCTCGGGTTAGCCTCTCATCCCTCTTTGATTGACCATGAATCCGAGGAACTTGCCCGCCTTGACCCCAAAAGCGCACTTAAGGGGTTTAGCTTCATGTTATTGCGACGCAAGTTTTTGAAGGTTTCCTCCACGTCGAGCTCGTGGGAGTTTTCCTTAGTCTTTATAACCATATCGTCAATGTAGGCCTCAAGATTTCTCGCCTAGTTGGTTTTCGAAGACCAGATTGACCATGCTTCGATAGGTGGCTCCTGCGTTTTTCAACCCGAAAGGCATCATTTTCAGTAGCAAGAAGTCTTCCGCAGCCGATGAAAGCTACAGAGCGGACATCTTCAGGAGCCATTTGGATCTCGATGGTAGCCTGAGTATGCATCAATGAAGCTTAATACTCTGTGGCCGGCTATAGAATCCACCAATCTGTCAATGCGAGGAAGAGGGAAACAATTCTTGGGACATGCCTTGTTGAGATCGGTGAAATCAACACACATCCTCCATTTGCCGTTGGATTTTTTGACCATTACCACATTGGCCAGCCATTTGGGGTAGGAAATCTCCTTAATTATCCCCGCTTTTAACAATTTTTCCACCTCTTCCTTGATCGCAATTTCTTTTTCCGGGGAGAAGTATCTTGATTTCTGGTGAATGTTCTTGAAGGATGGGTCATCGTTGATTTTGTGGAGGATCACGTCCTCACTGATTCCCAGCATATCTTCCACCCTCCAAGCGAACACATCACAATTTTCCCCTAAGAATTCGATCAGGATTCTTCTCTCCTCGCTGTGAATTTCCAGGCCGACCTTAACTGTTTGCTCGGGGAAGTGGAGATTGATTACCACCTCCCCGAGCTCGTCGTTAGGTTGGAGGTCGCTGATTTCACGGTTGTGCAAGGAGTCAATGATTATGGTTGGGGGGTTGACCTGAGCTCCAGTCAGTGTTGCCATAGAGTATATGATATCGCGGTCAATCATCCTCTCTATTCCCCGATCAATATAACCTCCCTCAATAGGGGCCAATTGCTTCGATTTTCTGCTCGTCTTGAGCTCCACCTTCGTAGAATGGAAAGAAAGCATGCCAATCGGTATGGGTGCCGGTGGGAGAGCAAGGGTTTTTCCCTTTTTTGATTTGTCCTCGCCTTTTCCCTCTTTTGATTTGTCCTCGCCCTCTATCGGCGGGCAGGATGCCTGGCCTTTTTGTTCTTTCCTTTTTTCCTCAAGTGCTCGGAGGAATCTCCCGGGCTGGTTCTTGATGGTAGCAACCCCGCCCGGGGTGTTAAATTTCACCCTTTGGTGGGGAACGGACGCAACTATTCCCAATTCGGCTCGAGCAGCTTACGCCGAGAATGGCATTGTATCGGGAAGGAAGATCGACCACCATGAAAGTTATCTTGGCCGTCTTCCGCATGGGCTTTTCCCCAATAGTTACGTCAAACACAATCGTCCCCTTTACTCCTTACGGCGTGATTTGTGAAGCCCTCAAGCATGCCCGCATATGGAAAAAGATGGACTTCAAATATTCTCATTCCTACCAACGTATGGTAGTAGAGTATATCGCGGGCGCCTTCCGATCTATCAACACTCGGCCTATGTTTGCCCGGTTGATTCTCATTCCGAGGGTGAGAGGTCAGAGTGGAATGAAAAAGGGTGGAGGCAAGTTCACTCCTTTTGAACCCAATTTCTTGCTCTTCTTCCTGAGCCATTGCATGGGACGGAGAAAACCTTTCTAATGTCCAGATTTGGAGGGAGAGCCGTTTGTTGGAGGGAGGTTCTTCTCCGATGAAGTTTATATTGTAGTCTCCGTCGTCATCCTCAAAATTGTCTCTTTCTACCCTCTCGGGACCACGAGGGTTTCGTGCCCGCCGTTGGTTATTATTGGGGGCCCGGTTGTTTCCTCGATCCATCTGGTTAGTTCCCCATCATTGATTCTCTGCTGAATTATTCTCTCTAGCTGGAAGCAGTCTTCAGTTCCATGCCCGTGATCATTATGATACTCGCAGAACTTTGTCCTACTCCTCTCACTTGGTTTTCTGAGCATGGGGGGAGGAGGAGGAAAATCTGATGCCCTCATGATCACTTTGCTCGTGGCTCGGTGAGCTCGGTGTAGATCAAGTTTCCGCAACTTTTTCCGGAGCTTGTCCGACCCACGGCCTCTGTTCTTGCCCCGGTTGTTAACTTGGGCAGCCTCTCGGGGTGGTCTCCCGAACTTGGCTTATTCTTTCCTTGGCTGAAGCTCGGGGAACGGGCATACTGCTCTCCTCGGCAGAGGCAATGGCAGAATCCCTTTCATATATCTCCTCCACTGTTTTTGGTTGGCTGGAGGCGAAATTCAATTTCAGGAAGGAGGAGGTGAGGCCTCCCTCAAAGCAAAGTCTAATATCCCCCTCTTTCAGATCCACTATCTCCTCGCTCACCTTTCTGAAGCGAGCAATGTAATCTTTTGTGGATTCGGTGGGGCCTCGCTGACACCTGACAAGATCTGTCTATGGTCTAGCGGGCACCCCGACTCCAGCAAAGGCATTAAGGAAAATGTTCCTGAAGTGGCTGAAAGAGTTGATGGAGCGGGGTTTGAGAGCCAGAATCCAGGATAGGGTCTTGCCCGTGAAAGTGGCAGCTAGAGCTTTGCACATTACGGATTCGTCCGCGGAGAATAATGCCATTTTGCCCTCAAATCAACCCATGTGGCTCCTCGCGTTCTTGGAACCATCATATGTATCCATCTGGGGGGGGGCTTCCCCTTCTGGATAGGTGCCCGCGCGATCTTGTCGCTGAAGGCATCCATTGTGCGACCACATTTTTGGGCTGCCTTCTGATGGGTTTCCCACATTTTCTGCATGAAATCAACGAACTCAGGGTTCTGGCTATCAATCTTCTGTTTTTTATTACGTGGAGCCACGGCCTTCCCCTTGGCCGGAGCCAGGGGTAGTGCTTGGGGCCTCGCACGTTGGTTTGACTGCGCCTCTTCCCCAATCTCCTCGCTATCATCTACGTGCACCACACTGCGCTTGGCCATCTGTCCGCGCTCAAGGGTTGGTTCAACCCGGTTTGCCCCCGCAGCTTGACTAGCAAGTGATTTAACGGGAGCTCGTTGGGAGAACCTTTGGGACCCTTGTGGAAACTGTAGCCCTCCATTGGCCTCTATTTCGAACATTTCCAATTGTTGGTCGGCAATTACCATGGCCTCAGCGACCAGCTTGGATTTGGAGTCCAGAATTTCTTGTCTCCTCAGGATCTGCTCCGGGGAGAGAGGAGTGTTCATGGTGGTGTTTCTGGTGGGAGCTTGTGGAGTTTTGGGACTTTTGTTTAGGAGGGCTTGTGCTTTTTCAGCACGTATTTGGTCTGTCAGCTTGTGCATGGCTTTCTCGACCGGGGAAAGGGTGTGAAGCAGACCAGGAACGGGCCCCCATTCTGTTGAAGACAGAGTTAGTTTGCTTACCCTTGTTGATAGCGGAGGGTGAGGCTTGGTTCTCATCCTCCAAGGTCAAATGACCAGCGTTTTCCAGTATCTTAGACATATTCTGTAAAAAGATGATGGAAAAAGAAGAGCCTTTCGGCACTTGTTTTGTTTAGGAAACGAGAGGTGCCTTGAAAACAAAATACACGGGAAGTAAATAAAGAAAAGATTTTGGCTGAATTCCCGGCAATGGAACCACTGATGACGCCAAGCTTTACAGGGTCAGGAGCGGTTCAAGGATATCTGGCTAGGATATTTAGGTGGTTTGTTTGTACCTAGATCACAACACAAAGAAGCACCGTTAAGGTCAAAGTTGGATGTTACTCCAACTCAGGCTCTCGGGTGTGAGAGTAAGAATACTGAGATAATAAGGCTTTGAATACCTTGGAGTGTGTGTGTGTGTGTTTAGGGTTTAAGAGTAATAGGGCTTACTCAATATATTTGGAACTTACCTTGCCCAAGGGGGTAAAGGCCTTCTATTTATAGGCAATGCAATGGTGCTTGTTGAGGTAAGCAATGAGATCAGCCCTAGGGGGCACTTTGGTATTTGACCAGCTACACGTGTCCGCATCTAATTGGTCCCTGTCAGGGGGAGGGAACACCGATCCGTCCAGTGGGACATGGCCGAAAGGGACATGAGCCGTGTAGCCGGCTTGGAGCATTAAATGGAATAGTAGGCGCCTGACTGAGCCGCATTGAATGCGTGATGGGGGAGCCGGCAAGTGGCCTGTCAGAGCCAATAAGCTAACTTGCTCAGTAAGGCTTGACATTAACCGGAAAGCAGACATGTGCCCGCGGTCAACGTTGTGGCCGCAGTCAAAGGTATATGACGCGAGCACGGTTGATGCGGTCATGCCTACTGCGGGCACGGGTCCCTGCGGACATACAATCTGCGGGCACGGACCCAATGGTCACAGGTCGTGCGGGCACGAATATAGCGGTCAGGATCCTTCCGGTCTTTGATAGTATTAATGCGAGGAGGGACGCGGTCTTGACCTCAAGGGCCTATCTGTCCGCGGTCTTCCCCCCCAGCGGTCTAGGAACTGCCACGTCACTGGTTCCTTGGACCAGACCGAGCACGGGCCCGGTCCAGTAGATCCGGGCTCATCAGAGTTCGACCCTTATCGAGCTCGATATGAGATCTAATTCGAGTTATTATCGAATTCGAATTTTAAAAAACCGAGTTCGAACTTGGTATTTGTCCCAAAATATGTTAATTTTTTTTTTTCAAAGTTATTCATATTTTTGCAAATAGATTTGAAAATAAATAGGAATAATATATCTGATTTTTAATTAAAAATTATTTTTTAAAAATGACTTTTTGTTCAAAATGGTCATTTATTTTGGGTGGGATAGAGTATGTAATTTTCCTACCAAGCAAATATATTTATATAGATTTCGCTACTAAATTTCTCAAAAATAGAGATTAAAGTGTCCATTAGATAAAAAATAGGTAATCATTAAAGTTAAATATTTATAAATTTATTCTTTCTTAAAATCTATAAATATATAATAACAAGGTTTTGGTAATAAAAGGGGGTTTGAGGGGCATTTTGGTCATTTCACACGGTGGCAGATTTGCAAAAAAATTGGGCTGAAACAACACGTGGCAAGCTGTGATTGGGGGATAATTTAAATTTTTCTTTTTTTTTGAAATTTTGGACATGTGTCGTCATTTGGGTGAAGGGCATTTTAGACAATTCAATGGCGCGTGTGCAACACGCGCCAAAAATGCCGCGTGAAGACCAGAAGGAAGCTGAAGTTTGTTGTGTTTTTTTTTTATTTGGTTTGGACACTTGGCGGCTTCTTATTGGTTTGTTTTATTTTGGTTTTATTTTTTTCACCCATTTCTTTTACCTAAAATATTTTATAATAAATTATTTTTTTAAAAAAAAAAAATTTACACCAAAATTCATAAAAAAAAATTATCTTTAAATAGAGACTATTTTCATTTGATTTGGACACAGAAAAAAAACTTTTATTTTTAAATATAAATTGCTAAATTATCCTTTGTTAATTTTCTTTTTAATTTTACAATATGTTTTTTTTTCAAAATTATTTAAGTGTCAAGTTTTTTTTTTATTATAAATGATAATGATAATAATAATAATTTTACTAATTATAAAAATAAAAAATATAAAATAAAAGTGAAGGAGTATAGGATAATGATTTGGAAATGGTAATACGGTTATTGAGTTGATTTTAGTTTGTTACATCAAACATTTTATTTATTTTATTTTTAAAAAAATAAATCATAGTAAATAAAGCAATAATAAAGACGAATATTGGGAAAGATGATCATTATTTTTAAAATTTTGATTGAAGTGCATGTCAATATTTTAAGAAATATAGATAGTATAAATTGGTATTTTAAAAGAGGGTGAGGAAGAAGTGGGATGGGTTTTATTAGGGAGTGGATGGTTTGGGGCATTTATTTCATTTAACACAAATGTTCGTAATTTTAGGATTTTAATTTTCGTCATTTCACATGGTGGCAAATTGGACAATAACTCGGCTCAAATAAAACGTGTCAAGCTGTTATTGGGCTACATTTAATTATTATTTTTTTTGGAAAATTTGGCCATGTGTCGCAATTTGGGTGAAGGGCATTTTGGACATTTCAATGGCGCGTAGGTGGCACGCGCCGACAAGGCCGCGTGAGGATGTTCAAGGCTGATGACATTTTTTTTCTTTTTTTTTTGTTGGACACTTGACATCCTCCTATTGGCATTCTCAATTATATTTTTTTGCATTCTCAATTTTTCAAGTTATTTGATAATTTTCTTTATTTATAAAATTTTCGTCTTTTTAAGCATCAATAACTTCCCGTGCATCGCACGTTTGTAACACTAGATTTATTTTACTAACCTTTTATCTGATATTTTTACTGACAATATAGTTTTTAAAGAATTTTGTTACAATGTATACAAATATCTCTATTTTCATTTATATTTATTTTAATTTCGATCATTTATTCGTTAGTAACTGTCAGTGCATCGCACGGGAGTTAAACTAGTAAAAGTAAAACTATTCATATTTATTTATTAAGCGGACTTAGTTATTTGAAATTTAATATTTAAACGTAGTTGTACTAGTTTCACACCTTCACACCGTTTATTGTATTAAGGGTTTAAGGTTTGTAAATTAGGAAAATAAGTAAATATATATATACATTTACACTCACACTCACACATATATACATATATGTATTTATAAATACACACACACATATATATATATATATATATATATATATATATATATATATATATATATATATATATATATATATATATATATATATATATATATATATATATATATATATATATATATGTATATATAGATACATTGATACACACATATATGCAAGCACATGTGTGGGTTATGATTTAGGAGGTGTTAAAGAATGGGTATTTTTGTGGGTTTTTGTATATGAATGAAGATGAGAATAAGTAAAATATTTAAGAAAAGAGAAAATTTACAAAGGCGGAAAATAATAATCAACATAACATTAAGATAAGTGAAAAAAGAAGAAGAAGGATAAAGGCCTAGGGGTTTAGTTATTCGACTATGGAGAAGAAGTGTCGAAAGTTTAAGTAAAAAAACGGGGAGGGAGGGGGAAGAAAGGATTGGTAGAGTGGTGGAAGCGAATTGTGGTGGGTTTGGCGAAGAAGTCTCATTATGAATATATGCTCTAATACCATAATATAATAAAGGATGATAAACGAAGTCAATTCATATATGAAGAGAGAGAAAATTGATATTAATGACTCAAATTTTATTATAACAATGTATTAATATATATACAACCTAGAAACCACTTATTAAGAAAACATATAATTACAAAAGGAGAAAGAATACTATATACTCCCTCCGTCCCATGTGAATGTAAACCATTTTGGTGGGCACAATAACTAAGAAATATTATTAAGATAATGAAAATGTGTGGTAGGAAATGAAAAGAGAGAATGAGTGGAGTTAATAGTAGGTAGGTTGAATAAATTGTATGGTGGAAAATGAAGAGAGAGAATGAGTGGGTGGGGTAGGGTGAATATAAAATAATAAATTTGTTTACATTTTGGGCAGTTTGCATTTACGTGGGACGGACCAAAATAGAAATAAGTTTGCATTCACGTGGGACGGAGGGAGTATTACAATAAAGAATTACTCCCTCCGTCCCAGACCAAGGGTATATGGGGGGAATTTCACGCTTCTTAAGAAATTTTTTAAAAAATGAATAAAAGTTAAATGTGAGATAGGGAATAGTAATTAAATGTGTGGTAGGAAATATGAGAGATAATGTAAAAGTTAAATGTGTGGTAGGGAATAGGAGAGAGAATGTAGAAGTTAAAAATATTTAATAGGAGAGAGAATGAGTGGGAGGAATAGTAGTTAAATGTGTGGTAGGAAATAGGAGAGAGAATGTATAAGGATATAATGAATGGTTTTTTTGTAAATATATGAAGATGATAAGGGTATTAATATATTCAAAAACTTGCCTTTTTTGGAAATGAACTCTTGGTCTGGGACGTCCCAAAAGGGAAAGATGAACCCTTGGTCTGGGACGGAGGGAGTATAATAATAAGAAAACTATTGCAATAAAAAAACATAATATATGATTGTGATTTGGTATATCTCTATCATCTTTATCTCTAACATTTATATGTGTGTATATATACATATGTATTTATATAAATACATGTATATTTGTATATGTATATATACACACATACATACATATGTATGTACTCCCTCCGTCCCGGAACTTACTTCACTAACACTGTTTGCACTGATTTTAAGGAGGGAGTATTATATTGAAAGTGTTGTGAGTGTGAAAATAAAATAGGAGAGAGAATGAGTGGAGAGAATAGTAAATTATAATGGTGTTGTGAGTATTAAAATAATGTAGGAGAGAGAATGAGTGGAGGGAATAGTAAAGATTCCTTTCCATTTTAGGTAAGTTTTAAATGTGTGAAGTAAGTTTTGGGACGTCCAAAAGGGAAAGTGTGAAGATTGTTCCGGGACGGAGGGAGTATGTAGGTAGGTATGTACTCCCTCCGTCCCGGAACAATCTTCACACTTTCCCTTTTGGGCGTCCCAAAACTTACTTCACACATTTAAAACTTACCTAAAATGGAAAGGAATCTTTACTATTCCCTCCACTCATTCTCTCTCTTACATTATTTTAATACTCACAACACCATTATAATTTACTATTCTCTCCACTCATTCTCTCTCCTATTTTATTTTCACACTCACAACACTTTCAATATAATACTCCCTCCTTAAAATCAGTGCAAACAGTGTTTGTGAACATTGTTCCGGGACGGAGGGAGTATATATCTATACATATACTAATACACATATATGTATACATATGTATTAAAATGCCTATGCATACATATATGTTTTATTTATATATATACTAGTATATACTAGTAAAAGTCCGTGTCCGATGACATATTTTTTTTTTTTAATTAAGCTCGTGTTTGAGGGCACGTTTTTTTTTTTTTTTAATTTAAAAAAATAAATTAAAGGGCAAAATGGGAAAGGGACAACTTAGTGAGAGCAAAATGAAAAATTCGGCACTTGGTACTGTTCATTGTACTGTAGCACTCCGTTCCCATTTATACTATAGATATTTATATATATAAATATATATATATATATATATATATATATATATATATATATATATATATATATATATATATATATATATATATATATATATATATGTGTGTGTGTGTGTGTGTGTGTATATATATTTACGTATATATAAATTTCACATATAATATGTGTATATATATAAATACGTATTTATACAATTATATGTATGTATACACATACATATATATGTGTGTGTACATGATATACATTTTTTTATTGATATAAATTTTGATCGAACCATCAAATATTAAATTATTATTTTTTATCAACGTCATTAAATTTAAAAATAATAATTAATGATTTGTTTTATTGTTTTTCTTAATTGCACAATTTTGAAAAATTAAACACTTATAAATAAACGTCAAAATTTTGATAACTAAAACATTACACACATTCACTCCAAAAAAACATTACACACAAGAAAAATAAACACTACACACAAACAAACAAATAAAAAGCAATGCCAATCATAAATAAAATGATGTATATGGACCTTAAGGGTTGTTCTTTGCATATATACTCCCTCCGTCTCTCTAATATCCGCACACTTTCTTTTTTGGGCGTCCCACTAATATTCGCACACTCCCAAAAAGGAAACTTTTTATTAATAAAATATTCACCCAACCCCACTCATTCTCTTTCCTACATTATTTTAATACTCACAACACCATTATAATTTATTACACCCTCCACTCATTCTCTCTCCTACTTTACTTTTACACTCACAACATTTTATTAAAATATCATATTCCTTAATTCTCGCGCAAACAGTGTTAGTGCGGATATTAGCGGGACGGACGGAATATATATATATATATATATGTACTCAATTAGAACTACTTTAAGAGCCAATTATAGGGATATAAGATTGATGTGTAATGTAATTGTATACAAGTGCGAGGTCGAGGAGTTGTAATGGAGAGCTAAATTATGGGCATGCAGTACATGACACTTGTACCTTATTTATCGCTGAGCCCACCGTACGGGATATTTGAATTAGTTGTGATACGTTCAATTCACTATGGTGAGGCGTCTAAAGAGATTCGCTAATGTTGGCATCTTATCACCTTACGGTTAAAAATGATAGACAAGCGCTTGATAAGGGAAGGTGAGACGATGAAACATGTAGGGTTTGACCTAATTTTGTTTTCGAATTATTAATCCAAATTTCAAATCTTGTTGTATTACTTAAACATTGAAATATGTCGCTGCAATTTTGAAATGTTAGAGAGCACTTTTTATGAATATGGCAAGCTTTACATTTCCTAACGGATCCGTTAAATCGACATATGGGGTTGTTGTTGAATTGTGGTCTATCAGTGCAGTTTTATCTCATACTACTTGACAATGGTGAGATACAACACGCACAAACCAGCGAATAATATGAAAGTATTCAACAAGAAAACACATGATTTGTTTACTCAGTTCATCGCAACGACGACTACATTGGGGACAGTACCAAGCCAGGATATCAAATAATATCTCCAAAGTTGTGGTGTTACAATATTTCCTCATGTTTACAACAATAAACACGGCCTCTGAATCATGAATCTAGTCCTTGGTGAATAAGAATTCATGTACATACTAGCGACAACTAATTTGATCAACAACAAGCACATAATATTCTAAGTTATCACTTGTATTTATACTACAATAAATATAGTCTTTGGTGAATAGGATTCATGTACAAGAAAGTACTACTTTCTTTTCAAGGAAGAGACCCACCGCAATCAGGAAACCAAAACTCCTAAGAAATTTCCAGCCGCCTGAATATGAACGCTCGCCGAAAATTAATATAAATTTTATTTTTGGAGTCGCCACGCCGTTTTTAAGGAAAACATTGAAAAACCCTTTTTTTTTAAAGAGAAAATGGGTCTGGGGTCAAGTTATGACATGGGAAGAGAATATAAAGCTCACCCACGTCGCCTCTTTCGAGACTTTCAATCAAACAAGGACAATATAATCATTCTAAGTGTGTGCAAATCGTGTCAACAAGCAAACATATGAACTTTGGATTTTATTAATGATAATAAAACTAGATACAACTTGTGAGCCATTAAAGGGGGCAACACCCTTACAAATGATAACTTGAATTACAAGGAAAGGTTGAGACAGTCTGTCCAGGGACTTTGGATGTCGTACGACACAGGACTTCCTCAGAAGGGGGATGTCATACGACGCAGGACATCCTGGTCAGATTGCCTCTTACAAAAAGGGGGGGGGGTGGATGAGCCACGACAGCTACTCTAACACTAAAACAAGCCTACTTTAACTATGGAGAAACACTGTTTAGGGTCTGGAACTAATTCAGGGTTGATTGGATTTAATGAAGTCAAGATTGACTTTCTGTGATACGAATGTCGTATGACACAGGACGCCAAGGGAAGTCCATGTCGTACGACAGAGGCCGCCTCCATCAGCAATTTATACCCAAATGATCTCAGACTTCCTAAACATTGATAATTGAGCTAAAAACTACGTAAACATAGCTTGAAACTACAAAGGGGGCCAATCTGGGTCAGCTGAAGTCACTGAAAGCCAAGCCAACTTTCTGGGATCTCTATGTCGTATGACACAGGACATCTTAGGGTGTCCTGTGTCGAACGACAGAGGTGTCCTGTATCAGTGAGCTTCAACAGGTTGATTCCAGACTGCTCAGAACATGAAACTAGGCTATACTACTAACTGAAAACAGTAGAATAACAGTAGTACGTGAGTATTATGGGAGGATCACATGGCTTTGATGACCCAATGTGAATGATCACATGTATTGGGCCATGATCATGGGAGCCATCACCTCCTAACTCAAACCAAAGTGATCAAGATGCAAACTTTAATGAAGTTAACTCTACTAAATGCTCAGATCTGAGGTGAGGAGATGTGAATATTGATGATTCACATCTCCACCACCTTGATCTCACAAAATCCCAAATATTCACATATGATCAAATAACATGAACATGCATGGAAATAATTTGAATAAACAAGATGTAATCAGAGAGAGAAGGGGTTAAGGGTCTACCTATTGTAGTCCACAAGGCAAAAACACCAATAGTATGGTGTTTGTCCTAGGGGTGGACATGGTTCGGTTCAAATCGCGGTTTGAGACCGAATCGAACCAAACCACGCAGTTTGGTTTGGTTTTTTTCTATAAATGGTTTAGCTTGGTTTGAAAATTTAATAAACCGTGTGGTTCGGTTCAGCTCGCAGTCTGGAACCTCAAAACCGAACCGAACCAAACCGATTCAGACCGAACCGCGGTTTGGAACCGTGAAACCGAACCACAGAACCGAACCATGAAATTCTTGAACCGAAATCCTAGCCGTTCATTAAAAATTAAAGATGAATCACAATGAACTTTCAGTTTACTAAAACTCATTCCTATTTGGATAGTAGTATTTGTGTTTTATGTTTAATATATATGATTGCTAGTTTGATTAAAAAAAAATATGTAAAGAGCAACGCTTTTAGTTGGACAGGTAATTTGTAGTTCGGATAACGGTCTAGACCGCAGTTCGGACCACGGTTTGAACCGTTTATGAAACCGTGGTTTGAGACCGAACCAAACCAAACCGAGGTGGTTTGGTTTGGTTAGGTTTGAAATTTTCTATGGTTCGGTTTGGTTTGGGATTTTCCCAAACCGAGTACTAGCGGTTTGGTCTCCAAATTCCTTCCAAACTGAACCAAATCGAACCATGTCCACCCCTAGTTTTTCCCTTCAAAACACCAACAAGGAATGACCACCTTTGGATGTGTGTGTGTGTGAGGAGGGAGGTGAGTGTGTGTTTCTCTCTCTTCTCTCCAATTTGGCAGAGTAACCTTACTTCCCAAAATCCTCCCTAAAATGATCAGCAAAGGCCTGTATTTATAGGCATGCTGAGAGGACCTTCCATGTCATACGACATGGGGCGTTAACCGCCTTAGGGTCGTCCTGTGTCGGACGACACCGGTCATTCTCAGGACAGACTGGGCTGAATGGGAGGCAGGCCAAAGAACAAATAAATATAAATAAACAAATTAATAAGGAAAGCCCAAAATGTATATAAATAAATAAACAAGCCCAAAATTAAGGCAGACTCTTAGCAATTCAAGGAAAACGGACCCAAAAACACGAGTTCGGGTCGGGGTACTCACACCGCCCACTGCCTCTACTCGTTCTTAAGACAATGCATACATTCTTGCACGTCGTGCAAATCCATTCGAAGCTACGTATTTTGATTTCCATTTTGGCACGGCCGTGCCACTTTGCACTCGTGCCCGTGCCAATTTAATTTCCCAATTTCTCGGCCACGACTCTTCTTGTGAAACTGACTCGAACCCCTTTCTTGAGCTTGTTCTTGGTTAGGACTCTAACCCCAACAATCTCCCACTTAGAGACTGATTTACAAGTGACCACCACCATCAAACTTCTACCCGAGAATGACTTCCATATATTGTGTCCGCTACATTGGCTTCTGCCAAAAGTCAAAATCACAAGGCTAAACAAAGCCTATATAAACGAGTTGAAGCGAAGCATAGGTCTTCAACATAACTGTCGAAAACTTTCTTCCCCCAAGTCTTCACTTGTCTAAGTGATCCTCCGTACAAACATATTCGCTCGTTTGTCCCTTGTTTCTATCGAGGAACCCCTATGCGAATCATATGTCTTCACAGTCTTGGTCCTTTCTCCGTCCCAAGGCAACACAGTTCTAGAGAACGCTCATGTTAGCCAAGTTGTTTCCGCTAACTAGCCTTCGACAACCAACTCTTTACCAACATACATCTCCTGGCGATCTCGGTTACCCGCCATCCACCATTGGGATGCGCCCTCGTTTCCCCCAATGAAACCGTTGTATGTGGTGTACAACACATTTCCTCTAAGCTATCAAGTTAGCTACTTGTAATCCTCCATGACCATAGGTGAAGGTGACCACTAACCTCCCTTTCCATGACTACTTTCAAAATCCAAGTATTCTCTGCCTTTTTTGAATGTTCTACAAATCACCCTACTGCAGCACAGTCTCATTCGCAATCTTAACTCTCCCAAAGTAATTGTTCCATCCCCTTGCACAACTGCAGTAATGAAACAACGCTTTCGAATCAAAATATCATCGAACCCACTTTACTGTTTTTTTTTTTTCAAGATTAATGCACCCTACAATTGATCTCCACATGATCTTCACGCCTATGAAATCCACACTCATCAAGAACTAGAAACTTGAATCTTCCGTCTATTGCAACTATCATAATCCAAATAAGTTGCCCAAATTCGATTCCATCGAAATTCAATGTTGAGCAATCACTGCCCATTATCACTTCACCCACAAATCCTCAATAACATCGATTCGTCTAGATCCCTGCAAACCCTATCAACAACCATATTTTGCAACCCTTGATCTCGGATCCAATGTCATTCCATATTATGTAACTACAACCCTAATTTGAATACATGCAGTCTCAAATTCATCCGTATCTATGAAACCTTGAACTTATTTGGATCTAAGAAACATAAACAAAAAGATTTTATGTAGCCCCTAATTATGATCTATGTTCCTGCAATCCACATCCAATCAATTTAGACAGTCCTAGTCTTCAAATCAGAGCTCTGATACCAATTGTTGTCGAATTGTGGTCTATCAGTGCAGTTCTAGCCCATACTATTTGATAATGGTGAGACTCAACACACATACATTAATTATATGAAAGTAATCAACAAGAACACACATGATATGTTCACCTAGTTCATAGTAACAACGACTACATCTGGATGTTGTACAAAGCTAGGATATCAACTAATATCTCTAAATTTGTGATTTTACAATACTCACTCATATCTACAACAATAAACATATTCTTCGAATCATGAACACACATTCACACAAATAAACACTAGACATTTCTTAGGCCATTCATGGAATGCCTCTAAGGGAACCCCAAGGCCCACCACAGATTATCTCCGATAAACACAAAATTAGCGACAACTAATTTGATCAATTACTAATACATAATATTTTAGTTTATTACTTGTATTTATACCGTAAGGAGTATGTCATTTTTCAGTTATACAAATATTAGTGGTTATTGCAACACCGTAAGGAGTATGTAATTTTTCAGACAATATTAAATAGTTATCGCCGATTTATTTTTGCATCAAGAACTATAGTATAAAATAACTTTTAAAGTGTACCTACTATAAAATTGCCTATTTAAATAAATGCTCATGCAAAATCCGTGGTATTATATTCAAACCTCCTTCATTATTATTTCTAATCATTATTTTTCCAAGTACCATTTTAGGTACATCATATCATAACCCGATCCAACTTATCCTCCACTGATTAATCTACTCAATTACCGTTGACCATTTCGGACAATATTATTATCTCTAAGCGGAAGGGTATTTTTGACTAATATTATTACCCCATGTAATTTCTTCAAGCGGAAGGGTATTTTTGACTAATATAATAGTATACTTTCGCAGTTCCATTTAAAAAGGGGTTTATTAAAAAAAAATCACTAAAAAAAATGGCATTTACAAAAAAAATATATGTAAAATGGAAAATTACAAAAAACTATTTTTTTTCTTTTTTTACAAAAGATGTTTTTTTTTTTTTATCATTTGTGCTTCAAACAACTGATAACTGAAATTATCAGTTGTTTGAACAAATGATAACTGAAATTATCGGTTGTTTCACAAAAACTGATAAAAAAAAACCAAAAAATATAATTTTTTTTTTCTAATTTCGAACTTATGTGTTTTTTTTTTGTAATTTCCAATTTTTTTAAAGTAGTTTTTTGTAAATCAATCCTCTTTAACAAGATACAAAGTTAATTTTACACAATAATTAAGAAAAATGTGTAGTGGATTAAGCATTGAGAATAGAAAAAGTAAAGTAAAAGAGAGAAAGTAGGTAAGAAATAGTAAATGAATAATTATTGTGATTATGACAGGTTTGAGCTTGCAATTTGTGCTGTAAACTTGATTGGATAATTGTGAAACTCACCTAATACTACTCCCTCCGTCCCGTCTCAAATGTCTCAATTTTTCATTTTGGACGTCCCATTTAAAATGTCTCAACCCAAAAAAGGAAAGTTTTTATTACTTTTTTATTTGTGGGACCCACTTGTCATACTCACAATAAATATCCACTAACTATTCCCTACCCCACTTTCTCTTTCCTACATCACTTTTCATACTCACAACATTTAAAGTTTTTCTCTTTCCTACATCATTTTTTTTAATTCTTGCGCCGAACCCATTTTGAGACATTTGGGGTGGGACGGAGGGAGTATTTTAATTAACATTATTGACGGATTCACCTTATCTATGATGGTTGAGTGTAGGGGTGTAAGTGGTTCGGTTCAAACCGCGATTTGAGATCGAACCGAACCAAATCATGCGGTTTGGTTTGGTTTTCAAGTATGAATGGTTCGGTTCGGTCTCAAATATTGACAAACCACATGGTTCGGTTTGGTTTGTGGTCTGACCCTCCCAAACCAAACCAAACCGAACTAAACCAAACCAAACCGCGATTTGAGACCGCGAGACCGAACCACCAAACCGAACCACGAAACCAAACCGTCAAACCGAACCACATTACATAAACTAATCCTAACCCCTGTTTTGTATCTTATTTAATATTAATTTCATCGTTTATTATCTTCATTACGACACATAAATAACCAAGTTCTCTCCACGATCGCCATTGTAAAGTATTTTTCTTTCTTTGACCTCTCTCTTCCTCTAGTCTCTTAAACACTCACATTTTTCGCTCTTCCTCCATGATCACGGAAATAATTGAACCGCGGTTTGAACCAAACCGAACCAAATCATAGCGGTTTGGTTTGGTTCGGTTTGAATTTTTTCATGGTTCGGTTCGATTTAAAATTTTTCCAAACCGATGACTAGTGGTTCGGTCTGTAAATTCCTCCAAACCGAACCAAACCAAACCATTTACACCCTAGTTGAGTGTGTAGTTGTGAATGTGGTGCCCAAATTTTGTGTTGGATTCACGCGAGTTTGAAGACATCCGAGTTATTTGAAAAACGGAGTCGCCACGCCATTTTGATTACCTCAAAACTTTGAAAAAAAGGTTTTTACTTGGGTTCGGAGGTTAAGTTACCCCTTGGGAAGAACGTTTGGCGTTCACCCAAAGTGCCTTGCCGGAGCAAGTCTCCCAAGATTTCATTAATCGTGCTTGCTTGCGTGCTTTCTTGTGTGCATGTGTTTGAAAATAAGGAGGGAATGTCCCAAGTTGTCTTCCGGACGTACAAACCATTTATTGGTTGTCGCTCGGGATTTCTTGGATTTTATGTATTCGGGATTATGATCCCGTCCTCATCTTATGACTTGTGATCATCGCATTTTTAACCTCGGGACCCTCGGGACTTGCGTAATCGAGAGAATGTCTCTTTTATAGTCAAAGATGAGGTTATTTAGAAAAGGAGGATCCTTAGCCCATCAATCCTATGCTTTAAGACGGTCGAGCTCGTATAGAGGCTTCATACTCTTTCTTAAGCGATAATTGGAGATATAGGGTTCAAGGTTGTTCCTTTCTAAAGAAGTCGTGAACCTTTAATGGAAGGAACGATGCAAAGATGAGAACTTTTACACCGGTCCGTTCCAAGGTTGCTAATGGGGACATGGGGGAATGCATGTAAAAATGATACTTTAGTGAAAAGATGGCATTTTTGGTTTGAAAATGATGCATTTGATTGCAAATGGGTGCTTTTTATGTAAAGAGATGATCTTTGTGCAAAGAGTGCATCTTTAATGTGAAAAGGGATTTTAAATGGAAAAGGAATGATTTTAATGCATGAAAAATGGGATTTTGTTGCAAAGGATGCACCTTTATGTATGAGAATGGTATTTTAATGAAAAGATGACATATTATGTACATAGATATTATCTAAACATCAGGTATTAGCATTATGGGGGTTAACATCAGATTACAGCTTGAAACTGTGAAGCTTCTGAAAACTGGCTACTTATGTCGCGTGACATAGGCTGCCTATGTCGCGTGACATAACTAGCCATATTGCAGAGGCTTTACAGCTGAGATTTGCAGAGGTAACAAGGCACCAAAATGGTCAAGTTACTTTACCAACAAATCTCAGGGAGCATGTTTAACAATAATGAACACTTCAAGAGGGTGTGGATATGAGGGATGAGCCAGATTTCGGTTAAATTTCCAATTCTCCCCAGCAGAGTCGCCAAACTGTGAATGTGGTGCCCAAATTTTTGTGTTGGATTCACGCGAGTTTGAAGACATCCGAGTTATTTGAAAAACGGAGTCGCCACGCCATTTTGATTACCTCAAAACTTTGAAAAAAAGGTTTTATGGGTTCGGAGGTTAAGTTACCCCTTGGGAAGAACGTTTGGCGTTCACCCAAAGTGCCTTGCCGGAGCAAGTCTCCCATGATTTCATTAATCGTGCTTGCTTGCGTGCTTTCTTGTGTGCATGTGTTTGAAAATAAGGGGGGAAATGTCCCAAGTCGTCTTCCGGACGTACAAACCATTTGTTGGTTGTCGCTCGGGATTCCTTGGAATTTTATGTATTTGGGATTATGATCCCGTCCTCATCTTATGACTTGTGATCATCGCATTTTAACCTCGGGACCCTCGGGACTTGCGTGATCGAGAGAATGTCTCTTTTATAGTCAAGGATGAGGTTATTTAGAAAAGGAGGATCCTTAGCCCATCAATCCTACGCTTTAAGACGGTCGAGCTCGTATAGAGGCTTCATACTCTTTCTTAAGCGATAATTGGAGATATAGGGTTCAAGGTTGTCCCTTTCTAAAGAAGTCGTGAACCTTTAATGGAAGGAACGATGCAAAGATGAGAACTTTTACACCGGTCCGTTCCAAGGTTGCTAATGGGGACATGGGGGAATGCATGTAAAAATGATACTTTAGTGAAAAGATGGCATTTTTGGTTTGAAAATGATGCATTTGATTGCAAATGGATGCTTTTTATGTAAAGAAATGATCTTTGTGCAAAGAGTGCATCTTTAATGTGAAAAGGGATTTTAAATGGAAAAGGAATGATTTTAATGCATGAAAAATGGAATTTAGGTGCAAAGGATGCACCTTTATGTATGAGAATGGTATTTTAATGAAAAGATGACATATTATGTACATAGATATTATCTAAACATCAGGTATTAGCATTATGGGGGTTAACATCAGATTACAGCTTGAAACTGTGAAGCTTCTGAAAACTGGCTACTTATGTCGCGTGACATAGGCTGCCTATGTCGCGTGACATAACTAGCCATTTTGCAGAGGCTTTACAGCTGAGATTTGCAGAGGTAACAAGGCACCAAAATGGTCAAGTTACTTCACCAACAAATCTCAGGGAGCATGTTTAACAATAATGAACACTTCAAGAGGGTGTGGATATGAGGGATCCACACTCATCTTGAGTGTTCATGCAAAACCAAGCCAAACCGGGGCTTTTATAGGAAATGTAATGAAATCAGATGTGGATCTATGAAATATGAAGCTAAAGCATGCAACTTTATTCAGAATATCACATTATTAAAGCATTTAGCATAGAGATTCCATGTATGATGAAGATAAGGAAAGGAAATGGGTAGAAAATCGTTACCCTTGAAGACCACGACCCTCTATATCAAGTTAGATATAGGGGCCTTCAAAAGCAGCGACTTACGGGGATGGGATTGAGCCTTCGTTTCTTGAGAATCCTTGGTTCTTGGTGTGTGTATGAAGTGTGTGTGTGGGAAGTGTGTGTGGGATTGATTTGGGAGGATTAGTGGATATTTTGGGGGTATATGAAGAGGGAGGAGGCTTCTGGACGTATTCCCTATAGAGGGGGACTGAGGGGTGGAGGAGGTGTGTAAAATGAGAGGTGAAGGCCTCTATTTATAGGAAATTTCACTGCATGGGCTTGTTATGTCGCACGACATAACAAGCCATAACTGCTTTCCTTCTAGAAACATGCAAGGTGGCAAGCTTCTAGAAGTCTCCCTGGCTGATTATGTCGCACGACATAAGTAGCCACTTCTGGATTCTTCTAGAAACATGCAAGGTGGCAAGCTTCTAGAAGTCTCCCTGGCTGATTATGTCGCACGACATAAGGAGCCACATGCAGTTCCTTCTAGAAACATGCAAGGTGGCAGTCTTCTAGAAGGAATTCCCTATAAAAGAAAAACGTGTTTCTTTGGCTCCAAGCAGTCTCTTATCCCCTTAGGTGATTTGAAACAGTTCCGGAACTCTAGGAAAGTCCGGGGAATTACCGGAAAACTTGCCGGAATTGCCGGGAAACTTAACCGGAAGGCATGAGCCAGATTTGGGTACTTACAGAAGCCCCTCGGCAACGTCACTTGCAGGGCGAGTGGGGTTGTCGATAGAAAAGGGTCCGATCTGGCGAATGCCGAGACGGATTGGGTGACCAAGGTGGTCGAGTGGCTGAACCTCTGGAAGGCTACCTACGTATCCCGGAGGAATCAAGCCAGGCCGTAGTTCGGAATTAGGATCCGCTGGGGGAGGAGGAAGAGAAACTGGTCTCTTGCTGGGGAAATAGAAGAGAAAATGACCTAGGAGGTCAAGCAATTGATCCTACTGGGGATATGCTAGGAGTGACCAAGGTGGTCGGACATCTGAACCTCTATGAGGGGCTGCTTTATCACTGAGGAGTGACAAAGAAACAGGGTGACCAAAGTGGTCGAATGGCTGGACCTTTTATAAAAGGCTACCTACGTATCCCGGAGGAATCAAGCCTGGTCGTAGTTCGAGCATAACTAGATAGTTAGGAACGATGTCTAGGATTCTTGAGATTTTGACAATTAATGGAGGCTGTCACCTGATTGACAATTACTGGAGGATGTCACCTGATTGACAATTACTGGAGGATCTCACCTGATTGACAATTACTGGAGGATGTCACCTGATTGACAATTACTGGAGGATGTCACCTGATATTATTTCATTCTAACGGAAGCTAAAGCTTAGGGTACTATCTCTTTTATGAAGGAGATAGAGGAAGCTAAAGCTTGGAAAAACTTGCTTGGAAAAACTTGAGTGTACTTCTCAATCTCTTTTCGAATTAGAGATATGGGTAACTAAAGATAGAAAAACTTGAGCATACGTCCCAATCTCTTTCGAATCAGAGATATGGGTAACTAAAGATAGAAAAACTTGAGCATACGTCTCAATCTCTTTCGAATCAGAGATATGGGTAACTAAAGATAGAAAAAACTTGAGCATACGTCTCAATCTCTTTCGAATCAGAGATATGGGTAGCTAAAGTTTGAAAAACTTGAGCATACGTCTCAATCTCTTTCGAATCAGAGATATGGGTAGCTAAAGATGGAAAAATTTGAGCATACATCTCAATCTCTTTCGAATCAGAGATATGGGTAGCTAAAGCTAGATGACATTATTTCTTTATGACGGAAATAACAGAGACTAAAGAAGTAAGAAGGACTCGATGATTTTTGTAAAGAAAGTAGGACGTATCCTGATAATTTTTTTTGTAAAAGAAGTGAATTAAAAATGCCAAAGGCAAATAAAATGCCACAGGGTAAATTTGTAAAATAAGCCTCGGGTGTCTTTGGAGGGAAAATTTAATTGAAAATGATTGGAAATGCCGGGGGCAATAAAAGGGTAAAAAGAGGCCTACGGGGGACAAAATTGTAAAATGGAGCCTTCGGGGGCAAAATTGTAAAATCGGCCACGGGGGCTTAGTATGTCGCACGACATAACGAGCCTGCGGACGAATCATTAAAAACACGCACGGTCGCCATTTGAAATTCAATTGGACTTGAAATTGAGAGGGAGGCGACGAGTGAGAAGAGAGAGGGCGAACATCGAAGGGAGATTCGAAGGAAATCGAGAGAAATCCAACACTTCTCGGTCCGATTCAATTGAAGAATGCCTCCTAGGCTCTATCCGACCAAGAGGGCTTCTCAACATGCCAACTTAGCTACTCGAAGAAAGGGGGTGCAAAGGAATCAACGGCCGTTTCCGGCCGTTTCTTCCGGAAGCACCAAGAGGAGATTTCTACCCACAGCTCGATGAGCATACTTCGGATGTTCGGAAGAAGGAAGAGGTAAGAAACCTAGGGTTTCTTGAAAATTTCTTTCAATTTGGGCGAAATTGATTTGAACTGAATGCCTTCAGACTGGGCTTATGAATTAAATCATGAACTGGCATGAAATCATAGATTGATCTGGGAAGTGTAATGCATGCCATTCATTGATCTGTTTTGACCCATTTTTGCTTGAGATGATTTTCAGAAATAGCACGAAATATTAATACTTGTGCCATGTTTTCTTGCAGGGATTGCGCACCCGTGGCTCCCCTGAGGTGATTGGCAGGCTATGGGATAGCTTGTCGGGTAGCCAGGAGCAGGTGGACTCGCCTAAGGGCATGATTCTGTTCTTTGGGCTAGGGCAATTTTTGAGATGGCGAAGGCCGTCGGGGCACTCGAAGGAGTGTGGATGCAGTGAGGGCATTCAGAGAGTTACAGTGGGGAGACCACTCACTCATTTCACTTCTCTTGGGGTGAGACGAAAGTCACTCCGCTGGACTTTGCGGTCATCACGGGGCGCCCTTTACGGATGAGCCGCTCTACATAGAGGAGCCATGTACGGGAGTTGAGCCCGGCTATTGCGATGATGATTTTATGGGCTTACTTGGTTTCGTTCCCCGGATCAAGAAGGGAATGGATATGAGTTGGGGGTGCTACATGGCTGATTGAGGGCGGAAGCGGGGACTACTTGTGGTAGATGATCCCGTTGAGAGCCAGGGTGAGGCCAGAGATTGGCTAGAGCTTTTGTATGGGTGGGCTTTTCAGACATGCTTTGTTCATTAAGACGCATCTCTTTGCCTTGGTTTCACTATTGGAGCTTTTGAGAGCACAGGATACGTCGGGAATACATCTGGGGGAGCGAGGCTTAGGCTGAGATGTACTTGGCCCTAGATGACGTCGGTAGAGGAAGGCGAAGTACTTCACTGCTTTCATCGGCTTTCGAGGTATTCTCTCACCTTGATCTCTTTTCTATTGCGCATTTCATTATATCCCTTGTTTTCCCTGTTTTGACTTCTTCTTCTCCTTTTCGGGCTTGGGCCTTTGAGTACTTTAGGCATTATGAGTGGCGGATCTGAGGATGAGTTTCACTGCCACCACTTTTCTGCTCTTCGTCGGTGGACAAAGAATGCCGGGAAAGCAGGGCCGGACTCGGAGGGTTCGAGTGCGGGATCACGGCCTCGTATCATGATACGGCCGACATGCTGAGAGGGATTCCACGGAGGGCTGAGCTTGTTCCCCTGGGTAGCCGTTACGATGACCTGGATTTGGATCATGCTGCTTGCGCAGCTTGACGAGTGTCGCAAGCTGCTAGTGGGCTTGTCAGGAGACGCCTTGTATCTAGGAGAGAGGGTGTATAGGCGGCATGGGCCGAATAGGCACGCTCGGATCCACGATGATCCTCCCGGCTAGGATGTGGGCCTCGCCGGTTGGCGAATGTAGATGCTACGATTGTAGGCATGGCGGCACATCTCTACACACGGGAGGGGACTATACTTTGTACGTGGCCAGCATCTTCGGTCCCACGGACCCGGGGTTGGTTATGGCGCTCATAAGCGCGGGGCCTTCGGCGCTACGTAGCTAGACCTCCTTTGCCCCGACTTTCATTGATTATCGGGGTGGCGGTCGCATGAGGCGAGCTCACATTGATATGTCACAAACTCATCCTCATCGGTGCTCCCGCGAGTTCTAGATACGTAAGTATCTTGCTCCTTACATCTTTTGGATTGATTGCATCTCTTCCTGTTATCAAGAAGCTGTATTCGATACTTATTATGTCCTTGTAACAGTGTCGGCTCGAGCTTACGAGGCACTTGACCGGGAGCATATCCGGCGGCTGTCGGCATGATTGGCAAGCTCCAGAAAGGCATGAGTTTCTGGAAGAATCAGTGTCGGTCACAGGGTTCGATTGATATCTCTCCACCTGGTCAACCGAGAAGGAAGAAGAGCCACTCTGATGACGTGGGCACCAGCGGGAGCACTAGAGGACCGACGCCTCGGACAAAGACTGCAAATGTGCCTCTTTACAGACCCATTGAGATTGACGATGATGATGATGAGGATGGGGGAGCTGAGACGTCTACAGACTACGAGCTTGACTCTACTGTTATCACCGAGCTCGACGACTACTATCGGACGGGGACCATAGCCTACGAGGCACCTTCGGACGACCCTGATGATGAGCCAGAGGAGGCTGAGGATGATGACGAGGATGGAGATGAGGGAGAGGATGATGAAGAGGGTGATGGAGAGGATTCAGAGTAGCCCCCTTCCCCCTTAGACATTTATGGCTTTTTAGTTATTGTACCCTTTTAGGGAGAACATGTCATTTATTTTTGCTATGCACATCTTTTGGACTTGGCCTATTTCATTTTGTACGTACATTGTTAGCCTTTTGTTGCCTTGGCTTTTATGAAATGACAATGGTATGGTATTTGGCTTGAATATGAATGATTTGAATGGATTTTTGGCTTGAATATGAATGCAATGGGTGTACATGGGGTAAAGGAACCCTTCCCTATGCATTCGAGAAGTGGATGGGTGGTATTTGCAGCTATTGACAAGTCGGGGATTGCCCTGGGGAGAACAGGAAGTTGCTGATGTCTGATGTCTGATGTGGCTTGTTATGTCGCATGACATGGCTTGTTATGTCGCGCGACTTAATAAGCCTGAACTGTGCTTTTCATTGCCTTTGGAGCTGGAATGGAGCTATGAGTCACAGGTTAGAATTGGGGGATCAAAGAGATCACCTACCTGGCCTCCTTGGGACAATGGCAAAGAGATATTTGGTCCCTTCCTATAAGGATGGAAACGGGGTGACCTAGGAGGTCAAACAACCAATCCTTCATAGGAATGTTCCAAATCAAAAGGGGTGACCCATATGGTCATAAAATTGGACTTTTATGAAAAGCTTACGCACCATTGGAGAATGGAGAAGGGAAAAGGTGACCAATGTGGTCGGATGGCTGAACCTTTATGAAAGGCTACCTACGTATCCCGGAGGAATCAAGCCTTGATCGTAGTTCAAGCTTTACCTAGACAGTTAGGAACGATGTCTAGGATTATCGACGTTTTGACAATTAGGAAACTGTCGCCTGGCGTTATCTCGTTATAACGGAAGTAACGAAGGCGCTTTTGGGAGAAAACGTTATCATTAGCAATTGGCACGTTACTTGAGCCTAGGGATGATTTTTCTCTTGGAAACATGGTAGGGACTGGGTCTGGATGTACATATGGAATGTATTTGGGGATTGTTTAAGACGGGTTTCAAACAGGTGGGGTTGTATCCCTTGGGTGCGGACTAAAGCTATTTGTTGTTCTTTGAGATGTTGTCTACGTGGACTAGCATTCCCTCTTGAGCCGAGGACTGGGTTTGAACCTCGGGTCTCGGTGAATGTTCTTTTCTCACACTCTAGCATTTGAAGGGCGATGCTAACAGATGTCGAAGTGACCAATCCTCTCTTCTAGGGATGGATGCAACTTATCGAAGCCCCGGTCTAAGAAAATACTCTCTGCAAAAGCCCCATATCTTGTTGAAGTAAGGAAAGATCCTTTCATTGGCAAAAACCCTGGTGGCAAAGCCCCGGCTGGACAAACTGAGTAGGCGAGGTCTTGGTGAAGCCCCGGTCTGATGACCTAGCGAAAATCCCAATATGATTGGTACTGCGGAAGTGATCCTGAGGTTGATCTGAACAAAACTGAATTCATCTAGGGACCTAGTGAAGAACCCGATGTGAACCCCAAAAATGGCTAAAGAAGCCCCAGTTTAAAGGAATGCTTTGACAAAGTTTCGAGGCAGCCCTAATGCGAATTGTAGCAGAAAAGGGAAAACCTATCCTTTTTTTTTTTATTTTATTTAGTCAATCAGTCAACCTTAAGAAGATGTGGACGAAGAGAATTTCAGAAATTTATACATGCAGGGGCATATTTTTTCGAAAAGTGGGAATAGGTCCCGATTTTTGTGTTATTTTGACGGCCTTTTTCAATGTAGGCGCAAAAACTCGCTTTGGGTTTGACTCTTTTGAGAGAGTATAAGCGTAGAAGGGTTTGTAAAAGTGTATGGAAGCCCTGGCGACGTAAAATCAGTGTTTAGCACTATTTTTCCTAAGATGTAGAAAGAGAAGACTTGTCAAGACATCTGAAAACTTGTTTTATTTACAATGATCACAAGATTGCTTAAAACCCTTTATTGATGTTCGGGTTATTCAACCACTAATCTCGATATGAAAAAACATTCTTATTAGTCATGAGGAGAAAGTCAACCAATGCCGCGGATCAAGATTGGCTGGTGTGAAAGAAAGGTTTGTGTATGGGGAGGTCATTGATGAGACCGGGTTTTCTAGGATCTGACTGTGTCTATGGGAGAGGTCATTTGATGAGACCGAATTCTCTGGAATTTGAATATGCTTATGACCGGACCATTTCTGGTTGCCTACGTTCCCCTCATTGTGAGGAGCTCAGGTCGCCGTAGTTTGGCCTTGGCCGGACTGTGTTTGGGAAATGGGATTTGTGGTTCCTTTAGTGAAAAGGCTAGGATGATGAGGCGTGGGCCTCGAGATGGCTCCTTGACCAAGTCATTTTTGGACGACTGCTTCTGATTGCTTCCTCTTTCATTGGGGGAGAAAGGATTTGCACGTGCCTACAGGCTTATGAAATGCTTCTGGCTTTGCTTCGACCGCCCCATTGTTATCGACAACTTTCATTCTCTGAGCTTTGATTTTGCCTGTCCGTCAAGCTTTCGATGGGCGGTGCTGGGTCCTTGGCCTCATTTTCTTTTTCTTTTTTTCTTTTATTTTTATGTGCAACCCCGTTTTTTGCCTAGACCGCCCTTTTTTTTTTTTGGGGATTTTCAGCCTAGCCGGGCATTACTCTTTTTGCACTAAGATTTTTTTCTTCTTTCTTTTTTTTTATATATGTGCAACCCTGTTTTTTGCCTAGACATGCCCTTTTTAGGGATTTTCGGTCTAGTTTGGCATTACTCTTTTTGCACTACATTTTTTTATTTTATGAAGCACCTGAGGGCCAAGGCAAGCCTCTGCTTGAACTTTCTTGATATCCTTGAGGTCTAAGGCAGGCTCCTAGGTCGTTGTCGACACGGGGTCAATCTTTTGAAGCTGAGTGGCCTTTTGCTGTCCCTTGATGATGCCGCCGTCGTTGACTTGGTCAAGGTGATGGGGAGGACATGGTTTGGGAAAGTGTATGGCTTTGATGAAGGCCTTTTGTGGGGTGAGGAAAGTGTATGGCTTGATGGCATTAGTTGACTTTCTCACACCGATTAATCAGAATGTTAATTATTTCAAGGGATTATTTGTTGAGCAATGCAAGTGATCATATAAAATAAAACCATTTCATTAAATGTAATGTAGGTGTGCAAATAATGTCTTAAGTCTAGCAAGAAAAGAAGAAGACTCTTTTATAGAAAATTGAAGATTAAATACAATGTCCGTGGAGGACTTGATTGAAAAAGAAAAGTACTAGAACCTACGAAGGTTGGTCGAGAGACTATTTTTTTCTTTTTTTTAATCTTGCTTAAGGGTAAGTAGACCCTAGTCTAGCTACTCTTCGCTGGTTGGACTGCTGTAACTTGAGCTTTCCTTCGTAGATCGGCCATCGAATTTCTTTCTTGAGATCTACACACTTGTCTGTCACATGCCCAAAATGCTTGTGGTACTCGCAGAACTTGGTCCGTCAACTCTACTTGGGGTTTCTTGGCTTATAATTCTCGAGAGGTGTGAGAAGGCCTCGTTTCACCAAATCATTGAAAACTTTGCTCGTGGGCATCCCGTAATCATCAGGCGATGTTTCGATCTTGCTTCCGAAATCGACCTCTTACCATAGCTTTCTGTTTTTGGCCCATGGAGGTTCTCGAGCTTCCCATTTTCTATCAACTTCGGATCTCATGCCTCAAATAGGTGCAATCATCGGTGTTGTGCCCGGGGTATTGATGGAAAAGACGGTGCTTGGACTCATCCAAACGAATCTTTTGGGGTTCCTGGGCTTCCAATTCTCCAGTGGCTTTATCAGCTTTTCTTTTATCAGTTTTTCCAGAATCTTGCTTAAAGGCATATCCGTATTGCGGAGTTTTCGGGAGACATTGTTGTTCTCAAGACTCGGAGTTCCATTGTCCAGTTGGTTCCATTGTTGGATTTGGCTGAAGGAGGCTACGACACTCTTTCCTTTGTGAGGAACTGGTGCCTTGGCATGGGTACGGTTCTTTGTTTGGTCTTGGTGGCATTGGGTCATGTTTGGTGGAGTCATTTCCTTGCTTGGTTTGACGTCTGGGGTCAAGGGAGTATTGATACTCATCATGAGGTCAAACTTCTCTTGCATTTGTTTCACTTGTTCCATCAATATTGCCACATGGGGGTCAACGGGGACTCTCGAGTTACCGGCACTCGCAACAGGACTCTTATCAGTAGAGGGAACCACAGTAGCAAACTGACGGCTGAATTCATTAAGTCCGGTAGGTGACAGATGGAGACTTGAATCATCCTTTGGCAACTCATGATCTCACTCAGGTGGGTGTATGGGCTTCAGAACATAGCCACATAACTCAAATTGATTATGCGAAGCCGGAGCGTAAACTGGCAGGTATTGCTGAAACTGAGGAACAGGTGAGGTGAAGCCCAATCCGTTCTGAGGAGCTGAGGGCGATGGAGCCCGGATGAGCTGGGATGTTGGAAAGGACTGAGGAGGAGTGGTCCTTGGCAAGGGATCGTATGTGGATGTAGGAAGGTATTGGTTATAGGCAGGGGGGTCTTGGTCATAGGATGAAGGGACTGAAATCACTGTTTCCAAAGTCTCATCTTCGACTACCACCAGAGAACCGTTCGAATCAACTGTGACCTGAACTCCATGACGACGGAGTGCGTCAATGAGCATGGCTTCATTGTTCTCGATGAACCTTATGGGCGCTTTCCAAAGCCAGGACTAACTCTTCCTTCCTAACCATCTGATTCCCTGCACCCTCACTGTTTTCTGTCAAATCTGCCATTCTGACTCTCTGAGCTGATGAACTGTCTGAACCTAAGGTTTTCTGAAAAGCCGCTTGTGATGTACCCGATTTTTTTTGAAAATCAAACGGAGTCGCCACGCCATTTTTGTTTTAAGGGCCAAAACTTTGAAAAATGCCCGGAATCAAGAGATTCGAGTTCGGAGGTCACGTTACGTGCCGGGAAGGACGTTAGTGTGCACCCGGAACGCCTCGTAAAAACGAGTCTTCCAAACATTCAAAATCCTTTGTTGTGTGTGTGTGTTTGCGTGTGTGTTTTGACCAAAATAATTTGAAACTGGGAAAAGTGAAAATTGGGATCTCTTTTTAAGACTTTAAACTGATCCCATGATTTTTTGGAGAATTTTTGGGTTGAGTCTTGGCACTCAAAAGATTTTTGGATTTGAAAAGCAATTCTGCCAGAATGAAAGAAGGCAGTTGACCCTTGACTTTGAAATGGACTTAAAGGCTTCAAAACCTCAGAATCTGGGGAAAGTCCGAGAATGAAAGTTGCTTAAAACACCATAAATAGGGTTTCTGCAAAGAAACTTTACATTTTGGAAGTAATTTGAGGGGTCAAAACCTTCTGGAAATCTCAGATGTGAAATCTGGATTTCAGAAGCTGATGAACTGGCCTCTAAAAGAAAATTGAAAAAGGAGTTTTACTTACTCAAAAAATAAAATAAAAATATGTCTGGAAATATCTGGATGTTGGCTACAAAAAGTGTTTTGTAGTCAATACCCAATTCCAAGTTTTACTGGGTCCAAAAAATAAGAAAATGGACTGAGGTCTCAGAACAATGCTACTGGACAGCAAGATGTCCTTGAGGGAAAATGTGATTTTTGGGGGATTTGCATCTATGTTCACCCCATTTTCATCCCTAGACTTGATACCACTACTTTTTATTAAGTGGTTATCATATTCAAGTCATCCTTGGGGAATTTATGGGGTTTAAACATGTCATTTGCAAAGGGAAAGGGGGTTTTGTAAAGATGAAACCAAGGAGAAAGAATTGACTAAAGATCTAAAATGTGGACCACTTGAGATGGTCATTCATGAAGATGAACTTCAAGATGACCATCTTAAGTCAAAACTCAAGTTAAACTAGACATAAAATAAGTCAAAGTAAGAAGAACAAGATGATCAAGAGATCAAAAGAGAATTTTAGGGTTTTGAGAAGGAGGGCTTTACCAATGGTGACACCCTATCTTCCTAGGCTTGGAATTTGACTTGAGGAGTATCAAGATTTGGTGTTTGGCTTGAGGAGTATCAAGGTTTGGTGTGTTTGGTATTTGATTGGGAAAGATTCAAGAGAAAATGGTGGCAATCTAAGGATTCCCACTGTTTTCTCTCTATATTTCGCCAGAACTTCGTTGCTGTGAGTAAGTTGTGTTGTGTAAACTGAGAGAGGAGGGTTCAATTTATAGGCCCTCTGAAATTACATACATGTCCGCGCGGAGGTCCACAGTAAAACGTGCACAGTGCATTAAATGCTTTGCTCCAGGCTTTGAACAGGAAGAATATTTTTCAAAATATCGAGCGAAATTGTTTTTCAACTTCTTTGTTTCGGGATTTTCTTAATTCTTTTGCTTTTTTGGATTCCTTTTTTGGTTTAACTTTAAATGGCAAACCCTAACCTACTCTTGCTTGGTTAGGAAGGTTAGAGATTGTTAGAAATGTTAGAAATGTTAAAACTTTCGTTAACTTTCTAACGAAAAACTACCAACTCAAATTGGAGCACTTACAGTAGCCCCTCGGCGACGGTGTTTTCGAAGGAAGCGGGGTCGTCGATAAGAGTAAGGCTCCATATTTGATAGGATGATCAAGTGATCGAGTGGCTGAACCTATTCAATAGGCTACCTACGTATCCCGAATGGGAATCAAGCGGTCGTAGTTCGGGTCTTTGACCACAGGAATGATTGTTTTTAAGGTATCGGCTTTGGAGATGATGGCGTTTTAGGCGCCTCGGACCTTGAAGATGATGGCGTTTTAGGTGCCTCGAACCTTGAAGATGGCGTTTTAGGTGCCTCGAACCTTGATGGTGGGGATAGATGGTCCTCTGGTGGACTTTGCTTGAAAGGATCGGTCTTACGTATGCTGCCGAAGGAAAGGATGACCATTTTGGTCGAGAGTAAGTGGCTGGACCTAATGATAGGCTACCTACGTATCCAGTGGGAATCAAGCCGGCCAGTAGTTCGAAATCTACTCGAGATTTGGCTTTTGGGATTCCGTTAGCTTATTTGCAGGATTTCGTTAGCCTTCTTTGAGGAAAAGAGACGTATTCATCGGGAAATCGGTCTTACGTTTCTGCTTGAAGTGAATGATTTTGATGAAAGATACGGGATCCGTTATCTTTCTCGGGGCACTCGGTCTTACGTTTAAGCTACTTAGGGAATGATTTTGATGAAAGATACGGGATCTCGTTATCTTTCTCGGGGCACTCGGTCTTACGTTTAAGTCGGAATTTCTTTTGAGAGGGTGGGAACTTAGTTCGGGAGTATGAACCTAAGTTGAGGTTCGGAGAGTATGAACCTAAATGGGAACTTAGTTCGGGAGTATGAACCTAAGTTGAGAGGTTCGGTTCAGGAGTATGAATCTAAATGGAGACTTAGTTCAGGAGTATGAACCTAAGTTGAGATTTGGTTCGGAGTATGAACCTAAATGGGAACTTAGTTCAAGAGTATGAACCTAAGTTGAGGTCTTGTTCAGAGTATAACCTAAATGGGAACTTAGTTCGGAGTATGAACCTAAGTTGAGGTTCGGTTCCAGGAGTATGAACCTAAATGGGAACTTAGTTCGGGAGTATGAACCTAAGTTGAGGTCTTCGGTTCAGAGTATGAACCTAAATGGAGACTTAGTTCGGGAGTATGAACCTAGTTGAGATTTGGTTCGGGAGTATGAACCTAAATGGGAACTTAGTTCGGGAGTATGAACCTAAGTTGAGGTTCGGTTCGAGTATGAACCTAAATGGAGACTTAGTCCGGGAGTATGAACCTAAGTTGAGATTTGGTTCAGAGTATGAACCTAAATGGGAACTTAGTTCGGGGAGTATGAACCTAAGTTGAGGTCTTGTTCAGGAGTATGAACCTAAATGGAGACTTAGTTCAGGAGTATGATCCTAAGTCGGGATTTGGTTCGTGAGTATGAACCTAAATGGGAACTTAGTTCGGGAGTATGAACCTAAATGGGAACTTAGTTCGGGAGTATGAACCTAAGTTGAGGTTCGGTACACGATGGAGGCTATTTGAAGGTGTTCTTCTTTGGGGAAGACTCGGGCTTACGAGAACCATCGGGAAGAAAGGTGATCAATGTCGGTCAAGTGGATGGACCAAGGATTGGCGTATCACGGGGGTCACCCAGGGATTGACTATTTTAGGGAAGTCGTCCTAGAGATTGATCGTATTTGGGAGTCACCCAGGGATTGACTATTTTAGGGAAGTCGCCACTATGATCCGACTATTTTTGGGAAGTCGCCTATGATACGACTATTTTTGGGAAGTCGCCAGGTGGTTTGACTATTTTGGGAAGTCACCCTGATGATTCCGGACTATTTTGGGAAGTCGCCACACATGATCGACTATTTTTTGGGAAGTCGCCCGTGGTTTGACTATTTTTGGGAAGTCGCCCTACATGGTTTAGTTGTTTTGGGGGAAGTCGCCACATGATCGACTATTTTGGGAAGTCGCCCTATGGTTTGACTATTTTGGGAAGTCGCCCTATGGTTTGACTATTTTGGGGAGTCGCCACATGGTTTGACTATTTTGGGAAGTCGCCTATGGTTTGACTGTTTTGGGGAAGTCGCCTATGGTTTGACTATTTTTGGGAAGTCGCCTGTGGTTTGACTATTTTTTGGGAAGTTGCCTATGGTTTGGTATTTTGGGGAAGTCGCCCTATGGTTTGACTTTGTTTTGGGGAAGTCGCCCTATGGTTTGACTATTTTTGGGAAGTCGCCACCCTGTGGTTTGACTATTTTGGGAAGTCGCCCTATGGTTTGGACTATTTTGGGAAGTCGCCTATGATCGACTATTTTTGGGAAGTCGCCCTATGGTTTGACTATTTTGGGAAGTCGCCTATGGTTTGATTGTTTTGAGGAGTCGCCCATGGTTTGAGCTTTTTTGGGGAAGTCGCCACCTACGGTTTGGCCCATTTTTGGGGAAGTCGCCACATGGTTTGACTATTTTTTGGGAAGTCGCCACCTATGGTTTTTGGCTTTTTGGGGAAGTCGCCACTATGATCGATGATAATGTTCTTTTAGAAAAGTACTTGACTAAGATATGCTTTCATACTGTCGTGCCGTGCTTACCTTGGTGGGAAGGGGCTGAGGCTACGGGCTGATGTTGATGAAGAGTTGTTACGTTGCTGTTCGTCGGGACGGTTTCGCCGACGATTTCTTTGTCTTTGGAAGCATTTTGACACTGAAGGAGGAGTTTGGTTGAGTGCGCATCTTGCTTTGGTGATCGTCAACCTTGTAGAGGTGGTTGAGCTTGTATTCCCATTGGGACTTCTTGCTTTTGAGAACTTGGTGTCTCTGACCGCATTGTATTGGAGAGCTTGGCGTCTCGACCTTCTTGCCTTGGAGAACTTGGCGTCTCTGACCGATTTGTATTTGAGAACTTGGCGTCCACGGCCGATTTGTATTGGAGAACTTGGCGTCTCGACCGATTTGTATGTGAGAACTTGGCGTCTCGACCGGCGCTGGCATTTGATTTGCATTTGAGAACTTGGCGTCCACGGCCGACCGTATTTGAGAACTTGGCGTCTCGGACCGAATTGTATTTGAGAACTTGGCGTCTCGACCCCAACTCGGCATTTGATTTGCATTTGAGAACTTGGCGTCCCCGGCCGATTTGCATTTTGAGAACTTGGCGTCCACTGACCGACTTGTATTCGAGAACTTGGCGTCTCGACCGGAATTATGACACCTGGAGGTGGTCTTCGTTGGGGGCTGTTTTCATCCATTGTGGACATTGGAGGTCGTCTTTAGCAAGTTGCGGGCCGGAGCTTGTCTTTGTCAAACTGTAGATGTTGGAGGGCGCCTTCATTCATTGGAGGTCGTCTTTGGTGAAGATCATCCTTGCCGAAAAAAGGGGGGTTTGATTTCACGTTTGAATTCCTGCATTCGTTAGTGAAGAGGAAGATGCATATATGGCATTCATGATGACAGATGCATGCATGGAACCAAAAATGATTATGGGATGATGCATTTACTTGCTTTCGAAGAAGCACTTAGCCTAAGCTTACGGCAGAAAATTATGATTTATGATCTTCGATGATTTAGGATTATTCCTATTGACTCAAGTTTTGTGCATGCTACATGAGCCCTTGGGAGATTTTTAGTGGGGATGCATGGGTATGGAGACTGCTTGGAACAGATTTTGATCAAGTGGGGGATGAGAACCCTTGGTCGCGATTTAAACAGCGGTTGTTGGTGAGGTTTTGTCAGCAATATCACATGGACCTCAATCTTGATGAGATTGGATTCGGATCCCGGATCTTGATTGAAACTTTCCCTCTCATTCTTGGTCATTTGAAGGCGTCTTTGACGGACTTTAGGGCCAACGTTGATACGAGTGAAGCTTCTTTCATTTGGATGAGGTGTGACCTTGGCCGAAACCTTGTCCGGAGGATGATTTGATGGAATTGCTAATGCGGGAGAAACCACGATCTTGAATTCCGATGCTACGGGAAGGCTGCCGTGTACCAAGTTCTGAAGCTGAAATTCTTTCTTGCGACTTGATAAAATTCGGGTCCAAAAGACCATCTTGACAAAGCCCCCGGATCCTGAGTAGGCAAAGTCCAGATTTTGAAGAAGTGATTTGGCGAGTCTATCTCGTGGTGAAGAACCCAACGTGGACCCAAAGATGACTATATAAGCCCCAGCTTGAAGAGCTGCTACAGGAGAACACAGGGAGAACCGCAAGCCCCAGCATGAAGAAATTCGAGTAGTCTTACGAGGGGGAACCCATCTTTCGAGACCTTAGTCAACCGATTCTTGGACAAGACTCGAAATGTTTACGTGCGGGGGCATATCTTTTGAAAGATGGGAATGTCTCCCGAATTTGTGTATGACACTCTCGCTTTTGGTTTGACTCTTTTGAGAGAGTATAAGCATCACAAGGTGTGGAAAAGTGTATGGAAGCCCTGCGGACGGAAAGACGGTGTTTGGCTCTATTTCCCTATGATGGAGAGAGAAGACTTGTCGAGACACTTGAAAACTTGTCTTATTCATGATGATCACAAAGGTCGCTTAAAACCCTTTGTTAATGTTCGGGTTATTCAATCCCTAAATCTGATATGAACAAATATTTTGATTAATCACAAGGAGAAAACCAAGCGATATCGAAAATCAAGCTTGGAAGGGCGGAAAGTGTAAAGGGACGATCCTTGATGAAACCGGATTTTTTTTTTTTTTGAGATTTGTTTGTGATTTCGACCGGACCATTTCTGGTTGCCTACGTTCCCTCCCTTATGAAGAGCTCAGTCGCCGTAGTTCGGGCCTATCCCGAATGAAAAGAGAATGGATGTTGAAATTCGAGAGGTCTGAGGGCCTTTGGGGATTTTGAGGATTTGGAGGATTGAATAACATATCCCCTTAGAGTGTCCATGAAAGACACGGATGCGAAGCCCAGTGGGACATCCACGGCAAGTGTTTGTGAGGAGAAATGAAATATGCTCACATGAAGGGAAGGGTTGAATTTGCACAATCTTTGATTGGTAATTTTGAACCAAAATGGATTAGATTCCAATTTAAGCAAGCAATGAAGCATTAATTTGATCCTGACATCGAGGATATTAGAATGAAACTGCTATCCGTAGGGACCTGTAGTTGGGTTTCCGGTCTTCGATCGGCTATCGGGGGATTTGGGAGATTATGACCTCTTGAGATGAGAGGTCGGCTAGGCCTTTCTTGGCGAACCTCTAAAGATGAGAGGTTGGCTCGCGGGGATGTGTTTGGGAAATCTATGGCGAGGAAGATTGATTGCCTCCAAGAATGAGAGGTCAGATTTTGACTTGGCCAAGGGCAAGGGTAATGGTGATGGGAGTATCCTCTAAAATTGAGAGGATGGCTTGGGATTGGTTTAAGGTAATGATAAGAGGAAGTCCGAGCGACTGACAACTTTTTGCGATCTTGCGAGAATTCAGGCTCCTTTTTGATCATTGGAGAGCTTCTTGAGATGTCGGGGACTTTTGAGTTCTTCTTCTTTTTTTTTTGGAAGGCTTCCTGAGGAGCTTGGAATTATATCCGAGATTGTGAGGATTTTAAAATCCTTCTTTTTTTTTGTTTTTTTTTTGTTTTTTTTTTTGTTTTTTTTTGTTTTTTTTTTTTTTTTTTTTTGTTTTTTTTTTTTTTTGACTTGGAAAGCTTCACGAGGAGTTGAGGATTATCTTTGTCCTTCCTTCATGGCTTGAGATAATTTGCGCATCGCCGATTCTCGAAGCTAACTTCTCGGGCTCGCTTGGACTTTCTCTCAGTATGGAGCAAAAATGATGGCTAAACCGGATTTCAAAACACGCCGATCTTGAAATGAGAGGGTAGTGTTTAGTAAGGGTGAGGTAATGGCTTTCCTATGGGTGAAAGGTTTCAACCGCAATCCCTGGATGACCTAAACGAGATTAAGTCTTCATTGCTTGCTTAAGCTTTATATGAGAAAAAAATCCATGCAAATTCATCGAGCAACGAGATGATGATGATGAAAGGGATGTGAGCATATGAGATGCAAGATGGGGAGTTGGTAAGCCCCAATTTGGGAAGGATATCAATTGATTTTCTCACTCCGATTAGTTTAAATATTAATCATTTTCGAAGAATTAGTGGTTGAGCAGCGCAAGTGATCATTTTGGATAAAACCATTTCAATTAAGTGTAACGTGGGTGCGCAAATGATGTCTCGAGTCTAGCAAGAAAAGAAAAAAGACTTATATTAAAAATTAGACACTTAACCACTATGTCCAAAATGGACTACAACGACAAATGTCCAGGAAGGACTTAGGTGAAAGAAAAGTACTAGAACCTACGAAGGTTGACTCAAAAGACTATTTTAAAGATAGGTAGCCCCCCAGTCTAGCCGCTCTTTGCTGTTGAACCATGCATCTATTCTTCGACGCTGGAGACGGGAGCTATTGCAGACCTTTCCATCAGGATTTCCTTGGCAACTTTTTGCTCAATCCAACCATCTTCATTGCCTGCGATGACTGGTTCATTGACCTTGCAAAGGGACGAGTCAAACTCCATTGTGCCCACAAGGCTTGAACCACCAAACTCGATCATGTTGACACTCATGTTGTTAGGGAGCGGGTTATTGATAGTATTGGGTCCTTCAGGCATCTCTAACCTCCCTTGCTCAATCAACCCTTGGATGGCCTTTTTCAGGGGGACGCAATCATCCGTCAGGTGCCCATGGTACTGATGAAAGGCACAATGCTTGGAGGTATCCAAAGGAGCGTTGGGGTTTCTAGGCTGATAATTTTCCAAAGGCCGGAGCAAACCTTCTCTCACCAAACCTCTGAAGATATCACTCAAAGGCATCCCAAAGTTTCTCAAGTCTTGGAGCCGGATTTGGATGCATCGGGCTTCTTGGGAACAAAGGAAGTGGCATTGTTACGATCTGTCCCGCGTAGCCGATCGCCTCTTTGCCTTTAGCGAAAGTGAGAGTAGTTTTGGAGGGAGGAGCCCGATATCCGTAGGCAGTGCAGCGGTCGAGCTCCTGATTGTAAGCCTTTTCAAACTTAGCCCCGGAATTAACCATTGCACGCAAGTCGGCGTAGGGAAAGTGGTGAGGGAAGCTCTCAAATGCGGCTTCAAGCATGACCGAAAGATGTCTAAGCGCTCCTCGTCGAGAGGGAGGAATGGCCATTTCACTGAGCTTTAAGTTCCATCTCTTATAGAAATCCCCAATATTCTCATTAGGGCTGCATCGTTGTTTGCGGGTCAACTCTGTTTGTCTCCCACTCCAAGTTGGCTTTATACTTATACGTGAAATGCTTGGTAATTTGTTCCCAAGTAGCCCTAGCTTCGAGGCTGCAATCGGAAAAACCATTTCAAAGCCCCTGACTTCAAAGAGAGACTAAAGTAATCGGCCAAGCTCATTTGGTTTGTGCATCCCTTAGCCTTCATTGCCAAAGTATAGGTGTCCAAGTGAGTTTTAGGGCATGCACTCCCGTCAAACAATTCCAGAGTGGGCATCACAAACTTGTGAGCGGGGGACAATCAGAGTCGGGATACGTAGGCCGAAGAGCGGTGTTCTTTTTGGCGGTCAATTCGGCAATCTGTGCTTTCATTTCCTTGTGTTGCTCCATAAACCAAGCCAATTGGGGATCCAAAGGCGGAGCGGGAATTCCTGAGGCCGATATTTGAGCTAGGAAGAGGACTAGCTGTTGGTGGTGCATTGGTGGAAAGAATACCATATCCGGAGCATAGGTGAAAACCTCGTCCTTGGCCCAAATTACCCCCTTGGGAGTGTAGGTAGGAGGCTGGGGCAAAAGGATAGAACCCGGCGACTTCTTTGTTGGCTTCCAATCGGCGAGAGAAGATGGAGGCAGATCTGAGGTAGCCATATGGCTTGGATTTTCGGAGTGAGGCCCATAAATAGGCTTAAGTGCGGGTTCTTTGTCCCTGGTTGTTGAATTGCATGGCTGGTTGTGGCGAGGATGCATAACCGAGAGGATCTTGTGGTCTGGTGATTCGGATGAAACCGGGATGAAGGCTTGATAACCCATAGAAGTACGAGTGAATGGATTTGTGAAAGGCTGTGTGAGGAGCAAGCGAACCAGTACCATTCGAGAGGGGCTCCTGGCGTGGCCCCGTAACCGGATTGTGGCGGCATTCCAAATTGTGGTACATTGATGTGAAGGTCTGGATTGATCGGTTCCGAGCGAGGTGGGATTCCAATCTGCTTTGTGGCATTCCGAGGTATCCCCAACCATGAGAGGACATTCCGTGCGACTTTGCCCCAGGAGGCTGTGAGCGATTCGTCCCATCAGCCGCATGGATCCAGTGGTCCGAACCGGAGATCGAGGAACATGTGTTACGGTAGCACCGAAGGAGGTTGGTGGTGGCATCACTGGAGTAATCGGGCGACCGAGATTGGGATTGGGGTCATCCTCTTCTTCCACAGTGAAGGTGCCATCGGGATTGAGGTGGCGGCCAAACCATGGCTCTTAATAGCCTCGATAAGGCTATTCAAGCTGTGCTTCTGTCGCATTCTCATACCGTTACGCTAACCGATTCCATTGCTTTGTTACATGCGAGGAGTCCGGGAGGCGGAGTGACGTTGTCCTCCTCGTTACCGGTGATGCGAACATTCTGAAACCCGGAGTTGAAACAAACGGCGAAGCGATGAGGCACTTGACTCTTCCCAACTGATTAAACGGTGACCCGGTGCCCGAAACCAAGCTTTACGCGGAGCTGCGGGGGAAAGACACGAGGGTTCAGATGGCGGGAATTGAAGGAGGGTAGGTGTTTGGGCTCAAGGCTCGTGCAACATGCAATTATTTGTTCATGTTTACTTAAAACACGTTTTATTAACCTAATCGGTTGGAAAAGATTGCTCTTTTTTTTGCAAACTACTCTGATTCTGGATCGGTGGGCCCCGTCACTACGTCTATAAGCCCTCGTATTCCACATGTATTTCGACCTCCCGGGGTGGACGGCCCGGGCGAGGTCCTATAGGGCAAGCGGGTCCCACCGACCGAAAGAAAACGATCCTAAAAGTCGGCGGGTAATCGAGTCTTAACGAGCATTCGATGTAAATTACGGACAAAGGCGGACGTCGAAAGTCAAGATCATGTCCGAGGGCTCGACGAAAAGTCGGCATGATTTGGGCGATAAGCGTCCACAATTGATCTTGACTTGTCGTCAGTTAAGCCGTAATTAGGCATGGAATATTCATTAATCCTTGATGACTCGGTGTCAATCTTTGGGAGTCGGTGTATAATTTGTGCCGTCGAGCCGAAGTCAAGGCGCCGGTCAATATCTTGAGTCAAAGTCTGCGACGGAAAACCGGCGAACTTCGGCGATTAGGGTCCCCGAAAGATATTGAGTCGGTATGCCGACAAAGGCTTGAAAGGAAAGGTCTATACACGGACGGGGCATGACACGGACCCGGACTAAAAACCAAGCGGGTCTCGGACAAAGTGTGTCACGGACAAGTGCATGGTCGAGACGAGGCTCCATGGGATGTTTGGGTAGTCCTGTGCTCATCCGAGAGGCGTAATAAGACCAAACGGACCGCGACAAGGATTTCCCCGGGTTAAGGACGTAGTGTGCAGTGTACGGTCACGTGCGCGTAGTGTGCAAGCAGTCTATATTCTTTTTCTGAGTAAAATAGGAATTTTTTTTATGTGTCTTAAAAAGGCATGATGCATGATTTTTTTGAATTTTTTGAAAATTTTTTTTGAAAATTTTATGAACACATAAGCACATAAGCACAAAAATTCCGACAGTTAGGGACATTATTCCGACAGTCAAAATTTTGACTTTTCCGAGGCGGCCAAAAACAAACACGAAAACTGTGCAAAAATCAACACACACACAACAAAAGATTTCAAATGTCGGGACGGAAGCTTGACCCTCAAAAGTTTTTCTTTTTTTTTTTGAAAAGATAAAACTTGTTTATCCCCAGCAGAGTCGCCACTGTGATGTACCCGATTTTTTTTTAAAATCAAACGGAGTCGCCACGCCATTTTTGTTTTAAGGGCCAAAACTTTGAAAAATGCCCGGAATCAAGAGATTCGAGTTCGGAGGTCACGTTACGCGCCGGGAAGGACGTTAGTGTGCACCCGGAACGCCTCGTAAAAACGAGTCTTCCAAACATTCAAAATCCTTTGTTGTGTGTGTGTGTGTGCGGGTGTTTTGACCAAAATAATTTGAAACTGGGAAAAGTGAAAATTGGGATCTCTTTTTAAGACTTTAAACTGATCCCATGATTTTTTGGAGAATTTTTGGGTTGAGTCTTGGCACTCAAAAGATTTTTGGATTTGAAAAGCAATTCTGCCAGAATGAAAGAAGGCAGTTGACCCTTGACTTTGAAATGGACTTAAAGGCTTCAAAACCTCAGAATCTGGGGAAAGTCCGAGAATGAAAGTTGCTTAAAACACCCTAAATAGGGTTTCTGCAAAGAAAATTTCCATTTTGGAAGTAATTTGAGGGGTCAAAACCTTCTGGAAATATCAGATGTGAAATCTGGATTTCAGAAGCTGATGAACTGGACTCTAAAAGAAAAATTAAAAAAAGGAGTTTTACTTACTCAAAAAATAAAATAAAAATATGTCTGGAAAGATCTGGATGTTGGCTACAAAAAGTGTTTTGTAGTCAACACCCAATTCCAAGTTTTACTGGGTCCAAAAAATAAGAAAATGGACTGAGGTCTCAGAACAATGCTACTGGACAGCAAGATGTCCTTGAGGGAAAATGTGATTTTTGGGGGATTTGCATCTATGTTCACCCCATTTTCATCCCTAGACTTGATACCACTACTTTTTATTAAGTGGTTATCATATTCAAGTCATCCTTGGGGAATTTATGGGGTTTAAACATGTCCTTTGCAAAGGGAAAGGGGGTTTTGTAAAGATGAAACCAAGGAGAAAGAATTGACTAAAGATCTAAAATGTGGACCACTTGAGATGGTCATTCATGAAGATGAACTTCAAGATGACCATCTTAGGTCAAAACTCAAGTTAAACTAGACATAAAATAAGTCAAAGTAAGAAGAACAAGATGATCAAGAGATCAAAAGAGAATTTTAGGGTTTTGAGAAGGAGGGCTTTACCAATGGTGACACCCTATCTTCCTAGGCTTGGAATTTGACTTGAGGAGTATCAAGATTTGGTGTTTGGCTTGAGGAGTATCAAGGTTTGGTGTGTTTGGTATTTGATTGGGAAAGATTCAAGAGAAAATGGTGGCAATCTAAGGATTCCCACTATTTTCTCTCTATATTCGCCGAGAACTTCGTTCTTTGTGAGTAAGTTGTGTTGTGTAAACCGAGAGAGGAGGGTTCAATTTATAGGCCCTCTGAAATTACATACATGTCCGCGCGGAGGTCCCTGTAAACGTGCAGTGCATTAAATCTTTGCTCCGAGGCTTTGAACAGGAAGAATATTTTTCAAAATATCGGCAGAAATTGTTTTTCAACTTCTTTGTTTCGGGATTTTCTTAATTCTTTTGCTTTTTTGGATTCCTTTTTTGGTTTAACTTTAAATGGCAAACCCTAACCTACTCTTGCTTGGTTAGGAAGGTTAGAGATTGTTAGAAATGTTAGAAATGTTAAAACTTTCGTTAACTTTCTAACGAAAAAACTACCAACTCAAATTGGATCACTTACACCGCTGACCCAGTATTCTAGCCCACTTCTTTCTCGCTGCGGGAAAGGGACAGGCAAGGTTTAGGCTCGGGGATAGGTAAGGTAGGTAAGATTTAGACTTGAAGGTAAGTGTTTAGGCTAAAGGCTCAAGTAACATGCACTTATCGCTTAAGTTTTTACTCAAAACACATTTTCTCCTAATCCTAATTGATCGGAAAAGATGAGACCTTGAAAGGTCAAGATTGAAATTTGGAGATCGGACCGAGGAGGTCTCGATTAAGGATTTGACCATGAAAGGTCGAGATGGGAAATCGAAAATCGGGCCGAGGAGGTCTCAATTAGGAATATGACCATGAAAGGCCGGAATAGAAAATCGGAAATCGGACCGAGGAGGTCTCGATTAGGGTTTGACCATGAAAGGTCGGAATAGAAAATCAGAAATCGGACCGAGGAGATCTCGATTAGGGATTTGACCATGAAAGGTCGGAATAGAAAATCAGAAATCGGACCGAGGAGATCTCGATTAGGGATTTGACCATGAAAGGTCGGAATAGAAAATCGGGGATCGGACCGAGGAGGTCTCGATTAGAGATATCAGAGATAGGAAAATGCAATTATGATTACATTAATTGTTCAAATTTACTTAAAACAATGTCTTTTATTTATTTCTATTTGGTTGGAAAAGGGGGTTTGCCCTTCTTTTTCGCAACTACTCTAGAACCTGGATCAGTGGGTTCCGTCACTACGTCTATAAGCCCCTCGTATTCCACCTGTATTTCGACCTCCCAGGGTGGACAGCCCCGGGCGAGGGTCCTATAGGGCACGCGGATCCCACCGACCGAGAGTAAAGAACGCTCCTAACGGGTCTAGCGGGTCATAGGACCTTTTAACGCACGAGCGATGCGGATTATAGTCAAGGCAATACCAGGAAAGTCTCGTCTTTCTGCCTTGATAGGATTTTGACAGAATTTCGCTTGAGCGAATGACGTTTTGACTTTCGGTAATGTCCGAGAATATAATAGGCATAGGTCGGGCGGCAAAAGCCGGATGACACAGTGTCACATTGAACTTCGTTGCATACGCCGGGCGTGAGTTAGAATCGAAGTCAATGCCGGGTCAAGATCTTGCCAATTTTTCCTTGTCGGAATTTTAGCAGAGCTTCGCTTGAGCGAAAGATCTTTTGATTTGTTGGCAAAGACTCGGTCTTGACTCTTACGCATTCCGTGCAGGTCAAGGTCAATAGTTAATGTCGGAGTCGAGATCTCGCCAATTTTTCCTTGTCGGAATTTTGGCAGAGTTCTTCTTCCGTTATGAACTAAGGTTTGACCTTTACGAGGGTATGCAACTGGGCTATATGACACGGACTAGACCAAAAACCAACCAAAAGTCACGGTTTTTTGAAACGTGTGACACGGACTGTGCATTGGTCGAAACCCATGCCACGTGGGGAGGTTGGGATGATTCCGTGCGCGCCCGGGAGCATCGTAAGGCTGTCCGTGATCTGCAGTGAACCACCCTCGGGTTTGAAGGACGTGCGTGCAAAGTGTACGGGATATATCAGTGCGCGTAGTGTGCGGTCTCCTAAAAATGTTCCTTTTGAGTTAAAACAGAGGTGTTCAGAAAGGGGTGTTAAAGGAATGATTTTCGGGACGGGGGGAATGCAACACATAAGCACGTAAATTTTAAGAGCCCCAGTCGAGTCATGGAGAGTGAGTAGCCCCAAGCTGCTAGGGCTGCCAGATTAACCATGATTTTCTGGTGGAATTGCCACTTTGAGGTCGCCGGTCGAGAATCCAATGAGGATTGAGCCGGAAATGCAGCTGCATGGATCAATTTTCCAGGTTCCACTCCTTTTGCTATTTTTCGGGTTATTTCCCGTTTCAAAGTATGCACAGATTCCAAGATGCAAATGATGCAATGCATGGTAAAGAAAGCAAGCACGATTAATGAAATCGGCGACGGGAGTCTAACCCGCTCAAAGGGAAAAGCTTTCTTTTATTTTTTTTCAAAATTGTTTTTTCGAAAAGGGATACTGGTACGTGGATTGTTAAACCACCGGTTATCCCAACTCCCACGTCAGGGAGTGTACAGGAAGGGTAAGTGGTTTCCACCTATATACCGAGTATCGATTTTAGTTTTGAAAATAGAAGCTTTTCTCCTTTGGGTTATCCCCAGCGGAGTCGCCAAACTGTGAATGTGGTGCCCAAATTTAATTTGGGACTGTTCCAGAACATTTCCGGAACACTAGGAAGGTCCGGGGAATTACCGGGAAACTTACCGAAATTTCCGGGAAATTTAACCGGAAGGCATGAGCCAGATTTGGGTACTTACAGAAGCCCCTCGGCAACGTCACTTGCAAGGCGAGTGGGGTTGTCGATAGAAAAGGATCCGATCTGGCGAATGCGAGACGGATTGGGTGACCAAGACGGTCGAGTGGCTGAACCTTTGGAAGGCTACCTACGTATCCGGAGGAATCAAGCCGGGCCGTAGTTCGGAACTTTGGATCATTGGGGAGGAAGAAGAGAAAGCGGGTCTCTTCTTTGGGAAAAAGAAGAGAAAATGACCTAGGAGGTCAAGCAATTGATCCTGCGGGGATATGCTAGGAGTGACCAAGGTGGTCGGATATCGAACTTCTATGAGGGGGCACGCTTTATCACCGAGGAGTGACAAAGAAACAGGGTGACCAAAGTGGTCGAATGGCTGGACCTTTTATAAAAGGCTACCTACGTATCCGGAGGAATCAAGCCTTGATCGTAGTTCAAGCATCACTAGATAGTTAGGAACGATGTCTAGGATTCTTGAGATTTTGACAATTAATGGAGGTCACACTGATTGAAACTAGAGCTTATGTCACTATCGAGTGGATAGAGGTAGCTAGAGTTTGGTGAACTTGAGCATACGTCTCAATCTCTTTCGAATCGAGAGATATGGGTTGCCAAAGTTTGAATGATTTAAGCATACGTCACTATTCGGGATAGAGGTAGCTTAAGTTGAGAGAAACTTAAGCGTACGTCACTATTACGGATAGAGGTAGCTTAAGTTGAGAGAAACTTAAGCGTACGTCACTATTACGGATAGAGGTAGCTTAAGTTGAGAGAAACTTAAGCGTACGTCACTATTACGGATAGAGGTAGCTTAGGTTGAGAGAAACTTAAGCGTACGTCACTATTACGGATAGAGGTAGCTTAAGTTGATAGAAACTTAGCATACGTCACTATTACGGATAGAGGTAGCTTAAGTTGAGAGAAACTTAGCATACGTCACTATTACGGGATAGAGGTAGCTTAAGTTGATAGAAACTTAGCATACGTCACTATTACGGATAGAGGTAGGCTTAAGTTGATAGAAACTTAGCATACGTCACTATCCTGGATAGAGGTAGCTTAAGTTGATAGAAACTTAGCATACGTCACTATTCTGGATAGAGGTAGCTTAAGTTGATAGAAACTTAGCATACGTCACTATTCTGGATAGAGGTAGCTTAAGTTGATAGAAACTTAGCATACGTCACTATTCGGGATAGAGGTAGCTTAAGTTGATAGGAACATAGCATACGTCACTATTCTGGATAGAGGTAGCTTAAGTTGATAGAAACTTAGCATACGTCACTATTCGGGATAGAGGTAGCTTAAGTTGATAGAAACTTAGCATACGTCACTATTCTGGATAGAGGTAGCTTAAGTTGATAGAAACTTAGCATACGTCACTATCCTGGATAGAGGTAGCTTATGTTGATAGAAACTTAGCATACGTCACTATTCGGGATAGAGGTAGCTTAAGTTGATAGAAACTTAGCATACGTCACTATTCGGGATAGAGGTAGCTTAAGTTGATAGAAACTTAGCATACGTCGCTATTCGGGATAGAGGTAGCTTAAGTTGATAGAAACTTAGCATACGTCACTATTCTGGATAGAGGTAGGCTCAGTTTAGAGTTTTGACAATTCGGAGGTTGTCACCTAGCATTATCCCGTTATAACGGAATTAACGGAGGCGACTGGGAATAGAGCTTGATCACTAAAGAGATAAGGGATATTTTCTGAAAAAGATGTTATCTTGGTTAAAAGATAACGGAAATTGCATGCCTAAGTGGAAGGTCCGGGCGGGATTGTAATTTACGCTCGGGCGAATGAAGCCGCCCGGCATGAGATGGAGAAAAAGGAGCCGTACGGCTAGAGACTGTTTTTTCCAGATTATTTAAAACGAGTTTGAACGGGCATTGGGCATTATTGCCGCCCAAGAAGCTAGGAAGAGAGAGAGAAAGGAGAGAATTTCTTCAAAAATTCTTCAATTCCCTTTGCTTCTATCGATTGGAATGGATCCGGAGGGCAATCCCATACCGAGGCAAGCAAGAAGGAACATCTCCGCGGCTGCGAGAAGGAGGAGAAAGGAGCTCGTTCGGACGGAGAGGAAGTATGACTTCCTTACGCCTCCATCGGAGCTCTATCCGGGGAGAAGGGAGCATAAATCAACGAACCCGCGATCGGTTGGGGTAAGCATTCTTAATTTGCTCAATTCCGATGATTTTGCTTGAATTTTGAATGATTTAGGGCTTGACCCGAATTCTAGGAATTTTTGAATGATTTTTTTTGAATGATTTTGAGATGCATGAACAACCTATGAGGCTAAGAATATGCATGTGCAACTTATTTGATGAAAATTATGAGAATGACTCACTTTTTTCTCGCAAAATGAAGTAAGAATGAGAATTTTCAAAATATGAGACGGAGTTCTTGCCTTGTGCTAGAACTAGGTCAAAATTCTGATTTTCAATGAGAAAACATGATTTTGGAAGATGAAAATGATTCATGCATGCCATTTCTGAAAGAATAATGCTTATGTGCAAAGAATTGTGAAAATTGTGATTTTGTGTTTTAGGAAAGCAATGGGACTTGACATGACGCGTTTCAAGTGATGAAAGGCGCTTTTTTGATGCAAATAATTCTAGAAAAACTTTTGTGAATGCTTTTCTTTTGAAAATAGGTGTGCTTTTGTGAATATATGCATGCTTTTGAAAATGATGAAGGACTGACACTTCTTTTTTGTGCTTGTCTACAGGAGAACAAGTCTAGAGGACCATCGGAGATAGCAGTTAAGCTTTGGCGAGAGGATGCCGGATTTTGAGAAGAATGGGGTGAACCCCAAGAATTTGGTGAGGGCTACCGGTCTGGATGCGTTTGTAGAGGCCGTCGGCGGGGTGTTCACATCACCTCTAAGAGCGAGGGCTTGGTCCGGGCCCTTTCGAGTTTTGGTGGGATAGTACCCATAGCTTTCACCTGAGTGGGGAGAGGCGACGGTGACTCCTGGCGATTTCACGGCTATTGCGGCCTACGGTTCACCGGGAGGCCCGTGACTTGGAGAGACCACATTACAGTGAGGAATTCCGGGCTTTGGTCGGGTTTGAGCGATTCCCAGGCTGGGGATGGAGACGCGGAACGTCGAGGTGGCGATTCGAGACTTGCATGCGAGAACTTTCTTGCTAATGATGTGGCCCAGCAGCTGGCTAGAGCATTCATATGGTTGATGCTATCGGTCACTATCTTTGCTAGTGCAGGACGGCCGCATGACTTGCCTCCTCGACTCTTTGGAGGATGTGGATGGGATAGGGACGGTCTCTTGGGGAGAGGCCGGATTTGGCGGAGTTGTACTTCTCGTTGGACATGTACGGTCGGAACAAAGGCTGCTTCCATGGGCGCTTCTCATTTGCCCTTGAGGTAGTCTCCTTTCTTTTTTCTTTTCTCTTTTCTGTCTTGAGACTTTTATGAGAGAGAGAATGACCTTTTGATGTTTTGAACATGCGAGGCCTGGTTTTGTGAGGTGATCGGGTTCTTCCCTTGGAACCGGCGAGTGATGTCACCATCTTCCCTGCTATGGTTATTTGGAGGAGATGCGAGGGATAAATTCACGGGGAAGACCCGGATCACTTTCGACTACAAAATGGTGAGGCCGGATCATCAACGGAGGATGGGCATGACGGAGTGGACTTCTACCACTTGGGGCGGTATCCGGAGATCTTCTTTGGGAGATGCCATTGATGTGACGAGGCGAGAGGAGGTGGCTCACTGGGCGACGTGTGATGTCATTTACTTGGGGGACCGTTTCTCGAGGCGGCGTGGCCATGTCCCTCCATTGGACGCCATTACTCCTCGGGATCCTCCGGCACGGATGCTGCGGCCCAGGGATTGGCCAGAGGATGAGATAGCGAGTACCGAGGCGAGCGTGGCTGCAGAGGAGTACTTTGACATGGACACCCCCTACGCTGTGTTTGTGGAGCAGCGCCTGAGGACGCCACAGAAGCTAGTGAAGCTGGCGGTCACTCAGGGATATGGGGAGGATGAGCCTACTGACCCGCCGATCCCTCCTGCGCATCTGTCCTATGTGGTCCATGGAGTGCCGAGGAGGATGAGGATACCTGTCCCCGATGCTAGGGAGCCCCAGTACACCTTGCCGCCTGATAGCACTGTGAGTATACTTTTAGGGTCCTTCCCTTTTCAGCTTTCAGATTTTCTGCTTTTTGCAATTTTCTGAGATTTTTCTGAGATTTTTCTCTTCTTTTCTCAGGTTCCAGCTCGCACTTACGATAGGCTGGTCAGGCAGAATAGGGGCTGGAAGGACATGTGCCGGTCTCTTCTGAGGAAGGCGCTGCGCTTGAAGGCGGCGGCGGATGCACGGAGCACAGGCGCAGAGACGGCACGTCGGGGGCACAGCGTCTACCTCATCGGCCTCGGAATACTCTTCCGGTGCCATGCCTCGGGGCGGGGACCCAGCGCCCGACATTCAGGCGGCGGCGAGTACGGGCACGATAATGTCCATTTGTCTGACGTGAGCGACCAGGAGGACTTGATGAGGGAGGCTAGCATCTATGAGCTGAGCAGCGATGAGGAGGAAGAAGAATCTGAGGCCTAGGAGGTCTCTAGGATAGATTTGGAACGAAAACAAACAATGAACAATTTTTATGCACACTTTGTTTATTTTTTGCTTTATTTGGGCGCCGATGGGGCGAAAACATTGTATTTACATTTTATTTACTTTTCTAATTTATGCTTTTTCAATTTGCATATTATCGAGCCTTGGGCGACTTTTTGCTTGGAATTGGGGGTGGCAGGCCAAAATGATTTATAATGGTATATAAATGCTTGAATGGCTTACGGATATGTTTTTGTACGAGGTTTTGGTTGAAAAAGTGGGGTGAAAACTCCCTTGGGCAGCAACTTTGGTTCTTTGCAGAATTTTCTGCGAGAGGGCTAATGTAGCCGTGCGGCATGGCCTTGAGGAAAATGAAGCCGTGCGGCTTACGGTTACGTACATTTGGTTATTTTACGAATAAAAGCAAGGCTTGGCCATTTCATTTCATTTTCACTCTAGACTTGTCCCAATTGTTCCCCGAGCATATTTTGGACCTAAAAGCACCATCTTTGAACACTTTGCGATGGAGAAGCCCGTCGGATTGCAAAGGGAAGCGAGACCATTTTCTATCCGGTCTTCAATCTTGGGCGAGACATAACTTCCAAAATCACAAGGGCTTGATTCTTCCTTCAAGATCAAGTCTTTATGGCATTTGAGGGATCTCACCGCCCGATTGGGACTGTTGAGAGCCGCGGCAAAGTTACAGGACGTCAGGAGACATGTTTCTTGCTTCTCTTACAACGAAATTGTCCCAACGCACGAAGACTTGAGCCTTGATTGGGGGTCCGAGGCGAGGCTATATCTATTCCGGCTGATCGGAGACGTGCCGGTGACGGTAAAGCTTGCATCTTTTGCGAGATTCCTTTGGGAGAGGCTGAGAGGATGATGGTAGCCCGGATAGGATTGACCTTTTGATATCCCGGGCGAGTTTGGGTCTCCGAGATATGGCTGCGACCACGGTGGCTATGGATGCTTTCATTCTCTGCGTATTCTCTGTTTTGTTCAGCTGCGAGTCCGTGGGGATCTGTCATAGTGGCCTCTTGGACATGGTCGAGAGGCTGCGAGTGGGAAGGATATTGTCCCGTGGTTTTGGGAGAGACATTTCATGGGATCGACGGGATGGCTCGGGAGACCATTTCATGAGGTCAGGAGTCCGGCTATGTTGACTTTGTGGGCTGCGGGAGAGGCTCGGGGCTTTGCCGACTCGGTGCCCTTGGGTGATTTCTCGGAGAGGTGCGCCTAGGCGGCGGGAACGGGGTAGGCTGGGAGGCGATGATGGCTAGGCTATCCACTTCGGACATCCGTTGGTGGATACCACATTGGAGGTTGCGGACCCGGGAGGATATTTCGGGAGTCTTATGTTGTGAGGGTTCGGGATTACTGCTGGTCATCCTTTTATATACTGCTTGGTATCCGGGCGGTTTGGGGCTTTACGGGAGCCATTGAGTGATTGGGAGGACATCCAGGACCATGGAGGTGGTGTCATTGGACATGAGGGATCCGGCCCGGCTTCTCTTTTTCTCGAGGGCTTGGACACATCTTGCTTTCCCACCGGGGCTATCTTCGGGAGCGGGAAGAGCACCATGCTTGACCACTTTGTCTACTTGGGTAGTACGAGAGGGAGATGGGAGCGACTCGGGTTATCTTGGAGGATAGACGTCGAGCTTTATTGGGAGGCGGCTGCGACTCGAGTAGGACTACGAGGGAGGCGAGGCTAAGGCGAGTTGCCATAACTAGTCGGAGTGACTTGGTCGGAGATATGGAGGCTCGGTACGAGAGGTTGTCAGGGTCGCTCCTTTGGCCCGAGGCTCGGAGGGAGGAGGTACGGACTCGTGCTCGGATAGAGAGAGCGCTTATTGACACGGGGTTGGTGGAGGCTCCGGTGAGGATACCGAGAGGTCGGAATGAGGGATACCGAGCATCATTGAGAAGAAAAGGAAGAAGACTCGACGAGGCCGAGGAAAAGGGAAGAAGACCAAAGAAGACTCGGCGAATGACGGCGACGGATCTTTTCTTAGGATTCCCTTATTGCCATTTTGCAAACACATTAGTTTATTTAGGCATTTTATTGTATTTTAGATCTTTGTAGCGGAGTTAGCGAGTCAAGAGGTAGGCCGTGCTTGAACTCATCAAGAAGTTTTTAACTTGTAATGAACAAGAAATATTATTTTAGAAATTAGTCAAGACACATTTCATGGAAATTCAAATGTCTTTTTTTATTGATCGGGACATATTTCATGGAAACTTAATCGTCCTTTTTATTGTTTAGACCGAACCATATATGGCTGCCTACGTTCCCCTTTTACAAGAAAGGCTAAGGGGCTCGGGTCTACGTAGTTCATTACAGTGAACTAATTTTTTTCGTGTGCGGCCACTGTTTTTGCCTAGACCGCCCTTTTTGGGGTTTTCGGCCCTAGTGGGCATTACTCTTTTTGCACTAAGATTTTTTTCTTTTTTTTTTTTATATGTGCAACCATTGTCTTTTGCCTAGACCGCCCTTTTTGGGGTTTTCGGCCCTAGGGGTATTACTCTTTTTGCACTTTTTTTTTTTTTTTTTTTTTTTTTTTTTTTTTATTAGACATAGTATCTTCGGAGTTTATCACCGTTGGTTGGGTGGACAAAGGGATTGCCATCCAAGTGCGCAAGCTTCATGGCTCCTCCCGATAATATCTTACGCACCACATAAGGGCCGATCCGGACGGGTTCCCATTTTCCCGGGGGTTGTCTGCGGTAGGGGGCTTTACTTTCGGCACTAAGTCACCCTCTTTGATGTCTACGGCCTTGACCTTTTTATCAAACGCTACGGCCATTCGCCTCTGGTAGGCTCGGGTGTGTTCCATGGCTTTTAGCCTTCTCTCGTCAAGCGGGGCTAACTCATCATGCCGGCTGCGCAACCATTCTACTTCATTGACACTTTGTTTTCCGGGAGGACCCTTAATGACGGGATTTCCAACTCCATTTGGTAACACTTTGCTTCCATCCCGTAAGTTAGGGCAAAGGAGTTTCTCCTGTGGGTATTACGACGGACGTTACGTAGCCCCGAGTGCTAGGTGCGGCTTTTCGGGCCAATCACGACCACGGGTGGCCATCTTAGGATGATCCGCTCGAGTGTCTTATTAGCGGCTTCCACGGCTCCATTGGTGCGAGGTGCATGCGGGGACGACTTGTGGCGAGTAACTCGGGAATTCGACGGCGGATCTATCGCGATCTCCTTCGAAGTGTGACCCATTATCGAAATGATCTCGTTGGGCACCCCATATACGCACATTATGTTTTCTTTGATGAGCTGGGCCACTTTTACGGAAGTGAGGACCTTGTAGGACTTGGCCTCTACCCACTTGGTGAAGTAGTCGATGGCTACAACACGAACTCGTGCCCATTGCTTCCGGTCGGGGCTATTTTCCCTATCACGTCAATGCCCCAAGTTGCAAACGGCCAAGGAGTCGTCATGCGATGCAGGTCATGAGGTGGGAGATGGTTGAGGTTGGCAAACCGCGGCACTTGTCGCGAGGTTCGGACGTCTTGAACGCGATCTGTCTCCATGGAGATCCGGTAGTAACCCATTCGAGGATCACTTGCATCGGGGCTCTGGCATTCATGTGAGGACCGCAAGGACCATTGTGGACTTCGGTCATCAACTCTCTGGCTCTTTCTTGAGTGACACATAAGAGGAGTGGTCCTTGATAGCGTTTCTTGTACGGGTTGCCTCCTAGGATGACATAATGGGAGGCCAACCTTTTCGGGGCTCGCAAGCTTTTGGCTCGACACCTTCTTTTGGTCTACCTTCTTCGTCTCTGAAAGGCGACTCTCCGTCTTTGAGGAATTGGTAAATACGATTGTACCAAGGTTCCTTTATGGGCTCGGGTCCCAGGTCCACTTCATAACGAAGGCTGGGGCTTCTCTTCTACCCACTCTGAAGGGCTTTATGGCTTTTCCCTCGGGGATCTCTACCAATGAGGCTAGAGTAGCTAGGGCATCTGCGAATCTGTTCTTTTCCCTCGGCAAGTAGTGGAAAGTCACTTCTCTGACGAGCTGTCCGATCCAACTCCTCCATATGGGCATGATACCGTTGCGGATTAGGGTCCACGATCTTCCACTTGTTGGAGACTTGGTTGATGATCGAGGCGAGTCTCAGTAAACTTCGAGCTCCTTGACATTTCTTTCTAAGGCGGCCTCCAAACCGGCAATGCGGGCTTCATACTCGGCGACATTGTTCGTGGCGGGAAAGTTCAACTTGAGGGCTATGGGGGTATGCTCATCTTTCGGATCGACCAATAGCATTCCTACACCATTTCCTCTTTTGTTAGCGGCTCAGTCAAAGAACAATTGCCATCTATTCTCGAGGCTCAATTGCAAAGATCCCTTCATCGGGAATTGGGGTTCGAGGCCCTCTGTCTTCATTGCGGGGAAATTCGCCGGGTGATCGACAATGCTTGACCCTTGATGGCCTTTACGGTCACATAGTTGATGTCGTATTACGCCAAGAAGAAGGACCACTTCGCTAAACGCATCGAGAGGGAAGGCTTGTCAAAGATGTACTTGATGGGGTCCATTTTCGAGACCAAATTCACGGGGTGGGCTTGCATATAATGCTTCAATTTGCCGACTACCCGGACCGATCCTGCACGGAGTCTTTTCACATCTTGAGTAATTGAGCTCACTCCACTGTAGCTTCCGGCGACAAAGTAAATGGCGTTTTCTACCGAGAGTCTTTCTTTTCTGAGCAAGCATAGCCCCAGCTGCCGTGTACGTGACGGTGAGATAGAGCGAGAAGAGGCTTTTGTCTATGTGGGGGCATAGTACGGGGATGTACTAAGTATGCCTTGATGCAGTCAAAGGCATCTTGGCATTCTTCGGTCCATTACGTGTCCACATTCTTCTTCATGAGCTTGAAGATGGGCTCGCACATAGTGGTCAGCGATTGTGAAAGCGGCGATGTCTTGCAATTTACCCATGAAGCTCTTGACTTACATGCAGGTTTGAGGTGGCCTCATATCCATGATGGCTTTGATCTTTCGGGGTCAACTTCTATACCTCGCTCAGTGACCATATACCCAAGCACTTTTCCCCTTGTCACTCCAGAAGGTGCATTTGGCGGGGTTTAGTCTCATGGAATCTTTGTCTCAACCTCTCAAAGAATTTTCGTAGGTCAACAAAGTGCTTTGCCCACCCTCTCCTTTGGAGTGGATTATCATATCATCTACGTAGACCTCAATCTCCTTGTGGATCATGTCATGAAAAAGCGCGGTCGTTGCCCTTTGGTAAGTAGCCCCGGCATTCTTGAGCCCGAATGGCATTCTTTGTATAACAGTAGGTTCCCCGTGGTGTGGTGAAGGCTGTCTTTTCTTGGTCTTCCTCGGCCATCTTGATCTGGTTGTAGCACGCAAAACCATCAACGAAGGATTTGACTTCGTAGTTGGCGGTGGAGTCCACCGGGATGTCTATGTTTGGCGAGAGGGTAGTCGTCTTTAGGGGCGCCTTGTTCGGATCTCGGAAATCCACACGGCGGCGCACCTTCCCATTGGCCTTGGTTACGGTCACGATGTTGGACAACCATGTCGGGTATTCAATGACTCTGATGAACCCTACCCGCGGTAGCTTCTCAATTTCTTCTTTGACACCTGTAGAGACCATTCCGGCTTAATCTTTCTCGGTTTACGCTGCGGCTTAGCATACGGTGCTAGAGGGATTACGTGTTCTACTATCGAACTGTCTAGCCCGGCATATCCTTGTATGACCATGCAAACACGTCGACGTATTCTACGAGCGGCTCGATCAATCGTCCCTTTCAACCCCCTGGAAGAAGCTTCCAATCTGTGTCTCTTTAGGTTCCTCAATAGTACCCAAGTTCACACTTATCAAAACCTCCTCGCGGCTTGGGCCCGGTTTTCCTCTTTTACGAAACACTGCTTAAAGATTTCTTTAATGTATTGTTCGTTTAGTGTGTTTGCATCTTGTTCAAATGATTCATTATTAAGCTGTTGTTAAGTTTTGAGTTAATTTATCATTTGTTAAGTTGGCAATAAGAGGATAATCGAAAGATTTGTCATTTCATTCAAGATAAGGGGAAAGATGACATCGATTACATTTTCATAATCCTCGGGCGTGAGGCCTTCGGATGACTACGAGGGCGGAATTCAAAGATTCTGACTCGGCGAATAGACAACGGTGACTCTGGACCCTACGCTACTTATTGACTCGAGGGGACTTGACAAGGGTTGGGTAGGATCTCACTCCTTCTTCTTTGTTGCCACAGGGAGTAGCGGTCTTGTCAAGCGTTCTTCGAGAAAGTTGGAGACTTCGAGCGATCAAAAGCTTGCCGGAAATCATTAACGGGCCGGTCTTGTGGAAAGATGGTGAGGGTAACTAAAGTAACTTGTTGCAATCTTTCGGCTAGCTCTTCCGTAGCGGCTGGACTCATTGGCGAAGGGTCGACTCATCTTATCAATGCCTGCTGATAACTCATTTTCTCTTTGCGATCTTGGACACCACGACCTTGTCGGTGTAGCCAACGAAGGGTTGGCACGGATAATGCTTGATGAAGTCTTCTTGAGAGGATCTTAATTCTTCCTTGGTGGCTATGTATTCAATAGGCTTTTACGTGTTACGCTTCTAGATTTGCTAGCTTCTCATTGAACTTCACGATGGCCACAAATTCAGCACTTTACGCTTCAAGAGGATCACTATACATGGGGATATCGAGTGGGTGTGCTTGGGGTGACGGGTTCCTTGACGGGTTCCTTGGCATAAGCGCATAGTAGTCGAACTTGCCCGAAGGCTCTCCCAAAGTTCCTACGCTCTTGTCCCCGGCTTCGTATCTTTCCTTAAGCCTGGTGTGTGGACTTTCTCTTCTTCTTCTTCCTTGAAGGAGCGTCCTCATTGATCCATTCTTGATACTCATACTCTGGCATTCTTCACAATCACATACATCATACCGGATGTGAGGCTTGGGTTGAACTAGGATAGCCCCTCAATTGCTTGGTCATTACCGTTGTGGATTACCATGTTGGCCATTTTGACATGAAAAGGCGACAAAGCGAGGATTACGGCGAGCTGTCGAGGATTACTGCGCTAACAAGTCGGCGACCCGGTGTTCTCGCCACTTCTTTCTCGGCTGCGGGAAAGGGATAGGAAAGGTTTAGACTCGGGGTAGGTGTTTGATTTGAAGGCTCGAAGCAATATGCAAATTAGAATCTTCAAGTTTACTTAAAACGGTGTCTTTTATTAATATCTATTTGGTTGGAAAAGGGATTACGCCCTTCTTTTTCACAACTACTCTAGATCTGGATCGGTGGGTTCCGTCACTACGTCTATAAGCCCCTCGTATTCCACTGTATTTCGACCTCCCGGGGTGGACGGCCCGGGCGAGGTCCTATAGGGCACGCGGATCCCACCAAGAGTAAAGAACGCTCCTATCGGGTCTAGCGGGTCATAGGACTTTTCAACGCACGAGCGTGCGGATTATAGTCAAGGCAATACCGGGAAAGTCTCGTCTCTACGCCTTGACGGATCTTTGACGAGTTTCGCTTGAGCGAATGACGGTTTTGACTTTCGGTAATGTCGAGAATAATAGGCATGGGTCGGGCGGTAAAGCCGGATGACACGGTGTCACATTGAACTTTGTTGCATACGCGGTGCGTGAGTTGGAATCGAAGTCAATGCCGGTCAAGATCTTGCCAATTTTTCCTTGTCGGAATTTTGGCGAGCTTCGCTTGAGCGAAAGATCTTTTGATTTTTTGGCAAAGACTCGGTCTTGACTCTTACGCATTCCGTGCGGGTCAAGGTCAATAGTCAATGTCGGAGTCAAGATCCCACCGATTTTTCCTTGTCGGAATTTCGGCGGAATTTCGCTTGAGCGACAATCTTGGCTTCCGTTATGAGCTAAGGCTTGACCTTTACGTGGGTATGCAAGCTGGGCTATATGACACGGACTAGACCAAAAACCAACCAAAAAGTCACGGTTTTTGAAATGTGTGACACGGGTGTGCATTGGTCGACACTTGTTTGCCGTGGGGAGGTTGGGATGATTCCGTGCGCGCCGGGAGTATCGTAAAGGCTGTCCGTGGCTGCAGTGGAACCACCCTCGGGTTTGAAGGACGTGCGTGCAAAAGTGTACGAGGATATATCGGGTGCGCGTAGTGTGCGGTCTCCTAAAAATGTTCCTTTTTGAGTTAAAACGAGATTTTCATAAATGTGTTTTAAAGGAATGATTTTCGGGACGGGGAAAATGCAACACATAAGCACGTAAATTTTAAGGAGCCCAGTCGGTCATGGAGTGAATAGCCCCAGTCGCTAGGGCTGCAGGATTAACCATGATTTTCCTGGTGGAATTGCCGAGGTCGCCGGTCGAGAATCAGTGAGGATTGAGCCGTACGTGCATGGATCAATTTTCCGTGTTCCACTCCTTTTGCTATTTTCGGGTTATTTCCCGTTTCAAAGTATGCACTGATTCCAAGATGCAAATGATGCAATGCATGGTAAAGAAAGCAAGCGCACGATTAATGAAATCGGCGATGGGAGTCTAACCCGCTCAAAGGGAAAAGCTTTATTTTTTTTCAAAATTGTTTTCGAAAAGGGATGCTTGGTACGTGGATTGTTAAACCACCGGTTATCCCAACTCCCACGTCGGGGAGTGTACGGGAAGGGCAAGTGGTTTCCACCTATATACCGAGTATCGATTTTTGTTTTGAAAATAAAAGCTTTTCTCCTTTGGGATTTCCCAGTGAGTCGCCAAACTGTGAATGTGGTGCCCAAATTTTTGTGTTGGATTCACGCGAGTTTGAAGACATCCGAGTTATTTGAAAAACGGAGTCGCCACGCCATTTTGATTACCTCAAAACTTTGAAAAAAAGGTTTTACTTGGGTTCGGAGGTTAAGTTACCCCTTGGGAAGAACGTTTGGCGTTCACCCAAAGTGCCTTGCGGGAGCAAGTCTCCCAAGATTTCATTAATCGTGCTTGCTTGCGTGCTTTCTTGTGTGCATGTGTTTGAAAATAAGGGGGGGGGGAAATGTCCCAAGTTGTCTTCCGGACGTACAAACCATTTATTGGTTGTCGCTCGGGATTCCTTGGAATTTTATGTATTTGGGATTATGATCTCGTCCTCATCTTATGACTTGTGATCATCGCATTTTAAACCTCGGGACCCTCGGGACTTGCGTGATCGAGAGAATGACTCTCTTTTGGTCAAAGATGAGGTTCTTTAGAAAAGGAGAGTCCTTAGCCCATCAATCCTACGCTTTAAGACGGTCGAGCTCGTATAGAGGCTTCATACTCTTTCTTAAGCGATAATCGGAGATATAGGGTTCAAGGTATCCCTTTCTAAAGAAATATGGAACCTTTAATGGAAGGAACGATGTAAAGATAGGATCTTTTACACCAGTCCGTTCCAAGGTTGGGGGAAAGGGGGAAATGCATGATGAAAAATGACACTTTAATGAAAATATGACATTTTTGGGTTGCAAATGATGCACTTAGTTTAAAGAAATAATCTTTATTGCAAATGATGCATAAAGATTTGATTTTTATGCAAATGTTGCATTTTTGTTGAAGAAATTGGCATTCATTATGCAAATGATGCATAAAGATTGCATTTTGAAAAGCATATGATGCTAGTTTATGGTAAAGACATGGTCTTTAAAGCAAATGATGCTTGAACAAGGGGTTTTGAGTGCAAAGGATGCATTTTTATTGAAAAGATTGGATTTTTATATGCAAATGATGCATAAAAATGACATTTTTATTTGAAAATGAGAGTTTTAGGTGCAAAGGATACACCTTTATGAAAAAAGACTACATTTTTATGACAAATGAGGTCTTAATGCATGCAAAAAAGGGAAAGGGGGTGATAAAGATGTGATCTTTAACTATGAATGCCAAGTCCCAAGCAAGATATATGAATGCAATGAGCAAGTATATCAATTTAAAGCAAGGTTAGGGCGTGCGAGGTTATCAATTGCTTCCTTTGCTTCTTTGGTCGGAGCTAGGAGGAGAGATTGGTCTTGGATCTTCAAGGAGGAGGGAGGGAGCTTCTTGGCCTTCTTCTTCACCTTCTTGAGCCTTCACCAATATTCTTCACGTCTTGGGAGTGACTGAGTGTATTGCTATGGATTGTGTGTGTTGTTGTTTTTTTTTAAATGGGTAGAGGAGGACTCTATTTATAGGCAGTCTGGATAAGGCTAATGAAGCCGTGCGGCCAGAGACCTTGGGCTAATGCAGCCGTGCGGGCTTATCCACAATGACTCAGCATTCTAGAACCATGCAAGGTGGCATTATTCTAGAACCTTCTTCCTAATTAAGAAAAACGTGTTTCTTAATTAGGAAGGCTCCCTTCAGCCCTTAATTTAATTTGGGACTGTTCCAGAACATTTCCGGAACACTAGGAAGGTCCGGGGAATTACCGGGAAACTTACCGAAATTGCCGGGAAATTTAACCGGAAGGCATGAGCCAGATTTCGGTTAAATTTCCAATTCTCCCCAGCAGAGTCGCCAAACTGTGAATGTGGTGCCCAAATTTTTGTGTTGGATTCACGCGAGTTTGAAGACATCCGAGTTATTTGAAAAACGGAGTCGCCACGCCATTTTGATTACCTCAAAACTTTGAAAAAAAGGTTTTATGGGTTCGGAGGTTAAGTTACCCCTTGGGAAGAACGTTTGGCGTTCACCCAAAGTGCCTTGCCGGAGCAAGTCTCCCATGATTTCATTAATCGTGCTTGCTTGCGTGCTTTCTTGTGTGCATGTGTTTGAAAATAAGGGGAGAAATGTCCCAAGTCGTCTTTCGGACGTACAAACCATTTGTTGGTTGTCGCTCGGGATTCCTTGGAATTTTATGTATTTGGGATTATGATCCCGTCCTCATCTTATGACTTGTGATCATCGCATTTTAACCTCGGGACCCTCGGGACTTGCGTGATCGAGAGAATGTCTCTTTTATAGTCAAGGATGAGGTTATTTAGAAAAGGAGGATCCTTAGCCCATCAATCCTACGCTTTAAGACGGTCGAGCTCGTATAGAGGCTTCATACTCTTTCTTAAGCGATAATTGGAGATATAGGGTTCAAGGTTGTCCCTTTCTAAAGAAGTCGTGAACCTTTAATGGAAGGAACGATGCAAAGATGAGAACTTTTACACCGGTCCGTTCCAAGGTTGCTAATGGGGACATGGGGGAATGCATGTAAAAATGATACTTTAGTGAAAAGATGGCATTTTTGGTTTGAAAATGATGCATTTGATTTCAAATGGATGCTTTTTATGTAAAGAGATGATCTTTGTGCAAAGAGTGCATCTTTAATGTGAAAAGGGATTTTAAATGGAAAAGGAATGATTTTAATGCATGAAAAATGGAATTTAGGTGCAAAGAATGCACCTTTATGTATGAGAATGGTATTTTAATGAAAAGATGACATATTATGTACATAGATATTATCTAAACATCAGGTATTAGCATTATGGGGGTTAACATCGGATTACGGCTTGAAGCTGTGAAGCTTACGCGGCTACTTATGTCGCGTGACATAGTCGCTATGTCGCGTGACATAACTAGCCATTTTGCGAGAGGCTTTACAAAGATTTGCGAGAGGTAACAAGGCACCAAAATGGTCAAGTTACTTCACCAACAAATCTCGGGGAGCATGTTTAACAATAATGAACACTTCAAGAGGGGCGTGGATATGAGGGATCAACACTCATCTTGAGTGTTCATGCAAAACCAAGCCAAACCGGGGCTTTTATAGGAAATGTAATGAAATCAGATGTGGATCTATGAAATATGAAGCTAAAGCATGCAACTTTATTCAGAATATCACATTATTAAAGCATTTAGCATAGAGATTCCATGTATGATGAAGATAAGGAAAGGAAATGGGTAGAAAATCGTTACCCTTGAAGACCACGACCCTCTATATCAAGTTAGATATAGGGGCCTTCAAAACAGCGGCTTACGGGGATGGGATTGAGCCTTCGTTTCTTGAGAATCCTTGGTTCTTGGTGTGTGTATGAAGTGTGTGTGTGGGAAGTGTGTGTGGGATTGATTTGGGAGGATTAGTGGATATTTTGGGGGTATATGAAGAGGGAGGAGGCTTCTGGACGTATTCCCTATAGAGGGGGACTGAGGGGTGGAGGAGGTGTGTAAAATGAGAGGTGAAGGCCTCTATTTATAGGCTGCCTGCATGGGCTTGTTATGTCGCACGACATAACAAGCCATAACTGCTTTCCTTCTAGAAACATGCAAGGTGGCAAGCTTCTAGAAGTCTCCCTGGCTGATTATGTCGCACGACATAAGTAGCCACTTCTGGATTCTTCTAGAAACATGCAAGGTGGCAAGCTTCTAGAAGTCTCCCTGGCTGATTATGTCGCACGACATAAGGAGCCACATGCAGTTCCTTCTAGAAACATGCAAGGTGGCAGTCTTCTAGAAGGAATTCCCTATAAAAGAAAAACGTGTTTCTTTGGCTTCAAGCAGTCTCTTATCCCCTTAGGTGATTTGAAACAGTTCCGGAATTGTTTCGGAACTCTAGGAAAGTCCGGGGAATTACCGGAAAATTTGCCGAAATTGCCGAAAAACTTAACCGGAAGGCATGAGCCAGATTTGGGTACTTACACAGTAGTCAATCAATTTTCATCATTAATCAAATAACATTCTCCTAGCTCAGAGTGGTTAAAGCTAAATGGTTTTAATCTTGTAGTTGTGGATTAGGATTCAAATTCCACAATTGATATTTATTCCCTCCGTCCCGCTACAAACTGCACACTTTTTTCATTGGATGTCCCATTATAAATTGCACATTTTCTAAAATGGCAAAAAATCTTTACTATTCCCTCCACTCATTCTCTCTCCTACATTATTTCATTCTCTCTCCTACATTATTTTAATACTCATAACACCATTATAATTTATTATTCTCTTCACTCATTCTCTCTCCTATTTTACTTTTACACTCACAACATTTATATTATTATTTTTTACCTTAATCCCCGCACAAACAGTAACCGTGCGATTTGTAGCGGGACGGAGGGAATATGTGAAAGAAATTGAGTGGCTAGGAAGTGCACAGGAAGTCACAGAAGCCTGATGTGAGTACTGATGCTATCACACCAGCACTAACATCAGCGACAAAAGCAGCGGAATATAAAGATTAAAAACGTTTTGAAACACAAAAATAACACTTATCTACAAAGAATCCTGTCAGAGACAATAAAACTTCTCTTATTAAAACGATTATGAACTCGGTTACAAAGAAAAACACAAAGAGAAGACAAAATAATCAAAATTACTCTCACGAAAAAAACACTCTTACGTAGTATGAAACTTTAGCAACTTAGAAATTTGAAAAAAAACGTATGAACAAATGAGGCATGCTCCTCATATTTATAGCCAAGGATTCTTCGATTAGGATGGTGAAACTTGAGCTACATATCTTCAATCTAATCTCTTTATCCTTTATCCACTCAAGCACTCCTTTTCCTGTAGACTTCTTTTCCTTCTTTGTGAGAGACCTACTAAATAACCAAAATATAAACTAAATAAATCAAATATTTTGTTAGTAGGTTAGTCAATAAAATAAATAACTAAATAAACTAAAGAGATATTTACAAATATAATCTAAAAATAAGAAAGATACAAATCCTAATAATTAAAAAATCATCCTTGGAAAATATGTGTGAAACACTCACACTTACAATCTCCCACGATTTGTAGCTTTACGGTCAAAACAAGATTTGATAAATAACTTACGCTCAAGCCAATAAATCAACCAAATTATCAAATATATAAAACTCCCCCTAAATTATCAAATGATCCAACTCCCCTTAATTTGTTACGACTTATCATCAACCTTCGTTATATCTCCCCTTTTTACTTGCTCTCCCCTTTTTGACCGAGAATGGAGAATATCAATATAAAAATGCGTCGGGATGTGAGTCAAGATGTGGCCACATCGAACGCACACCATACGCAACACTTTGTGTTCCCTCCAACGAAAATAGAGAAAGACGGTGGAAGACAATAAGATATGAGTAAAGGAGTCTAGGGAGTCGAAAAACAGGGATGGTACTTATCAAAGCGCTTCTCCATCCTTTTGAATTTCATGGAGATTAAGGACTTCAAAAAAATTTGCAATAAAAACTTTTCTTTTGTGAGTAATGTACCTGCCATAAAAATATCAAACAATACCATAGAGCACGCTCCCCCTAACCACAAACTATTAGACAAAAATCAAATTTGATTGGAGAGTCATTGAGCACAAGTTTTTTAGTCGAAGAAAAAAATTATGGGAAGAATAAAAAACTTGAGTAATATTTTCACCAAGAACAAGGATGACCTAAATTTATAATGATGCATAATGCACATGCAAGTGAAGGATAAATCTCAGTATATGTGTGGTATGGGATGTGATCACATCAAGGGACACATCTCCTCTAAGAAAGTCAATGAATTGAAATCTTGTCTTGCTTGGCCTCTAGGATGCATCCACCCATTTTTTATTTGTGGATAAAGATTTTTGGGTAGCTTTCACTCTTCTTTACTTTCATGGATAGCCCTCTTTCGAATGATCTTGTCAATTTGACACAAACTTTCTCTTGATGTCATTTTGATCACATTGAAATGACTTCATACCATGAGTGGAGTATTTGTTTCCCTTTAGATTAGGCACCCACCAAGAGACATCCATTAGGATAAATTTTGAGTCAACGAGATGTTAACACTTTTTAAGAAGAATTCACAATTCAAAGAGGAGACAAGTCAAAGATGTAATACAAATGACCACACTGAGAGATATCGTGCAAATTAAACAAATATGCATGCATTTTTTTTTCATTTTTTTTTTTAATAATATACAATACTGGTGTAGACCATGATGTGACCACACGGGGATCACACCATCAACAGACACACAAACGAGAGAGACTTTCTTAGAGTGTAAAGTCTCTCAAAATCAATGGCCTTGGTGAAAAAGTTAGCCAGTTGTTTTTCGGTTCTTATAGGATTTAGGCTAAAAATTTATGCTCAATAAGGTCTCGAATAAAATGATGTCTAATGTATTTGTGTTTAGTGCGAGAGTGCTTAACGGGATTTTTGAAATGTCTATAGCACTTAGATTATCACAAAAGACAATTAACACATTACTTTTATGTCCGTGATCCTTAATCATCTTATTCATCCAAAATAATTGAGAGCAACATACGCCTTTTGAGTGAGAAGCATAGTTTTTATTGTACCAAGAGACCATGTTATTTTCAAGATAAAAACAACCCCCAATTTTACTCTTCAATTCATTTGTACCCCACTCATTTTTTACTATTTCAACAATTTTGGGCTCAAGATGAGATACAAAATGACAAGTACTTACCTTGGGTAACACGGAAGATGACCCGTTTAGACCAGCAGAGTCTTTGTAATTGACTCTAGCCTTCAGTTTGGACCTTACCTTTGCATGCACGTCTCCAACAACTTGTGAGACGGAATGGTGCGTTGGTATTTTGCTTGAAATGTTTAAACTATTTATACAGCTTCTACACCATGCGATTTCTTTGGAAAATGCCTCGAATACGAACGGCCATTAAATTCTGGCGATGTGAGCCGCGATGTGATCACATCACGGGGTACATCGATCTTTTACGTATTCTCTTGCTTTCTCTCTAGAATTTTCTGTTCATATTCTTCATTAGGTCTCGGCTCTTCAACAAAACACCTGTAACTTCTTCATTGGTGGTCTCCAGCTTTTCAACAGCACCTATAACATCACAAAACTTATAGCAATTGTCAGAAGTTTTAAATCCTTTAAAGACACAATGGTTTGTTTTATCAAAAACCTCACAGACTTGCTTATCAAATTTCACATGCATATCATCGTCACACAAATGACTAATGCTTATGAGATTGACCTTAAGGCCTTTTACATGAAGAACATTATGGAGATAAGGTAGACCCTCAACACTCAAGGTTCCTTTACCAACAATCTTACCTTGGGCACCACCTCCATATTTCACAATTCCTCCATTCACAGGAGAATAATCAGACAAAAATTTAGTTGAACTGTCATGTGCCTTGAGCACCCACTATCAAAATACCAAGAGCTAGACACCTTGCTCTTCGGAGAGGCAAAAACAACCTTACACTCCTCATCCTTCTTCTCGGCCCACACAAACCGCCCAGTTACGGTGATGTGAATGGTGATGTGAGTACATCCGGAGGCTCATCTCGGAGCGAATTTTCCAAGATCATGAATTCTTTGGTAACAAAAGTGGTCCGATATGACCACGGAGCAAAACAGTAATGACACACAAACTTTCTTCTCCTAGGTTTGGACTCTACCTTTTGAAAATCTTTAGATTTGGAGGTACCTTCACCTTCTTTAACAAATGTGGATTCATAGCCAAGACGATTTTTTGTTTGAATTCCCAAGTTTAAAACTTCTTCAAGTTTAGCTTTTCCATAGTTTAACTTTTTAAAAGTCCCATTCGCTTTTTCAAGTTCAGCTTTGGTTTTCTCGAGTTCAATATCACGCATAGTAAGCATGACTTCGAGTTTGGCTATGGAATCCTTTTGGTTGTCATTTTCAATGGAAACTCTCTCAAGATCGATTTTAAAGAAGAAATTTCGGTTGAGAGTTTCACATTGACCTTTTCAAAAACATCAAGTTTTTCAATACGTTTTTGCCAATCGGCAAAAGATCGATATATGCCTCATGAAGTTCCTCAAAATTACCATCACATTCCTCTTCATCCTCTGGTTTTTCGAAACGGAAGAATTAAAGCAGTTGAACACGAGTCGGAAGATGTGATGGTTGGTGTGACTACATCCGAAGCTACATTAGCTTGATGTTTGTGACTAGGAGGCATGATTGCTAAGTTTAGCGTTTCATCATCGTCCTCACTATCACTAAGGGTCGCACAAAAGCTCATTCCCTTTTTCTTCGAGTGTTGGCACACTCATTGGCATAGTGACCAAAGCCTTTACAGCACTACATTGAACGTAATCGGATCTCCTTTTAAAAAACTTCTAGGTTGTTTAAAAGTTTTTTCGATATCCTCCTCGAATTTTCAATAGTTGATATGTTTTGGCTTTCTCGATGGAAACTTGTTATCCTTTTTGTTTTTTAAAAAGATGTAAACCTTTTAGTGAGTAAAGCCACATCTTCAATTTTCAAATCGAAATCTCTATATCTTTAGAGATTTCTACAATTTCTTTAGAAACTTTGGAGGCACCGGAAAGAGCATCAAGAAGAGCAATACTTTCGGCTTTATGTTGTTGCCGAATATATGTGTTCATCTCGAAACATGGTTAGTTTACCCACAAGAGTATCTAAAGCCGTAGTTGCGGTGTCATTTGCTTCTTCAATAGCGGCAATTTTAATATTAAATTTATCGGTGACAGTTCTTAACATTTTGCATACTAATCTAGCATTTGATATAGGCTCACCTAGGGAGAGGCATTCATTAGAGATTTCTCTCATTTTAGCGAGAATAGCTTTTTATGTCTTCTCGTCTCATTCATCCTCAAGTTTTCAAACTTGGTCATGAGAATTCTCAACCTAGTGGCTTTAACACTATCATCACCTTCACAAATGAGCTTGCAAAATATCCCGAGGCGAGTCTTTGTTATATTTTGATTTATTACAAGTCTAAACATGTGTTCATCCACATGACTCGAAATAGCACCAAGGGCCCTAGAATTATAATTAGCAAGGGTAATTTCAAACTCGTAGTCCGGTCTTCTTCCTCGGAGGTTTAAGTTTGTAGGATTTTTCGGAGGTTTCACCCACTATATCCTTGTTTTCAACCTTAGGAGGAGACCATGGGACAATAATACTAAGCCACGCCCTTTCATCAATTGCTTTGATGTAAAGACGCATCTTAGCTTTCCATAAAGCATAATTAGTTCCATCCAAAACAGAGGACGGTATTGATTCAAGTGTCCTTCCATAATGACCACTCTTTCTTGGATCTCGCTCGGTGAAGTCGAGTGTGGCTACGATACCAATTGAAAGAAATTGAGTGGCTAGGAAGTGCACAGAAGTCACGAAGCTCGATGTGAGTGCGATGCTATCACACCAAAGACTAACATCGCCGACAAAAGCAATGAATATAAAGATTAAAAACGTTTTGAAACACAAAAATAACACTTATCTACAAAGCAACTTGTAGACAATAAAACTTCTCTTATTAAAACGATTATGAACTCCTTACAAAGAAAAACACAAAGAGAAGACAAAATAATCAAAATTACTCTCACGTAAAAACACTCTTACGTAGTATGAAACTTTAGCAACTTAGAGTGAAAAAAAACGTATGAACAAATGAGGCATGCTCCTCATATTTATAGCCAAGGATTCTTGATTAGGATGACCGAAACTTGAGCTACATATCTTCAATCTAATCTCTTTATCCTTTATCCACTCAAGCACTCCTTTTCCCGTAGACTTCTTTTCCTTCCATGAGAGACCTACTAAATAACCAAAATATAAACTAAATAAATCAAATATTTTGTTAGTAGGTTAGTCAATAAAATAAATAACTAAATAAACTAAAGAGATATTTACAAATATAATCTAAAAATAAGAAAGATACAAATCCTAATAATTAAAAAATCATCCTTGGAAAATATGTGTGAAACACTCACACTTACAATATGATTTATTGTCATTATGATTATATAGGATAATTTGTTCACTCACTCTCGAAAACTTATGGACTCATGGCGAGGACACCTCAATGGGAAGAACTCGCTTCAATTTTGGAAGTTGTCAGTTAGTTATAGTGTTAGTATTGGAGTCAAATCGAAAATTAAACACCACAAAAGGAGGAGAAATTGCATAGGGGAAAGCAAGAGCCTATGTGGATGCATTTTGGACCGGATTTTATTTTTTCCTATTTCAACGTTGCCTTTACTGAGTAATGCAATTATTTATAGCAGGATATTACTTGTTTTCTTTCCTTGCTCTTTAATGAGAAAAGCAACAAAGAAGGAAAGAAGAAAGGAAAGCAGAGAAAAGTAGGACTGAAGCATGCCGTCAAAACCGGTCTGGTCGTGCTTTTTTTGAAGTAGCCCAAGGAAGGAGTAGAGTCTACCCCGTCCCCGTCCCCGTCCCCGTCCCTCCGAACTCCAGTGAAGATTTTAATTTAATCCATAGTTGACGTAAAATTAAATATACACCGTATTAATTCCTTTTTCTTTCGGTCATACTTTCTCTCGTCTAATCCGATTTAGATTTTTTTTTTTTTGTTACTAAAAATAAGAAATACTATTATAATAATAGGAGAGAGAATGAGTGAAGGAGGTATTGTGAGTATGAAAATAAAATAAGAGATAGAATGAGTTGAAGGAATATTAAGGAGGTTATTTTGTGAGTATGACAAGTGAGTCTCATTAAATATAAAAATAATACAAACTTGTCATTTTGAGATGTCTTAAATCGAATGGAATGCCAAAAATAGCAAATTGTCTTATTAAGTTGGAGGGAACGGAAGGAAGAAGAAGTATTCTTTAACCCTTTTCCACAGTTGCCCCACTGTGGAAATTATTTATCTTTCTTTACTTACTCTGAATGCTCTCTGCATTCATTTCCCCATTCTGATTGCTGGAACGCATTCCTGATTTTTTACTGTGCTTTAGTGTATCACTTATTTATCTCTTCATTCCATTCTAATTTAAATTATATACTCCCTCCTTCCCTAAAAGTTTATCCCATTTGATTTTTTAGTTGAATTTTGATCACAAATATATAACAACTTAATTATGTTCACGAAATTCTAAAAATTTCTATTGATTTACCATTAATAATATTATCAACAACAACTTTTAGAATTTCATGAACATGATTAATCTCTCATAAATTTGTGGTTAAAGTTCAACAAAAAAGTCAAATGAGATAAACTTTTAGGGACGGAGGGAGTAATTTGTAGAGGACATGAAATTACAGAAAAAATGAGAAAAAATTGTTATTAGTGAAGTGGGTGTGTGAGTATTTGAGACCGGGGTGCTAAACTTATTGTATAAAAGAATGGACGAGATGCAAGTAGCTATTGATCAAAATATCTAAAATATCCTTGAGAAAATCCCCTAAATGTTTATTTAAAAAATACGCATTAAAACAAAGTTTCGGTTATTTATAAAAACACCACAATATATTTTGGTAACACAATTTCCAAATTGTTTGGAAAAAACGCGTTTTATGAGAGACCACAAATACGCAAAACTCTCTCTAATATTTTTAATTTTATCGCTAGATTTTTAGGGTTTGAACCCGAGAATCTCGTGATTCTACTTAAATTAGAACACCTCCTTATCTCCTTATCATATGATTAAGAGCTTGTATCCCGCGATTTACCTCTGCCGCCAGTACTGAGTGGTTGGTGGTCCAGGACTTACTTCATCGATTTGACGAAGCTAGGAACCTGAAAACTGAAAACTAAAAAAAAAAAAAAAAAGAGCTTGTAAATAGTAATAGCAATAGCAATAACGGAGAAATGTGTAGTGTTAGTGCAGGCTGTAGAGGGAGCTTTATCTTTCTGCATCTGCAGTGCAGTACTGATAGGTAGCTTTCTTTGGCTTATGCTTTTCTACTTTCCTCTTCTTCTACTCTTTCTTTAATGCCTCAATCTACGATACAAGAGAAGAATAATATAAATCTCCTAGTTACCAGATCACTTTTGTATCAATTGATCGATGTTGCAACCATGGTATTAATGGTTGCTAAGGTTATTGCTCCTTCTCCTTCTCCTTCTTTCTGTTCAACCATAGGAGCATCCACAACCATGACATTTTCAAATGTCATGGCTGATTTGGCATTCAGGCTATGGCACATTCATGACTTTTATAAAGTCATGGATGACTTTTTTTTTTTTTGCCAGACCACGACATTCAAGGCATGGAAAAAAAAATCAAGCCAATTGACAAATTAGAGGATGACACGTGTCAGACATTTGAATTTAATTTTTTCAACAAAAATTGCAATTAACATATAAAAAATAATAAAAATACAATAATATTGAAAAAAAATACCATTATTAATATTTTATCACTCTCTATAATTAAAAAATATAATATTATAATAAATGATTAATTATAATAAAATTTATAATTAATCATTTATATAGTATAATAATTAATAATTATATACTCCCTCCGTCCCGGCCGACTTAGGATTTTTTGGGTCGGCACGGGGATTAAGGAAAAGGTAAATGTTGTGAGTGTAATTTAAAAATAGGAGAGAGAATGAGTGGAGGGAATAGTAAATTATAATGGTGTTGTGAGTATTAAAATAATGTAGGAGAGAGAATGAGTGGAGAGAATAGTGATTTAAGGTTTCCATTTTGGGCCGTCCTAAGTCGGGTGGGACGCCCAAAATGAAAATAAATCCTAAGTCGGCCGGGACGGAGGGAGTATAGTAGTAATAAATGTAATATAAATGAGTAGGAAATAGAAAATATGGTGGGGTATAATAAAAAGTAGGAGAGAGAAATAGATGACTTTTGTCATGAATGGAGATAAAATTGTTTGGAGTTCTGTTATTGATGACTGATGACGTGAAGCTGAGATGGAGAAGAAAGAGATGGCTTTGAAATGGCATGATTAAAGATGCTGTAATGTTTCTATCTTTGATTTTACGTGAGATTAAGAAAAAATAAATATAATAAATATGAAAATTAAAGTATGTGATAGAAAGTGGGTTGCGATTTTTGTTGTAAAAATAACAAGTGAATCATATTATCCATTTTAAATTTTAAATAATAATAATTAAGGACCTTACTCTTACTCTTACTCAGAAACATAAAAAAAATAAAAAAAGTAAGAACCTTATTTTGGGACAAAGAAATTATTAAGCAACTCATTTATTTTTTCTTTATTATTTGCTTTATTAAAAATATTAGGGGGATCGGCCTTTTTGCTTAAAAATAATTAAATCAAGCAACCTATGTTGCATAAACGAAAAACTATCAACACCTTGTTTACAATTAATGCAACTTACCACAAATTGCCACTTAATACAAAGTATTTGTCAAATTCGTTTCAAGTAAAGCAATTTTTTTCAAATAATATAATGTACTTCAAAGTGCATTGCATTATTTGAAACAAAAATTGTCTTATTTGAAATGAATTTGACAAATACATTGCATTAAGTGGTAACTTTGTGGTTGTTGGAAATGGGTAACGGAAAGTTAAGTTTGACTTAACGTTGACCTAGATTTCTAACGGAAGTTCGTTATGTGTTAACGGAACTAGTTACAAAATGTATTCTACATTTGTTGTAGATTATTAAACTCATTTAATGTCTCAAAACCATTTAGGGTGAATGAGAATTAATGACAATGGTCTTTTGTAACTTAACGAGAGTTAATTAAAGGGTGTTTAGTTTTGTTTGATGTGCTCGGCCGAGCAGAGCACATAAATAGGCCAAAAGTCTCTGGACTAGCTTGCTCGGGCGAGGCACAAGTATGCTCGGCCGAGCAGTTTGATCAACACGGCCGTGCAAGTCTATTGACTCGGCCGTGCAGCCTGGTGCTCGGCCGTGCGAGTTCCTTGACTCGGCCGAGCGAGATCTGAACGAGGCACTATTTCAAACAGAAAGTTGTGTCTCTTCGTGGGAAAAGACACAAACCCCTTGGCTCTCTATATATACCTCCTCCTCCGAATTTCAATTAACATATACAGTATTTTGACCCTTCCTACCCTCTAGTAAGATAGATTAACATACCCAAATCATTGCATATTGTTGCATTAAATCCTTCAAAGTCCAAAGTTCCAAACATTGTGTTGTTCGCTAGAGTATTTGATTTGAAGTGCTCCTATCATTTACTTATAAGTCGTTTTATCTTACTAGAAGATTGCCATATAAACCGTAAGCACCTGTGCGGGGCAATAACTTCTTACGGAGATTGTATTAAATACAAGACTCGACTTGAATCCTTTTATTTCCAATCTCCGTTATCTTTTTCTGTTAAGTTTCTAGTTAAGTTCTTGAGAAGTCTACACAATTGTCCAACAATCGTAAGAAGTTATTTACGCTTCTTCAAGATCTTCAAGATGGCAAACGAGAAAGACTCCACAGAATCAAGTCAAGGGAATGTGACGCCTCCTTCTCAAGGTGACACTACGTTCAACAATGTTACACCGTCTCACCCGGTTCATGGTAAGAAACCTCCTTCACGTACAACCTCAAGGGTTGCACCTCTTAATGCTCTCCCTCCGTCTCATGTGTTCGTACATGCGGAAAGACCGGGTATTCTTACCGGAACGAACTTTAAAAGGTGGCAACAGAAAATGTTGGTCTATTTGACAACATTAAAATTGGTGCATTTTCTCTGGGAATATCCACCATTGATATCCGATGAGGATGAATCTAAAGCAAAGAATGACTTGGATACATGGAATCACGGTGATTTCTTGTGTCGAAATTACATTCTTAGTGGCTTGGATTATGCACAATACAAGGTGTGTTGTGGCATAAAGACAGCGAGAGAACTTTGGGACTTTCTCGAGATGCACAATACTATGTGTATTGTGACTAAAAGACCGCAAGTGGACTTGGTGGAAAGAAGTACCGGAAACAAGAGAAAGAAAACCGGGAAAGTGAAGAGGACCGCCAAGAAGGTCAAAGGTAGTTGTTTTAATTGCGGCAAACCCGGGCATATGGCTAGGGAATGTCGACATCCTAGAATCAACAACCAAGATGGAAACCCTCTTCAAGCCAATGTGAATGAAGATAGAAATGTTCCATTGGACTTTGATCAACTTAGCCTAGGGGCATATGATTGAATTGACCAAAAGTGGTTGTTGTGTTAGTAAAGGGTACCTTGTTGAAGGACTCCTTAAATTGTAATTGTTTATCCGCCTAAGTGCGAAGAATAAAATTTCAGATTTTATTTACTTGGTTTGAAGTGTTCCAATTGTTATGGCGTGTTCATTTAGGTCGTGTAAATTTAAATTCACTAAGTCGACGAGTTAATTTAAAATTACTACCTAAAATGAAATTTGATTCGCAAAATCAATTGTGATTTCTTTTGTAGAAATCAGTTCAAACCAGAAATAGTAAATAGATAGTTATTTACTTCTATTAATGATTGCATTTGATAATGCAAAGTTCATCTTTTGGAAAAGTAAAAGGTAAAACCTTAAAGTTTTGAGTAAACAATAAGGTTTGTGATTCATCTTAATGAACAATTAAGAGTTTCGAAGTGATAGAGGTGGTTAGTATGTAGTACCGTTTGAAAAATAATTGTTGGGACGCTGACACTTATTTATCAAACGAATGCTTCTTATACACTCAAATCAATTGAAAAAGGAAGATAGAACTTTTAAGGAGATGGTGAACTCCTTATTGATAAGTTCCGTCTTATGTGGGTATACCTAGTAAAGGTAGAAATATCTAAACCTAAAGAGGTTAAGATAGTACCCAAAAACCATGGATTACGTTTTCATTAGCAATGCAGTATTCTTCAACCAAGGAAAATGGTTGAAGAGACCTTACTTAAAACATAGTTATGACTATGTCGTCGGTTCATCTCAAGGAGATGAAATACATTGTAGATAACATGGTTATTACAATTAAATGACTTCACATAAAAGGAAAATATTAAATATGAATTAGGATATTCATAAAATATTTGATATGTGGAGGTACACCTCAAGTGTGGGGGTACAAGCTAAATACATAAGTTCTATTTGATATGAACTTCTAGTATTAACAGAAACTGTTAAAATGTTAACAGTTAAAAGAATGGATCATTATATATTTGGAAGTTATTTGATCTTCCTCCATAATGCTAACCATTGGGTTACAAATGGATCCTTAGAAAGGAAATATTCAATGATGACAAATTATGAAATATTCATAAGCCGTTTTATAAATACCTCAAATGTGGGGGTATTTGGCTAAAGTAGAAATACTTAAGCAAGACCCGTTATATTCTTTAAAGAATATACTTCCTTGAAATGATAGGAAATGTATAAAAAAAATTTATAGAAACTGTAAGTGATTTTCTTAATAAGAAGAAGAAAACAAGATACAATTGAAGGACAAATTCATCCTACTCTACTAGGAAGATGGTTGATCTTCCTTATGCTGGCTTAGTTGGGTTGCAAAAACTAGATGTACCAAGGATGAAACCTTCAAATATTAGACTACAAACGGTCCATCTCAAGTGGAAGATGAAGGACCTAGACGTAGTAAAAGAGCAAGAGTGGAAAAGTCTTTTGGTCCTGATTTTCTATCATTTATCTTGGAAAACGAATCAGCAACTGTTAAGGAAGCGTTATCTGGTCCGGATAGTTCGTTCTGGAAAGAGGCTATTAACAGTGAGATAAAAATTCATAATGCTTAATAATACTTGGGAATTGGTAGATCTCCCTCCAAGTTGCAAACCATTAGGTTGCAATTGGATTCTCAAAAGAAAGTATAAAGCTTATGGATCTGTTGATAAGTATAAAGCCAGGATAGTTGTCAAAGGACATGATGATTTATGCAAGATTATCCCATTGACACAACAGAGCGTTCTATGTCGCACAACCGTGTTGGATCTACTTGTGTATTCATATGGACTAAAACAAGCAACTAAACAGTGGCATGAGAAGTTCGATAGAACTATGTTATCAAATGGATTCAAGATTAATGAATGTGACAAATGTGTCTACATACATTAAAAGAACATCTGAATCATTTGTTAATAGTCTGTCCTTACGTGGATAACAATGGTAGTCATGAATTGATCATGAATACCAAAGACATGTTAAAACAGAACTTTGACATGAAAGATATGGGATTAGCCGATGTCATATTAGAAATAAAGATTTCTAGAACATCAGAAGGATTGTCCTATCACAATTCCATTATCTTGAAAAGAAAGTACTTCGAATGTTCAAATAGATTCTTGAGAGGTATTCTCTATAAAGTAGATTCCTGGAAAGTAGACTCTAAGGAGGTCAAACCACTTAGAGATACTAATTTTGGGAAGTCGAAACGGTACAGAGATAATAACCACTTGAAGAAACTGACCGATAGGAGAATTTGATCACTCGAAGGGACTGATCATTCTAGATAGACTAAAGGTCTAATTGTAATTGTAATCAATCACCGGAATAGTATAATCATAAGTACTTGGTGTACTTAAAGATATACTTATGATTAACGATTACAATTCCTATAAGTTGAATGGTCTTGGAAGATATTCCTTTGTGGAATAAGTCTGTGTCTACATGACCTAAGGCATTGTGACGACAATGAGAAATAGGAAAAGGTGTAGAACATCATGGTAAGTCTAGACATAATGGTCTTAGACACACTACCATAGTACAATTGATCTCAAAATGCGACTGTCACAACTAGCCATGTGAAGTCAAATTCGGATCCGTCTACCTAAGGGTAGTAATAAAGATCAACTGTATAAACTGTTAAGGGGAATGGGTTTAAAAACCCACAACAAAAGAACTTATAGCGGACACTCAACCTTGAGAAATGGAGATCCCAGGCCCTTGGTTCAATGAGACAACCAAGTTATAAGTTCTAGTAGAGTTACTTGGAAACAACAACTCGGTTTATTAACCTAGAGATGTTGAATACTCATTCCCAGAACGTCCAAGTACTAGCACATGCAAGCGGTGGTGAGGATAAGTTGAGAAAACTTTTAATGATTTCTATACCTACGGGTGGAGTAGTGCATGATACTCCTTATAGTGAGAATCACCTATATAAAGCGAGAGGTAATAAGGCCGCCTCTAAATGAACGCTTATGAATGAGATACGGTCCAGGGCCAAAATGGACAAAAACGTGAGAACAACAATTGTTAGAGCTATTATTATGTGAGTATTATTGTCTTGGTATACATCCGACAGCCACTGGTTCAAAGCGACTCGCTACCAAATGGCTAGTATATCCGATAATATTTCACTAGGAAAGATTCAAGGCCACAAGCTATCTATCCCGATGTAATAATAGTTCGCCGGAACTTTGGACGAAATTGCATACATGCATTAATTGTCATTCATGTGGGGGATTGTTGGAAATGGGTAACGGAAAGTTAAGTTTGACTTAACGTTGACCTAGATTTCTAACGGAAGTTCGTTATGTGTTAACGGAACTAGTTACAAAATGTATTCTACATTTGTTGTAGATTATTAAACTCATTTAATGTCTCAAAACCATTTAGGGTGAATGAGAATTAATGACAATGGTCTTTTGTAACTTAACGAGAGTTAATTAAAGGGTGTTTAGTTTTGTTTGATGTGCTCGGCCGAGCAGAGTCCTTGACTCGGCCGAGCAGAGCACATAAATAGGCCAAAAGTCTCTGGACTAGCTTGCTCGGGCGAGGCACAAGTATGCTCGGCCGAGCAGTTTGATCAACACGGCCGTGCAAGTCTATTGACTCGGCCGTGCAGCCTGGTGCTCGGCCGTGCGAGTTTCTTAACTCGGCCGAGCAGATCCTGAACAGGCACTATTTCAAACAGAAAGTTGTGTCTCTTCGTGGGAAAAGACACAAACCCCTTGGCTCTCTATATATACCTCCTCCTCCGAATTTCAATTAACATATACAGTATTTTGACCCTTCCTACCATCTAGTAAGATAGATTAACATACCCAAATCATTGCATATTGTTGCATTAAATCCTTCAAAGTCCAAAGTTCCAAACATTGTGTTGTTCGCTAGAGTATTTGATTTGGAGTGCTCCTATCATTTACTTATAAGTCGTTTTATCTTACTAGAAGATTGCCATATAAACCGTAAGCACCTGTGCGGGGCAATAACTTCTTACGGAGATTGTATTAAATACAAGACTCGACTTGAATCCTTTTATTTCCAATCTCCGTTATCTTTTTCTGTTAAGTTTCTAGTTAAGTTCTTGAGAAGCCTACACAATTGTCCAACAGTGGTACATTGTGATGGATGTGTTTCATCAATCTAAATGATATATCTTTACGCCAATTTAATGCTCAACCTTGGGTTTGATGACTTTTTGAAGTGTTTATAAATACTGGGAATGAAAGGAGAAAGTCGCGAAATATGATATTAATAAATACAAAATGAACAATCGAGAGCGAATTGACAAATGAGGAAAAAAAAAGGAAATTTCAGAAGGACAACATTGGATATGGCCTTGAGAATTTATTACCAATGGATAGTACTCGTTGAGAACTTTCCAACGCTATGTGGCACGTCCCAATCAGAGCACTTATGAACAAGTTATAACCTCCGAAATTTGCCGATAAAGATACAAGTCAGCGAATCATAATAGAGGGCGCTCTCACACATAGTAGGAGGGCGACCACACAAGTTATCAGAGTCTTTTGGCGGCCGCACAAGACAAAGAGGGCAGCCAGCCACACAACGGTTCCTAGGCAGCTTCATCAGTTTACCTTTTTATCGTCGATTTTGACCCTATTTCCTAATTTCGACCACTCCTTCTCCCATGTATAAATAGAACACCCAAGCCATGTTATGACCAATTTTTCACATGTTTTAATATTCTTTTCAAGTTTTAAACAAGATCTCAAGTTTAATTCAAGAATTTTATTGAAGGTTTATGCAATTTATTGAAACTTTGTTGATGTTCATTATGAACATCAGCGACTAATTCTCTTGTTATTCGGAATATAGGTAATGTATATCAATCCTTTATTTTCTAATTAATCTTGCAATCAAACAAATGTTGGGTTCATCAAAAATATTTTTCATCTAAGTTTTCGAAGCTACAATCATATGTAGATGTGATTGACTTTTTAACTAAATTTGTGTGTGGTGATTGACAATAGATTGCTTGATCCATGCAAGTCAAACTTTATAATGAATATAATCTAGATTTTGACAAGTGATTGCAAACCAAAATTATAGATTTTTAATTCTTATGATTTAATGAGTTCTTGAATATTAAGTGAAATTTGCAGAAACCCTATTATTGTAGAATTGTTAACATGTGAACGTCTAATTTTACTAAAGAGGATGAACCTCTCAATTATGATTGATTGTATTATTGATTAGAATGTTAGTACGATATACTCCCTCCGTCCCGCTAATATCCGCACTAACACTGTTTGCGCGGGAATTAAGGAATATGATATTTTAATAAAATGTTGTGAGTGTAAAAGTAAAGTAGGAGGGAGAATGAGTGGAGGGTGTAATAAATTATAATGGTGTTGTGAGTATTAAAATAATGTAGGAGAGAGAATGAGTGGAGTTGTGTAACGACCCGAGCCCATAGCCCGACCCGCTACGCAAGCACCACACACTGGCCCACTAAGCATCTCCTCAATTGGGTCAACCACAGCCCATCACAGGCCTCCAAAAGTCCAATGGATGATTTGATGCTTAGTAGTAGTGTATGGGTCTTCTATATATCACACTAAATTTCCACATAATTTCGATGTGGGATGGGGGATATCACAATCTCCCCCACTCAAACCCTTGCCGTCCCTGGCAAGGTCAATCAATACCCAGATCGTCCCCCCGGGCTAGCTCGCAAGCCTTAAGGCCGGGGTTCTGCTCTGATACCATTTGTAACGACCCGAGCCCATAGCCCGACCCGCTACGCAAGCACCACACACTGGCCCACTAAGCATCTCCTCAATTGGGTCAACCACAGCCCATCACAGGCCTCCAAAAGTCCAATGGATGATTTGATGCTTAGTAGTAGTGTATGGGTCTTCTATATATCACACTAAATTTCCACATAATTTCGATGTGGGATGGGGGATATCACAAGTTGGGTGAATATTTTATTAATATAAAGTTTCCTTTTTGGGAGTGTGCGGATATTAGCGGGACGCCCAAAAAAAAAAGTGTGCGGATATTAGCGGGACGGAGGGAGTACATGAATACATTCCATAGATCACTCTTCTGAAATTTGATAATATTTTACTTGATTTATTTATTTCTTGTTTTAAATAGTTTAAGTAGGAATCATAAAATCAAAATCAAACCCCGTATTTTCTTTTCATGTTTAACTGTTAAAATTCAAAATTTTGATTCACACTTTCCTGTGAATTCGATCATTGCTAAGTGAATATTACTAATTCGATAACTCGTACACTTGCGAGATATTTTATAACAAGTGAGGTTTTGCCATCACATTGCATAAAGTGTAAATAAAGTGATATTACATTGCATAAGTTTATCCTCCACCCGTAGTATAAATGTAAGAAGTAGCCCCCGAGGCACAGCCGAGTGGTAAAGGAAGCAGCATTGCTGGTAGGAATGGCAACGGGGGCAGTTCGGGGCAGTTATATATCGTACCACCCCCATTCCCCAATTCAATTTTGTGCCCCATAACCGCCCCATTCTCCAGCGAGTAGTCAATTTTCCATACCATACCCATTTCCCACGGGTAGCAGTTAATCGGGGAATCCCCGCGTGGAATTAGTCAAACTAATATTTTGTTTTAAAACATTTTAGCGATAAAAAAAACTCAAAAATTAACTTTGATAAATGATAATTTTTCTACTTAAACACATATAATCACATTTATAAGAGCTCAAAAAAAATTAAATAGTTGTGTATGACACAATTCACCAAACATAAGAAAAGATTCATGAACGAAATTTCGTTCATGGCCATGAACGAAAATTCGTTCACCACTAATTGCCATGAACGAAATTTCGTTCACGGAATTGCTATTGGTGAACGAAATTTCGTTCACCATTAATCATGCTCTAAGGAGTGAGTGAGTTGAAAAAATTAAGCTTCACCCTCTGACCTCTAAGTTCGATTCTTCTCATTTCCTCCAGTTTTAGGACGTCGTAAAAAAAAGAAAAGAAACTTAATTGTAGTATAGTTTAGAAATATATTTGTTTAATCCTCCTAATGACACAAAAAATGAGTTTGATCAGCCATTTGCCCCAATGGGTTGGATGCAACGGCGATAGTGACATGAAATCACGAACACACGACTAGTCGGAGAAGGTCTCGGACTAAGATTGACTGGCGTGGGGATAAGTATTTGTCTAATTCGTGAAAAATGTATTCACATATATTCTAAATTTAAATGAGACGTAATATTTGAGAGGAGATACTGAGATTGTACATTGAGTCGAATAGGGAAGGCGGCGGATAATCAAGAGAGATTATAGGGATTTGGCCTGATCGTCTCCGTGATTATAGTCTATTGTATTTATCTGTTTGGGGACATGGTTAGTTTGTATTTGAGTCTTGTTGTACCGGCTGTATATAAGATCGTATGTCGAATAGGGTAGCTCGGGACATGTGTAGGTAGGACCACTCCCTAAGAGCATCGACAATGATGCCTTTTTTGTGGAAAAGAGAAATCTCTTCCCCCTTGCCTTGAACCCACTTGCCATGTTGAATAAAGAAAACATGGAGAGTGTAGTACACTCTCCTTCCATGTGTTGCAACAAAGGAAGAAAGAATTATACTATTATGTAATTTTTTAATTTCAATTGTCTTTGTATAGATAATTTCATGTTGTATATTTTATAATAATATGTTATTAACTTATCAATATTAAAAAGACTATTAAATAATAATTATATTAATTAAATTATTTAATTAATAATTAGAAATATTATAATAAAAGGATAAGTTATTATCATGTATAATTAACAATAATTAAATAATATGAATAATGATAATAATTGTTATAGATGAGAGTAGGAAAGAAAAAAAATAGAGGTATAGTAAAAAATATGAGAGAGAAATTGATGATTTAAGTCATCAATGTGAGTAAAATAGAGTGGAGTTATGATTATTGATAAGTGATAATGAAAAGCTGATGTGGAAGAGAGAGAAGCTGATGACTTAAGTCACTACTGCAAATGGTCTAAGTTGACATGGCTTAGCTCATCCAAATCTAATATTTAGAGATGGGTCTGCTTGTGACTTGACTAAAGGTTGAGCTCGACCCATTGGATCTAGCTCTCCGATTTTACCGTTCTCCTCAAAATATACTAGAAATGAGACTAAATTTTAGGACAAATAAAAACAAATTGGGGCAATTACCAAAAAGACTTTTGCCAAGTAAAAATTACAAAAAAGACGGATATTTTGAGAACTAACCAAAATTTTCTTTCTATATTAGACCATCTACAATTGGGTGTTGAAAAAAATTGGAGGGTGTCGAAATCATTGTAGGGGATGTTGAAGGGGGTGTTGAAAATTTTCAACATGTTGATAAAAAGAGAGGGGACTGGCTGACGTTTCACGTGGCAGGCTATGATTAGGCCTTTTTGGCACGTGCAGTACACGCGCCGACAGAGGCTCGTGTACTGCAGGCGAAAATCTTTTTTTTTTATTTGGGACACGTGGCAGGCTATGATTGGCTGATTCGATTTTAGATTTTTTTATTCCATTTTTTTTACCTCAATTATTTTATAATAAATTAATTTTTTTTTTTAAAAAAAAATTACACCAAAATTCATAATTTTTTTCTCTATAAATAGAGACTTGTTTCATTTGATTTGGACAGAGAAAAAAAACCCTCTTTTTTGAATATAAATTTCTTAATTATTCTTTGTTAATTTTCCTTTTTAATTTTTCAATATCTTTTTAGTGAAATGGATCTCAATAATAACCATTTCAACACTATAAATTTCTTAATTATCCTTTGTTAATTTACTTGTTTTAATAATAATTATCGCCATTTCTCGTATTTATTTAATTGCAATTACAGAAAATAAATTAAGTGTGAAGTATTTTTTTACTAATCATAAAATTAATGAATATAAAATAAAATAAAAGTGATGGGGTATAGGATGATGATTTGAAAGGGTGTTTAATTTTTATAAACAAAACCATAGTAGGGTGTAAAAGTTGAAAGATAGTTGATAAATAGGTGAAAGAGAGAGAAGCTGATGTCAAGTGATATAGATGGTCTTATTACAAGATTGCTCCTCCCCTCACAAACACACACTACACACATGCCTCACACATAGGGCCTGTTTGGTAAAATTGAAAATTAAGCTCTGAAAATGTAGAAATTTGAAAAATATAGAAATTTGAAATTATTAAGTTGCTGAATTTTAAGAGTTCAGTTTGTTTGGTAATGGCAAACCACTTATATCTGAATTTATTTAAAGTTTGAACTTAACATTCAAAAAATTATTTAAATAATCTTAACGAATGTAATAAAATAAAGTCTTCAACATATACGTCACTATTATTATAATTAGATTATATTTTTATAATATTTAAATATTTTTATTAATACTTTCTTTGACCCATAATACAATTTATCTTATTAATTATTCTGATAAATTTGTCTAAACTTTGACAAAAAATGAAAAAAAATATTTAACTATGATACTCTATTAAAATATTATTAATATCAATAGTTTCATATGAATAAAATTACATTTTAATACTAGATCAAATATAATTTATATGAAAAGTTAAAATATTTCAACAAAAGAAAGTATCATTTAATATATAAATAAAATAGTTGATGGATGGATTTGAACTCATTCCATTTTTAACTTTTTCTTTCTCCCTCTTAATTGCTTAAGCTACTCATTTCCAACTTAAAATTAATAGCCTTTTTTAAGACAATCTTAATTAATTAAGTAATTGCAATTTACCTTACCAAACATGTTTAACTTTTTAATCTCTTAAAGTGTTTCAAATTAAGAACTTAATTGAGTTGCCAAACAAGCCCATAAACATACACATGTGTCACTATGACAATTCAAGCATCACTCTCTCTCCCTTCCTTTTTCTTTTCCCTTCAAAATTTAAATTGCAATATCTTAAATTTTAAAATCGAAAGATAATTTAAAACTACCATTTTAATCGTATCGTGAAAACGAATCAAACAATTACACTCAACATATTATTCAAAATTAAGAATAACTTCACGTGTAAAAGTCTAAGAAAATCATTTTTCGTCTGAGTATAAAAATAATAAATTCATTTCTCATTTGTTAATATTTGAGTAAAAAAATTGAAATTTCTATTTTTCAATATTACAACAGTTGAGAAATTAATTTACAAGTTACGTAAAGCTAAATAGTTAGTTAAATTAATTTCATGATCGTGTAGTTTCACAGTTGTGTGGTGTTATATGCCTTTTCAACAGTTGATAAATCAATTTTTCAGTTGTTTAAAACTAAATATTTAGCTAAAAAATACATTGTCACATACCTTAAACAATAGAGATCCCTATATCTCACTTGTAAACAATTGAAAAATTCATTTATAAGTTGTTTAAAGTTAATTAAATATGTTACCTCATCTTTATAAATAATTGATAACTGAATTTCTCATTTTTTTTAAAGTTATGTACGGATATTTTCTCATGTATCATTTAAAATTATAAATGAATTAATCTAATTCTAAAGGTGTTTACACAGAAGAAATTATTTTATTATTTAATTGAGAAATTCAACTTTATATTTAACTTGTGAAGTATGTTTTTTTATGTTATTACAATAAATGTCCAAAAAGTTAACAAAAAAATAATAAATAAATTTATTTCGTATTTAAAGTTCTTCGCAATGGAGCAAATAATGTAATTAACATTTATTTATCACTTACAATAGAGAAAGATGTTTGTTTCTTTTAATTAAAATAAATGTGCTACAAGTTGACAATAATATAACTTGACCTAGTGGTAAAAGAGATTCATTTGGCTATGGTATCTGGCTCAATTCCTGCTAATGGCATTATCTCAAAAGAATGGATGAGGTGGTCGGTCGGAGAGGGAATGTACAGTGTTGCCCGGGCAACCCAATATTTTTATTTTTTTTTGAAATGGCGTTGTTTTGACCTGTTAAAATAAATAAAAAAAAAAAATACTAAAACAATAACCTTTTGACCAGTTGACCTAGGCTAATAAAAAATAGAAGAAGTCAACACAATTAAAAAAAGAAAAGATCAGAGCAAAAAGAAAAGAAAGAACATGACAGACGCAATCACAACTTCTCTCGGCGACTCGGCCTCCCCTTCCCGGTCCACGGCCGAGCGTCCAACCACCATTACCTCACAACCCTACCGCAAACCGACTATTATGGACGAGGAGACGCCCCATCTGCAATCACTTCAACAAACCAAGAAGATTCTCTCAAGACTCAAACTAAAGATAAACCCTAAAAATCTAAAATTGCTTGAAATATAAATTTGCACATTATTGATTTATTAATTTGTTTGTGATTGAAATATTTTGGGTTATTTGATTCTTTATTATTTATTTTTATTCGAATTTTGAAATATATTTGAATAAAATTTGAAATATATTTGAATAATTGACGTATGTGTTAGATGTTGATGTGTTCTAATTTGTACAAACTTAGCTTAATTGCTTTATGTATGTAAACATTTTAAATTTTAGTTTCGTGTCAATTTTTTTTTTGTTTTTGTAAAGAACATGCAACTCCAAAAGTTTTTGTATAGATCCGCCACTGGGTCGGAGGTAGCCGAATAGTGGCCAAACGGCTGTCGAAGGGTGATCGGACGGTGGTTGGCCGCGGGGGTGACGGCAGTTAATGGCGGTGAATGGTGATGACAGCGGACGTCGGAGATGAGGAGCCGGAGGTGAGTGACCTGAGGTATTATTTCTTTTTTGAAATCCTTTTATCAAGAAACAAACAGTACTAGTACTTGATGAGCTGTTTTTGGAAGGAGGGGGTGGGGTGGGGTGGGGGGGGGGGGGGGTAAAGGTCAATAAGCTTTATCGATCACAAACAAACACAACTAGTAGCTCATGGTACACACGAGAGCACTGTGAAAGCTGTTTCATCATTCTGGTCAAAGTCAGAAACCCCCTCCATTGCCCTACTTATAACTATACATTGACTAGACATAACTTTCTCTTATTCATCATCTTCACTAACCAAAAGTAGCTTCAACTCTTCCCAACATCCATTGCAACATCACAGCATCTACAGCCCAACACCTTTATTGGAACTCCTCTCCTCTCTCCTCTCTCCTCTCTCCTCTCTCCTCTCTCCTCTCTCCTCTCTCCTCCTCTCTCTCTCTCTCTCTCTCTCTCTCTCTCTCACACACACACACACACACACACACACACACACAGTACACACACAAGAGAGCAAGAGGAAGAGCAGCATGCCTATAGTTTTTATCAACTACGAATGCGTATCAAACTAGCATTAGTGATGGGACCAGACCAGTCTTTGTTTGTGGATCCTCACAGTAGTCATACTTGCCTTACGTATAGGGCAAGTCCTCTTTTGTTGTTTTCTCCTCTAATTTCATACCCCCTTTTCTTCCTTTTTCTAAATAATCAGATGATTGTTAATTAAGGTCTCATTTGTTTTTCATTTTTTGCGCTTGTTCAGATTTGAATGGGTGGTTGCATCAGACATAACATAATTCAGACTGTTTTTTTTTTTTTCGTTCAGATCTGAATGCCTTTTATTTTTCACTTAATTTTCAGATATAAAAATATCACTTATTTGCCTCTTAATTGAATTTTTTCATATCATCTCTTCCATAAACTCGTAATTTCAAAAATACCCTAACCAAACACTAGATCAACAACCATTCATCTCATCTCCCTACTCCATTAAATGTCGTAACCCTAATTTCATATGTGAATTCTGATGAATATTCAAACAGTTTGAGTAATTCAGAAATCAGTGTTCAGGCGCTACCTCTTATCAGTTCAGCCAAATTCAGACATGAAATCAAATTTAACACTTAACACTTAAAAAAATAAAACGACGCCTAAAAAGAAAACTTGATATGAGTTTGAGAATGAACAAAACCTGTTATTAAAATGGTGCTGCTGGTACCACATAACCAGATAATAAGTTGAAAGAAGTAATCAGTTAATAAATGCATATTCCTTCCGTTTCTTTACGATATCACTTTTGCCATTTTTGAGCGTTTCATATTTCATATAAAAGATTTCATTTTCATAAAATGTCAAATAATTTGTACTATTTTTCCCACTTATTCTATCTCTTACTACTTTTACACTAATAACATCAATAACTTACTATTTCCTATCTCATGTTGAGATAATGACGAGATCCTTGGAAAAATTCAACAGTCAGTGCTGAATTCTCTTCCACTTCAGTTCGTGAATATCCTTAAGTCAATGTATCTTTAGAATTAGAATAGTCTTGATTTCTTGTATAAATATCTTGTCATTCAATGGAATATACAGAGGAAACAATAACAGTTTTTCTTCCTCCTTACTTGACTTCTAACTTGGTATCAAAGCTCAGTTTTGATCAAAATTATGGCCGGCGGCAATGAGCAAACATCCGGCGATAACTCCGACAAAGGAAAGATGATTAAGGAAGAAAAGAGATCTCCTTATTTTCTTTCTTCAAGCGATAATCCGGGGATGATTATCACCCATGTCCAATTAAAGGGTGAAAATTATGAGGAATGGGCACGTGTTTTCAAAGGATCGCTTCGAGCGAAGACGAAAACTGGATTCATTGATGGCAGAATCCTGCGTCCTGACGATGCGGATGAAGCGGACCAATGGTGGACGGTGAACTCCATGATTGTTTCATGGATCTTTAACACAATAGAGCCGACCCTTCGCTCTACTATCACTTATGTGGACGAAGCAAAGGTTTTGTGGGATGATTTGAAGGAACGGTTTTCGATGGGGAATGGACCGAAGACACAACAATTGAAGGCGGACATAGCAAATTGTAGACAAGGGAAGAACGAGAGCGTAGCTTCTTACTATGGACGCATCAAAGGCGTGGGATGCTCTTAATGATTTTGAGACATTGCCAACATGCTCTGCACGGCCGCACGTGTGATATTGGGGCGGTGTTAGTGAAAAGGCGTGAGGAGGAACGGGTTCATCAATTCGTCGTAGGGTTAGAAACTCCAAAATTTGAGAACGTGAAGACCTCTATTGTCAATACGAAACCACTACCTTCGTGAATAAAGCTTACTCTAATGCTATAAGAGAGGAACAGTCTTTGGGAGGCGGATCTGGAGAACTTCCAACTTCAGCAAGTTTTGTTGCTCGTACAGTTGACAAGGCAGTTGACAGACCAGTTGTGAGAACAGATGGCTCGACAGGTGGCTTGACAGAGAAGAAGGATATGAGCAATGTCACTTGCTCTCACTGCCATAAGAAAGGACACAGTGCAGATTCGTGCAACAAACTGATAGGATACCCAGAATGGTGGGAAGACCAGCGTGGGAAGCCAGCAAGAGGACGAGGTGGAAGCCAATATTCCTCGGGAAGGAAAGATCAAGGGAAGCCAAGCACAAGGTCCAACAATGCAGAGGTCAGTATCGAAGGAGTTCCAGATCAGGCTAGAGCACTGGGATTCACAGCAGATCAATGGAACAACTTCAAGAATTTTATGCGAGCAGAGTGCCGACAACCGCCGGCCTGGCGCAACCTTGGCTGGTAAGACAATTGGTACTCACAGTTGGCTCGTCGACAGTGGAGCCAACCGACACATAACAGGGGACATCTCTTTGCTCAGTAATGTTCATGATATTAAGGCGAATCACATTGGTCTTCCTAATGGGAGATACATGAAAGCCATGAAAGAAGGCAACGTTGAGATTGCCACGAATCTTGTTTTAAAAAATGTTTTATATGCCCCAAACTTTAACTGCAATCTCTTATCTGTCTCTCAATTACTTCGAGATTCTGATTATTTGGTGCATTTTTCTGACAAAAAATGTGTTGTACAGGACCGGGTCTCGAAGATTTTGATTGGAGCGGGTGAATTGGACGGGGGGTTGTACTACTTGAGGAAGTCACCGACAACGCAAGTGCACAACATTAGAGAATCTGGCAGTTTTCAGTTATGGCATCAGCGACTCGGGCATCCGTCAAAGAAAATAGTGGGTTTGTTACCTTTCGTTACTCATAGTAGTATTAATAAGGACGTTTGTGAGATTTGTTGCAAGGCTAAACAAAGTAGGGATAAATTTTTACTTAGTGAAAGTAATTCTAATGGAATTTTCGATTTAATTCATTGTGATGTTTGGGGTGACTATCGGAAACCTGCTTTGTGTGGTGCTGTTTATTTTTTAACCATTGTGGATGATTGTTCCCGTGCGGTATGGGTATATTTGGTCAAGTCTAAGGGTGATGTTTCCCAAATTTTGAAAAATTTTCTTGCCATGGTAGAGCGGCAATTTAATAAACAAGTTAAGAAAATTAGGAGTGATAATGGGACAGAATTTACTTGTTTGGAAAAATACTTTCTTGAACAGGGGATTGAATATCACACTACTTGTGTTCGTACGTCCCAACAAAATGGAAGGGTAGAAAGAAAGCATAGACATATTTTAAATGTGTCTCGTGCTTTGATGTTTCAAGCAAAATTACCGGTCAAGTTTTGGGGGGAGTGTGTGTTGGCGGCTGGGCATTTAATTAATCGAACCCCCTCAAAATTATTAAACGGGAAAACTCCTTATGAAATTATTTTTGGGAAGCCTCCTTCTTACTCACACATTCGGGTGTTTGGGTCTTTATGCTATGTGCATTATTCTCGCGTGATAATGATAAGTTTGCAAGTCGAAGTAGGCGATGCGTATTCTTAGGGTATCCCCTTGGCAAGAAAGGGTGGTATGTGTATGATCTCGATGAAAATAAGTTATTCGTTTCTCGGGATGTTATTTTTGTGGAACAAGAGTTCCCTTTTGCTCACGGTCAGAATAGTCAGTCAGAAGGAGCATACACAGACTCTGACATTTTTCTTTGTCCTTCCAATGATATGGAGGATTGTGAAGAAGTTCCTGCTACGGTTTCCGATCAACTTGCGGCGGGTGGCGGCCGGTTGACGAACAAGTGATCAAACAAGTAGCAGGGCGGCCTGGCGATGAACCACTGGCGATGAACCACTTTGCCGATGAACCACTTGCCGATGAACCGCTGTAGATGAGCGGCCAGATGAACGGCTGGATGAGCGACTGCCGAATTGATTGAGACAGAAAATGGGACGTGGTCGAGAGAGTTAGGGTCCCTTCTACCCGATATCCATCTTCTGAATATGAGTTGGAACCATCACAGGCGCATATTGCTCAAGCTACACCCCCGTCCCGTCCATCTACTCAATCCAAATCTTCAGGTACTCGATATCCCTTATCACATTTTGTTAGTTGCACGAAATTTTCGTCTGCATATCGTTGTTTTTTGGCTGCTATTGACTCAGGTGTTGAGCCGAAACATTTTAGTGAGGCGGTCAAACTTCCTTAATGGCGTGAGGCTATGTCTAAGGAGCTTAATGCTCTTGATCAAAATGGAACTTGGGAGTTGGTAGATGCTCCTCTTGATAAGAAGGTGATTGGTAACAAATGGGTCTATAAAATAAAGTACAATGCTGATGGGACAATTGAGCGTTGTAAAGCTCGGCTAGTGATCTTGGGAAACCGACAAGTTGAAGGCATTGATTTCAAGGAGACATTTTCACCCACCATCAAAATGGTTACTGCAAGGAAGTTTTTCTTAGCATTGCTTTGCAGTTAAAAGGTGGGAACTTCATCAAATGGATGTTCATAATGCTTTTCTACACGGTGATCTTAGTGAAGATGTATATATGAAGGTACCCTTGGGACATCAGGACTCATCCTCGGGAAGGTTTGTAAGCTTAAAAAATCATTATATGGTCTTGTGCAAGCTCCTCGTTGTTGGTTTGCCAAACTTTCTGTGGCATTGACAAGGTATGAATTTGTTCAATCCTGTTCCGATTATTCTTTGTTCTCCTTAAAGACTTCATTCCGAGATACACGTCCTTGTCTATGTTGATGACTTGGTTATTGGTGGGAATGATCCGGTTGCCATTGACCGCTTCAAGAGCTATCTTAGAAGTTGCTTTCACATGAAAGATCTTGGGCGTCTTAAGTATTTTTTGGGGCTTGAAGTGGCAACACATCCGGATGGTATTTTTGTCTCGCCGCAGTATGCGCTTGATATACTTTCGAGGCCGGTCTTCTTGGTGCTCGTCCGGCCATTACTCCTATTGAGCGTAATCACCGTTGGCTTTGGCTGAAGACGATGATTTACGAGATCCCGAGGCTTATAGGCGACTTGTGGGTCGTCTTATCTATCTTACTATTACTCGCTCGTAGCTATCCTACAAGTGTGCATACACTTGCACAGATTCATGACTCGGCCTAAGAAGGCCCATTGGACAGCCGCTGCGTGTTGTTCGGTATCTTAAGAATCGTCGGGCCAAGGTATTTTGTTACGCTCGACTCTGTTTTCATCTCCGAGCATATTGTGACTCGATTGGGCAAGCCGTCCTGCTTACTCGGCGCTCTCTTTACCGCTTATTTTGTTTTCTTGGGTCACTCTCCAATCTCTTGGAAAACCAAGAAACAGACTACTATTTCGCGATCATCGGCCGAGGCAGAATATCGTTCTATGGCGAGTGCCACTTGTGAATTAAAATGGCTGCGTAGTTTGCTTGGTTCGTTCGGCATTTTCCATTCAGCTCCTATGACTGTTCTATGTGATAGTCGATCCGCATTGCATATGGCCCAAAATCCTGTCCATCATGAGCGAACCAAACACATTGAAGTTGGCTGTCATCTTGTTCGCGTCTTTGTTCAGTCAAGTGTCATCACAACTGCCTATGTTCATACGACTTCTCAGTTGGCTGATCTTCTTACTAAAGCATTGGGCAGTCGGCAATTTCTACATCTTCTAGGCAAGTTGGGCGTTTGTGATTTACACGCTCCAACTTGAGGGGGGGTGTTGAGATAATGACGAGATCCTTGGGAAAATTCAACGATCGATCTTGAATTCTCTTCCACTTCAGTTCGTGAATATCCTTAAGTCAATGTATCTTTAGAATTAGAATAGTCTTGATTTCTTGTATAAATATCTTGTCATTCAATGGAATATACAGAGGAAACAATAACAGTTTTTCTTCCTCCTTACTTGACTTCTAACTTCTCACCTTATCTCTGATACATCATTTTTCATACTAATAACACTTAAATACTCTCTCCGTTCCATTATATGCTTCACCCTTTTGAGAAATTACGCAAATTAAGGAAAAAGGTAAGTGAAAAAAGTATTGTGAGTGTAAAAGTAAAATAGGAGAGAGAATGAGTGGAGAGAATAGTAAATTTAAAAAGTGTTGTGAGTATAAAAGTGAAATAGGAGAGAGAATGAGTGGGTGAAATAGTAAAAATTCTTTGTTATTTTAGAAAAGGTGAATCTTTTAACGGGACATCCGTTTTGACAAAAGATGAAGCTTAAAATGGGTAGGAGGGAGTATTTTCTTAAACAAGATGGTAAATCAGAGTTGTAGTAATGTGGAATTGGGACATATAATTAATAATCATCATTGTTTTGTAACCATGTAATGCATGGCAATTTAAGAACAAGAAAATTCAATAGGGAACCATTTGGACAAAATGGTGTGAACAAAAGAGAAGAGGCCATAAAAAAAGATGTTTTTCACCAGCTGTGGTGCAGAGGAGGTTGAGGGGGCCCACAACCAATCAAAAATAGGTGGACTCCAATCATAGTGTTTGCCTCCTAATTATGCGCTTACGGAAACATTATTCTCTTTCTTTATTGTTACTCATCACCTCATCTTTTTTTTTTTTTTTTTTTTTTTTTTTTTTTTTTTTTTTTTGATATCCAGGGTTCCCAGCCTTCGGGACTAATCCCTGACCACTGCACCCTCGCATATGCTGGCGGAGGTAAATCGCGGGATGTGCGCTATGCGTAGGGGTGGCACTTATCTTTCAGGCCCCAAGGGAGCCTCTCCTACAAGGCAATTGCATCACTATTACATCACCAAATGGCCTGCTCACTGCTCGCCAAAGTGGCACTTACATCACTCTTACAACACCATTTATTGCTCCACTGCCTGCCAAGATTCGAACTCCCCACACTGAGGGTACAAGCCCAGCAATGCTGCTTCCTTAACTGCACGGATGTGCCTGACTCGAGGCTCCTGAAACCCTAGGAAAGAATTAAACCACAAGATTCCCCCCAAGGGGAATCGAACTCGTGACCTCCCCGAAGGGAAGCCACTACAATACCATCAGGCCAGGAGACCTTTGGTATTACTCATCACCTCATCCATCCTATGGAGTGTGCTCCTAAGTTTTCAAACGGAGAGAAAAGAAAGAAAGTAGAAGAAAATTAAAAAAAAATTCTTTCAAGTTGTGTTTTCGAGTTTTACATGGTAGGAAGGAAAAGGAAAAGGGAGGAATACTCACAACACTTGCAGCAATTACACATTTTTTTAATTTTCGTGCAAAATTCGTTTATAAAATTTTATATGAGTCAAGTGGAGGCAAGTGTATGAGAGTGCTGAAACGGTACTACCACTAATAATACTAATATTAGTATCGTTTATTGAATTGGCACAACAGGTAGAGGCAAGTGTATGAGAGTGCTGAAACGGTAGACAAAGGGCACTGTTAGGGAAAACTTTCATGTGAATTTATGTCTGGAAACATAAAGCTTAATCCTGGAAATCTGGTAAGCTGTCTTTTTATTTCATATTATTCCCTCCGTATCATTTTAAGAGTTCTAGGGTAGTATTTCACTTTTTTAAGAAAAATTTTAAAAATGAATAGAGAATTGCAAATGGGTAGAAGATTAGAGAAGAGAGAATGTAAAAGTTAAAACATTTATGATAAAACCTCTTTTTGATAGGTTTTTTTGTAAATATGTTAACATTATAAGAGCATAATGAATTATTTTTTTTATAAATATATTTACATTATAAAAGTATAAATGTTCGAAACACTGTTCAAAATTTGTAATTTATGGAAGAAACCCAAAGTCTGAAATGGACCAAATCGAAAAGTATGACTCTTGAAGTGGAACTAGTAGTATTTTTATACTACGAGCATGTCAAAGCTCGATGGATGGGAGACAACATATGATTAAGAATTCTCTCAAGGGAATTCCAAATTATTGAAAAACTTGCAGCGCCTTGTTTGTTTCCAAAATTGGGTTTTAACAATATTTATCTAGCTTTTACACTCCTCTGCCAGATTTCGAACATGCAAACATAATGCAATTTGTGCACTCATAATTTCACGTAACATTACAAGGAGGACGGAATTGAACCCAGTACCTTATAAAAATCAAAGCGCTTTCATCTATATTAAGTTAACTCTAGATAAAAGTTTAAGTTGTTAGATCAAGCTTAACAATATATATCAAGCTTTTACAATTTATTTTAACTTTTTTATTATAGCATCAAGTGTCTTCAAATTATCTTCTAAGTTGTAATTCCGAGTTTTTTTTTTTTTTTTTTTTAAAGAGTTGGAAGAAATTTAATGTTTGGGTAATTTTTATACACAAACATTGAGACATGACAGCCAATTATTGGTCATTAAAACATTTTGCAAGTGTTTGATAGTCTTTTTTTTCCCGCCTCATCAACAACACAAGCCATAATTTTGGTATAAAAAAGAGAATAATTAGATAATTTGTGTATAATTCAAACCGCACCAAATTCAGACATATAACAAATTAAGGGGTACTAGTGTCCTTTTCCTTTGTTGTTTAAGATGGTCAAAATCCAGTTACATTTGAGTAAGGAAATTAGGGGAGAACGCAGTTTGGTTCAAATTGCGATTTGGAGTCGAATTGAGCTAAACGTGTGATTTGGTTCGGTTTTTAGACATAAGTGGTTTAGCTCGCTTTGAGAAATTAACAGATCATGTGGTTCACACCACGATTTGGACCGTTGTCTGAACCGCAAAATAAATTGCAAATCAAATCGTGATTTAGACCGAACCAAATCGAATCATAGCGGTTTGATTTAGCTTGGTCTGAATTTTTTATGATTTAACCCAATTTGAAATTTTTCTAAATTGATATTAGCGATTTGACTTATAAATTTGTTTAAATTGAGCTAAATTGAACCATTTCCACCCCTATAAAGAAAATGTTGACTAACTCAGTCGTACCTATGAGGAGTGGGGGGGGGGGGTTGGGGTTTGGGGCACATTCTAAACCCCTAAGCAAACCTAACCTAACCAAATGTGAACCAGTACAATCCGTCCTATTAGAGATCGATAGGAAATCTTTGCCAATTCCATTGTCTCCGTTGGATGTGACCACAAAAAGACATCTCAAATAAATAATGGTAAAAAAGAAAATTCAATTATTGATATGATTATGTGAAATGGGTCAACCCGGAAAGTCACTTTTAATAACTGGACTGGTTTTTATTATTTTCACATCTACAGTGTGTGCATTTTTTGAATCATCATTACCTTATTTCCATTTCCTACTTGCCCATCTCGTCCTTCCCTGCCCAACCCAATCCAAACCAAACCAAATCAAATTTGAGCGGGTGAAGTTTTTCTTAAAATACGAGGTTTCACCTTAAAATTAATTGGTAAGCTTAAAATCAATTGGTACTACAATTAGTATTAAAGGGAGTGACCCAGGATCTTTATATATTATAGGCAAGGTTTGTCAATTCCTAATGTGAAATAATATCTCTAACAGTTTCTCTTATAGAAATACCGAATGCCATTTGAGCGAGTGTACTATCAGATTTTGCACTAGAAATCAAATTTATTATATAGAATTTTAATGTATGAATGACCCTTATTAGTTAAACAACGTGAATTAAAAGTCAATTACACCAACGGACCGAAAGTCGACTAATGTGTATCTCAAATTCTCTCTCCTTTTATTATAATATTATTGCTTAATCTCGGTGTCGCGAGATAAAATACTAAGTCGGGTGGGACGGAGGTATAGAATATCCAGAAGAAGAAGAACAAACATTCAAGGTGATTTTTCAATGAAAGAATCAATAAATACTACTATACAAATCATTTAATTTTGTTTTGTATGGAACCAACCCAAACAAGCCACTCCAAATATTCCTTTCCCCTTGACCTGCTCCTTTGAAAGTAAAAATATCATATTCCACAGTGCGCAAGTCAACAATATTACATCTACTTCATTGACAAAATGTAACCCTATGGTGATATAAATATATTCAAATTTACACCAATAATTATTGAGACGGGGCTGACCCTATGGTGGTATAAATATATTCAAATTTACACTTTATTTAGTAATCCACAACAGAAATAAAACATACACAATTAACTGCTGCTGGTGCGTTTAAAGTATTCTCTGATAAACCTTTCGGCATGAGACAGATACTTGAGTCGAATGTAGGTTCAAAGACATTTTTGGTAAGAAAAGTCAATCCATCCACCGTCAATTCTTACCACAAATAGACACCTTGATTGTTGAAATAATGGGTGTCGATCAACCTTAACATTGAAATCAATTAATTAGAAGGAGAGTCAGTCCAAGAAATCAAAATATTTACATAAAACAGACACCATAGATCAATCCCCGCCTCCCCGGGCTAATTAATAGACTGGAGGGCCGCGGGGATGCAAGAATATAGAAAAAATAACTGAGAGAGCCCTAAAAGTCAAGGATCTAAATTGACTTGTGTTTTGATTATATTGATATTTTGGTCCTAAAATGTGGACTTGAAAGTTTAAATTCAATGGGCGGTTTAACAATACATTATTGGTCAATTTGCCGACATGCTTAACTAATAAAAATCAGATTTCAAAGACAAGTGCGTAAAGGTTGGTGCTTAGACATCGATTTACGCAAACCTTTTTGTTAAACACATTGCTTACCGAATGTTATGTAGGGGGGGGGGGGCACTTAATCAGATTCATAAGATTTTCTAACCACAGCAAGAAACAGCTACTGAGAAAATAATATTGTGGAACCTGAGATTCAGAGTGACTAAACATGGTTGAATGAAAGGAATACATGGATTAATAATTAGCACAAGACTTCAGGGTAAAAACACTCAACCAAATTTGTTTGTATGAAGCAGAAAGGACTAGTGTCTTCTTGACACACAATATATAACCGACGACAACTTAAGAAGGAGAAAATTTCTACTCCCTTATTCCCTAATTGAATGTCCAAATTTTATTTTAAGGGACACTATGGAAAAATGTGTTTTTTTTTTTTTTTTACATTTTGGTGGCAAATTCGTAAATATTCTTGTTATCCACTTTCTAAACATTTAGTTTTATGATAATAAAATGAATAGCGATTTTTTTTTTGGTAAAATAAGGTTTAGGGACAACTCTTTGCAAAAAAGACATTCATTTTGAGACAATTTTCTTGAATTTGGACATTCATTTAGGGACAAAGGGAGTAATTCTTATGCCCAAGAAAGATGGTGAGAAACCCAATTGTTTGATGCTATATATCCATGGCTAATGAATTAACAGATAAGGTTTTGTCTCTTATGGACATCGGGTTGATCATGTAAACAACCATTGTTGCAGTAGCTTACATAAGACACTGGAAATGGAAAACTCAAGTAAACAGTAGCTATTGATATAATGGAAAATTAAGAATATAGTATATTCTATCACAAATTTCAAAAGTATCTTATCTATGATGAATATCAACTATGTACTGTCCATATTTATTTCAGCAAATGTTTAAACAATTAGGCTACTACACATCTAAGGTAATGAGTCCAGATAATTGGACTCCTTCTCAGGTTCAACATTTACCCTTAGATACTCATGATTCAAGCATATACACCGTCTCAAAATGATCTTCCCACTTTTTTTTGTTGTTAACACGAAGGTACTTTAAGCAATAATTTTAGGTTAATCTAATTATCCTAATGAACATCTTAAAGTTGTTATTGATAGTATTTATAATGGTGTATCAGAAACAAGTTTTAAATTTTCATTAGAATAATCAAATTAACCTAAATTTACTGCTCAAAGTACCTTCGTGTTAACAAAAACAAAAAAGTGGGAAGATCATTTTGGGACGGGGGAGTATATGTATGTGCCCTTACAGAAGAAGATGAGAAAGCTGTGATAGAGAAACTTCTTTTATATCATCCTCATCCTGCTAGCAATTTAACACATTTCCATGGAAAAAATGCGTTCCTTTTGTCCTGCTAGCAATTTAACACTTCCCATGCATCAGCGCCTAGGTTTTGGTAAATATTGGGATTCCTAGCGTTACTCGTACCCCGTATAATTTTTGCTCTCAGCAAAACATTTCCATGGCTAAAGATAAATTGCTAGCAGGACAAAAGGAACGCATTTTTTCCTTTATTGATCTCTTGCTTCTTACACCAAGCAACTTAGAAACAGATCCAGGAAGAACTTGGAGAGTCAAAGAATTCACACCTCAACTATGTTTTGCCAACCAGTACAATTTTTTTTTTTTCACAGAAACGTCTAAGGATGAATATTCAACTGAGAACCAACACACAGGTTCGACAGGAAGAAAAGTTTAGAAGAAGTTTACGGCCAATGAAAATAACTCTTTTTCCCTTTGGAACTAAATAAAAGCATAGACTCCAATTAATATATTTTACAAAGAAAATACATTAATGTCCAGTTCAAGGCACCTAAAACCAGTGTTCTAAAAGATTTCGCCTAAGGGTGCCTAGGCCCTCTCCAACGCCTAGTTCTAAGTCCCGCTTAGGTCCCGACTAATCTCCGTCTAGGCGCTAGGCCTGGCTCCGCCGCCTAGCATCCGCCTAGCGCTTTTTAGAACCTTGCCTAAAACACATGCAACCATGATGAAGTGGTTCGATCAAATCATAAGCATAACCATTAACGGTAGAACCTGCAGATTCTATCTTTGAAGTTTACAAATACTCTCTGTAACTATAGAATCTGCACTGCTCACTATAATCACAACTAGCTTCCTCGAATCTGGCTATCTATACAGTAAGGAGCCGTTTGGCAACCTGATAAAAGACGGGATAGGATGAATAATATTGGTTAAGGTTGTTTGGTATGATTTTAAACTTTTTGATTAAATAGAAGGTTAGGCCGATAATGGGATAAATAATCATGCTACCTAACGAGCCCTAATCAATCAATTCCTAAAGATTAAACAAATGCAACGTGTGCTAAATTATTCTATCGAATGCTTGAATTAGAAAGTCACAAACAGTGCTACACTCAACTACCGTATAAAACACACCAGTACACGTACCACTAGATACAAAAAGCAATAGATAACGAAATGCTGTTGATAAAGAGGAACCACTCTAGGTATCTAACAAAAAATATTCTAAGAGATCAATTGAAACTTTCCAGAAATTTGGTCGAAGCAATGGATTCAATTTGAGCAAAGGCGCTAAAATCTCTCATCGGCCAGAGAAAAAGATTGTTGAAAAGATTATTGGAATCTAACCCACCCATTTTCATCAATGGATTCACAGTATGCACAATCAATTACTCCCTTCGTCGCAAAATGATCTTCCTATTTTTTTTTTTTTTTGATACCAAGGTATTTTGAACAATCATTTTAAAATAATTTAATTATCCTAATGAACATCTTAAAATTGTTATCAATATTATTTATAATGGTGTATCAGTATCAATAATAACAAGTTTTAAAATTTTCATTAGATAATTAAATTAACCTAAATTTATTGCTTAAATTACTTTCTTAAAATTTTCATTAGATAATTAAATTAACCTAAATTTATTGCTTAAATTCCTTTCGTATTAACAAAAAAAAAAAAAGTGTAAAGATCATTTCGGGACGGAGGGGTACTCATTTCTACACACCATGACGGCCATTTTAGATACAATTTGAACTACAATAGGATGAAATGTCGGATTGACATTTTTTTTTTTTAATTTTTTTGGTACAAAGATTGACATTATTGCGTATCACATTGTAAAAAAAAAATCGACTATTGACTAGAAAATCAAACTTAATTAGTAGAGTAAGAAATTGAAGATAGCGTAAAAGGCAGGCAGGAATCGAGAAAGAACCTGTCAGAGTGGAGAATAAACTTGGTTCGGAAAATAATGGGATCGACGTCTTGAAGTATCTCCTCTTCTTTGTCCTTCCAATTCCGGTAATCTAGGTCCCCAACGCACCTTTTGTACTTAGATTCGTCTTTCGAGGTCAATACGTCGGTGTTCTGATTCTGATCCTCGGAGGATAACTTATGATACTCCGACCTAGGCGACTCAGTTGCCGGAGAGCACGGCCGGCGTGTTAGTGAAGAGGCGGTTATCGCCCGTTTATTGTGGTGGAGCTTGGTGTTAGAACAGGGATTAAATAATACTCCCTCCTTTACGAAATGTTTGTCCCATTTAAATTTTTTTTTTTTATTTTTTGAACTTTAACCAATCATGTTCATGAAATTTTAAAAGTTGTTGTTAATAATATTATTAATGGTGAATCAATAGAAATTTTTAAAATTTCATGAACATAATTAAAATGTCATATATTTATGGTAAAAGTTCAACAAAAAAATCAAATGAGACAAACATTTTGAGACGGAAGGAATATGTGTTATTGAATTCCATATATTATAATCATTTAATAATGTTAAAGTATAGACAAAATATGTTGAATACAATTAGGTGAAAGTACCATTAAATGATGGGCATAATGGTAATTTTTTAACGCCAACTTTACGAAAGGGTGTAGTCCCTAAATGAAGTGCCCCTTCTCAATCTATATATAGGCTATCCATCAGCCCATTTGAGACACTTAGATTTCATTACAATTCAGTCATAAATTAGGGGTGGACATGGTTCGATTTGGTTCGGTTTGGAAGGAATTTGGAGACCAAACCGCTAGTACTCGGTTTGGGAAAATCCCAAACCAAACCGAACCATAGAAAATTTCAAATCAAACCAAACCAAACCACCTCGGTTTGGTTCGGTTCGGTCTCAAACCACGGTTTCATAAACGGTTCAAACCGTGGTCCGAACTGCGGTCTAGACCGCTATCCGAACTACAAACCTGTCCAACTAAAAGCGTTGCTCTTTACATATTTTTTTTTATCAAACTAGCAATCATATATATTAAACATAAAACAAAAATACTACTATCCAAATAGGAATGGGTTTTAGTACAACAAAAGAAACCATCTCAAAACAAATTACAAGACATTGTCTAAAATAAAGATACAAAATTACAAATTCAAGATTCAACCATTAAATAAAAGTCAAATGTCTTAGTAGCAAGATAAAAGTATCAAACCAAATAGATTATACCAAAGTACCGAACCCAATAAATTCAAGTACAATCCAACTGCAAAATTCTTCACACGGCTAGGATTTCGGTTCAAGAATTTCATGGTTCGGTTCCGTGGTTCGGTTTCACGGTTCCAAACCGCGGTTCGGTCTGAATCGGTTTGGTTCGGTTCGGTTTTGAGATTCCAGACTGCGAGCTGAACCGAACCACACGGTTTATTAAATTTTCAAACCAAGCTAAACCATTTATAGAAAAAAACCAAACCAAACTGCGTGATTTGGTTCGGTTCGGTCTCAAACCGCGGTTTGAACCGAACCATGTCCACCCCTATCATAAATCACTCTTCATTTGTCAAAGAAGAACTAGTGTGGGCACAATCATTTAGAAGTACTATCTCCCTACTTTCTCATTTATTCAAAAACAAGATCAAGAACACAATCATGGATTCTTCAGGTACACGCTTCCGTCTTCATCTTCTTCTCTTCTTAATCTAGTTATGAGATGGTTCATGGTTTGATGGATCATTTTGTTCCAACACTTGATGCTAAGGAGTGGAAACCCCCTAAATACCAGCGGTGCCGCCATCACTACTTGAGTGACGGAGCAAGGTTTACTTGCTTCCTCTGCGGCTTCTTATTAACGGCTAATCCTACGTCAAAGCGATGAATAATGTGCGCTTTATACTTGGTTTGTTTTTAGGATGCCATTTAGGCGGATACGGCCCAATACTAGTACAATTCTTTAATTTAGGGACAGTCGTTAATCTGGGTCAATTCGCAATGCAATAAGTATGGATAGAATTTTAAAACTACTGACTCAAATAAAAGTGGGTCAATTCGCGTGGGCTCATATGAGTGCGGGCTAAAATGGGTTCAGGGCGGGCCAGCGGTAGCGATGCGCGGAAAATTCAGGCTTTTCGAACTTTTTATTTTTTGTTTTAGAGTCGCCACCTATATTATTGATTGAAAAATATAGAAAAAAAACCATTTTTTGAAAAGATTTTGGATTCGGGGCTTAAGTGATGGATTTAGAAGGTCAAGAAGCACCGCATCCACCCAATCCGAAGATCGGTCTTGCTAAAGAAGGGTTTTCAAAGAAAAGACATTTAAATAAACAGATAAAGACATCCATTTAACTAGGTTAAACGAAATATATGATCGATTGCTTCGAGACCGTCTCCATGATTTGGAGAGGCTCTAGGCAGATCTTAGGTTCAATGTTCTATAACACTCTAATAATCAATTAGAACAATAAAAGAATGATACCTTTTGTTTGAGGAGAGATTCGGACAGAGTTTCGACTCAATCCTAGATTTGAATCTTGATACGGACAGAGTTTCGCCTCAATCCTTGACTTGAATCTTGATGTTTGTTGATCAACAAGGTTGATAAACAAACTTTAGGTATTTTGAAAGGTGATTTTGTAGGAATCTTTCAGGGAGAGAAACCAACAAAATGTGTGTGTATTGTGTTTTTTGATCGGGGATCAGGGACCTTTGGAATTGTCGACCTCTGAAATACTGGAAGTCATCCAGTATTTATAGGGGTTTTAAGAGGTAAAGGTGGATTGGGATACCACCCAAGAAAGCTTTCAGAACTCAAATATCATTGAAGAACCGGATTTGATAAGATTTATCAAGAAGAGAGTTTAAAATCGACGAGGAAACTAGTTCCGCACTCCTGCAGAAGCTTAGTCTCGTGTGAGACACGCCATGTCTCGCGTGGGACAAGGCTGCTCAATGGACAATTATATCCTTCCCTCGTTATCTCATATGCAGTTTAGTCCAAACTAACGGTTGTCAGTCAAAACTTAACGAAACATGACGAAATAGTGAATTTCTACTCTGACTCAAAGGCGAGACTTAGAGTGGTATAACTCTGCTCTGATGGGTTCAGAATGGGGTGTCTACACCAGCCCACTATATTTTTGCCACAAAATGACATCATTTTTAAGTGGAAATTCCAGGGCTATATCGACCTTGTGGACTCAATTCGTGAATCGTAAAGTGAGAGAGACGTAAGAGAAGTAGAGAACATAAACGGAGAAACCCTAAGGAGATGTCGCCGCTCTCATCGCCGTTTCCATCGTCGCTGGTACACTCCATCACGACCACTAATTCGTTGATGTTACTATCTTCGGTCCTCACACATATATATCTCTCCCTCTCTCTCTCCATTCTTATTGATATGAATCTTTATTTCTGGGATCATAATTTACCTATCTTTGTTTGTAGCAATTTTTGTAAAATTTGCTTGTATTGCATGCTTGAGAATTAGTTTATATTGATATGAATCTTTGTTTGTGTTTATTTGATTGTTATGATTTTTGGTATCTTTTGAAATATTATTGTGTTTGACAGTTTGTGTTTGTTTGACTATTATGATTTTTGATTTTTTTGGTATTAGTTTATGCACAATTTCAAGTCCAAATTTCATTTATTTGATTGGTCCGCATGACCCGCCTGACCCACCAACCCAAGGTGGGTTGGGTTGGGATGACGTATTTCGGGTTCACCAAAAATTTGGGCTAGCCTGCCCTGTCCTGTCTAATGGCGGGTTGGGCCCACCCCGACTCACCAGCCCATACTGACAACTCTACATCTTGGCCTAAATCGATAATCAACCTGAAAATTTGAAAAAGTCGAGGTTACATCTCAAAACTAATTGGTAATGAGAGGAGTAGCCCAAGATTTTTATATAGTCAATGCTTGGCTAGTTAATTTTCAATATGGGATAATTGCTCTAACACACTCCTTCACGCATAGACGAATTTTTGACATTACGCGTTGGCATGTAATTGGATGACGTGGGGCTAGAACATCGCGGCCCTCTTTTGGGCTCGCACGTGTAAATGTGTCGGTTCTGATACCATGAAGGATTTCAAAGTAGGGTTTCATTCATCTTGATTTTTCATTGATACGATAAAGAGTATTTATATGTACAAGAGTTTGTTCCACACACAACTCTAAATTTGAAACAATTAAACTACAGGAAAGGAATTTGACTGAAAATAAAATACTATGCTTAGTAAACAACGACTTCAAATCACGGACACGATCACGCGATGTATTTTAGCAGGATCGTGTGACTGGAGAATGCGAAATCTAGTTTGTGTTGCACGAATGTGCCTTAAGAAGATCACGGTCGTGTCACTGAAGGTTGTTTGAGTGAAGAATAGATTGCATGTGACACGACTGTGCAATAAATTGCATGTGACACGATTGTGCATTGTGGAGTTGCATGGCTGTGCAGCTGCATATCAGACACAATTATTGTTCATAACGTTCTCTTTGTACCTCAATTGAGTTGCAACCTTCTTTCAATTTCACAATTGACTGCTCATTTGAAATGTACTATCTAGTTTAATTCCACTTTGTGTGCTATACAGGACCAGTCGAGGAACCTGATTGAAACGGGTGAGGCGGGATGGACTTTACTACTTTGGTGGAGAAATCTTGTTGCAACATGTTTCAGTCAACAGTGCAACTATTGCGATGGAGCTGTGGCATTATCGTATGAGTCATCCTTCATAACAAGACGTGAAGCTTCTTCCGTCTGTTCTTTCTTCTACTGGTACTTTGAGCAAGCCATGCGAGGCCGAGCCAAGCAAACTAGAGACCCCTTTTTTGCTGGTGATTACAAGTCCACTAGAATTTTTGAGAAAGTACATTGTGATTTGTGGGGTGCTTACATGCACGATTCCTCTTGTGGAGTCCATTACTTTTTGACTTTGATTGATGATTACTCTCGTGTTGTTAGGGTATATTTATTAGTTGATAGTACATAATTTTTTCGTATGTTTATGACTTTTATTGCAATGGTTGATAGGTAGTTTTCTCAGAAAATTCATTTTGTTCAATCTGACAATGACACTGAATTTAATTGCGTGCTCGATTATTTTTTTCCGAATAGTATTACCTTTCAAACCTCGTTTGTGGGTACTCCTCAACAGATTAGGTGGGTTGAAAGAAAGCATCGCCATATTTTGAATGTAGGGAGGCCTTTGCGTTTTCATGCTCATCTCCCTATTTATTTTTTGGGAGAGATTATTATTGATGATTTTGTTGGTGTAATGCCCTAGGCTATATTTATGTTTAACTTGAACCGTTGTGTATCATCTTTATCATTTATTATAGAGCATGTTTATTTGGTTCACTATATGTTTGCATGTTTATTATATTGAACTGCGTCCCTAGTTGTTATGAACAACTAGTATAAGTTGGTAATGGATAATCATAGAGATGATTATATGCATGGAGATGCACATTACACTTATGGATACTTGCTAGAGAACAAGTATTGGACATGACCTACTTATGAGATTTATGACATGGTCTGTTGTCATGATTAAATCTCATGATAGTCGTGTTATTGAATCCTTTGTACCTGATATTATCATCGTGTTCCACACGGTGAAGATCGTGTTTGATATAGTCTAACACTATCTTTAATCGGATAGCAATAAGGGTTATGTTGGCACAATTGGATTCATGTAGGGAAGAATGATCAGTCAAGATGGGATTTGTCCCTCTTATGAAGAGAGATGTTTGCTTGGGCCCCTCGATGAATGATGTTGATGAAATGTGTGGCCACACTCAAGTGATTTGATAGAGATCAAATGCATTTGGACTATCAACATATTCGGAATCGAGAAAGCATTGAACAAGATGAGTTGACATAGACCATGACTCATGTTCAATTGGACATCGTGGACAAAGGGATTGTGACATTTGATCTATCGAGGAATCAAGCTTTGATGTTATATTAATTGGGTGGACATAATAATTTGCTAGAAGTCACTTATGTCTTGTGAGGTCATGTTTTAACTCACTACCAACATAATATAATTCCTTTTGAGTCACACACAAAGAACGAATTGATTCTGGCTTTATTGTGGAACTGTGGAGTTGGGCGACCGCCGAGGTTTAGGGTGGGCGACCGCCGAGGTTGGTCGTGGGCGACCGCCGAGGTTGGTATAAACGACCGCTCACATTGATTTACGAAACCAATGAAAACCTCTGTACATGTGGGTGACCGCCGAGGCAATTGTGGGCGACCGCTCACAGTTGACATGGGCGACCGCTTAGGCATGCAAGGGCGACCGCTCAAGTGGTTTACGAAACCAAAGGTAAAAGGCTGTACAACTGGGCGACCGCCCAGCCCCTGTTTTCAGCAATCCGTTTTTGCTTGGAAAAAGACTCTTCTCCCTAAGAGTTAGGGATTTATAGCAAGTATAAATAAGATCCTTTTGTCCCAGCTTTAATACACGAATTTTAGGGCTTGATAAACACAATTATCTTGATTTTGATTACGAATCAAAGATCAAAACACCCTAGATTCAATTCCATATTAGCCATAGATTATTGAAAAGTGTTTCAATAATCAAGAGGATCATCTAGCAATCCAACAAGAAGGAGTTCTTGGTTCGTTCGCGTGTGGATCACCATTAGAGGGAGGTTGTTTTATCTCCTAGGGCTTGAAACTTCATTGTTAATTTCATCACCAAGTTCGAAGAAGGAAATTAGAAGATTCGACATCAAAATTCAAGGCTTGAATTTTAAGATCTATTTTGACAAACTAAATCGCATTCAAGGTATGTAATTCTATTTCATAGGTTTTCTAATCTCTTCATGCTAGACGGATCTAAGGGCTAGGGTTTTGATGTTCTTAGTTAACTTTTTTCCGCTGCATTTGTAACCCCAAAACCCAACAGATTTTTGCCCATTTGATCAATAGAACCCCATCCCATTTGTTGCAAAATAAAACCCCTTATGAAATGTTGTTTGGCAAGCCTTATCCTTACAGTGCTATCAAAGTTTTTGGTTCACTATGCTTTGCCCACAATCAGCGTACAAAGGGTGATAAATATGCTAGTCGGAGTCGAAAATGTTCTTTTTCGGAGTACCCTCATGGCAAGAAAGGGTGGAAACTGTTTGATCTTGACACAAAAGAATTCTTTGTTTCTCGAGATGTGAAATTCTTTGAGAATGTTTTTTCCTTAAGTGACCCAGTAGTATTTCACCAAGTACCGCATTCTGCGGATGACACTTCCATGGACAATATATTTGATTTTACTGATTTTTTGAAATCAGATTTGGTTACTCCGATCACACATCTCACTATAAACTGTGATAGTTATTCTATGAATATTGTACGTTTCTTGCAGCTATTACTATGGCTAAAGAGCCAAAATATTTTAAGGAGGCTATGTTGCATGATGGCTAGAAAAAATCCATGAAAGAGGAGACCCGTGCTCTCGAAGATAATGTTACATGGACTATGGAGGTCCTTCCTTTGGATAACGTGTTATGTCCAGTCAATGGGTGTACAAGCACAAATATAATTATGCGATTGTTCTTTAACATTTGAAATCTTGACTTGTAGTCCTTGGCAATCACCAAAAGAAAGATATTTACTACACTGAGAAGTTTGCTCCTGTTTCTAAGATGGTCAGTGTTCGTGCCTTTCTAGCTATTGCTGCTTTCAAGAATTGGAAGCTTCATCAGATGGATGTTCATAATGCTTTCTTGCACGGTGATCTTCAGGAAGAGGTTTACATGAAACTTTCTCCGAGATTTACAGCTTCTAATCCCAACATGGTGTGTCGTTTGCGCAAATCTCTTTTTGGCCTGAAACAGGCTCCTCGTTGTTGGTTTGCTAAGTTGGTTGCTGCTCTAAAGGATTATGGCTTTCTACAATCATACTCTGATATTTTTTTCACTTTCACCAAAGGCGGTATCCAGATAAGTGTTATTGTGTGTGTTGATGACCTCATCGTTTATGGGTACGATGACTTTGCTCTTAAATGCTTCAAACTCTACCTAAGTGAGTGTTTTAAAATGAAAGATCTTGGTCCGCAACAATATTTTCTTGGTATTGAAGTGGCTCGTAGTCTTCAATTCTTTGCTTGTGCCAGGACAAATACGCGTTGTATATTATCTCTGAAGTAGGTTTACTCGGCGCCAAGACTACTGATTTTCCTCTTGAACCAGACAACAAACTTGGCCTTGCTAAAGGTTCTCTTTTGGATGATCCGGAACATTATAGGCATTTAGTTGAGTGTTTGATCTATCTCGCTGTAACACAACCTGACTTGGCCTATTCTGTTCATATATTGTCCCATTTCTTGAAAGAGCCTCGCCAGGAACATTCGAAAGCTCCTCTGTGTGTGGTTCAATATCATAAGGGTAGCATGGGCCAAGGTATTCTTCTCTGATCTTAGTCTCAATTGATGGCGAGACTCGAATTGGGCTACTTGTCCCATTACTCGATGCTCTCTTACCAAATGGTTACTGTTTCTTAGTAATTCTCCTATCTCTTTGAAAACCAAGAAACAGTCTACCGTGTCTCGCTCGTCCGCTGAATATGAATATCGAGCTCTTGTTGCTCTTATGTGTGAACTCAAATGGTTGAAATGGTTACTTTTGAGTTTGGTTGTTCATCACCCTAAAGCCATTGATGTATTCTGTGATAGTCAGTCAGCTCTCTATATTGCTAAAAATCTGTTGTTTCATGAACCGACGAAACACATTGAAATTGATTGTCACTTCGTTCGCGATGCCATCACCACGATTTTATTGCTCCTTTGTATGTTCCTACTTCTACGCAACTTGAGAATGTTTTTACTAAAGCTCTCAGTAAGCAACAACTTGATACTCTTCTTGGCAAGTTGGGCATTCTTAATCCCCACGCTCCAACTCGAGGGAGGGTGTGATGATATGCAGCTGCACGACTGTGCTACTACACAATACATGGTCGTGCCACATACCATTTATTCTTCACTCAAACAACCTTCGGTGACACGGCCATGCTCTTATTAAGGCACGGTCTTGCAACATAAATTGGATTTCACATTCTCAAGTAACAATCGTGCTAAAATACATTGTGACGTCGTGTCCGTGATTTGAGGCCTCCGATTACTTAGCATAGGGTTTCATTTGCAGTCAAATTCCTTTCCTTAGTTAGTTTAATTGTTTCCAATTTAGAGTTGTGCGTTGAACAAACTCTTGTACATATAAATACTCTTTATCGTATCAATGAAAAATCGAGATGAATGAAACCCTAATTTAAAATCCTTCAAACATTGAACTTCTCAATTTCAATGGACTTATAAATGTTAATTTGCCATTGTCCCTTAATTTGGAGCATTCTCGAAAGAGCTTTTAACCGTTCTTTATCAAATTTTTATAACAAATTTCATTCAAATATTAACCTATGTATTTAACTTTGACAATTTTGAAGATTATTATACTTTTTAAGGGAGAGGTGTGTATGTTAAATTAAAAATTCACTAATCCGATTTTTAAATTTGTCATTTTGTTGCCAATCGATATAAAAACTCACGATAGTTGTTAAGTTTTTGACGAAATCAAAATCATATGCCATGCATATACTTTTTAAAGGGGAATATATTTGTCATTTCATTGATTGTTTAAGTGCACACATACCCTTTACATTTATTTGACAATACACTTGCTTTATTTCCCAATTTATTCCATAATCCCTCATCTTCCCCCCCCCCCAACATTTATCCATCATTAACCATACACGACCTCCAGCGGCCCGTCCTTTCCTCAATCCGGCCAACCTCGTCACTTCATTTGGAGTGCAACCCCCCCCCCCCCTTATCACCCCACATGCAACTGCCTACACTATAGAGATCGCTACTATCCTCCACCACAATTACCCACCAGTAAATTGCCCTATGTCAAGAATTCCTGTATCTAAAAAATGTGATCCATGATTTGAAATATAAAGAATTACCGTGGATAACTTAGGCGCCTAGAATTGATTCAAAATCACGGGCTTATATTTGCTCGAATTCTCTCTGCCTTTTTTTCTTGTTGCCATTGATGGGGCGTTTAAATTTGATACTTAGATTTAGTAGTATTATTAATTTGTTTGAATAATAGTGGTGATTTGATTTTTGTTTTCAAATCACTATAAAATATAAAAGACAAAAAAATAATATAAAAATGTTATAGAGTTTTGAAAACGGGGAGAGATGAATCTGATCGAAAAAAGGGGAGAGATGGAGATGAAGCCTGAAAGTTTCGTGTAACTAGGAACTTCAATTACCCAACAGATAACGGATATGAGTACAGATGAGTCTCACAACTGTCCACACATCCACAGACAATGCAGCGGAATAAAGCAAATTAAAAACAATAACTCAAGAATTATTTACGCTTACTGATCTATGAGATCATCAAACTAGTCTTACGCCCAAAAACTTTTCACTATAAAAACCTTTGTTGCTTACAAAAACAAATAAGTGAAAAACTAAAATATGAAAATACTAAACGAGTTCTAATCACCTTCTACGACAAGAACAACTCCCCTTTCTTAAGAAGGATCTATTCTAGTCAGAAGTAAAACAAGAGAACTCTATGAAAAGCTAGATGTGAGTTACGGATGTAAGACACAACCTTCACTCACAACCTAAAACACAATGTTGAATACAATGAAGTATAAGAAATTTTCTCTCTTAAAATCCGTAGCTTCTCTTGTGCTGAATGCCTTGTTTTTATACTGCACCATGGAGAAGATCTTCACGTAATCAACTTCTTCCTTTGTGAGATCTCTTTTCCTATAAGAAAACATAAACACACTCACAAGGAAATAAACTATTAGTAGGTTAGTCCTAATATAAAACTATGTACATAAATAAAAGATATTTACATATTTACAATCTCCTAGTCAAAGTAGGACAATAATAAATCTTCCATGAAAGTCCCAAAATCTTCTTACCATATAGAAGTCTTTTGAAATAAGGAACATGAATATGTTTCCATAAAAACTCACGTTTTCAATCTCCCCCTATTTTGGACTTTCTGGTCAAAACCAAAGATTTATGATAAACATAATTTATGTCCACAAAAACCGAGATAAACATAACTCCCCCTGAATGGATGTGTGTCCAGATGTGTATAAACATCCACACATAAAAACTGCATAAAACAAGTTAGAGCAAAATAGCAGCAGTTCATTAAGCAAAAACAAAAACAATCATTCAGCAAAATCCTAATTAAAACTATTACAACCCATTGTTTTAAAAACTAAAAAACTAAAACAGAAATTAAAAATTGTCTTAGCAACTATCAGAGCAAAAGCAATAAAAAAACTTTTCTCCCCCTAAATTAAAGTTCCCACTGTCTCCATTTAAAGCCAGCCATAGCTGCAGCAGCAACAGCAGCATCCCATCTTTCACTTCCAGTAGCAGCAGCAGGATTAGACTTTGATTCTCCCCCTTTTTGAGCAGAAAGTTTAGCATGCCATCTGAGGAGTCTATCCTTAAGGGCCTTAAGATTATTGGCATGAGCAGTGGAGGTTTGAACTTGAGCTTCAGCAATTGCAATCTCAACATCCAAATCCTTCATTTGAGCTTCAAAAGGTTCTTCAGATGTGGGTTCAGGTGTGTCCACATCTGGCATAGCAAGTTCAGGAACAGCACCCAAAGGGAGATCAACATGTCTTTGCTTAGGGTCTAGAAGGGTTTTGGTCTCCTTAAACAAGTCAAACTTTTCAACCTTTTCTTCATTTTTCTCAGCCTTAACACCATTGGCAACCAGAATTTGAGAGATTAGAGAGGGATAAGGTAAAGACCACTTCTTAGAGGGTGACTCTCCATAAGCACAGATTTTCCTAAAGATAAAATCTCCAAAATTGATATTCCTCTTAATGCACAATCTATAAAGAAGGTCAGCTTGCACCCTAGTAACTGAGGTCTTGTTATTTGAGGGGCAAAGATTGGCAACAAGGATAGAATGGAGAAAACAGTAAAGAGAGGATAAAGAGCCACTTCCCAAATCTTTTGGCTTCACAGGCCAAGAGGTTACCTTGCCATGGGTGATGGCAGACACAAGATCATCATCAGAAATAGTAACTAACTCATCCAAGATATCATCTAAGCCAAGAAAATCATTGATCACAACAGGAGAAAATGGGACAAACTTTCCTCTAACATAGACAGAGAGGGGAGAGGAGTAACATTTATCTAACCATTTGGGCAAATTGGCATAAAATTCATACACCATCTTAGGATAGAATGGGAGAGGGTGATCCACAGTTAAAAACATGCATCTCTCTTCAAAAAATTTATCCATACCCAACTTAAAGAAAGTTTCCCTATCTCTTTTCATCTCCACAATAAAAGCCTTAGAAGAAATCAGACCATATCTTACAGAGGCATCCTTGGTTAAAAATTTCTTAGAAAAGGGTTTAGGGGCAGTAGTAATGGAAAGAGTTGAGGAAGTACCCTTATCAGCCTTCTTTCTGGTGGATGTGCGTCTGGATGTGTTCACATCTTCAGACACATTCTTTGCAGGAGCTTGATCTTTGACAGATTCCACCTCTGTCTCTTCACCAGAAGAGGTATCCTTTTCTTGGTCTTCTTTCTCTTGTTCAAGCTCATCTCTACCTAGCTTGAAATTGACATCTGAGGCAGTGTCATCACTCTCATAACTAGACTCAGATTCATGAGCTTCTTCATCAACATGTTCAAGGTCTGTAGCAGCCTCCTTTTTCTTTCCTTTCAACTCCATCAAAACATTGGCCAAAGGCTCCTCATCACTAAAAACAATAAAATCTTCAACAGGATTTGAAGCATCATGGGCATGAGTGGGAGTATTAACCACACGAGTAGAAGAAGGAATGGGAATAATGGGATCAGTAGGCTCAATAGGTGGTGATGGAACAGGATCAATGGGTTCAGCATGGGGAACAATTTCAGAAGGAGTAATAACAGACTCAACAACTGAGGGAGGAGTAATTGCAGATTGAGCCCTAATTCTAACAAGATGAGCAATTACCTCTTCTTCTTCTTCTTCGAGAGTAATGGCGGTAGAGGGCTTGCCACCAGGCTTCTTCAAGTTCTTGGCCTTGTCAGACTCTGACAGCTTCCTAACCCTATGCGATCGACGTAGATTGCGTTGGGGAACAGGGTTCGCAGCATGGCTCAGGGGTTTTTCTGTGGTAAGCTTCCTTTTCTTGGTCGAAGAAGGTTCTACAGAGGGAGAAACAGGGGCGACAATCGATGGTTGTGAAACCGGAGAGATTGGAGCCTTAGGGTTTTCAGAGGTTGGTGGAACAGACAATGGTTCCAATGTAGGGGATTTTGAGGGAGATCGTTCCATTGAGGAGCTCGACGAAGATAAAGGAGGAGGAATTTCGGCAAGAAACTTGGAAATCACAGGGTTGGCGGTAACTGGAGCTTCAGCAATGGCGATTGAAAGAGGCTCAATATCTAGGACGTCTTCCTCACGAATGTTAGCGTGATCAGCCATTTAAACAAAATATTGGGGTTAGGTTGAACAGTGGAAGAGGAATTAATGCAATGTGTGTGAAATTGTGTGCAGAAGGAAGGAAGAACAAAAGGTTTTAGCAAGGGTTTATGGGGGATGGGATGGATGTGAGAGCTCATAAATACTCACAGCTCCCCCTTTCCAACTGAAACTTGGAATCCTTCTCCAAAAAGGTCTCACATAACCCAAATTCCTTAGGAGTCCTCCAACGGCTAGAAACCTTTGAGATTACCACACACAACCAACCTTCGAAGAAATAGGGGATTAAAATAGACAAGATTTTGATAGATTTTTATGGAAACAAAAATAATTCAGCCATATCTTTATTTAAAAGGAATCCCAATTGAATTTTCCAACCTTTTCAAATAAGGAATGATACACACCTTTTCTTTCATGAAAGATATTGGAGATCAAAAACCTATAAAATCAAAGAATGAATTAAGAAAGAAAATTGATTAACTAGTATATTTACAAAGCTCCTATATGTCCTAAAAAATGCAATATGCCTATCATGATGTAAACACACAGGTGATGGAAATATTCTCAGCTTATGGATGTGGCATAGGATGTGAGTCACAATTGGGGACACATTTAGATCACAAAAAGTCAATGAGCAATAATCCAATCTGCACAGCCTCTAGGATGCATCCACCAATTTTTTGTTGTGGATTTTTGCATTGTGAGTAGCTTTCACTTTACTTGATCCCAAAGATAGCCCTTTTTCCCAATGATCTTATCAAGTTTGACTTCAAGTTTTCTTATGAAAATTACTTGATCACAATGGTCTGGCTTCATACTAAGGGTGAAGCGGTGTTTCTCACATATATTTTTTTCTTTCTTTTATAGCACCCACTGTGAGATACCTAGGAAGGTTATATCAAGTCATCAAAAGATGACATGAACAGGAAGTGTTCACAATTAAGTGATCAAAAACAATGTCAAGATGAAGACTCACAAGTGACCACACTGAGAAATTTCGTACTAATGCATGATATTTTTTGATTTTTTGATTTTTATATATATATATATATATATATATATATATATATATATATATATTAATCTAATCTACAGATGTGTTAGAGGATGTGAGACACATTTGTGCTCATAACCTTAGATATCACACAAATCAAGAGACTTTCTCAAGGAGGAAAATCTCTCCAAATCTAATGCCTTTGTAAAAATATCAGCCAATTGATTTTCAGTCCCAACAAATTCCCGGACACACGGTTTTTGTTCTACAAGATCTCTAATGAAATGATGTCTAATATCAATGTGTTTTGTTCTAGAATATTGGACATGATTTTTAGATATGTCCAAGGCACTTTTGTTATCACAAAAAGCAGTCAAAACTTTGCTATTCAATTCATAATATTTCAACATTTGATTCATCCAAAGTAGTTGTGTGCAGCAACTCCCAAGGGCAACATACTCAGCCTCAGCAGTGGATAAAGACACACAATTCTGCTTCTTACTATACTAAGACACAAGGTTATTTCCTAGGTAGAAACATCCACCTGTGGTACTCTTTCTATCATCACTATTTTCAGCCCAATCAGAATCAGTGTACCCAACCAAATTGGTGTTTGTTTTTTTAGAGTAATGCAGTCCTAGGTTTACAGTCCCACTCATATATATAATGATTCTTTTCATGGCTTTCAGATGGGACACCTTAGGGTTGGCTTGGTATCTTGCACAGAGACACACACTATACATAATGTCAGGTCTACTTGCAGTGAGGTAAAGCAGACTTCCTATCATACTTCTGTAAAGGGTTTGATCAACACTCTCACCATCTGAATCATGACTTAGCTTTTGGGAAGATCCCATTGGGGTTCTTTGATGTGAAGAGTGTTCAAGCTCAAACTTTTTCACAAGATTCTTGGCATATTTAGACTGTGAGATGAACATGTCTTCTTTGAATTGCTTAATCTGTAAGCCTAAGAAAAAGTTCAACTCACCTACCATACTCATCTCAAATGTGGAAGTCATGCTATCCACAAATTCAGCTAGCATAGGGTCAAAGTTTGACCCAAACACAATATCATCTACATAGATTTGTGCCACAAGAATCTCCTTTTTATTTTTCCTCACAAACAGTGTTTTGTCAACCTCACCTCTCTTGAATCCTAGTTGAAGCAAATGGTCAGTCAACCTACCATACCAAGCTCTAGGGGCTTGCTTTAGCCCATACAGAGCTTTCTTCAGCTTATATACATAGTTAGGATATTTGGAGTCCACAAAGCCTTTAGGTTGTTCAACATAGGCTTCCTCATTCAATATCCCATTTAGAAAAGCACTCTTAACATCCATTTGATGTAGAGTAATCTTGAGATAACAAGTAATGGCTAACAAAAGCCTAATTGACTCAATTCTTGCAACAGGGGCAAATGTCTCCTCAAAATCAATTCCCTCAATTTGAGTATAACCTTGAGCAACTAACCTAGCTTTATTTCTAGTGATCACACCTTGCTCATCAGTTTTGTTCTTGAAAATCCATTTGGTTCCTATGACATTACCATGTGAGGGTCTAGGAACAAGAGTCCACACCTCATTTTTTTCAAATTGAATCAATTCATCTTGCATAGCAAGAATCCAGTCAGCATCTTTCAATGCTTCTGCAACATTCTTAGGTTCAATTTTTGAAACAAAACAACAAAAACTTACTTGGGAGTATGTTGAGGAGCAACTCCACAAACCAGTCATCTTTCTATAGTCAACTTTGTCCTTTTGTCTAGTTCTCACTTGAACATGCACATCTCCCACAATTTGTGAAGTAGGGTGGTTTTTCTGGATTTTAGAAGGAATGTCCTTTGATCTATCCACACACCCATCCACATTATCTTCTGGAGCATCATCCTGATCAAAATCAGAGGAACTGTCCTCAGTTACAGGAGTTTGAGTGGATGTGGAAGCAGATGTGGGTTCAGATGTGGATGCAGATGTGTCCACATTCTTGGTTACATCCTTATCAGGTTCAACATATTTTTCAGCACTAGAAGCATCTTTTGGTTTTTCAGCACCTGTTTCTTCACCCTTCCAGTCCAGTAAGCAACCTGAAACATCATCCTCAGTAGTCTTGAGGTTAAGATCAAGTGAGTCATCAAAAATAACATTAGCAGATTCCATAATGGTCTTAGTTTTGAGATTAAAAACTCTGTAAGCTCTACTATTAGTGGAATAGCCCATGAAAATTGCTTTGTCACTCTTTGAATCAAACTTGGACAGGTATTCTCTAACATTGAGAATGTAACAAACACATCCAAACACATGAAAATATTTCACAGTTGGCTTCTTTCCAAGGAGGATTTGGTATGGAGTGACAGTGCTACCAATCCTTAGAAACACCCTATTGCCTATGTGACAAGCAGTGTTCAAAGCTTCTGCCCAAAATTTCTTGGACAGATTTTTAGAACTTAACATAACCCTAGCCATTTCTTGCAAAGTTCTATTCTTTCTTTCAGCAATTCCATTTTGTTGTGGAGTGATTGGTGCAGAAAACTCATGAGTGATTCCCTTAGAATTGCAAAAATTAGTGAACATTTGATTCTCATATTCAGTGCCATGGTCAGACCTAATCCTCACAGCCTTAAGACCATAAAGATTTCTAACCCTTTTGTACCAATTTTTGAATTCACCAATGGTTTCAGATTTCTCTCTTAAGAACATTACCCAAGTGTACCTAGAATAATCATCAACACACACAAATGCATACTTTTTTCTACCAAAGCTTTCTACTTCAATAGGTCCCATCAAATCAGTATGAATCAGCTCCAAACATCTAGAAGTGGAGCATTGTTGGACCTTTTTATGTGATGCTTTTGTTTGTTTTTCCTTTTGACATGAACCACAGACATCAGGGTTCTTGAAGTTCAGTTTAGGGAGGTCTTTAATGGCTTCAAACCTTTGAAGTTCTTCCAGAGTTCTATAGCTAGCATGCCCTAATTTTTGGTGCCACAGATTGACATCATTAGCTTTTGAGCTTAGGCAAGAAAGATTGTCACCAAATTGGTAACAATTATCAGCAGATCTAGGACCAGTAAATACACAGGTATTATCCTTATCAAACACTTCACACAAGTGCTTATCAAACTTCACATAAAGATCATCATCACATAGTTGACTGATGCTTATTAGGTTTGCTTTCAAGCCTTCCACTTGGTACACATTGTGCAGTTTTGGGAGACCCTTGACATCTAGGGTTCCTTTCCCAACAATTTTTCCTTGAGCGCCTCCACCAAAATTTACTTTCCCTCCATTAATCACTTCATAGTCAAGAAGGACTGTTTGGTTTCCAGTCATGTGCCTAGAGCACCCACTATCAAAATACCAAGAGCCAGAGACAGTACTCTTGAGGGAAGAGTAAACAACATTGCAGGTGGCAGTTGGTTTGGCCACCCACTGTTTTACAGTTTTCTTTTTGGGTTGCAGAGGTCTCAGATTACTAGGATGTGTGTTCGGATGTGCATACATCTTCTCACACATTTGAGGCTGATTGAAGTATCCAGATTTTTTGTCAGCCTTGAGTTTGTAACAGAAGGGCCTAATGTGACCAGGAGCTAGGCAGTAATGGCAGATGTAGTGCCTCTTCCTAGGTCTTTTCTCACTCAAAAGGATTTTTTCTTTAAAAATTGGTTTTTCCACACCTTTTGATGTAGAAGCCTCACATCCCTCCTTTACAAAATTAGGATTTTCAAAGCCCAAACCAGTTTTGTCACGTTGACCTATAGAAAAAGCTTCTTCAAGTTTCATTTTACTTTTGTTTAATTTGGTAAAAGTATTTTCAGCTTTTTCACATTCATTTTTGAATTTTTCAAGGTCAACTTCTCTTTTGGTCACAAGGACTTCAAGTCTTGCAATAGTATCTTTTTGAACATCATTTTCCTTTGAAAGAACAGCTTTTTCATCTTCACAAGCAGCCAATTTATCAGAAAGAGATTTATTTACCTTAACAAGTACCTCAATCTTGTCCAATCTTTTCATCCAATCTGTATGCAACTCCTTGTATGTTGCAAAGAGTTCCTCATAGGGGATGTCCCTATCTTCATCATCAGAATCTCCTTTTACTGTGAAACAATTCAGCATCAGGTCAGATGTGACACCAGATGTGTACACATCTGAGACCACATCCAAGGAATTTTCAGGAACTCCATCTTCTATATCTGCACAGAAAGCATTAAACACAGAATGGCAATTGATAATAGACATGTTAGCCACTTCATCTTCATCCTCACTGTCACTAAGGGTAGCAGTTAAGCTCATTCCCTTCTTTTTGAGTGTGTTAGCACACTCATTGGCATAATGACCAAAGCCTCATGCCCTACATTGAACAGACTCAGAGGATTTGTTATTTTCAAAGCTTGGTTTCTTGAATCCATTATCAGTGCTAGATTTTGGCTTTTCAGCAGCACTGGAAGTAGGTCTATTTGGAAATTTACTCATCCTTTTATTTTTCAGTATAGAACTGATTTTTTTTTGAAATAAAAGCAACATCCTCATCTTCAAGATTTGACTTGTCAATCTCAGAGGATAATTCCACAAGCTCTTTTGATAATGCAGCAGCACTTCTGAGAGCAAGACTGTGTGTTTTGTTCTTTTTCTGAGCTTCAAGGTTTAGCTCAAACACAGTCAATATTCCTACTATTTTATCTAGACCTACGGTATTGGTGTCATTAGTTTCCTCAATTACAGCCACTTTAATGTTGAACCTCTCAGACAAGGTCCTCAAAATCTTACTCACAAGTCTCTCATTGGAGATAGATTCTCCTAGACTTGTGCACTCATTTGAAATCTCATGAATCTTAGCAGCATATGACACAATGTCCTCGGTTTCTTCCATTCGAAGCAACTCAAATCTATCCATTAAAATTCTAAGCCTCGTAGCTTTTACACTTGGTGCTCCCTCACATTGAGTTTGCAAAATATCCCAAGCAACTTTGGCTACACTCTCATTAGTGATAAGCTTGTACATATTCCCAGAATCATGGCTGAAAATAGCACCCATAGCTTTTGAATTATAATTTGCAGCCTGAATTTCTTCAAGAGTCCATTGCTCTTCAGGTTTTCTTTCGAATATAGACTCACCAACACCAGATGCAGGCTTCTTCTCCACAGTAGGAGGTTGCCATGCAACAAGGATACACATCCAAGCCCTTTCATCAATACTTTTGATGTAATTACGAATTTTAGACTTCCAAAGAGAATAGTTCGTACCATCCAAGACAGGAGGCCTGTTTTGGTGATTTTGGCATTCCATAATGACTACACTTTCTGGATCAACACTCAGTAATATATCGAAAGTTGGCTCTGATACCAATTGAAAGTTTCGTGTAGCTAGGAACTTCAATTACCCAACAGACAACGGATGTGAGTACAGATGAGTCTCACAACTGTTCACACATCCACAGACAATGCAGCGGAATAAAGCAAATTAAAAACAATAACTCAAGAATTATTTACGCTTACTGATCTATGAGATCAGCAAACTAGGCTTACACCCAAAAATTTTTCACTATAAAAACTTTTATTGCTTACAAAAACAAATAAGTGAAAAACTAAAATATGAAAATACTAAACGAGTTCTAATCACCTTCTACGACAAGAACAACTCCCCTTTCCCAAGAAGGATCTATTCTAGTCAGAAGTAAAACAAGAGAACTCTATGAAAAGCTAGATGTGAGTTACGGATGTAAGGCACAACCTTCACTCACAACCTAAAACACAATGTCGAATACAATGAAGTATAAGAAATTTTCTCTCTTAAAATCCGTAGCTTCTCTTGTGCTGAATGCCTTGTATTTATACTGCACCATGGAGAAGATCTTCACGTAATCAACTTCTTGCTTTGTGAGATCTATTTTCCTATAAGAAAACATAAACACACTCACAAGAAAATAAACTATTAGTAGGTTAGTCCTAATATAAAACTATGTACATAAATAAAAGATATTTACATATTTACAATCTCCTAGTCAAAATAGGACAATAATAAATCTTTCATGAAAGTCCCAAAATCTTCTTATCATATAGAAGTCTTTTGAAATAAGGAACATGAATATGTTCTCATAAAAACTCACGTTTTCAAAGCCGGTGGAGAAAGGGAAGAAAAGAAAGTATAAGTGTGAAATGATTAGCCAGATTTGACTCATCGTATTTCTCACGAATTCGTATCTTTCATGAAAGAATGACAAAGAAAAGTGCCTTGAATAATTAGTCTCAATATGTCCGTTAAATTTTGACGAATTACTCACTGGTTTACAATAAAAATAATAAACCCCATAAAATCCGCGTCACTATCAATTCTTCAAGTCCGTTTCCCCAATCTGAACTCCGTGATTTTGCCGGTTTTCGTGTAGGTCGTTAAGACGTTCATCGTATCCGTCGCCTTGGATGGGCCAGTCACCTTCCTCTGCCGCCGGACTCCCAACCACCACCACCCGCGAAGACGTCAACGCCCCTCACAGCTATCGCTCTAAGATCAGGTCGATGGCCGTCGCCGTCTCTGCGCACGCCAAACAGCCTCAACAATCGCCTATGACGGAAAAGGATGCTGTCGATGATTCGATGGATTTCATCTCTGACGTTCCAGACGAGTGCGTCGCTCATATTTTCCACTTCCTAGGATCCTCCGATCGGAAACGTTGCTCCCTCGTCTGTCGCCGCTGGTTTCAAATCGAAGGACAGAGTCGTCACCGTCTCTCTCTCAGCGCCAAGTCCGATCTCGTCTCCGCCGTGCCTTCTATATTCTCTCGCTTCGATTCCATCACGAAGCTCTCTCTCAAATGTGATCGTCAATCTATAAGCATCAACGACCACGCTCTCGCCCTTATTTCTCAAAATTGCCAGAAGCTGACGAGCCTCAAGCTCCGATCATGCCGTGAAATCACAGAGGCGGGAATGGCGAACTTCGCTAAAAACTGTAAGAAATTGAAGAAGTTATCGTGTGGATCCTGCACTTTTGGAGCGAAAGGAATGAACGCTTTGCTCGATAATTGCTCTTCCTTGGAAGAATTATCCGTGAAACGCTTGCGTTGTATCACCGATGGCTCCGCCGCCCAACCAATCGGACCTGGATTAGCAGCGTCTTCGCTCAAAACTCTATGCTTAAAGGAGCTTTACAACGGACAGTATTTCGGCCGCCTTATAATCGGATCAAAGAATTTGAGAACGTTGAGGCTGAATAGGTGTTCCGGCAATTGGGATAGGCTTCTGGAAGCGATCACATATCAGATTACCGGATTAATAGAGGTACATCTGGAGAGAATTCAGGTTGGTGATATTGGGCTTGAAGCCCTCTCCAAATGCCCTAATTTGGAAATTCTACATCTAGTGAAAACACCCGAATGTTCAAATTTAGGGCTAATGAGTATTGCCGAAAACTGTAAGCTTCTCAGGAAGCTTCATATTGATGGATGGAAAACAAATAGGATTAGTGATGAAGGGCTAATTGGTGTATCCAAACACTGCCCTATTCTACAAGAACTGGTTTTGATTGGTGTGAATCCTACTCTTGTTAGTTTGGAGAGACTCGCCACAAATTGTTCGAAGTTAGAGCGATTGGCCTTGTGTGGGAGTGAGACGGTTGGGGACGCAGAGATTTCTTGCATTGCTGCAAAATGTACAGCTTTGAAGAAGCTTTGTATTAAAAGTTGCCCTGTTTCTGATCATGGAATCGAAGCGTTTGCTGGTGGTTGCCCTAATTTGGTGAAGATTAAGGTGAAGAAATGTCGGGGAGTGACTTGTGATGGTGCTGATTGGTTGAGAGCTAGTAGGGAATCATTGACTGTTAATTTAGATCCAATTGAAGTTGAAAATCAGGATGCCAGTGCTAGTGAGAGCGTGCAAGAAGTCAGTGTTGGGAATCGAAATGCCACCGGAGAAGCTGCCGGTGCGGCTAATGCCACTGCAAGGAGTAGTTTTAGATCAATGTCATTTAAGGCAAGGTTGAGGAATATTGCAGGGAGAAATGTAGTGGCTTGCACCTTGAGAAAGTGGTCAAGCTTCAGTGGGAGATCCAGAAGTCATCACCAGTAAAGAAAACGAAAGATGGGAAAAGGGCTTGTTGTTTGTTTGTTTGTCATAGTGCTATATGATTTTATTTTTGTGTATTTGAACCAAAATTCTATTTGTGGTTTCAAAATGAATTCTTAATTAGATTGTTAGAAACCCGCGAACGGCCTTTCGGCAATTGTCAGAGGGAAGGCTCTAGCAAATGACGGCAATTGTCAGAGGGAAGGCTCTAGCAAATGATTCTCTCTCCCAACCCCCGCTTGGCGGGAAGCGCTTGGCGCACCGGAGTTTGTCATTTTATTCTTAGAAACCCTTGTTGCAGATCATGTTGCTTTTTTTTTTTTTTTCATGTATATATATGCCTTTTGGTGCTCTTCTTGATTTGGTGCCACATTCCTTTTGATTGTAGAAACATCTGAACAAAAAGTTCTGTTTAGAATTGGTGTACATGCAGGGAGAACTGTATGCATTGAGGACAGTAACTTGTCTATGAATAGTGAGAACATCAGATCCCGGGGCCAACAAAGTCCGAATGCCTAGCAGTCGGATTGGTCCCCATTCTCCGTCTTTGATTTTGAAATACACCGCCCAGATCTCACGCGACATTTTTGTCCGAAGCCAGCATCTTTGCATCCCGTCCCGTCAAAAACCTACATGAATTTGACTTGCAACCAGATCTGGGGAATATCTAGTCTGAAGTTGTATTTTTGGCATAAACACTAGTTTAATAAAGTCGAGAGTTACTCCTTTTCCTTCTAACAAAATAACAAGTCAAAAGTTGTACTAATTCAAAAGTACAACACTCATTAAACATGTTTGAAACTAGAACCAGTCAGCAGATAGATGCGTTGGGCCGAGAAATATGAAACCGAAGCTCATTCACCATGGATGATGTACCCCGTCTTAGATTGATGAGCAGCAATGAGTTCCAGTTGCAGAAATATGGGCCCCATTCTTTCTCTAATCTGCCTTCTTCCCTTGCTTCACTTGTGGCTTCTTCGAGTATACAATGATTTGGCTCAAGATGGCACCGTTTGTCAATATACCAATCACGGAGCCCATAACAACTTCAAACAAATCAAGGAAAACATATATGATCATTCAAGAGAAAATTAGCACACTCGACAAAAGAACAATCTATATTCTAGAGGTCCGGCTACCTATTATAGAATGTTGAATTCTAAGAAGAGGGTGCATTAACGGCAAAAAAAAAAAAAAAAAAAAAAAATGAAGCCCAACTCCAACGTCTTAAAAGAGTGTGCCTATACACTAAACATTCTTTAGGATGTTTATAGATCATATCCTGGCCATTAACCATTTATCCCTCACTTCCCCCCATGGCCCACGCCATGCCTTCTAAGTATAATCCTTGCATACTAGCAAAGAATTCTACTACTGTTTGATATAGTCAAAGTGACGATTCAAAAATAATTTCCATTTCCTAAATACACTTACAGTATGTTTGGCAACTCGATTCCAATCCATTGAATTGGAATTGAAAGGGTTAAATTAGTTCCACGAAATTCATTTTGTTCTTCCAATTCCAAATCCAAGTCTTGAAATTGGGGTTGCCAAACATACCCTTAAGATATATCAGCTCAAATCAATGTGGACGTTCCCAATTGCCATACTTTCATTAGGATGAGAATATTCAACAAAAATTACGAAAAATGTACTAGTCAAATGAAAATGAAAGAACTGCAATCGATAAGAAGAAAAGATACCACTTGTTGGAGCTTGTTCCTGCATGCTGGTAAACACTCTTACTGCAAAAACAAAAAGCAAAAGCTTATATGACTTCTCCGCGACCACATAACTAAGTCTAACCAGAAGATGTGCAAACAAAAAGTTAACTCACCCATTGAACCTGCAAAGTTCATTAAAGATGTTAAAAAGCTGAGCTCCCCAGTACCTTTGTTCTGCTCACAGAATAGTTTCTCATCATTAAGCAATTTGAAAGCAAATTCATATGTATAGAAAGTTGAAAAAATTGAGCTGTGTATACATCTCTGTATCAGATCATGTGTATGAATTGATTGATGTACTCCGTCCCAAAATGATCTTCCTACTTTTTAAGTTGTTATCACGAAGAAGGTACTTTGAGCAATAATTTTAGGTTAATCTAATAATCCTAATGAGCATCTAAAAATTGTTATTGATAGTATTTATTATGGTGTATCAACAATAAATTTCAAATTTTCATTAGGACAATTAGATTAACCTAAAATTATTTCTCAAAGTACCTTCGTGATAACAACTAAAAAGGTAGAAAGATCATTTCGGGACGGAGGGAGTATATACATACCACGATACAAGGGGTTGAATGTGGGACCTCCAAAATTCATTAAAGGTGTTTAAGAACTTTTTTTTTCTTCATATCTGGCAGATTCCCATGTTATGTGTCAAGGTTTGTGGTTATACATATTAATGTAAATGTGGACTGGCTGTCTGGATGAGTATCAAAATCCCAATGCTAATTTATGGGAGTTAAGTTCTAACAGGCAAAAAAAAGGTCGGTCATCCTTCGTGCATCAATCAAAGTAAATATCTCTCTTTTATTCAACCTAATCATTCAAGACCAAGTCCTGATTTACTCTGAAAGTTACTTGGTATATGTGAATTAAGTATGAAATATATCCAATACGTATCCATTTCTTAAGCGTATTGAATACTGATAAGGAGGCCATTTTGGTGAATTGGCACTTCATAGTTTCATAGGTCCAGAAACATACAATGCAATCGGCTCAATACAACTTCTACAAGCATTACTTTATTGACATCAACCAAGCAGGAAGTTAGGAAAGCGAAGACCAAAAGTAACGCGAACATCAATATAAAGAAATACTCCCTCCGTCCCATTTGAATTGCAAAAAAAAAAAAAAAGAACGTCGTACACTCAGATTAAGAAGGATTATATAATATTAAGGTGTTGTGTGGATAATGGGATAGGAGAGAGAAAGTGGGGTAGGAAATACTACCCCATCATATCCCATATATCGGAAAATGGAGGTCTCTATTCCCTGCAGACCCTGACTATTTGGCATACTGCAGTGATCTACGTTCATGGCAATATTTGTCTCAGGTTCTAACTAGAGAAAGAATGACTATTTCACTTAGCTAGTAACATGAAACGCAGGGAACACTCAGATCTACTATCCACGAAACAAAGATTTAAGAAAAATGAAAATATTTGAGACAAGTTCAGTGGAAGGACAGAAAATGAGAACCATGGCCTACATCTGCAAGGCAAGCGAGATTCGAGATTATATTTGCCTCCCATGAAGGACAATAAAAAGGAAAAGAGGTAACAGGTTTTAACTTACCTTAAAGTTTTCCCAAATCTGCGGGACCCTGGCAAAGAAAAATATTGCATGCTGGGATGCCTGAAATATACAATTTTCAAAACAGAAGCTTCACACATTCAGAAGATCTCGCTGACAGAAACGGAAGTCTAGGTTGCGTGTGCATGAAGTGAAGTCAAGGTAGTGTAAGCAGCCACTTACATAAAGAGCTTCAAAAAGCATTGGATCAATTTGACCAGCTAATATGGTTGGTGCTACTGCACAATATCTGCAACAATCTTTATTGAGGAAATGCAATCTAATTTGTTCCCAACGAGAAAGTAAACTTCCAGGTAAACTAAAAAGTAGAGTCACCAGTTATATTAGATTGTCCAGAGAAAACCTACAATGATAAAGTTAATAAACCAAACAGGATACAAAATAGCCCGAATCCAAGTTCTTGTTCCCAGGGGCTGAGAGAAATAGTGTATTATTCCAACTAGAATAATAGCTGCAACAGAGGTGAAACAGAAGCTTATATCAGTGCTATTTGGATACAGGTTCTTAAACACCAAGAACATGTTGGAGATAAATTCACAAAGAATAAGAAACAAGACAAAATTACTATATTAACCTTTACTAATCATGGAACGAGTAATTAATTATAAACCTATCCCTAAAATGTGGAGGAGTACTATTGGAAGAACATTGAGAATATAAGAATTCATAAAAAATGTAAAAAATACAAATAGACTGTGCATTAAATGAGGGTATTTTTGGTAAACTATAACAAATTTTACAGAAACTGTAAAACAACAGCTATTTTGGGACAAAAATTCACCTCTTTAACTACAAGTATATTGGGACGGAGGGGGAAACACATTCGAACGGTCGTGAAATCGATGCCGCCATACAGGAGATAGAAACTAGGCTAGTTTTCCTTATTCTTAGGTCATTATAATGCATGTGATTTCCATCAACCAAGATAAAGCTTAGACCTCGGTGTACAAATGGCAAAATCAATGAATGAAATTGCTATACAAGCATTGGAATTTTATCATGGATCATGGAACATGCCAGATTCTTGTGGCATATATAATGCATGCGACATCAATCAAAATAAAGCTTAGACCTTGGAAGAGCGACTTCTTATTGCAATCAACTAGAAGTTATCGTCCACTCAATAATCTCAGTGTTCTTGAACCTATTTGGCGCTCTCTTGCCAGGCGTCAGAAGAAAATTGGTTGAGTTGATTCCTTCCAGATTACTAATTCTTTTTCTCAGACAATTTCCATCAAACTATAAAACTTAGCCACCACCCCCCTTTCATCAAGCTTGATCAGTCAGTCAGTCAGAAAGAAAGAAAATATGCTAACAAGAGTTACTGTTGCATAATATAAGAACACCACCAATACTTATATTGGATACTTATAGGAAAGGACAGGAAGAAGGGGTCAAACAGGAATAATTCATCTAACGATTAGCCAAAGGTTTATGAGGTGGAGGTGTTGCCATGAGTGGACCAGAAGAAAAGTGGATATAAGGGTGACCTGAGAATAACAGCAGTATCGTACCCTCCTGTTCTCACTGGAGATAAAGAAGAAGCCAAATACACATAGGATAGTAGTATTACCATACCTTGGATCAAAAGAAATGCTAATTCTCCATATGCTGAAAATGGGAGACCCTTGTGAAGACAATATGCCAAAGCAATTGTATAACCAATCACTTCAAGCTCAAAGGCTAGTACACTGAGACCTCTGACACTTTTGTGGTGCAGGATTTTCAATATCTGAGGGAGAAAAAAACAAAGAATCAACAATTTGAGAAAGTAAGGTAGCATATATGCATAATCATGCAATGCACTAGGCATAATTTTACTAGCCAATGGTGCCCTTTATCAAGCCCTTCAAGGTAACGAAGGCTTTCGAATATCCGGCAGACCATAGTCCCTCCATCTCGATAAAGGAGTTTCAAAATGTCAAGCCAAAAAATTTCTCCTCCTAATTGTTTCATTTTGATGAGATATTTCCTTTACTTTCTCAAAAAAAAAAAAAAAAATCTACATGAGAACATAATGCATATACTTTAGCGCTATAAGAATGGAGAGTTCAAATTTTCAAAATGGACACGTTCTTATGCCGCGGGGGTTGAAGGGGGCACATAATCATTTCAATCAAGGGGACCCTATTTGAACCTACTAAAGAGAAGACTACAATCTGGCTCCTCTTTGTTACTCTGTTCCTCAATATAGTCCTTATTTTTTCACATTTCGCACGAAGGCTTAAATCAATAGCCAATATCACACTGAAAAACTTAACTGAAAATAGTAACAAAGGCACACATATATGCCTGTGTATCATTTTTATTTTTTCATTGGTGCTTTGTGAGTGTTTCTTCTTGTTTACTTTTTTCAAGAGTAATATATATATATATATATATATATATATATATATATATATATATATATGTACACACACACATGTGTGTATATATACACACACACATATATATATATTATATACATACACATATATAGGCAAGAGGAGTGACACAATCACCCATGTGAGGGGCATATGCACTCCATAGCGTGTGGACCATCCACAATTCTCCCTGTTAAACCCAACAAGGCCCCATGTAACCCTAAGATTGGGTCAATTGGCAAACTTCGCTATTCCAGCCTCCAATTTTTTGCTCCTTGGCGATCCCAAATAGTGGAAAAAGGACTTCCCCCGACCTTGTCTAATCGTGGGAAGTACTAAACGGGTAACATACCGCACTTTGCCGAAAGAGTGCACATGCGGGACAGCGGGAGCATGTGAGAGAAAGCGCGTGAGTGCATCAAAGGATGCACCTTGCGGGAAACTATGCTTCCGCGGAAATGAGATCCGTCCGCGGGAAAGAAACGCACGGGAATGGCACGTGCAAGGACACGTGCAATACGTGTACTCAGGACACACCTATCAGATACTCTCTCTCCCCAATGTTTATCAAGATCAGGAGATATACAACCTTTAGAAAGGTATCATTGCTGCTAAATTTTGTTAAAATGCAATCCAGTATGAAACACTTTGATGTATTTCCCATCAAAAAGTGTGGGTTAACCAATTCTGTCTCCTTTACTACTACTACTACTAGTAGTTTGTACTCCTAAAGTTTTTGCAAATATTAAGGAAGTTTACTTCTAGTTCATTTTAGTGCATATTACATAGATACCCATAAGCCACATTATAGTATTGTACATCCACGTTGGGACATGATGGATAAAAAGGTGAATAAGTAATTTCATTGGGAAAGAGACATTCATCTTGAGACAAAGAGACGCTAAGTTTGGAGGGAGGGAGCAGTACATTTTTGTCTTTGTGGTGTACAAAAGAATCCCAAAAGAATGCAGGATAACAGAGGAACAAAATTGGTTTATTGCAGCGAAAATTACCCACAAGCATAGGTAAAAAAACGACTATGACAAGCTTGTTTGGTTTTCGTATAGAAATCGAAAATGTATTCTCAACGTAAATTTGCATGTTCTATGGTTATAGAGTCAAGCTTAATAATCCTACGAGCTAGAAATTTCACTTAATATAGGCTGTATTATGTCCTGAACCAATCTCAAACGATCTCCTAATCGAATCCAAACGAGCCAAACTCAAGTCTCTAATCTCTATGTCCGTAATTCAGCCACAACTGATCCAAGGCTCAAACATTTAACATCATTGAACATTATTCAAGGTAATTGACCGATTAGGTAACGAATCATCAAATTAGGCTAAATGGGTCAAACCCAATTATCCATTTCAATAAAAACCTTAGCTTAAAAGGTTCAAGACAGATAAAATTCTCAAAAACTGTAATCAGTAAAGAAGGCATGAGTATTGAATCAATTACCTGAGGAACTTTAAAGGTAGTGGAGGCGGCAACGATACAGTAGCCGAGGAGCTTGGATATCAACGGAAGCAAGCAATCCTTTTCCAGAATTTTGCCGTCGCTCAGGGATTCAAATGCGCAACTGAAGTCCATTCCTAGAAACTCCATCTTCACCATATGCGTATGTGTCCGTGATCACTATATAACACACCTTGTCCTGGAGCTCCTTTTAGATACCGAAGAATCCTCACAGCAGCATCCCAATGGATACTCCGTGGTGATGACATAAATTGACTTACTGTACTAAATGCAAATGCAATGTCTGGCTGCATAACTGCCAGATAATTCAATTTCCCAACAAGCCAACAATATCTCTCTAGGTCACCGACTTCATTGCCACCCTCTACTGTAAGTTTAAGATTCGGATCCATCGGAGTCTTACATGGTTTTGCCCCTAACAACCCTGCATCAGCTAACAAATCAAGCACATATTTCCTTTGAGACAAGAAGATGCCCCGTTTGCAACGTGCAACCTCAATCCCCAAGAAATATTTCAAACTACCCAAGTCCTTAGTTTGAAATTTCTTTTGAAGAAATGCCTTTAATTTATCAATACCTGCATTATCACCACCAGTGATGACGATATCATCCACATACACAACAAGTAAAATGACACCTTCACTACTATGTAGATAAATTACGGAGTGATCACTATGACAACAAGTAAAATGACACCTTCCGTAGATATCCAAGCTCCTCGGCCTTCGGAGGCCCTGTCCTCGGCATTAACATCCCCATGTAACTTGAACGGGAGAGGTTGATCTCCCTTGGCACTCAGGAGAAGATTGTGACGGTTGGCCTCTTCCTTCCTGTCGGTTAAAGCCGAGAGCTTGGCCAGGCGCCTTTTCCTCTTAATCAGCTCCACGGCACTCAACTGTCCATTGCTAACTCGGCCTCTTGCTCGGGGGATAAATCTGCAAAGACGAGGAAGATATGGTTACATTACGAAATGAATCAAAACAGACAATAAAAAACACAAGTGTCAAAGGCAAGGATAAAGCAATTACATCCTACGACATCAGTTTCCCTAAGGCATTGATCCTTAGGGTTGAGCTTGAAATGATCACAGTCATCATGGAACACAAGGCCAGGATGGGTCCTCCAGTCATTAAACCGTCGTCCCCTCTTAACGGTGACGATGGGAACCACCCCGTCCTTCGGCCCCGGCATCAGTCCGGCCTGGACATAATATCGGTCATCAGCCTCTTAAGCTGCCCAGTCGAGGAACCCAACTTCAGAAAACTCCTCGAGGCGCTTAATAAAGTCATTGGTCCACCCATACTTCTGAACTTTACAAGACGAGGACGGCACGTCACAAGGAGAGGGGAACTCCCAGCCTCGTCGGCTCTCTACCCTAATCATGTGATTATCCCAGCCTCCTACCTTACTGGACATAGGAAGGATAATTTTTGATTTCCTGGACTCATTCCGTAAGACGAGGAGGCGAGTGCCCTTCATATACCGAATAGAGAAGAAGTGACGGAAGGCGGCTTGGGTAGGCTCGTAACCTAAGCTACGGCACAGCACTATGAAACTGACGAGGACCCTAGTCCCGTTAGCCCCCAGTATGGCCGGGACAGCCCTCACGTCACCCATGAATTCGTTGATGAAGGGATCCAAAGGGAGACGAAGTCCCGGTTGAAATTGTTTGAAGTAGAAGTGGACGTGGTTATCGTTATAGTAAAAGCTCTTCTCCTCGGCATCAGTTGCGAAAACAGGTTTTCCGATATAAGTTAGCCGGAATTCGTTCTTATCTACCCCGTACTTCGTATACAATTGCTCCAGCATGGGATCCCCGGCCTTAGGAGGCCTATCTCGGCCCCGTCCTCCTCCTCGGCCTCCCCTTCCTCGGCCTCTCTTTCCTTCAACTTGTTCGCCCTCCACGAAGGCATTAACTATCTTGGTAGACGAGGAGGCTTTACCCCCTCTTCCCGTCATATCTGCAAAATACCAATGATCCAAGGTTAGTCATCGTCCAAGGCTGGGCTTAAGACGGGGAAGAGGGATGCCCCTCCTCGTCATTACAGTTAGGCCGAGGAGGGAGCCTTACCACTCAGACGCTCACGAGCTATGTGATCCGAAGACGGGTAAAACAAATTGACGTGCTCTATGATCTCGGATCTATCCTCAAGCAAGACTATGCTACGAGATGAAGAATCAACCTGATCTATCCTCGTACTGTCTGGGTATTGGATGAACATTCGTGTACGGCCATATTTTCTCAACATTTCTCCTATTTCTGCCAAGTTCAGTATCAACCATGGTCCTCTCTCTCTCCGATAAACTCTCAGATTGCCCTTGTGGTATCCGTAAATGAATCGAGGAAAATGATCCCAAGAACGAGCCATCTTCTAAGGGGGAATCAAGGATCAATGGGGAGATCATACAAGTGTTCAAGAAAATTAAAGATTCAAGAAGAAGAGCTTCAAGCTCAACAATGGCGGTTTTTGAAATCCCAATTCCTACCAAAACCCTAGAAATGGCAAAATTATAGACAAAGTAATAAAAAGAGAAGAAATGTATACCTGATTGCAGAAAATGTGGTCGGAATCGAGTGGAGAAATCTACAACACCGGAAAAATCAAGCTTAACCGGCGATTCTGGGCAGCTTCAATCGTCAAGAACACGAACGATTTGAATCTTTAGTTTCGCTCTCAAAAGCTCTAGTTGGTAAAAGTATCAATTGAAGAAAGATTTGGCTTTTATATTTACCAAAGTCGGGTCAAACCCGAGAGTAAAATGGGTTAACGGGTATGGCACCCCAGCATTAATTGCACGTAACAACTTTCAAGGCGTGTCAGACCTGGGGGCCCACATCTCATCATCATGCTATTAACCGGCGGATAATGAAACGGCGCTCAGTTGAAGCGACTCCGACACGTGGCAACCTGTTCGTATTCTCATAGCCGAGGACGAGATGACTTTATTCTCGTCCTAGGCCGAGCTAGAAAGTCGGGGGCCACTGAACAGTATAAACCGAGATACGAACATGGGCTTGTTCGGGTCAGGCCCAAGTGGATTGGGCTCTAAACATAATCCATCTCTAAGATACGAGAAGCAAAAATGGGCTTCCCCGGTCTCGTACTTCGTCATCAACAAGGTCAATCTAGGCCCAACAAGCAAGCAGAATGTGCCCCAACTAAGAATGCCGAGGAAACCTCCCTCGTATGACGAGATCATCTCCATAGAGGACGAGGTGCCTTCCTCAGCCTTAACGTTGTCAACGGGCTCCTTATATTCTTATTTCCTCCCCGACTCATCATGGGTCGAGAGGTCATGAATGACGAGGAGAGAAAAATTCTCACCTCGGCATATCTACATATGACGAGGAGACAAAATCATTCACTTCGACATTTCTTCATACCCGACAGATCTCTATATGACGAGGAGACAAATTCATGCATCTCGGCCTACATGCAAATGACGAGATAAGGAAATCACTCTCCTCGGCTTACCGGCAAGCAGTTATAACAATCCTATTCAAATAAGGATTCAGCAGTTACAATCTTATCAGAATTGTAACCACCTCCTACAATACAGATCAAATAAGGACTCCTAAACAGATATAATCCTCTTAGGATTATACCTTATCACTTTACAGTCCAAGTTCAACATGGATTCTGTCAATCCATCCCTATAAATATAAGCCATATATCACACTATTTGGTACGTGACTTTTTACATACAGAAACTCTGTCAATTTATTTTCTCTACACAAAACCGTGAACATATTCTCACGCCGGAGGGCCTTCGCCGGTGAAGCCCCGACTTAGTTTACGTGTTTTCTCTTATTTTCAGGCCTAGCAATCGCCGGAGCAAACGATCGCTTAGATTTGGGCTGATTTGACGATTCTGGCATCATCATTTGGTTATCGTATAGAAATCGAAAATGTATTCTCAACTTAAATTACATGTTCTATGATTATAGAGTCAAGCTTAATAATCCTGCGAGCTAGAAATTTCACTTAATATAGGCTGTATTATGTCCTGAACCAATCTCAAACGATCTCCTAATCGAATCCAAACGAGCCAAACTCATGTCTCTAATCTCTATGTCCGTAATTCAGCCACAACTGATCCAAGGCTCAAACATTTAACATCATTGAACATTATTCAAGGTAATTGACCGATTAGGTAACGAATAATCAAATTAGGCTAAATGGGTCAAACCCAATAATCCATTTCAATAAAAACCTTAGCTTAAAACATTCAAAACAGATAAAATTCTCAAGAACTATGACCAGTAAAGAAGGCATGAGTATTGACTCAATTACCTGAGGAACTTTAACGGTAGTGGAGGCGGCAACGATACAGTAGCCGAGGAGCTTGGATATCAATGGAAGCAAGCAATCCTTTTCCGGAATCTTGCCGTCGCTCAGGGATTCAAATGCGCAACTGAAGTCCATTCCTAGAAACTCCATCTTCACCATTTGAACGATTGCTATAGATTTACTCACAATTAAGTGTATGTAGATCGTTCGAAGAGGAGGGACCCCAAGAAAATTTCAACAATCGAGGCACCGACTCAAATTAGGCTAAATGGGTCAAACCCAATTACCCGGAGAGCTCAAGAGACGAAGGAGAGGGAAACGGGCAGGAGAGAGAGAGAACAAGCGAGTGAATTTTGGAAAATGATTTCTGGAGGGCCCTACTCGGGAAGTTGTTTTTCTAAGGCATGTTCGGTAAAACTGAAAATTAAACTATAAAAATATAGAACAGAAAATTAAGAGCTGAAATCATTAGAGTAAGTTTTGGGAGAAATCAGTTTCTCCATAAATTATAAAAAGTTCAATTTTTTTCAACTTGTAAATATTTGACGAATATAAGAGCAGTTTAAAAAAACAGGACTTTTTATAACTTAGGGAGAAACTAGTTTCCCCCAAAATATTGTGAATCATTAAGTTGCTGAATTTTGAAGATTTATATTTGTTTGATAATGACAAATCACTTACATCTGAATTTTCAGAATTTTGACTCAACATTTAAAATATTATATGAATAATATTTATGATTTTATAATAAAATAAATTCATTATTGACATATACTCCCTCCGTCCCGCTAGTAACCGCACTGTTACTGTTTGCGCGGGAATTAAGAAAAAAAATAATGATATAAATGTTGTGAGTGTAAAAGTAAAATAGGAGAGAGAATGAGTGGAGGGAATAGTAAATTATAATGGTGTTGTGAGTATTAAAATAATGTAGGAGAGAGAATGAGTGGAGGGAATAGTAAAGATTCTTTGTCATTTTAGGAAATGTGCGGTTTGTAATGGGACGCCCAAAATAAAAAGTGTGCGGTTTGTAGCGGGACAGAGGGAGTACATTATTATTATTATAAGTAAATTTTAATCTTATAATATTTAAATATTTTTATTTGTACTTTCTTTATCCCATAATAAAATTTATCTTGATTAGTTTGGTAAATATGATCACAAATGTTGACATATAATAAAAAAATTATATAATGATACTTTAATAAAAATATTATTAAATGTTAATATTAAAAAATTATATTTTCATACTTGGTCAAATATAATTTGTATGAAAAGAAAAAATATTTCAACAAAAGGAAGTAACAATAAATAAATAAATAAAATATGTTGATGTGTGGATTTGAAGAACTCATTCCCTTTTTTTCTCATTCTTTTCACCTCTTACCTTGTTAAGCTACTCCTTGCCCACTTAAAATTAATAGCCTTTTTTAAGACAATATTAATTATTTAAGTGATTCAAATTTACCTTACCAAACAAGCTTAATTTTTTAATCTCTTAAAGTGTTCCAAATTAAGATCTTAATTTGGTTACCAAACAGGCCCTAAGGAAAAGGTGGTTTTTTTCGTGGATCTGAAAAATATTTTCCTTTTCACTTGTTTTCTTTGCCTTTCAAACACCGAAAAATATGAAAAATATTTTTAAAAATCATTTTTTTTCTCATCTTTCTCAAAATAAACGGAGCCTGATTGTACCAACCGCTTTCTTAATTATATCTAATAGCTTCACACCCTCCCCCCCCCTTCTATTTTACTATCCCGTCCGAATTTAAAGTTTTTACTTTTTTTTTCATCTCAATTTAAGGTTGTAAGTTTATTTTATTCCATAAATAATAAAGTATGAACAGGTTTTTTTAACAATCTTTTACTTCGTATAATTCCAAGAAAAACCTTACTCACCTGTTTTATTAAAAATATTGTTTTGCATTAATTCCTTAGATCATGAGCGATAGTAAGCGAATTTTCGCTCACCAATTAGTAGTGATATGGAAATTCAATTATCATTTGAACCAATTTTGTGTGTTTTAACAAAAGCAGAAAAGATGCACAAAATAATAACGTAAATCAAGAACACACAAATAATGTGGTTTACAAACGTGAGTTAGCACGTCCACACACTACAACAAAAACAGGTTTTTGTGGCACTTTTTTAAGTGCCACAAATCAGAAAAAAGTGCCATAAAAGCTATTTCCGGCACATTTTCCGGCACTTTTATAAGTGTCATAATAAGTCGCGTCGGCAATACTTTCCGGCACTTAAAAGTGCCACAATTTTCCGGCACTTTTAGAAGTGCCACAATTTCCTAAGACTTTTAAGTGCCACAATTTCCGGCACTTTTTTAAATGCCATAATTTTCGGCACTTTTTTAAATGCCACAATTCTCCGTCACTTCTTTAAATGCCGCAATTTTCCGGCACTTATGAAAGTGCCACAATTATCCGGCACTTATGAAAGTGCCACAAATTTTCGGCAGTTTTGTAAGTGCCTCAAATTTCCGACATTTAAAAAAGTGCCATAATTTTTCGGCACTTTGAAAAGTGCCATACATTTTCGGCATTTTTGCACAGTATTAAACACTACAAATAGATACAAATCTCAAGCATATTTAATGCCACATTCCTACATAAATTTGACTAACAACAACAAAGTATATAAAAGATAACTTTTTCTCATTGTCATCAAAGAAAATAAGTATAAATTACATCATTTTGAAAGTAATAATTCAAAAATTTAAGCAAGGTATACATTAAGCCTCGACATCATAACACCAAAAGCTAAATATTCACTGTCGAATCTCCTCCGTGTTTGCTTCTTGATTAATGGCCATTCACTGTCGCTTGATGAGTCCTCCTGTCCCATACTTTTCTGCTTAGCCTTCTCTTCTTTCTTCTTCCTTTTCAATTCCTTTTCCTCTCTTATTAGTTCTTCAAGCTGTCCAAGTAATAATTCTGCAGCTTCCTGCACATAGTTACACACACATATTCAGCACCACAGCGAGCAAATAAGCAGCAACAACCTTCATTTTCTAAACTGTGGAGCTCTTTAAACTGGATGTTGTTAGGTCAAAATATATGTGGACTCAGAATTGCTTAATCCCAATCACTCTGCTAGTTAGAGACCCCTAATTTAATCAGACTTTATTTTTGGATCTCTTACTGATGCTCTCCCAGTTAATTCAGCATGTTCTGCAGGATACTATCCCCGCCGGTGGGATTCGCTCGGTAATCGCCAGGAGTTAACTCTTTTCAAAGCAACATACTTCAAATAGATAGGTGACTTATGTTTGGATGACTCCTTTCGTTTGAAATAAAATCTCAGTCACAACGGTCACATCTCTATCTCTTTCATCGTACTTGTTTGCTAAAAGTAGTTATACTTTTCCTGCCAACACCATTCTCGCTGCATCGACACAAGAGCCACTTTTAGCTCTACTTTGTCCTTTGTCCGCCGCCGCAGTAACCGGTTGGGACAAAGGGGTTTTTACCCGCCGTACACAGCGTAAATGTCTTATTCAAATCTCCCGCATTAATTACAAAGATATGGCATTAAATGATCCTCACCTACCAACCTCTTTTCCGATTCTACCCTTCAACGGCATCCTTAGTTCTTCTCTTCCTTCTCCTCAAGTATATATGGAGAAGACTTTGCTGCATTAAAAAAGGGTTGGTGATTGCATTGAAGAAGAGTGTGCTTGAAGCATTGATTGTGTTCAAGTCTTCAAATCCATAAAATCATTAGACTTTATTAGGGATATACACTCGTGCACTTCTCAATCAACCTTGTAAGCATTCTCCAACTAGACAATTATTGGAATGCATTGATTGAGATTCACCCACACACCTGAGTGAGATAAGTCCAACTTGCCACTCAAAAACACCCGGTCAGCTTCTTCATTTAAAGATCCATCGCAGATCCTTGTATTCACCCTTGTAATCGGCAAGGCGGCACTTGTAATAGACTAGGACATACCGATAGTAAACTTTTCCCAAAATCCAAGATCTCGACCAATCTTGGTAGAGGACGTAGCAAAGATTCACGCCGCGAACCTCTCCAAATACCGTGTCCTTGTCTTTACTTTATTTTTCATCTTGCCGTAGTTCACCTCATCAAATCGTAATAGTTCATCCCGTCAATCATAAGTATTTCCCTAAACCAAACAAGTTGCTCGCATAATTGATTTACATAAATACTTTGTGTTTAAAATCAAGCTCTAAACAATTTCTTGCTGATTTTGTGTGAGTTCAAACTTAGTCACTAATATTCCGCTGTGCTTACTGATTATCTTACAACTTTCTCGATCGTTGACTATGACCATTGAAGTATTTTAATTAAAATTGCAAAAGGCTATTCACCCCCCTCTAGCCTATTTCCTCGCCTATTGGGCCTAACAATTGGTATCGTAGCTTGACATTTTTGAAAGAAATTTCCAAGCCTCACAGCCTTGATTGCCGATACCATGGCGGGAAAAATTATGCGTACGTTTAACATCACTACCATACCGATGTTGAACATCAATGAGTTTGGTGTTTGGAAATCCCGAATGATAAAGTACATGAACTCCATAGATGAACGATTAATGAAAGTAGTGGAAGGTGGACCGATTACTCCCTTGAAAGTTCAAACCACCTACAAACCAATACCTTCCACTCCCTAACCGCACATGCCGACGCCGACGATGAACAACAAACAAGATGTTCAAGTTACGGAAACTCGGGTCGAAAACCAAGAGATGAATGGACCGACGAAGACAAGTTAACCTATGCTCATGGGAAAGCCACCACATTATCTCTTGTGGTTTAGACGACAAACAAGATAAGCTCATTGACTTGTGTTACACGGCACAAGAATGCCGGAACAAGCTCCTTGAATACTTCAAGGAGATGCACGCACCAAGGACAACAGCTTTATGATGCTATTGCTGAGTTCGAATCCTTCAAAAATCGATGGCGAATCACTCGTAACAAAGATATGATCGATTCTCGCGAGGTAAGTAATCTTTGTGCTTCTCTTGGTAAAGTATATACTATGAAAGATCCGAATATACGATTTCTAAGTGCTTTAGGAAGTATATATCATACTAAGGTTAATGTTCTTAGAGAAGCTAGAGATTTAAATACCACTTCTATTCAAAATATTGTGTCTAGTCTATTTTTGTATGAGAGAGAACTACAAAAACTTAATATTCTCGACAAAAACTTCAAATGCATGTCTCTCTCAAAGACAGACTCGCATATCTCAAATGCCTACTCCTTATCCTCCTATCGATCAATGCCAAAGCCCTTGCCGTAGCAAAACCCTAGAAAACCCTCCCGAGCCTCTCATGGAAGAAGAGGAATTTGCCGCATTTGCCGTAAAACTACCGAAAGTTCAAAAACTTCAAGAAAATGCAAAAAGACAAAGCAAACCAAATCAAAATAAACCATTTACTACTCCCTTCCATAGAGCCACCAAAGAACCATAAGCCTTCTACCAAAGACTCCCGACGGAAAGAACAAAGAAAGGAGACTTCGTATGCTTTAATCCGCCGAAAACCCGGACATTTTGCATCTAAGTGTCCCCAACCAAAATATGAATATGTCGTGAAATCGGTAAACCAAAGACATCCAAAGTCCGTGGCTATGTTGCAGATGATAGCACCGAGAAAGCTATGCCGCCCGGTGTGAAACCGACTCGAAGGTGAAGGCGCCGCCGATGACAATGAAGATGCCGATATAAGCTTTGTTGCCCTGATGCCGATGATGAAATAGCACTAGACTTACCTACTCCTATTCACCTAATGCTTCTCCTCCAAGAACATCTTCAAGGAGAGAAAGACCAAAGAAGACATTCATTTCAAGAAGTCAAAGTCAATGCAAATAATCCTTATGGTTTCAAAGTCATTCAAGTTGGAACCTCACTTTATGGACAAGTGGACCCATTGCCTCTCATGCAACCGAACCAAGTCCTCCACAATCCTCCGAAAAGAAGCCATCCTTTACCAAACTTCCAAGTATTTCAAGAAATCTTGCCAAACCCATTTCATCCCTACCCAACTTTTCTCCCGAACCAAAAGATCACTCACCAAAAGAAACACGACCGACCCTCTTCCCGAGATATCTAAGGCCGAGATGATAGAGACCATGGATGAACTTTTGTTGATTATGAAAAGTTGAGTAGTGTTCATGAAATATTGACTGTTGATTTCGCTTAATCTCTCGCCGAAAGAGAATCACTCAAAGCCGAACTTGATTCTTTGAAAACAAAACCGAGTGAACTCGATCGCCTTCAAACCGAAAACCCGGATCTCAAAAACAGAGCAAAAGTACACATAGCACGTATTAAAGATTTAGCTCAAAGAAATGATTCTCTTATGAAAACCATTAATACTTTTTCCAAACCTAACGCCGCTAAAATGGCAATTAATGCATGCCAAGCTATTCCTAAAAATGATCAACATGGGATAGGTTTTGAAACCAGAAGCAAGAAGTGTACTAATGTCTCTCAGAATCGAGAAAAAGGATAAGAAGGCCGAGAACAACTCGATTAACTCATTGCATAAGGATACTAAGCTAAAATATAATGTCAGATCAATGAAGTATCCTCACTACAAGGAAATGGAGAAAGCCAGGTACGTACAAAAGTGGAATTAAGATTGCCGAAAATGAATCATGATGAAGATATTGAAAGTAAATGCATCAAGAAAGCCGGTATCGCTAATCTTGATTCACCGCCAATGATCGCCTCCCCAAAGGTGACTGCAAAGGCAAGCGTAAAGGCAAGAAGGGCAAAACCAACACTTATAAAGACCCTACGTTCGTGCCTCGCCGATTCTTCTAAGCCTAATGATGCAATGACTAAATCTAGTGGTGTCTTGCCGACTACTCGCCAATCAAGAAAGTGAAATGTGAAAACTGCTTTGGATTATGGTCATCATGCTCATGAATGCCTCTTGAAAAGCCTCTCAGACCCACAAAGGGCAAAAGCCTCTAGCGGCGGCCAGATATGGCCGCCCAAGAGGAACTAACCTCTTGACCCAAGATATAAGGGGGACCATAAGCATGTTTTACTTGCAGAATGCTTTATGGCCTCGACCGATGCCAGCAAAGATGTATGGATTTTGGATAGTGGCCGTTCGAGACACATGACCGGCCGTGCCGATCTCCTTGCCGATATTGCCGATGCATCGTGTCCTCCCCGTAGTTTTTGGTGACAATGGTAGAGGTAAAATAATTGGATGTGGTACCATCATTAGAGGTGCAAGCATCGTACGTAAGGTCTCTTTGGTGGATGGACTCAAACATAACCTTTCTATCCATATCACAATTCCGTGATAGAGGAATGCAATGTATTTTCACTACTTCAAGTTGCTACATAAAAGATATTGCCTCGAATGAAACTCTTCTCACCGCCAAAAGAAAAGGTAACATTTATGCAAAGAGACTTAAGTGCTATTATCGGTGTTACTAATATTTGTTTTGTAGCTAAGAACATCGCTGAGAACTCGTGGCTATGGCACAAGAGACTCGCCACTTAAACTTCAAATCAATATCCAAGCTTGCCAGCTCCGGATTGGCAACCGGTCTTCCAAAAGTGTCTCGCGATCATGGAAAGAAGTGCGTAGCTTGCCAAATGGGAAAACAACACAAATCCTCTTTGAGTCCAAGCCCCGCATGTCAACTTCTAGGTGCCTACAAATGTTACACATGGATCTATTTGGCCCCACAACCACAAACACTTTGGGGAAGTAGATATACCCCGGTCGTAGTAGATGATTATTCTCGATATACTTGGGTGGAAGCTTTCAAAGAATAAAGATGACACGTATGCCGTTGCCACCAAGTTATTCCGACCGCTGCACTCGTAAGGAGAGCGATATCGTCGCATGAGATCGACAATGGAACCGAATTTACAAATAACGGTATTGCTCGATATTGTGACGATCATGGTATAGACCATAATTTCTCTCGTCACGGTACACCTCAACAAAATGGTGTAGTTGAGAGAAAGAATAGGACGCTTATTGAAGCCGGTAAGACCATGATTTCGGCCAGCCGCCGAAATATTTCTCGGCGTAAGCCATTCATACCGCCCGCTTCACTCTCGTAATGCATCTCTCATCAACAAATTCCATAATAAGACTCCTTATGAACTCGAGAGGCCGAGTACCAAATATTGGATTCTTCAAAATCTTCGGGTGCAAATGCTATGTGCTTTACAACGGAAGAGAGCACCGAGGTAAATTTGATGAAAAAGCCGATGAAGGCATTTTTGTCGGCTACTCTAAACACAAGAAGGCCTTTCGAGTTTTCAATAAGAAACTTTTGAAAATTGTTGAATCTGTTCATGTAACTTTTGATGAATTTGATTTGTTAGAGTCCGACTGCACTCCAAATAGTGCTAACCAATCTAGTGGTTTTGAGACAGTGAATCTAGTTATACTAATCAATCGGCAGATAATGCACAAGATCCTTTTGTCGCTGTTAAGATCCAACCGACATATTTCCATCCTCAAAGAAGAAACCGTCCCGCCGATAATCCTCCGTACGTCTCTCGCCGATAGCCATTCTCGCCGATCCTCCTCATCCCGTACTCAATGAATCCTAGCCCAAATCCAATCTCTCGTAATTCATCCTCCTATACCAAATATTCCTCGATCAAATTCCAAATCCACTCAAAGTCCAAACCCTACTATCTCTCCTATTCCTTTAAATTTATCATCTTCAAAATTCGCCGCCGATTCTCGATCCTCCTCTAGAATCCTTAAGACAAGAATCGCAAGACAAGACCTTCCGAGAGAAGTTAGACCTCATCGTGACCACCCTCTTGAAAATGTCATTGGTGATATTTTTGGACCCAGAGCGACCGTAAATCTAAACAAGGATTTTGATGAGAATCTCTTTTCTTCGGCTATGGTGTCTCGATATTGAGCCTCGAAGATCGAAGAAGCCCTTGCCGATCCAAGCCAGTGGAAGCTATGCAAGAAGAGTTGAATCCGCTTGAAAGATGTAAAGTCTCGGGAACCGGTACCGAGACCTTCCTCTCAAGCAAGTCATTGGAACGAAATGGGTATTCGTAAATAAGTTGGATGAATCAGAAAGATTACAAGAAACAAAGCGAGATTAGTGGCCAAAGGATACCGTCAAGAGGAAGGGATTGATTATGATCAAACTTTCGCACCGCAGCAAGATTAGAAGCGATAAGATTGTTTCTTGCCTACGCCGCCTTCAAAGAATTCAAGCTATATCAAATGGACGTGAAAAGCGCATTCCTTAATGGTGAACTTCAAGAACTGGTCTACGTTGAACAACCGCTGTGCTTTGAAGATCCTAAGAAACCAAATCATGTCTACCGATTGAAGAAAGCTCTCTATGGCTTGAAGCAAGCTCCTAGTGGCCTCGGTACGAAACCCCGTCCAAATTTCTACTCGTTGATGGCGTGGGATTTACAAGAGGAAAGATCGATACAACTCTATTTGTTACCAAGCACAAGGGTCATTCATTGTTTGTTCAAATATATGTGGACGACATCATCTTCGGTTCCACAAACGAAGCTCTATGCAAACGATTTGAAAAGCTCATGCAAAGCAAGTTCGAAATGAGTATGATGGGCGAAGCTTACCTATTTCCTTGGTCTACAAGTGAAGCAAACCAATGAAGGAATTTTTATACATCAAGCCAAATACACCAAGGAACTAATCAAGAAATTTGGTTTTGATAATGCTCATCCTCAAAGCACTCCTATGGCGACAAATGTGCATCTTGACAAAGACGAATCCGGCAAGAAAGTGGACATGACTCTTTACAGTAGGAATGATTGGTTCATCGCTCTATCTAATGTACCACAGACCGGATATTATGTTTGCCGCTTTGTGTCCGCGCTGCATTTCAAGCCGATCCTAGAGAATCCCATCTCGCAAGCCGTGAAAAGAATTATCAAATATCTAAGTGGCACCGCCGATCTTGGTCTATGGTATGCCGTAGATTCTTCATTCAATCTTATCGGTTACTCGATGCCGACTATGCCGCTTGCCGAGTTACAAGGAAGAGCACCAAAGGAACTTGCCAGCTTGGTGAAAGGCTAGTTTCTTGGTCTTGCAAAAGCAAACAAAGAACCTCAACTTCCACAACCGAGGCGTAATACATTGCCGCCGTAGCCGCCGTTCTCGCATTCTATGGATGAAGCAACAATTAGTAGACTATGAGATTCCTCCTCAAGTCCGCCCAATCTACCGTGACAATCCGCCCGCCATCTCCGTCTCAAACAATCCAAGAATGCACTCCAAAACAAAGCACATTGACATAAAATACCATTTCTTGAAAGATCATGTTGAGAAAGGCAACGTTGTCTTGCCGAAAGTTCATACCGACTTTCGTAGAGCCGATATCTTGACAAAGCCTCTTGATCGTAAGAGATTTGAATTCCTTAGGAGTGAGCCGGGTGTTATTGGTTACTCGTTAATGCTTACATCTTGCCGAAATCGCTATGCGCCCGCCGATCCGTCCTTGTCGCCGATTGATATTTTCGCCGATTGCTTGCCGATGCTCTTTTCCCCGCCGATATTCTAAGTAGTGGTTGCCGCCTATCTATGTCTCCCATCGCAAGCTTCTTTAATGAAAAGCCGAGTCCCCCGTCGACCTATCAAATCAAGGACGCTTGGTCACACCCCTCTCTCGACACGTGTGTGTACCGCCATTTCCGAAAATCGTGTCAAATGATTTATTCCAATTAATTTTGTGATAAGTCTCGTAAACCGTATCATTTTAAATCCTAAACAGCTATGGTAATCATTCTTAATCGCTCAAATTCGGCGCTTTAAATGGAGCCGCCGTCGCACGTTTTTCAATGAAATTGAACAGCTGCCTTTTGAAAACCCTTTTCAAATAAAACCGTTCCCTCCAAACTCCATAACATATTTAAGCAAAGCTTACTCTTTCAAAACCTTTTCACATTCTCATCAAAATTCTATCTTGCTATCTCAAGTCTCCATTTCTCAAACTTCTTCTTTGAATCGTAAGTTCATTTTAAATATCTCAAATATCTCGATTCTAACATTGGTTTATTGTGTTTGAGTTTGTTTGATTGTTGAAGTTTTGCAGAAATCATGAGTAATGAAAAGGATATCTATGGAGGTTACATAGACTTAAGCTTCTTCGATGATGCCGTTGACGGACAATTTCTCGTAGATCTCTTATCGACTCTTCTGTTCTTCCCTTTCGACTCCTTCGATAATTTTGGAGTTTATATTGATTCCGTCGTAGAGTTCTTCGCAAATTCTCGTCGTTGAATATTCCGATGAAGATGATCCCGAATCCTTCTCACCATTTCTTCTATCAAGCTTCGGTGTTCCAATCTCTCGTCACCCCGAAAGTATATCCTCCATCTTTCCAACCCTAGGAAATTCGCCCTAATTCTATGGATGCTTCAGATCCGATGATGCCCGGAATCTTATTAGAGGTGCTAATGCCGGTCCAAGACTCAAATGAGACAAGCATTTTAAGGTTGATTATGCTAGGAGATTCTTCGCTTTGATTGAAATTATTGACGCATGTCTAATTTGCCGATCCGGCTCGCACACCATATTACCGATCTTCGCCTTGAGGCATTCGCCGCAATAGTGCTAAGGATAAATTTCAACCGGTGTGGATTCATTTTTAGAGTGATTGCTCAAGCAAAAGAAGTATGCCGATAGGCAAAAAGGAAAGGATTTTCCCCCAAAGCGATGTCACTATTGGTTGCCGAAAGCAGATAATCGAGGTAACCCCGCCGTAGTTCTTGCCGACCCCAATGCTACCAAAGATTTCCAAACTCAAGTTGAAGCACCACAGAAGGTGATTGGAAAAGGATTAGCAGATACCGCCGGTGGAGCTCTGCTCCCGTTATTAGAGTTGCCGCTCCCGCCGAAAGTTCAACCGCCGTTTCGGGCCGAGAAAGAGAAGAAGAAGAAATCAAAGAAACCATCCCTAGCCCCCGCTAGTTCAAAGCCTTCGCTATCTCACCCCCGCCTCCTCATCCACCGTTGTGCCGGGCTCGTTACAAGAGCTAAGAAATCGCCTCCATTCCCGCCGCCCCATCCTCTCGCCGAACCTAAGAAAAGAACCATGCTCGCATCTTCTCCGCCAAATCATCCAAGAAATCAAAGTCTCGTATCCGCCAAAGCTCCGTAATCCTTTGTTATTCCTCCTTCGATCCTGCAGTCGAAAACCTTATTTGCCGAACCAGCTTCTTGATGAAGCCTCTCTTCTCCCCAAACCAATTTTCGTAAAGGTCACTAAATCGCCCGAGGAAATCAATCAAGAAATTTCAGTAGAGAAGAAGAATGATTGAGCAAGATTTAAGGAGGAGAATTCCATTGCAACCCCTTTTATTATCTTATCCTAACCTTCCTGACATTCAAAGACACCGCCTCATCCGTGAGTAGCCATTCAATCAAGAACCGTAAAATGTGCTCCCATCAAGAACCCCACCTTTCACATCTATTTCAATAACCCTTGGTCCATGATCAACAAGATTGCTCCAAGCAACCGGGTATTTCCGATTGACCATCTCCACCATTCATTAGAAGACTTCTTCAGCCCATGAAGAACAGAAAGACACCGTGCTCGCTGGACTATTGATCGACTATGTTGATAGATCAAGACCGGACTTGAATGAGACTTTTGCCGAGAAGTTTCTCCGCTCTCCAAATATCAAAATCTCAAGCAAGAATTTGTTGATGCCGAATTTCAACCGATACTTTGATCTTTTGCCTCTCCTCCGGAACCAAGTCTATCTTTTTCAGATCGAATAAGGCAAGATCTCGATGGTCATCTCTCGTTTGGATTGCATATGCCTCGTCTACAAAACTCGCCTTGATTTTGAAGAGAATGATCCCTATCGCCTAGGAAGAGCCGAAATGATGAAGACTCGGGATTCAAGTACTCGATGCCGAGACTCGACCGCAGGTGCTCTTGCCACCCAGCTTATTGAAAATGTTTTCAAGATAACTCAGAGCTCATTACCTATTCTCAAGAAGCATTGAAAAGGAAAGAAGGAAATGCTTCGATGTGAATGCCGATTCAAGCATGGCCGATAAAGTTCCTCCCGCCGATTCCTCAAGTGACTCTATTCAATCCAGCAGTAACTATCTCTCGATGATGATCAACGCTTATTAGCACCGTGCTTCAAGAAGACTCCTTCATCTCGATGCTCATTCCAAATTTCATCTCGCTATCCCCGCTCCATCTACACCTATAGTGGTCACAAGCAGAGTCTTTCTTAATTCTCGATCAAGCTCCCATCTTCATTGATGTTCCCGCCGAACCATTTCAAGAGGTTGTTGAGTTGGGAGGAGGAGCTATCTCGCACTCGATATTGCCGCCGATCTTCGCACTCAGAAGTTGATAATGCCTTCTCTCGCAATTGTTGTCTATGACCCTGTTCAAGCACTTATTCATCAAGCCGCCGCCGATCTCTTGGTCCATGATGAATCTCTCCCGTTGCCGTTGCCGATGAAGATAGCCCAGATGAAATTGACCCTAAGACTATGATGAGATCCCCGATGATGCCGAAGAAGATACCTCACCTCCATCCCGGTACAACTCCCTTACCGATGACCGTAGGTTGATGATGTGCTCAAATTGGTATACCACCTTCAAGTCCATTCCAAAGGACTCTTCCTGGTAATCCTCTATTCCCTCCTCATCGAAACTTAAATGGAGATCTGTACAAAGATTGTGAAAATTCCTTCAAAAATTCTCGTTCCTACCGAGGGTTCTACCAAAGATGCCCCTATTCTACCGAAATGGAACAAGGATATCAAGCATGGCAAGAAGAAAACTCCCGCCGTTTCTCATGCCAAAGTCAAATCTCTCCCTCCAAACCTACCAACCAACCCGGCTCCTTAAAAATTCGAGGTGAAATCTGTCCTTCGGTGAATCTCCTATTGAAGTTTGCATCTATTCTCGTGGAATGATGAGCGTGCGCTTAGTGATTAATGATCTCGTGGTGGAAACCCTTAGCTATTCCCCTTATTCTCGCCGTTGGTGTTTGGAAGATGGTGTATCAAAGCATGCCCTAGCCTTAACCCTACCTCTCTATGCTTCCGCACCATTTCAAAGAAGATCATTCTCATGGACACCGAGCAGTAATTCTAAGTCTTGGCATCACGAGAGATCCGCCGAATGGAAGAGCTTTTCTCGAACTTCATGCTTGCCTCGCAAGATGTCCTTGGAAAATAATGGTCAAATGTTTGCCGATCTCCCCATTATAATCCATCCGCATTTTCCTCTCCCCGCTTCAACCCCGTTCCAAGATCTACCGATGTCCCATTGATTGTCGCACGCTCATTCCTCCTTCCTTTCGGTACCTTTCGATCCTCCACCCGTTTATACTGCTTGGCTACTTTGCCAATGAGCATGGTCATCTTTCTCAAGCCTACCAACCCGCTCTTAGAGGTGACATTGGAGATTTGGGGATGTTTTTCCTGAGTGAAATTGAAGAAGTAAAGGATTTGTTGCTTAAGTCCATTCAGAGGAGGAGTTAGCAAACGTAATCGCATCCAAAGTCTCAGCCAAAGTTTCGCATCTATTTCCCTAGCCCTCGCCAGACCTCGCACCTCTTCTCTCGCAATCTTAGTGCCGCCGATTTTGATCGGCTCTGATCTCTTAGACAACTCCACCTGTGTTCGTAAAGTGGTGCTTGATGTTAACTTGAATCAGATCGCACCATCAAGGAGTTGGAGTCAAAGCTCGAAGCTGCTGGAAGTAGGATTGCTGCTGTTGAAGCTGAGCTTGCTGAAGCTAACCTGAAGATTGCAAAGCTTGAAGGGAAAAATGAAGTGCTAGTGGAGCGTTACAAGGCTAGCAAGAAGAGGAAAGCTGAAAAGGCCGAAGCCAAGAAGCCGAAAAGATCCAAGCCTCGATTCCTCCTCTCGCCGATCCCGCCGATCCGCTGATGCCGATCCCGCCGATGCCGCTGGCGATGCCGATCCCCGCCGATCCCGCGATTCTTGGACCGTCTCGTAACCGATGATATAGATATCCTTGTGAAGCCCCAAAACAATCTTTCTTTTTCTCGACAATTTGGTTTTTGACTTTATGGTTTTTGCTTAATATCTATCTAACTCTTCATAGAACCTTATTAGTCATCTTTTCAAGATCACTTATCTTTTATCTATTCATATCCTCTTAAGTGATTCTGTTTGAAGGTGATTGGCCTTAAGCAATTAGGAGGAGATTGTTAGGTCAAAATATATGTGGACTCAGAATTGCTTAATCCCAATCACTCTGCTAGTTAGAGACCCCTAATTTAATCAGACTTTATTTTTGGATCTCTTACTGATGCTCTCCCAAGCATTCAAGATGTTCTCGCAGATACTATCCCGTCGGTGGGATCTCGCCCGGTAATCGCCAGGAGTTAACTCTTTTCAAAGAACATACTTCACAGATAGGTGACTTATGTTTGGATGACTCCTTTCGTTTGAAATAAAATCTCGGGCCACAACGGTCACATCTCTATCTCTTTCATCGTACTTGTTTGCTAAAAGTAGTTATATTTTTCCCGCCAACACCATTCTCGCCGCATCGACACAAGAGCCACTTTTAGCTCTACTTTGTCCTTTGTCCGCCGCCGCAGTAACCGGTTGGGACAAAGGGGTTTTTACCCGCCTGTACAACAGCGTAAATGTCTTATTCAAATCTCCCGCATTAATTACAAAGATATGGCATTAAATGATCCTCACCTACCAACCTCTTTCCGACTCTACCCTTCAACGGCATCCTTAGTTCTTCTCTTCCTTCTCCTCAAGTATATATAGAGAAGACTTTGCTGCATTAAAAAAGGGTTGGTGATTGCATTGAAGAAGAGTGTGCTTGAAGCATTGATTGTGTTCAAGTCTTCAAATCCATAAAATCATTAGACTTTATTAGGGATATACACTCGTGCACTTCTCAATCAGCCTTGTAAGCATTCTCCAACTAGACAATTATTGGAATGCATTGATTGAGATTCACACACACACCTGAGTGAGATAAGTCCAACTTGCCACTCAAAAACACCCGGTCGCTTCTTCATTTAAAGATCCATCGCAGATCCTTGTATTCGGTCCTTGTAATCCAAGGCGGCACTTGTAATAGACTAGGACATACCGATAGTAAACTTTTCCCAAAATCCAAGATCTCCGACCAATCTTGGTAGAGGACGTAGCGTGCATTCACGCCGTGAACCTCTCCAAATACCGTGTCCTTGTCTTTACTTTATTTTTCATCTTGCCGTAGTTCACCTCATCAAATCGTAATAGTTCATCCTCGTCAATCATAAGTATTTCCCTAAACCAAACAAGTTGCTCTGCATAATTGATTTACATAAATACTTTGTGTTTAAAATCAAGCTCTAAACAATTTCTTGCTGATTTTGTGTGAGTTCAAACTTAGTCACTAATATTCCGCTGTGCTTACTGATTATCTTACAACTTTCTGATCAGTGACTATGACCATTGAAGTATTTTAATTAAAATTGCAAAAAGGCTATTCACCCCCCCCTCTAGCCTATTTCCTCGCCTATTGGGCCTAACAGATGTGGTGTTGAATTTCACTCACCTCAATCTGGATGTGGTGGTAGTGCTGGTTCTTTTCCCTTGCTTGAAGTTGGTTCCATTGCGTTAGAACTCAAAGAGTAAGCTGATAATGAAAATAGATAATGAGTTTGGGTATATGTTATGCAATGACCCAAATATTACAACAAACAAACAAATTACAGTGTATACTCCTAAGGAAATAGTCTGGTGACATTAACTAAAATTATTCCTCGAAAAAAAATCACAATTATCAAGTGTGTAGAAAGAATGAAGGAAAATATTTTTATTAGCAAAGACAACATTTAATTCTCTAAAATATAATGGCATTTTAAAATCCCTAGTCGTTATATAGTGATAAAAAAAGAAAAGCCAAGGGGTAAGCAGAAAAAATAGCAACAACCAAATCTCTTTTCAAAGTCATTAAGAGATAATCCTCTAAATCTACCATTCGCATATGCCCAAAGTGAGACTACTGAAACCACTTTATCCCACCAGAAATGCCTCGATAGATGCTGATTTTTGAAAATCCTTGTGTTTCATTCCCATTAAATGCACCAACAAACTGCAAAACCCCCGTACTCCCACAAGCGTCTCGGATCTTCTCCTTTACCAAAAACTTTGTACTGAATTTGTAGAAGAGAAAAAACGTGTTTTGGTCTTACCCACACTTCGTTAGCCACCTCTTGTCTACTAGTGTCCTAAAGTCAAATAAATACAGCCAAATGAACAATCGCTAGAGATTTTAACTTAAAATTACGAAAATATTATATCTTCTTCCAAAGATCGCCACTCTTTTTCTGTAAGTATCTAGAGATTCAAAGTATAACCTAACAGAAGATCCATCTATATCTCCTCAATATAAGCAAGAGAAGAAAACCGATAAACTGTAAACTTAATTGCATTTATTTGTGCCTAATATTTATGATCGCCAACTTCACCATTATGGGTCAAAGCACATAATAGGACTGAAAAGGGAATGGGAACTTCATTATGCAAGAGAACTGTACATAGGTCTTTCAAATAGAAACATGAGAGGGAGTTGAATGGAAAGGTTCTATATTCTGTAGGCATTTACTCACTCGAATCATCTTCAAGCTGTTTCCCATTACTGGAACTTTAATGAAGTACTAAATTAAGGAGACGAAGAGGTTTTTCTCTCACTTCAATAACAGTTTATTACTTCCCTTAAACATCATGACAACTAACTTCTGATAACTAAGGTCCACCTTAAAGATACACAAGTAGACAATAACAACTAATAAAGAAATGAAAAGAAGCAACATATCAATTTTTGCGGCAACAAAACTCATCACAATGTGGGATAATTTTCACATACAAGTTTAATGAGTGTATCATACTACATATAATAATGAGCATTAAATTGTTAGCTGGTATAAACAAGCATATGTTCCAGTTTATGCATGGCAAACGGGGAGCTAGAATGTTCTTAGCTCTTGAATAAATCACTCACACATATAGGTTTCGAAAACATAACCAGGAACAAATGCACATACCCTTTTTCACTGTGAACTTGGGCTCTAATTGATTTACAACAGCCAAGCTGAACTGCGCATATCTACTCCATCCATATGGTAAGTTTGAAGAGTCAGCTACATCTAAATACATGGACAAATGATCTACATTGTTTCCCTTTGGGAAAATAAGCACACGCCTGTCAAAAACAATGTCAGCTGGGGAAAAACATAACATTTCTGCATGGACACAAAGGAGAGCAGAAACAAGTAACAGTAACTGTAACCGTAATGATTTACCATTTATAGCTTCCAGCAACAAAGGTGTCTGAATAAAGCTTCTTAGCGCTTAATCTAGAAAAATTCTCAATTGCCCAAGTGTATCTTGATGTTTTAGGCTCGTCCGATGCTTGATTGTCTATGCCACCAGTAGATTCTGCTGGACCCATTACTGATAAATTCCAAATAAAAATATCAAAAATGATATTACAACATCATAAAACTACACCAACAGCACTTTTGGAATCACTATATCAAGTAGGGAAATCAACTACTCAAATCACTAACTTCAACTGAGCAAAGAGAATAGTGGGTGTTCGTAAAAAACACAGAGATTATAAGAGTTTTATTTACATACTCGTAGTAACTTAAAAGCACAAACCTTCCATGGGCTGTGGGCCTTCAAAGGGCTGAGGTAACTGATGGAAAAACTATTACATTGTTGTTGTTATATAGAGACCAGTAAATATGATAGTTAAATCGAAGAGTAGCAAGGTAAACTTACCCTGATCCCAGCTGAAAACTGAGTCTGCCAACCATCACAGAACTGGAAAATGTCGGATTAATAAAACATTAGTGCCAATAAAACCCAAAGATAGATAGATAAATGAAGAACAACATGATCAGGTAAAATACAATGTCTATTAGTTATTCTTGATATTAGAATTATTCACACCTGAGGCGATGAGCAGGAACCATTTCCATGTTTATCCCTCGAAATCCACACATATTTACCAGTAGCAGCAGCCTCTACAAGAATATCATGTGAGCTATACCCATCGATGCAAACTACCCATATCGCCTAAAAACTTACTCCCTGAAGATTCATTTTGTCCATGGTGGTCATAATATGCATCTTCCCAAGTCAACACCCTACAAGAAGTTCCAGGTCAATGCAAAAGCAACAATAAAAAATATACGGAAAACAAAACAATTATAATAAAAAAGAGTAGTAATACAGACATACATTCGAGCTCGATGCTTGAGTTTCCAAAAGACAGCATAAGTCCAGTCAGTGTTGAAACACAGACTTCTAAGAGCTTGGTGCAATTCACCACCACCCATTTTTACTTCCCCGATCAAAAAATAACCCTAAAACAGCCTCTAAACTTCTTCACCAGAATAATTAAAGTATCCCACTCTCCGAAAAAAACTCTAGTTTTCCTTTCTCAAAATCTAACTGCCTCTGTAAGAACCTCTTCCTGCCTGCTTTCTCCGTAACCCTGCTCGTCGCTTTATCGGCGGTCCCACTATTGGAAACAGCAGACTATCCAATCCCATTCTTCCCCGAATGCCGTAAACCCTAACCCTAACCCTAAAACACCATGGTACAGAACAAATTCATATAGTATACATAAATCAAAAATCAGAAAAACATACATAAAATTAAATACAAAAACCGATTCATGTATCAACATACAAAACATTGATAGAACTGGAATCTAAAATACCCAAACCAAAAATTTTTGTGTTTTTTTGGTGCAGAGAATAGAGAATTCAGAAGGAATACTATATTGAGAGAAACTTACTTGGAGACGAGATCGTCGAAGAGCGGCTGTGGCGACCTAAATAAGCCCTAACTCCGCTGCAACAGAAAATCAAAATTAGGGCTGGAATGGTAAAGAATGCAGGAGATATTCATAGAGATAGAGGGAGTCGGAGAAGAGAAGCAGAAGGAGAAGAATACAGAGAAGGGTAGGGAAGTACGTTGGCGATGGAGATGGCTGGGAAGGGAACTCTTCGATTTTGGGTGTAGTGTAGTCGATTTTGCCATGGGAAGTCGTCGATTGAAGAGGTCGACTGAAGAGAGGAGACGGCACGGCAGAGAGAAAACGGGAAGAGGGGAAACGATTTGGGAATACGGTAGGTTTCGTTAAAGAGGGGTTTTTGATTTTTCAGCAATTGGGTGGAGGCGGGAAGTGAAATATAGGGCGCCTTGTTTTCCAAAAATCCTTTTTTCTTTTTTGCATTAATTATTTTTTAATTAAAATTCTATTATACTATCGTTTTTGTTTAATTAATTTCTAAACAAAATTTTTATATATTCTCTTCGTCCCAATAAAAGCTTCACTAATTACTCAAAAGGGCGTCCCATTAGAAGCTTCACCTTTCCTTTTTTGGCAAAGAATCTTTACTATTTCCTCCACTCATTCTCTCTCCTACATTATTTTAATACTCACAACACCATTATAATTTACTATTCCATCCACTAATTTTTTCTCCTCTTTTCAAATTACACTCACAACATTTTTTTTTCCCTCTCATTTTCATAATTTGCGTGCCCACCCAAAAGGGTGAAGCACTTATTGAGACGGAGGGAGTATAACTTTTGTTTATTCAATAAAAATATAAAAAAATTAAAAAAATATATATATGCTATTGTCCGTCCATCTTCTATTATATACTTTTATTTCTTTAAAAAATCTTAATTTTTTTATATAATTTTTTATAAAAAAAAATCACTAATAGAGCCGTCACTTTCGACAAAGTTTCGGAATTTCGTGGCACTTTTAATAAAGTGCCGGAAAATTTGCGGCACTTTTTCAAAAGTGCCGGAAAATTTGCGGCACTTTTTCAAAATTGCCGGAAATTTGGCGGCACTTTTAAGAAAGTGCCGCAAAATTAGCGGCACTTTTGTAAAAGTGCCGGAAATTAGCGGCACTTTTGTAAAAGTGCCGAAAATTAGCGGCAGTTTCTGAAAAGTGCCGAAAATTTGTGGCACTTATTAAAAAAGTGCCGGAAATTGGTGGTACAAAATTAAATGCCGGATTAAAAGTGCCGGGAAAAGCCATTTTTCTTGTAGTGACATGGACTATGGAGAAGGAATAGATAGTTTATTAATATGTAAAACCAAAATATAGATATTTAAATCAAACTGAGTTAGCACGTCCACTGAAATTGTTAGCATATACTCTTTTCGTTTCGTTCTTTCGTTCGAAAGGGCAAAGTTTGTGTCTTGTACGAGAATTAAAAAAAATGATATAGTAAAGAGAAAAAGTGTATAGTGAAATACTCCCTCCGTCCCATAACAAGCGACACACTTTGCCATTTTGGGCGTCCCACTAATAAGTCACACTTCCTAAAATGGAAAAGAATCTTTAATATTTTCTCCACTCATTCTCTCTCCTACATTATTATAATACTCACAACACCATTATAATTTTTTATTCTCTTCACACATTCTCTCTCCTACTCAACTATCTACACTCATAACACATCAACCTTTTCATTTTTTCCTTAATTTCCGTGCAGAACAGTAACTGCGTCGCTTGTTATGAGACGGAGGGAGTAAATGTTGTGAGTGAAAGGTGATGCAGGAAAGAAAAAGTGGGATAGAAAATAGTTAATGGATATTTATTGTGAGAGTATGACAAGTGGATCCCACAAATAAAGAAGTAATAAAAAAAATTTCATTTTTGGATTTTGCCCTTTCAAATAAGACGTCCAAAAAGAAAATTTGTGCCATTTTGAACGGGACAGATCGGGACAGATGGAGTACAATTAAGAATAAGAAGAAGAATTGTGGAAGACTTTTGTAGCGGAAGACTCAATTTCATTATTGATATTATATGCATATTTATATGACTTAAAAAGTCACTTATCAAGGTATGCAATAGTTAGATAGGAAAATGAATACTCACTCAGTCCCGTCCGACTTAGGACATTCACTTTCGATATGAAAATTAATGAATACTATTATAATATTAGGAGAGAGAATGAGTGGAGGATGTGTTGTGAGTGTGAAAAATTAAATAGGAGAAAGAATGAGTGGGATAAATAGTGATGGGATTATTGTTGCTAAAAGACCCCGCCTAAGGGCGCCTAGGCCCCGCCTAGGCGCTAGGCCCCTCTCCAACGCCTAGTTCTAAGCCCCGCCTAGGTCCTGACTAATCCCGACTAATCCCGATTAGTCCCCGACTAGTCCCCGCCTAGGCGCTAGGCCCGGCTCCGCCGCCTAGCATCCGCCTAGCGCTTTTTAGAACCTTGGTCGTGAGTATGACAGTTGAGTCCCATTTAATATAAAAGTAATATAAACTTTCCATTTTGGGCCGTCCTAAGTCGGGTGGGACGCCCAAAATGGCAAAACGTCCTAAGTCGGATGGGACGGAGGGAGTACAATAAGAAAACATAATAATAAAGAAACAAATTTAAGATTGTGTAACATTTGATGTATCTCTTTCATTTTTAAGTAGGATTTGAAGGTTCCATGTGAGGAGGTCGGGGTTTTTAGGTTTTTTTTTCACAAATAACTGAGATTTTAAGAATAAAAAAGCTGAGTGAGTCAAGTATTAGATGGTTTTGGCAGTTACATAGTTACATGTGAGGAGGACATGATTTTTTTGGGGTTTATTTTTTATCACAAAGAAAAAAGATTTTAAGAAGAAAGATCGAGGGTGGCAAAAAAAGAAGACGATTTTGACGTTTCATGTGAGGGGCTGGTGGTTTTAGGTTTTCATTAAGTATTGGATGGTTTTGGCAGTTACATAGTTACATAGGTTTATTTTTTATCACAAAGAAAAAAGATTTTAGGTTTTCACAAATAATGGAGATTTTTTTGTGTGAGACTTGCAAAGAGCAAAGAAGAGTGAGGTCCTGCGGGATATCCTTAGGGCATTTCATTGATGGTCCAAGATATGTCTAGAGTTGTATGTTTCTAGAGTGTGTTCATATTCTTTTTTTTTTTTTTTTTTTTTTTTTTTTTTTTAAGCGAAAAGGGCAATGCCCCCTAAATATTATTGAAAAATAAAAGGTACAAAGAGGTGATGGAGGACTAAGCCAAAACCATCACAAAAAAAGAAAAAAAAATAAATAAGAAGAAAAAAACATAAAAATAAAAATAAATAAAAGGTCAATCAAATTGCCTTTTAGAAATTCAAGGCCTTTTAGGCTTGAGGTTTTTTGATTTAGCTTTCGATCCAGATTTTCCTCGTTTCCCTTTAACCTTTTGAAAGCCATCTTCATCGTAATAATCTTCAAAATTATCATAGTCAGCCATTGGAGCCCACGGATCAACATGAACTCCTCCAACTATATCCCCATAAGTGCGAGCTTCTTGATATGCCGAAGGAGAAGTAGCAGAAAGACCGCCTTCCGGTTCAGAATCGCATTTTTCCCGAATAGTAAGAGTTTCTTTTAGGTTTTTTGGGTTTATAAATTCGGGATTAAAGTATTTAGGATTTGTCATACGAGCAGAAGAATGACGTAAGTTAGGAGCTGATGAAGCTTGAAATTGTCTAACCTTTTCTCGAACGAGATTTAGCGCTTCGCTATCCAACACAGGAGCCGTCAAAGGGATGGATGGTGAGGCATTAGCCCCATTCTGAATGGCCAAAGCCCCCAACTGCGCTCCAAGCTCAGCAGTAGCAACCAGAGTTTCATTGCCTGTATTTATCTCAACAATAGCTGTGTCATCCAAGCCTACCAATTCTTCACCTTGGGAGTCAACCGTCTCATTATGGGTATCAATATCTTTACAAGCATTTTCGGCTGATGGCTTAGATTGAACAATCCCCCCATCGAGATCAACAATCTCAGTTTCTTGAGCACCACTACTAGATACGACCTTTGGAGGATTAGATACAACCTGCTTTGGAACATAAACCTTTTCACCCTTCTCCACTTGCAAGGCTGATTTTGAATCCTTAGTTTTTGAATTAGGTTTTGAATCATTAAGAGAGGGATTGGCCTTTCGACAAACAAAAATATCATGACCCAAAATAAAGCAATGATTTGCAATATAATGGCATGTTATCATATTCAACGATTGAAAAAGCTAGGCATACAATCGCCACAATCCACATGTATCTTATCGGGTAATCTTTTGAGGAGATCCACTTGCACTGAATTTTAGCTACACTCGCCCGAGATAATTCAGCAGTGGCTTTATCGATAGACATAGGTTTACCAAAAATTCTAGCAAGCGAAAATAAAAAGATCTTATTGAACAAATGGATTGGCAATCCGGGAAGGCTTACCCAAACGGGAACAACAGGAGAGTCAGTTTGCGGCTTCCAAGAGGGATTCCAAACAGAAGTTCGCATTGGAAAGCGATTAACATAAGTGACCTCTCTTGTCCAAAGCCGCTGGAAATCTTCTTCGTTTGATAACTGAATGAGCATATGGCGAGAATCAAGATGCCCAATTTTGAACGATCCTTTCAGATTGAACTTTGCAAAGGCAATTCTGGCATCTTCCGTGGTTGGACGTCCATTAGTAAATTTACTCACAAGAGTCCACGCAAAAGGCCTTGCAAAGGCATCAATGGCCTCCTTAGACAGTTTGAGAGAAGGAAATCCTTTATGTGTTGCAGCAGGGATCAAAGGAATATCATTAATTGGTAACAGGATTGAATGAGAAAGCAGCGACGCAAATGATTTGTTATTTGGAGTTTGTGCCGCAATGGAAGGATTAGGGTTAGCATGAAGCGGCTGCTGCCCATGTAAAGGCGGAGGAATAGGGTTTTCGAGATTAGGGTTAGCCGGTTGGGGGATTTGGTTGGGCTTGGCGAGCGTTTGAAGGGGAGGGAAAGCAACCGGATCAACCATGGAGGCTGCCGGAAGCCGGACTGCCCCTAGGGCAAACCCTAGAGACGGGAAGGAGAGTAATTTCTAGAGAGAGAAATTTCTAGGTTTTTTCGCTAGGCGCTTTTAATTGCAATTTTGTGTCATAGTGATAGAGTGTGTTCATATTCAAAGACTATGATTATTGTTGTAAACATGAGCGATATTGTAATACCACAGATTATGATATTAGTTGATCATGGCTTGATAGTGACCCAAAGGTAGTCATCGTTAGTTTAACAAATTTGTTATGTTTTTCTTGTTGATTACTTTCATATGATTATTCTGTGTATGTAGTGTCTCATCATTAATATCAGCTAGAACTGCACCGGTAGATTATAATTTTACACAAAGTTCGCCCCCAAACAGATTCATATTCAAGGCACACGATTTCCCAACATTGTGCATATAAACGAAAATTGGTTCATATTAATTCACATTATGTAGTAATTACGTAGTACGTAGTAGTGAGCCACTTTTGAATAAATTTTGGGATGAGACATTATTTATCTTTTTGGGTGTATTTAGGGTGAAATTAGCTCATAATTGGCTCATTTTAAGAGCCAATATATTTTTATCATGAGTTTGATCCAAATTTTGATCACCATTTGATGTTGGGGTGGATCAAATATTTATGCATGATTGGGTATGGCGATCACAACCGATGTTTTTTGAAAGAGAAATCTCCGTTTTTATTCGTCGTACTTTGAAATGTTTTTCACTTATATCATCGAAATTTATTTTTCCATTTTTATCACTTTATTATAAACAATAGTGTCATTTTGTACTCAAATATGTTATTTACGCCCATATTTATTTTCTTTTTACCGTCGTGATACAAACAATGTTGTCATATATACTCAAATTTATTATAATATGACACTATTGTTTGAAGTATGATGGTAAAAACGAAAAAAATAAAGTTTGATAATAAAAGTGAAACACACCTCAAAGTACGATGGACAAAAATGATATTTTTTCTTCTAAAAAAAAACTCAAAATAAAGGTTATTTTTCGTTTTTTAATCAAGAATAAAAATGATTGTTTATTTTGAGATGTTTGAAAAACAACCCACTATCCCTAAATAAATCAGATCAGGTTCATTACACGTGCAGGCCCAACAACCCACAATTTTAGTCCGCGTCATCCGATTGATAAGTACACGTTGTAAGCTTTGGCAAAGCCTGCTACACGTGGTGAGGGGGCGTGTTAGAGATATTATCCCACATCGAGAATTAACAAACTTTGTTTATAATATATAAATATATTGAGCTACTTATCTTAGCACCAATTGATTTTAAATTGATTTTAAGGTGGAATGTCAAACTTAAGAGTTACTATTAGGAATGGAGAAAGACAGCAAAAAAACTCAGTCTTGAATTCATGAGAGAATTTACATGAAAATGAAAACTAAACATGTGGGAAGTCAAATTAACTTGCTTGATAAAAACAATGATTGATTAACATGGTACGAAAGTAACTCTTGTTTAATCAAATGAAAACGGTTTAAAATAGAGATGATGCTTAATATGGCGGCGGTGGATAGACGTTGCTAGTTGGTGGTGGTGGGTAGATTCCGGGGAAAACTGAAGCAGCACTTTGACCTGCACATGTAATTTAATTTATCTGTCCAATACTAGTTTAAAGGATCATAAAAAAGTAAAATTCAAACAAGAAATGTGAAAGTTATACCTGCAGGAGGGTAAGCAGGAGGGCCTTGAGGATTTGGTGGATATGGTTGCGAATTAGGAGGATACCCTGCTGTTGCTGGAGGATAGGTGGCGGTCGATGGCGGATATGCTGGTGGTGCAGCATTAGGAGGGTATGTTGAATGTGCCTGTGGTCCTGTATGAGGAGGGTAGTTTGGGAAATGGGATGGTGGCGGTGCTGAGGTGGGAGGGTAAGTTGGTTGTGGGGGTGCAGAGGTTGGAGGGTAGTTTGGGAAAGGAGATGGAGGTGGTGCTGAGTGTGGAGGGTATGTTGCTGGTGGTGTTGTACTAGCATGATATGTTGGGGCCGATGGATTTAAAGGATTTGTAGGCTGAGGATAATAGGCTTGGGGTGCAGGTGCCCCCGCATTGTAGGGAGCTGGTGGTGGTGGTGGCTGAGTGGCGGGGTAGGGGTTAGAATATTGTGGTGGGGCTGCATGTGCATGACCTGGTGGTTGGGTAGCAGCATAGGGGCTTGCAGAGTGTGGTGGCCCTGGTGGAGCTGATGGAGCTTGTTGTGGGTAACCATGGGGTGCTGCCTGAGCTGGTGGGGGGACAGCGGGATAGGGGGAGGCTGCTGGTGGTGGTGGGGCGGAGGGATTGTATTGTGGAACGGTGGAAAGGGCTGCGTTAGGGGTTGCGTAAGGTGTTGCATGGGGTGCTCCTACAAATTAAGGGTAAATAAAAAGAAGCAAAAATACAATTAGAATGACTTTGATTATGAAAATTTTATTGAAAAGCGGAGATTACCTTGAGATGAAGAGTTGGGAGCGGGTGGAGCCACCATGGTTAATGCTGGTTTTTGCCTTGAGGATGATCAAATGTAGAACAAGAAGTAGAAGATGAGGGAGGGGGAGGGGGAGGGGGTGGAAGTCAAATGGGATTGAGAGTTGACTTTATACATGTTAATCATCCCTAGCTAGCTATTATCGGATTCATAAACAAATTGTCAACTTGGCTACTTGGCATGTGGATTGATACGGTGGGATAAAACTTAGTACCCCAAATTTATTAAAACAAATCACAGTGATCCGGAATGGTTCAAATTACAGTATCGATAAATTTGTTGCTCTGTTTTTCTCTAACTGATAATCTCCGTTAATGGTAAGGGAAAGTCAAAAATCATTTATGAATTTGATAAATGATCAAACGATCGAGATTTTTTTAAAAATAATTTGGTGTAGAGTGCACAAGTCCGTATTCCTCTGATGCCTTAACTATTCGTTGATTTAAGTTTGGGCAAAAAAGTCAATAGCAGTATAAAAGTCAACTAGAAATTGGAAACCATAACTCAGTTTCCTTGACAGCTTCTTTCTTTGACTGGAAGAATAATGGCAGGCTACCACTAGGCACTAATAATAACTCTCCTTTATTACCATTGACTTCAAGGATTACCACTCGATCTTTATATAGTCAATGTAATGTTTGACTAATTAATTTTTGATTGGATGTGAGAGGAATAGCACTGGATCTTTATATAGTCAACATTTGACTAATTAATTTTTTATGTGAGATAATTGCTTCAACACGCCTTTTCATGCGTATCTGAATTTTTGGGCTTATGAGTGGACGTATATTTGGGTGATGTGGGGCTAGAAAATCGTGGGTCTCTTTTGGAAGATTTGAATCTTTTGAAAGATTTGAATCTGGTGATAAGCATTTCGGTGCAAAGATGCGAACTGAAATTCTGAATCAGGTGGATGGTGGCAAAAGTTCGGTGCAAAGATGCGAACCGAAATTCTGAGAATATATGATGCATATTGATATAATTATAAGTGAAATTACATGTTATTATCATCAACATATATACAGATCACAAGAGAATGGGAAAAAATAATTATAGACCATATGAAGCCAGGACAGTCCCTACAACAAATTTGAGCTTATATATGTGCTCTGTCTTCCTGTCTTGAGAGGGTAAAAACCTGCCATAGCAATTCCACATTTCCCTGCCTTGGTTCCGACCAAATTCCGCTCCAACCTCATGTAACCAGCCTCTCCCCAGGTTGAACCCCACGAGTTCCTCACTATCCAATAATCCGTCCCAATTTCGCTGCCATAGCCAACAATGTTCACACCATGGTCCAGTGCTGTTCCACACTTTCCTGTGAATATGCCCTAAAAAATACAGGCGAAAAAAATCTTAGTTTTTTTTTTATCCATTTCAACGTAAAAAGTGTCTATAAATCTGAAAATCAATCTTATTGCAGTACCAAAACATAGCATTACCGAGTCATAGAACTGGAAGGCTCTGCCACCACCCTCAATTGCAACGCTCACTGGTTGGCTTACCACTGCTTTTTTCAACGCCTCCTCGTTGTTTTCAGGAACATATTCATATGATTCTATCGTAACAACCTTGGTATTTTTCTGCGTATAAAAACCAAATGCATAAATGTTTTCTTTTTCGCCAAAAAAGCTATCTAGCTCAAGCAACATTCAGTACACCTTTTATATCGAAGGTCGTAGTTTCAATTCAATCCCCATAAGTGTCAGATTTCACTATAAGAGAAAAGATGCAGTGTTACACTAACCCTTTGTTGGTTGCATATTGAGTCTCTGCCTAAGTAGGGGTAATCTATGTCTGTATCAATGCCACCATTGTTGATGATGAACTCAAATGCACAATCCATGGAACCACCACCACATCCTCCGTCGTATAGTTTATCGCAATCAACCAGCTCTTGTTCTGATAGGGTGATCAAATTGCCCGTCACAATTTGGTTGATCCCTTCTACGGAAGCCACCGCTGAGAAAGCCCAGCAACTCCCTTCATTCCGAATTTACATTAATCCACATTTGCTTTGTCTTTTTTAATGCAATCCAACAACTCTTGAATTTTTTGTGAATTAAGAGTTATATGGCATGTCAAAATGTTACACCCATTTGCTTTGCATTTTTTGTGAGATAAGAGTAATGTTTAAATTTAGAATTCTCATAAACTAATAGGGTTTTATAAGGATATTCATCATCTCACAAGGACCTTAAGAGAATAGACAAGAATTGTTATACATTTTAAGAATTTTAGAATATTAGTGACTTCATAAGAATTTTAGGGGCATTTACCAAAAAGTCCTTTTGAAAGATGAATATTTAAAAATAAAAACACAAATTGAAAACTAACAAAAAAAAGTCCTTGCTATATTGAATGGGCAAAAACCCGTATACGCGCTAACAACGAAGGAATTATAAATTTTCATAATTACTACAAAACCCACATATTTATCAGTTATAAATTTCATTTATCAGTTATTTAACTAATAAATTACATATCAGTTATAAATTACTTTTAGAAAGTAATAATAATACCTACTTCCATACTAACTAAAGTCAAATTTAAAATTTTGGGAATGGGTGAAAAATAATTTATTAAATGTTAGTAATAAGTAAATTAAAAGATAAATATTTTTTGTTAAAAAAATCAACTTTTTTAGACCCTACTCATTATTTTAGAACATTGTGAATGAGCCACCCTTGTAAAATTTAATCTTTTTTTTTATATAAAATTTATCTTTTGATTTCTAATTATGACTAACATTGAACAAATATTTTAATATTTATCTTTTAATTTTTAACTATGAATAATACTATCCTTTAAATCCTATAATTAAATTTTACTTTATATAAAATGTTATAAAAATGTCAACTTTATCAGAGTTGACTCAATCTTGTTTAGAATTTTATGAATGAGTTGACTCAGTATCATAATATCTTATCTTTTGTAACTCTTGTCATTTATTCACTGAATAAGCAGGGCCGGCTATCAATAGAAACAATAGGTTCTTCGACACCGGCCTCAAATTTTGGAGGGCGATTTTTAGGCCATTAGGCGTATATCTCAAAAAATTAAAATATATATATATATATATTCAAAAAAAAAAATTAACGCAATCACAGCGACGGCGTCGAAATTCAAGGGGGGAAATCAATCGACGCAAATTACTTGAAAATTGCGAAGAACGGGTAATTGATTTAAGAGAGGCGATAGCAACGAAAAATGAAATACCTCAATGTAATAAATTATTTTTGAATTTTATTGCTTAATTTTGTAAAACTTTAATCTTTATATAAAAGCACTTATATATACATATTATATTTTTTGTATTAATTTTTAAATATTAGGAGCCCAATATTCACATTTTGCACAGGACCCAATAATTATTGAGACGGCCCGTGAATAAGAAATTTATTTAATTTGCTAAAGCTAAATAAAGGGAAAGAAGTTGCCACTAAAATATTGGGAAACAGGTCAAACTCACCGCAGTCTCCTTGATCTTTGATCGGAGCTACAGCACCTCTAGTCCTCCAGTCAACAAATTCCGGCAAGCTATCTCCGACACGGGGAGCATAACGATCGCTCTTGATCACCTGATTTAACTTGGGCATGGTCCTAGAACCCAAGTACGTTGACCGATACTCCTCGTTAGTTAAATCAGCAAACCTGTTCAGGCCAACCTTGTAGCTCAAATTCTTCTCAGCATTGTGTTTTTCAATGAATCGGAGATTGTCCTTGAAGATCTGGAACCGTCTCTCTGTTTCGCCCAATTCATTATTTAATTTACCGTACTTGACCAGCCACGACTCGTAAATAGCCATGACTTCATCGTCGGATCTCCGGCTGGATTTTGTGGGGTGGGCGGTGTCGTAGTTGATGATCGACATGTCCAACGCCGACGAGGCGACGAATAGCGTGAAGAGTAAGAATAACGCCATGGATTTTGTTATTTTAATCTCATTTTATCGCTTAAATCTATAGTATACAGAATTTCATAAGCCAAATTTTTCATTTTGTCCTCGCTAACTAAGTTGTCCCTTTCCATTTTGTCCTTAAAAAATTTTTTTTTTTTTAAATTAAAAAAAAAAAAAAAAGTTATCCTTGAACACAAAATAAATTATTTTTTTTTTTTAAATTAATTTTTTTTTTTAAGAACAAAATGAAAAAGAAACAAAATAGTAAAGGCAAAATAGGAATTTCACCGAACGAAAGTGTTCATAGAACTGTTTCTGGGCTTAGATGGACACCTTCCATTTATACTATAAATAGTCCACCTGAAAAACATGTAATTTTGGGAATGGGACGCTTCCTGCCCTTTTTACCAGAACCATCGGCTCCATTTGTCTTTGGAAAAATATTTTTCGAAAAATATTTTTCCCATTTTTTAGTGTTTGATAAATATCGAAAAATTCGGTATTTGGTAAACATTGGAAAATAAAGTAAACGAAAAACATTTTTCGGGTCAATGGAAAATGAGCTTGATTTTTAAGGAAAATGACTTCCTTACCTCTATCTTAGTAAGTTGTTTTCTAGAAAATATTTTCCTTTATTTGTATTGATTTTACCTTTATTTAGAAAGTTACTTTAATGAAACTATCAAACATCGAAAAATGTTTTTCGAAAAATGTTTTCTTAAGATTCACCAAATATCGAAAAATATTTTCCGAAAAATATTTTCATTTTTCGAAAAATATTTTTCAAGAAATCATTTTTCGAAAGTTATTTTCCGTGAAACAAACTTAGCCTAATTTGACTACATTCCCTTTGTTGGTGGAGGACAATCAAGATTAATTAGACATGATGTTTGGAACCCAAAGACTAATATAATTCCCTTTGTTGGTGGAGGACAATCAAGATTAATTTGAAATGTTTGGAACCCAAAAGACTAATATAACTGCTCTTTTATGAGCTAGGTACATTCGAATTGTATCCAAATCTTGGCCCGATCAAATTCTTGTCTTAAATAATGATGTTAATCACATGATTTGCGATAGTTTCTAATCGACCTCCATTTAAATAATGATGCTAGCCAAGAGAATTTGATCATGCCAAGTATATAAATGGTGGCGGTCTTCAAAACTAGAAACTATCGCAAATCTTGTGACTAGCATCATTATTTAAGATGAGAAAGAAGCACTCACTTGTTGGCCAGATCAAATTCTCCTCTTAAACTGAAGGAGAAAGTTATACTCCCTCCTTTCCGCTACAAATTGTACACTTTCCTCATTGAGCGTCTCATTATAAATTGCACACTTTCTAAAATGTCAAAAAATATTTACTATTCCACCCACTAATTCTCTATTTTACTTTTATACTCACAACACCAATCAAATCACTATTTCCTATCCCACTTTCTCTCTCCAACCTTACTTTTCATACTCACAACATTTTCTCTATTATTTATTTCCTTAATTCTCGCGCAAACAGTAACTGTGCAATTACTAGCGGGACGGAGGGAGTATGCGCTAACCATAACCTGCAAAAACCTCTTAGTTAACAATTTTCGTTGCTGATTCTACCTGGTAAGTGCTGCAACTGGTTTTCAGCAATAACTAGCGATTTCTACTCTTAAGGAACCTGAAGATTCGCATCAGAAAAATAAATAAAACAATACACATAAAAACCAAAGTAAAAGAAGCGACGTGGTTGTAAATTAGTTCTTGAAATAGCAGAAAAAGAGTTGAGCTTATTACGTATTCTGTCGAAGCAGAACATAAATATTGTTTCTTGTAATTCAAATGTACTAATAATACAGAAATACAAAGGCAATATCTACAAATCAGCATATAAATTAACCTTGACTGACCCCATCCATTTGAAATGTTGAATTGAGGGAATGATCAGAGTTGCTGTGTTAGGTGTAGCCAATATACGCTGATTAGTACATTTGAATTACAAGGCAGGGCTACACAAAAATCTGCATTTACTAATCCACAACATTGACATTTCATTCATACTTTACTTCTCGTACTCAACTGCCATGTTTTCCTCCTCTACACTTCCTTAACTCCTCCAGTTTGTGCTCATTAGCCACTCCACTTGTTATAGTTCCGTAGCGAAATGAACCTTTACTTGTTCGCGGTGTTCTTGGCCTTCCCGTTGCTGGTGGTAGAGTCGAATGCTGAGGGAACTGGGGATTGTTCAGTGGGCAATGGTTGGATTGTTGGAAGGGTAGGCGGTGTTATTAAACAGCACTCTCGTGTGGGTCAAGAGCAGAAGTTAGCCATGGAAATGGCTGTCCAAGATATTTATAACCAGTCTTCTTGCTTTAAACTGGATTTGCACATTAAAGATTCAAATGGAAGCTCAACACGAGCAGCTTCTTCTGGTATGTAACTGTTCCCGATTGCTTCCGTAACTTTGTAACCAATTTATGACTCCATGCCTCCATATTCATATATTGCCTGAATTAAATTTGGAGCACCATAGGTTCTTAGTTTTCCACATTTTAATTAAATTAAAAGGGATTTGCGCCTGTGCACATGCAGTCGGACTGCACACAGAAGTCCTTAATCTTTGCTATAACTATAAGATTAATCCTTGCTATAAGATGTAGTTCATGTTACTATAATACTCATAACTCATGTTACTATAATGTTCTTGCACACCAGTAAAATGTAACTCATTATTAATATAGAACTTATGTTAAAATAAATTGTAATTCATACTATAAAAGTCAGAATTTTGTGCCGGCCGATCGCACCCTGTTGAGAAGATATTTTGTTAATATCTTTTCCTTTTCCTTGTTATCTTGTTTCCTTATGTAAGATATGTAATTTAGGTAGACTTATTCTTCAAGTAGGAAAGTGGAATATATAGTTATGATAGAATCTTAGTCAAAGTAGGAATATTGTGTATATATAGGGTTGTATCAATTGTATTTCTTCAAGGGAGTGATAATATTTTTCCCCTCACATATTTTCGGTTCTAACTTGGTATCAGAGCACGGTTTAGGTCCGGCCATGACCACCGAGGCTAGCGAAGAAAAGAAAACTATGGATGAGAGGCGATCTTCATATTTTCTTTCGAAAAGTGACAATCCAGGAATGATTCTCACCCACATTCAATTGAAGGGCGAGAATTATGAAAAATGGGCTAGGGTTTTCAAGGGATCATTGAGGGCTAAGACAAAAACAATCTTCATTGATGGAACCATTGAAAAACCCACCATGGAAGATGAATTGGAACATTGGCAAACGGTAAACTCAATGGTAGTTTCATGAATTTTTAACACCATTGAGCCAAGCCTTCGTTCTACGGTGAGTTATGTGGATGATGCGAAGACGTTATGGGACGATTTGCGGGAGAGGTTCTCGGTTGGAAACGGACCTAGGATTCAGCAATTGAAGGTGGATCTAGCAAATTGCAAACAACAGAAAGGTGAAAGTGTGGCGGCCTATTTTGGTTGCGTGAAGAAATTATGGGACGAGTTGAAAGACTTTGATGCACTCCTGACTTGTTCATGTGCGGGGTGCAGGTGTAACATTAGCACGAAGCTAGTCCAACGACGTGAAGATGAGATGGTTCATCAATTCGTTATGGGGTTTGATGCACCGAAGTTTGAGAAAGTGAAATCCTCCGTACCGAACACAGAACCTTTGCCTAATGTAAATAAGGCATACTCCATGGTTGCACGAGTAGAAAGAGTCTGAGGCAGCCTGCATGAAGATTATCCAGTGCCTGCCAGCTTGGCTGTTCAGACAGTTGTGGGATTAAGTGTGCGCACAACTGACCGCACAACTGATCGTACAAGTGGTTCGAAGATAGAGAGAAAGGAGGCGAGCAGTGATGTTTGTTCTCACTGCAAGAAAAAGGGACATGATGTAGATACATGCTATAGGCTGGTGGGGTATCCAGATTGGTGGGGAGAACAGCGTTTAAGGAACATGAAGGGACGAGGTGGAAATACTTCGGCTATGGGAAGATTCAATTCACGAGTCAACACGGTGCATACTAGCGATGAAGGAGCTGATGGGATGATAGATGATGATCGAGCTGGTTTGCTGGGGTTCACGCCTGAACAATGGACTCACTTCAAGGAGTATGTGCAGACAATTGATCGCACAACTGGGAGAATGAATGGTAAGACAAATAATGAACCTTGGCTAGTCGATAGTGGAGCTAATCGACACATAACCGGTAATATTGCTCTGTTGGAGAACGTACGATAGATTGAGGCTAACCACATAGGATTGCCCAATGGAAGATATATGATCGCCACAAAAGGAGACGTTGCCATCGGATCACGTCTGCGTTTGAGAAACGTTTTATATGCTCCCACGTTCAACTGCAATCTTTTAATTCTATTGAAATTTTTTATTTAATTCATTGTGATATTTGGGGTGATTACCGAAAGCCTGCAATGTGTTGAGCCGTTCCTTTTCCTTGTTATCTTGTTTCCTTATGTAAGATATGTAATTTAGGTAGACTTATTCTTCAAGTAGGAAAGTAGAATATATAGTTATGATAGAATCCTAGTCAAAGTAGGAATATTGTGTATATATAGGATTGTATCAATTGTATTTCTTCAAGGGAGTGAAATAATATTTTTCCCCTCACATATTTTCGGTTCTAACTCACCCGGATCCAAATTAAAGCTATACAATCATGTAAACTTAATAGATCATGTGGCATTCCTTGGGGTCAGTTAGGGACTGTTATGCACTGCCTACATTTTTACAACCTCCTTCCCAAAATGAAGATTAATTTCTGTTCTTAATCAAGATATCAATAAATATTCATTTTTGGGACGGAGAGAGAGCATATGAATGGTGTGCCAAACAGTTTCATTTGTTTCAGATGCTTACTTGCCAACTAATTTCATGTTCCCAAACCAAAGTATGTTTTATCTATTTCAGGTTCAGGAATTCAGGGCTTAATCGAGTTTTATTATCTACTGCAGTTATGGAACTTGTGGAGGAAAATCAAGTGAAGACCACCGTTTAAATAATGATGCTAGCCAAGAGAATTTGATCATGCCAAGTATATAAATGGTGGTCCGAAAGCGTGTGCCTTTTAGGGAACAAAGTGTTTCCTTAATTTCGAATCAATTTCAATTAAGTAAGTTGATTTTGGGACTTTCATGGAAAGATTTATATTGTTCTATTGTGAAAAGGACTTTAGTTTAGAAAATAAGTTGTTTTCTATTTCGAATCAAAGAGGTATTTTTGGTAAGTTGATTTTATGCTTTTATGGAAAGTTTCATAGTATCCTACTTTGAAAAGGACTTTGTAAATAGAGTAAATATCTTTTATTTATGTACATAGTTTTATATTAGGACTAACCTACTAACAATCTATTCCTTTGTGAGTGTGCTTTATGTTTCCTTGTAGAAATTGGATTCTCACATATGGAAGAGTTTGGATTCGTGAAGATCTTCTCAAAGGTGCCTATAAATACAAGAGACCAGCACAAGAGAAGACACGGCTTAAGAGATTTATTCTGAGAGACAATACTCTTTGTTCTTCACGTTTTCATTGTTTATTTTAGGTTGTGAGTGAAGGTTGTGACATACATCCGAACTCACATCTAGGTTTTCATTGAGTTCTTTGTTTTACTTCTGACTAGAATATGATCTACTTGGGAAAGGGGTACTGTTCTTGTCGTAGAAGGTGATTAGAACTCATTTAGTATTTTCGTCTTTTAGTTTTTCACTTATTCGTATTTTTGTAAGTATCAAAAGTTTTAATAGTGAAAAGTTTTTGGGCGTAAGCCTAGTTTGCTGATCTCAAGATCAGTAAGCGTATATAACCCTTGTGTTATTGGTTTTATTCCGTTTTATTCCGCTGCGTTATTGGTGGATGTGTGGACAGTTATGAGACACATTTGTACTCACATCCGTGAACTGTTGAGTTGTTTTAAGCTTCCTAGCTACACGAAACTTTCAATTGGTATCAGAGCCAACTCTCGATATATTACTGAGTGTTGATCCAGAAAGTATAGTCATTATGGAATGCCAAAATCACCAAAACATGCCTCCTGTCATGGATGACACCAATTATTCTCTTTGGAAGTCGAAGATGCGAAATTACATCAAAGGCATTGATGAAAGGGCTTGGATGTGTATCCTTGTTGCATAGCAACCTCCTACTGTGGAGAAGAAGCCGGCTTCTGGTGTTGGTGAGTCTATTTTTGAAAGAAAATCTGAAGATCAATGAACTCTTGAAGAAATACATTTGGCTAACTATAATTCTAAAGCAATGGGTGCTATTTCCAGCCATGTTTCTGGGAATATGTACAAGCTTATCACTAATGAGAGTGTAGCCAAAGCTGCTTAGGATATCCTGCAATCACAATGTGAGGGTGCACCAAGTGTAAAAGCTATTAGGCTTAGGATTTTAATGGATAGGTTTGAGATCCTTCGAATGGAAGAATCAGAGGACATTGTATCATATGCTGCTAAGATTCATGAGATTTCAAATGAGTGTACAATTCTAGGAGAATCAATCTCCAATGCAAGACTTGTGAGTAAGATTTTGAGGACCTTACCTGAGAGGTTCAACATAAAAGTAGCTGTGATTGAGGAAACAAATGACACCAATACCGTAGGTCTAGACAAGATAGTTGGTATCTTAACTGTGTTTGAGCTCAATCTTGAGGCTCATAAAAAGAACAAATCTCTTAGTCTTGCTCTCAAAAGTGCTGCTGCTCTTCCAAAAGAGCTTGTGGAACTATCCTCAGAGATTGACAAATCAAATCTTGAAGAAGAGGATGTGGTCTTTATTTCGAAAAAATTCAGTTCCATACTGAAAAATAAAAGGATGAGTAAGTTCCCAAACAGACCTACCCCCAGTGCTACTGAAAAGCCAAAACCTAGCACTGATACTGGATTCAAGAAACCAAGCTTTGACAATAAAAAATCCTCTGAGTCTGTTCAATGTAGGGCATGTCGTGGCTTTAGTCACTATGCTAATGAGTGTGCTAACACACTTAAAAAGAAGGGAATGAGCTTAACAGCTACCCTTAGTGACAGTGAGGATGAAGATGAAGTGGCTAACATGTCTATTATCAATTGCCATTCTGTGTTTAATGCCTTTTATGCAGATATAGAAGATGGAGTTCCTGAAAAATCCTTGGATGTGGTCTCAGATGTGAACACATCTGGTGTCACATCTGACCTAATGCTGAACTGTTTCACAGTAAAAGGAGATTCTGAAGATGAAGATAGGGACATTCCCTATGAGGAACTATTTGCAACATACAAGGAGTTGCATACAGATTGGATGAAGAGAATGGACAAAATTCAGGTACTTGCTAAGGTAAACAAATCTCTTTCTGAAAAATTAGCTGCGTGTGAAAATGAAAAAGCCATACTTTCAAAGGAGAATGATGTTCAAAAAGATACTATTGCCAAACTTGAAGTCCTTGTGACCAAGAGAGAAGTTGAACTTGAAAAATTCAAAAATGAATGTGAGAAAGCTGAGAGTACATTTACCAAGTTGAACAAAAGTAAAATGAAACTTGATGAAGCTATTTCTATAGGTCAGCTTAACAAAACTGGTCTGGACTTTGAAAAAGGTAATTTTGTAAAGGGGGATGTGAGGCTTCTACTTCAAAAGGTGTGAAAAAACCAATTTTTAGAGAAAAATTCTTTTTGAGTGAGAAAAGATCAAGGAAGAGGCACTACATCTGCCACTATTGCCTTGCTCCTGGTCACATTAGACCCTTCTGTTACAAACTCAAGGCTGACAAAAAGTCTGGTTACTTCAATCTGCCTCAGATATGTGAGAAGATGTATGCACATCCGAACACACATCCTGGTAATCTGAGACCTCTGCAACCCAAAAGAAAGTCAGCAAAACAGCCGTGGCCAAACCAAGTGCCACCTGCAATGTTGTTTACTCTTCCCTCAAGAGTACTGTCTCTGGCTCTTGGTATTTTGATAGTGGGTGCTCTAGGCACATGACTGGGAACCAAGATGTTCTCCTTGACTATGAATTAATTAGTGGGGGGAAAGTGAACTTTGGTGGAGGTGCTCAAGGAAAGATTGTTGGGAAAGGAACCCTAGATGTCAAGGGTCTCCCAAAATTGCACAATGTGTACCATGTGGAAGGCTTGAAAGCCAACCTGATAAGCATCAGTCAACTGTGTGATGATGACCTTTATGTGAAGTTTGATAAACACTTGTGTGAAGTGTTTGATAAAGACAATAAATGTGTGTTTACTGGTCCTAGATCTGCTGACAATTGTTACCAATTTGGTGACAATCTGTCTTGCCTAAGCTCAAAAGCTAATGATGTCAATCTGTGGCATCAAAAATTAGGGCATGCTAGCTGTAGAACTCTGGAAGAACTTCAAAGGTTTGAAGCTATTAAAGACCTCCCTAAACTGAACTTCAAGAACCCTGATGTCTGTGGTTCATGTCAAAAGGAAAAACAAACAAAAGCATCACATAAAAAGGTCCAACAATGCTCCACATCTAGGTGTTTGGAGCTGATTCATACTGATTTGATGGGACCTATTGAAGTAGAAAGCTTTGGTAGGAAAAAGTATGCCTTTGTGTGTGTTGATGATTATTCTAGGTACACTTGGGTAATGTTCTTAAGAGAAAAATCTGAAACAATTGGAGAATTCAAGAATTGGTACAAGAGGGCAAAATGGGAAAGGGACAAAACAGTGAGGGCAAAATGGGAATTTCGGCCAATGCTACTGTTCATACAACTGTTCACAAGGCAGGTTCCATTTATACTATAGATTGTTTTGTGTAATACATAATGTTAAATATTTTATATAATTATTTAGAAGAGTATTTAGATAAAAAAAAAAAATTGAAGCTATAAATAATGTTTTTTCTTTTGAAAAAATTATATTTATTACATTAATAAATATATATAATAATCATATTAACATCCAAAGTAAAAAAAAAAGTTAGTGACTAACATGAAAAAAAATCAATAAGCGAGGGACCTATTTTGAATAAACCTTTTAATGTTAATAGAAATTGAACTAACTAAGATACCCCTTAAATAAATTGAATTATTTAACGGGGGTGGGGTGGGGGGAGGCTGACGGTGTTAGTAATAGTGACTATTGACACAAAAATAAATGAGTTGAATTTGTTATTTGCAACGTAAATGAATTTAGTGGTCAAACCCACATAACGTGTACTCCCTCCGTCCCGGTTCACTTGGCACCAACTTTTTGGGTGTAGGAATTAAGGAAAAGTGATGTAAGAAAGAGAAAAAGTTAAATGTTGTGAGTATGAAGAATTAAATAGGAGAGAGAATGAGTGGGAGGAATAGTTAGGAGAGAGAATGTTGTGAGTGTAAAAGTGAAGTAGGAGAGAGAATGAGTGGAGGGAATAGTGAATATTCTTTTCCATTTTGGGCGATCTTAGGAAGTGAAGTGGGACTGACACGAAATAGAAAGTAATCTTGATGAAGTGGGACGGAGGGAGTATAGTTGAATGATTTTTGATGCACTTTTTCCTCATTATTATTACTCTTTTTAAAAAAAATTGAACAATTTATGCAGAGAGAGATGCTTTATACATTAAAATCTTCACCCATTTCATGACCACCAGTTTTCTTTGTTCCAAAGTCAAAAAGTACAATATTTCGTTAAGGTTAAAGGGGTGACTGGGGATTTTTTTTTTTTTTATATAAATCATCGTGAAGTTTATTATATGTGAAATTGTCATCTTGTACTCTATTTTTTATGCCAAGAAAAGGAAATATATTAAGCAAAAGAGATTTAAAGTGACAACCATAGTATCAAGTCCAAAAGTACCAACCACACGATCCTGAGTAAATCCCCTAGCAATAGCACAACCCCACCCCCCACCCCCCCACAAACAAACTATTGTACACAAAAGTGTTAGCAAAAATTGCAATTACAGAAAAAAAGAAATTACAAATAAAATTACAGAACAGAAGTAATTAAACTGGAACAGAGATAAGATGACAGTAACAAATTGGTTGTGCACGAGCCCTGATGAATCAGTCTCCTTAAGACTTATTCGTCCCCTCACCACACAATAGCGCTGGAGGCCACTTGGACGCGAGTCTCCCGAGTGATAGAACGTGCGGACCGGGGGCACTTTGCACCTAAAGTTCTCGGCGAATTGACAAGGTGCCTAGACAAGCATCACCACAATGCAAGATGCAAGGAGGCCAAACGAAGATTGAACAATATGCAAAGAAAGAGAGAGCGAGAGCAGGTAGAAAAATTGGTGTGTAAAATGGTTTGTGAAGACTCCATTTTATAGCTGCCTTGAATCGAAACTGCCAATCAACCATAATCACGAAATTATTACATTAATAATTTCGTATTTAATTTTGATACGGCGGTTACAAGGAGGAAATTAAAATCGAAAATTATTGCAGTCATAATTTCGACATTAACTCCGTTTCAGTTACAATGGGTTAATGGGAGTAAATTAAATTTTGAAATAAAAAATTCAAAATTTTAGCAAAAGGTGGGCTTGCGCGAATAGGCCATTTCGGAGCTACATTCGTGTCCGCAGGACGCGTACGCACATGAGTTCGGTAGCTCCACGCCTATTTTGAACCATGATTTGCACCCCCCTTGCGCACCCGTGCGCGAGAGAGAACCTCTATGCCACACACAATTACTTCTTACATAAAGTGTAGTAGTATTTAAACTATCTAACTTTCACATTCCCATTCCATGTGGGATATCTTCTTTTTCCCACTTTCAACCCATCATCTTTGAGCCTTAATATTTCATTCATCCATCAACCATCTTGGACAAATAAATATTCGATTTTAATGTTCTCATGGAGTAGAATACAAATCCATAATCAATTTGGTCATTTAACAAATAACCCATTTAGGAAATAATCTCAAATTTCCTTCACACCCACTATTTTTTCCAACAATCCCCCACATGAAGGAAATAATGAGGAAATGGTGATAAAGTCCGACAGTTGACACCTGCATAGGATAGGTAGGGGTTTGCCCTTTGAACCTTCCCTTGTAAAATATATTTACTCTACTCGCTAATCAGTAGACACGATGTCCTTGAACTGCTCAAATTATTGTGTGTAGCCGATCATATACTTTACACAGTATCTCCCTAACACACTTCAATTCTCATGACTATGTTCATTCACGGCCCCGAACATAATGCCTCGGTTCTCGTGAGAGGGCCTAAGAATTGAGCCTCACACAATTCTCCTCGAAGCGGCCACACTTCTCTCTCACATAGGTGATTCTTATTATTAACCCGTATTATCCCGCTCGACTTTTCGAAGCGTAAGAATCATTAAAAGCTAGAAGCTTAACCTTTTCCTTTCGGGATGTCACTTAAGGAATGGGTTTGGGGATGATTTTCCCCACGCGACACTACAAGTCTTTTAACAAGCTTAGGTTGTCCCTTTGAAAACCTAGATCTTGGGATCTCCAAATAACTAGGTGGGGTTTTCCGCCGCGTTTAACTTCTAAAGAGGCTTTAGTCCCATTCCTAATGTCAAACGTTCAACTACCTCTTTGTTAACCCTTTTGTTAACGGATCCGCTAAATTATCCTTTGACTTCACATAGTCAATAGATATGGTACCGCTGGAGAGTAGTTGTCTTATGGTATTATGCCTACGACGTATATGTTTAGACTACCATTACACACATTGCTATATGTCTTTTCAATCATAAATTGACTTTAGCAATATACCATCTTGCTAACAAGATTTTATCCATTTGATAATTGTTAACTCGTATTCAGCTAATGAATTGTTTAACCACGAGTCCATTAGTTTTCCTTGAATTTGAATCAACGAATCAAATTGACTAAAATTTTCCTTAGTTAACATATCGTTTTTGGATTTAATAAATAAAGTGACGTAGCCACTCTTGTTTAAATCCACACAATCAAACCTTTGATGTCCTCTTTGTACTTGTCTCAAGTCATACAATGACTTTACAAACTAGCACATTTTCTTCTAAGGTTCCATTTCTTGAATCATTTCAATACTTTGATCTATTTCATTCAAAGTATCATTTATTCACTTTCATGAATTTGACATCAATACTTGATTTCCATTGATTTTATTTTCTTTTGATTTTTATATATATTCAAACTTATTGAATCATATATAACAAACCAATATGCACAATTTGAAACACAATCCACCATTTTGTAATCAAATTCAATTTCTTTGGTAATTGGACTTGCTACTTTGCGAAACACCTCACATTCACAAGTGTACGTAGGCCTACATTTCCATACTTCATATGGACATCTTATTATTTTCTTGGGGAAACCTTTTCAACAGGTAATTATTTTTCAAAGTATACTCACCCCCACATTTTCGGAGTAGTCCCAAAATTAGCAATAATGCCAATATTCATTATTAACATCATTTGATCATGGTGTACATTGTGGACACTTTGTTTTATTGCTCATATACAACAAACCCCTCGGGTTGTTCTATGTAAATTTTCTCTTCTAAATCGACATTTAGAAAGGTTATTTACATCCATTTGATGTATTTCAAATTCTGCAATGCATCAATTGCAAATACAATCTTTACTCTCGTGACGAGAGAATAAGTATGAACAACAAGGTCTTCATTTCCTTGTAATCCTCAATTACAAATCTAGCCTTGTATTCATTGATTGTTCCATCGGTCTTCATTTCCTTTTTGAAAATTCACTTATATGCTAGTGATTTACTACTCGAAAGTAAATCCACTAGTTTTCATGTGTGATTTTCCAAGATGGAATCAATCTCACTTTTAATGGTCTCTTTCCACAAAGATCCTTCCAAAGAGCTCAATGTCTTTATAACTTTGTGATTCATTTTCTAGCATGGAGGGTAGAAAATTCAGGCCATAGAATTTTCTTATCCTACCTCATTTGCTATGTCGAGGTCATGCCTCTCCTTTATCATTCCTCATGATAAGTTTCTTCTTCTTCTATTGAATCATGAATCCGTTTAAATGAGTTTTCCCCATCTCTTAATTTATACGGAAACATATTCTTAAAGAAAGAAGCGCTTCATGATTCTATTATTGAATCTTGAATTCATACACAAGAATTCTATAATCACAACTATTGTAAGCATACCCAATCATATGCAAGCAATAGTATTTAGTGTAACATATACACAAACCACATTTAGTTGTGTTTTATCACTACCTCTTTATTAAGTTGTTTTCCAACTTTTTCTTTAAAGAGATAAGATTCAACATTTTTCTTTTTAGCAAGAAAAATTAAAGGTAAAACTTACATTTTACCATCATCTATGTGAATAATATTCACATCTCAATATTGATCACTTGATCAATATTCACATCTCAAGAATCAATATGCCTTGATTATAACTTCAAGCACGTATATGATGAGTCTTGTTTTTATCTATTTTGACCATATAACGAGATTCAATCTCATTATTGATCACTTGAACACCCTTCCGTTTCATGAATGACATCACAGCTTGTCTTTCAAGACACAAGGTATATGTTCAACTTTTCAAACAAGTTTGACTTTTTACACACGTTTGACTTTTCAAACGATTTTGACATTTCAAACAAGTTTGACCAACTTTGTTTTTGTATTAAGCATTTCGGCATGCTTCATCACATTTTCTTTCGCCACAAGAAATGTTAGACAACTTTTTCTCCAAAGTTCTATTCTCTTTTCCAACACAAAGACGAATAGCACACGCCTCAACATTCATTTCCATTCATTATGTTTGAGGTGATTTTAAAATATTTTCAAGTGAAAAGCAATTTCTCAATTATTGTCATCACTTGAGAATTTTACTAAACACCATCCATTCAACATGGTTTTTATGGAATACTATTTCCACTTCTTCCATATGATTTTTATTTCATTTATGGAGTCCACTATTTAAAATCAAGGAAGCGAATTACGATGATTTTCCAATGCACCCGCATTCTCGATTTTATATTTATAGTCCAATGACTCCTACAAATGTTTTGCAATTTTCTTCGTACTATATATACTATTTATAATGAATCCGACAATTCATTAAGTATATAGTTCTGATAAAGAAAATTCACATGCTTCAACCGCACTCACGGCTTGAACATCCATCACATTTTCACCCAACTTTGTAGGATCTTCCAAAAGAAACCTCTCTAAGTTCAAGGTGGTCAAGTAGAACATATTTTGTTGCCATCACTTAAAGTCAAGGCCAACAAAATTTTCTAACTTTTCACTATGGTGATCCGAAAACTTGGAACAACCACATTCCATTAGAAATTTGTCTCTACACAAATCAACCATTGGCTTTAATTTTTAACAATTATAAGTTTGTTGTTAAAAATATAACTCTCTAAATTAATTAGAGAATTAACTCCAAGAATAAATTGCTAATTCAATAGAAGAATTAACACAATTTATTTCTTATAACCACTCATATTTATAAACCTCTAAATTTCTTAATGAAATTATAATTGAAGGTTAATTATTTCAAAACTTTAAAGGTCTCATCTTGGAGCACCTCTATATTAGAGAAAAATCACATTCTCATTTACAAAATACACAATTTATTTTAGAAGTTCTCATTCTAAATATTTTGTGTTATTTGTCATCATCAACAACAATAAAATTTAACAACTTCCTTCAAGAAGTCTTATTGTTTTTATCTTTATGACATTAGTCACATATTCTCCCAATAGGTTTTAACAACTTCTTTAAAGAAGCCCTATGGTTTTAGTTCTTGTAACATTTTTCAATGTTCACAACAATAGAATTCAACAACTTCTTTCAAGAAGCTCTATTGTTTTTATCTTTGTGACTTTTGTCACTATTAACAATAATAGGATTTAACAACTTCTTTCATTTCAAGAAGCCCTATTATGTTAACCTTTGTGACCTTTGTCACCAATGCAACTAATAGGTTTTAACAACTTCTCGTAAGAAGACCTATTATCTTTGTCACCTAAACGTTAAAGACTTAATCTTCCAACGTTCTTAGTTTCAATGAACTTTCTAATCTCTTTACATGATGTATAACCACTACATGAGGCTTAGCCACACTTGGTTTATACAATCATTGTAACATAGTTGATGTCACGGAGCATCAATCTTTCCATCTTTATTAATCTCATTAAACAGAAATTAAAAAAAATGTTTTAGTTCACAAAACTGCTCTGGTCCGAAATTTTTATCTTCACTTTCACATTATAGATTCCAATCTCCACCGTTCAGAATCTTCTCCTATGAGTCGTGAACATACACACCAAATTTCAGCTTGATCCAACGGTTAAAGAATTGGGAATTGCAATTTTACCACAGCTGGTCATTGCAAAACCTTGCTGAAATTTTCTTCCATCCGTCTCTTCCATCGTATTTCTCAAATCTGTAATCCTTTCTCAAAAAGGCGAATAAGTCTTAAGATTGTTAGCAAAAATTGCAATTACAGAAAAAAAGAAATTACAAATAAAATTACAGAACAGAAGTAATTAAACTGGAACAGAGATAAGATGACAGTAACAAATTGGTTGTGCACGAGCCCTGATGAATCAGTCTCCTTAAGACTTATTCGTCCCCTCACCAATAGCGCTTGAGGCTGCCTTGGACGCGAGTCTCCCAGGATAGAACGTGCGGACCAGGGGCACTTTGCACCTAAAGTTCTCGGCGAATTGACAGTGTGCCTAGACAGTATCACCACAATGCAGTATGCAAGGAGGCCAAACGAAGATTGAACAATATGCAAAGAAAGAGAGAGCGAGAGCAAGCAGGTAGAAAAATTGGTGTGTAAAATGGTTTGTGAAGACTCCATTTTATAGCTGCCTTGAATCGAAACTGCCAATCAACCATAATCACGAAATTATTACATTAATAATTTCGTATTTAATTTTGATACGGCGGTTACAAGGAGGAAATTAAAATCGAAAATTATTGCAGTCATAATTTCGACATTAACTCCGTTTCAGTTACAATGGGTTAATGGGAGTAAATTAAATTTTGAAATAAAAAATTCAAAATTTTAGCAAAAGGTGGGCTTGCGCGAATAGGCCATTTCGGAGCTACATTCGTGTCCGCAGGACGCGTACGCACATGAGTTCGGTAGCTCCACGCCTATTTTGAACCATGATTTGCACCCCCCTTGCGCACCCGTGCGCGAGAGAGAACCTCTATGCCACACACAATTACTTCTTACATAAAGTGTAGTAGTATTTAAACTATCTAACTTTCACATTCCCATTCCATGTGGGATATCTTCTTTTTCCCACTTTCAACCCATCATCTTTGAGCCTTAATATTTCATTCATCCATCAACCATCTTGGACAAATAAATATTCGATTTTAATGTTCTCATGGAGTAGAATACAAATCCATAATCAATTTGGTCATTTAACAAATAACCCATTTAGGAAATAATCTCAAATTTCCTTCACACCCACTATTTTTTCCAACAAAAAGGAGGGGGAACAACAAAATTATCTCCATTGAAGTGGTTGTTTGTTGCTTCAGCTCAGGGGCGGAGCCAGGGGGGCTGAGTGGGCACTTCCCCCCCCCCCCCTCCTCCCCCAGCGGTGAAAGTGCAGTGGAAATATTTTTTTTTGCCCCCCCCCCATATTTTTTTGTTATATATAATTAACTTCAAGATTAACACTAGTGAGTGGTGCGGTTCAGCACAAGATTTTGGGAGAAACTAGTTTCTCCTTAAGTTATAGAAAGTCCTGTTTTATAAACTGTTCCTAAATATTCGCTAACTACTTGCAAGTAGAAAAAAAGTGAACTTTTTATAATTTATGAAGAAACTAGTTTCTCCCAAAACTTGCTCGCGGTTCAGTGGTAGAAGGGGTGAAGTTAAAGCTTTTTGTGTTTTCTTTCAAATCCATGTTCGAGCCCTGCTACCTACATTTTCAATTAATTTTATTTGTCCTCCATCTTTGCTATTCTCTCTCTCTCTCCATTTCTTTCTCTTAACAGTTTTGTTTTTCTCTTTCTCCTAATTTTCTCACATTTTTTCAATCTTAATTAATTAGTTAGGCTTTTCCAATTTTTTTTTGTTTTTGGTCTTTCTTCCTATTATCCCAAGTTTAATTAGCAAATTTGAATTTCTTTTTTGTACGAGTAATATATTTTTGTGATATCCCCATCCCACATCGGAAATATGTGGGAATTTAGTGTGATATATAGAAGGCTCATGCACTACTACTAAGCATCAAATCATCCATTGGACTTTTGGAGGCCTGTGATGGGTTGTGGTTGACCCAAATGAGGAGATGCTTAGTGGGCCAGTGTGTGGTGCCTACGTAGCGGGTCGGGCTACGGGCTCGGGTTGTTACAATTTTAATAAATTGTTTGCGTTAAATACTTCAACATTATTTCAATCGTTCTTTGAATTATTTACTTTTATCATTTTTGTTAACTTTCATAATTCTTTACATTTTTAACTAAAATACATTTTATTTCATGGATCCGACCCATTTTTACTTGTCCGACCCGATTTTTTTTTTTTTCGGGGGAGCTGCCCTCGAACCCCCATGTAATCTTGCCCCCCCCCCCCCCTCGGGCAATTCCTGGCTCCGCCCCTTCTACAGCTTTAGAGAGGTTGTCGGCAACCATGTTTCCTCCCCGGTGCTCAAAAAAGAACCAAACACGAGCAAACTTTATGAAGAACTGTTTACAGTCCGCTACGAGGCCTTGAAGATGTGGAAGGGGAGGGGGTTCATGCACAAAATGTTGAAAGCCACTGTGAGTCAGTTTCCACATTAAGGGTGGTGATATTATGCGGTCAACTCTGCTATCATATTGGAAGTAAAACCATAAATAAACCAATGGTCTCCTGGCCGAGTGGTATCATTGCCGGCCTCCGAGTGGTATCATTGTCGGCCTCCCTACGGGGAGGTCTTGGGTTCGATCCCCCCCGGGGATCTTTGTGGGTTTAATTCTGCCATGCGTTTCAGGACCTCAGTGTGGGGAGTTCAACCATATCCCGCGATTTACCTCCCCCAGCACTCTGAGGGGCCAGAGCCTAGGGGTCCAGGATTAGTCCGGCGTAAGTTCGGAACCTGGGTATAAAAAAAAAAAAAAGTAAAACCATAAATATTTTGATTTAATGGTGAAAACCCCTCCTCCATTTGGGCCCCAAACAGGAGTATCATGACATGAAAGGGGAATAGTGGGCCATGGAAAAGCTTGTAGTTTGTGTGCCAACTTGTGGAAAATTGGTCTCTTGGCTTTCTGCTAAGAGGATAGGGAAACAACCAGAAAGAGATTTTGCTCCCATCACCCACTTGCATTTGAGCGATGTTTCCAAACCCCCTGAAGAGTTTGCAGTGGGAGAACGAAAGAGTTTTCGAAGTAGTATTTCGTTTCATAAACCGAGCCCAAAGGATTTGTAAAAAGATGCCAAGAAGGAACAAGACCGCCTGAGTAGGGTGGGTGATAGCTATGGAGGATCCTCTGGTTGACCGTTAATAACGGTGGGAAAGCTAACTGTGAAACACATTGCATGATACAGTTTATCCAGAGACGGGGAGAGTGATAGATAGCTATTGGGAATTATGAAATTCATGTCCAATTTACTTATTCGATTAAAGGGAGGGAGTTACATAATAAAAAGACCTCACAAATTCAACAAACTCATCTGAGTAATTTTAATTCCACACATTATACTTTTGATATTCTATATCTTCCTTGCAACTAAAATAAAATCCATCAGTCTCTATATGCCAAAAAACATGACCACCACACTTGCCTTCTAGGTTCTTCGATTTATTGAAAACATCAAAAACAGCTTGTTTTGTATCCCAATAAAAATGTGCAAACCAAAGAGTACCTTTAAATAAAGCGTCACAAAAACTCCAACTATAACTCTCATTGCGATTGAGGGTATGCATGCCATGATCTTTACTTGAATGTAAATGAAATGAAATAGTTGCTGGAATATCATTTTGTATCTTGACCGTCCATATGTCACCAAAACAACCACAAGTTGTCCGGCAAACAAGACAAAGTACAACGATGAAGAAAATAAGAGGATTTATTATTTTCATTGAACGACTCATGTTTTGTTTGTAAAATGAGTTGTGGCTTGATTTTCAAGTGTTGTTTTCTTCATTACAAACAAAAAATTAAAATATATGATAAGTAATAAAATTATAACTAAAACAGAAAATATTTTCTTTCTTACGATGACAGTGAACTTCCCAAATTTTTTGGTTCTTTCTATAATTTAAGTGATTCGATATGATTTATTATTTATATATATTTTAAAACCTTGCTTATAAAATTGTGATTTTGTCCATCTTTTTATTATTCTCAATTATACTAATATAGAAACATGATTTGTTTCAAAAGGCCAGCTGGGCATTAAGATATACTCCCTCCGTCCCGTTCGAAAGGGCATAAATTTTCTTTTTGGGCGTCCCATTTAAAAGGGCACAATCCCAAAAAGGAATATTTTAATTATTTTTATACTCTTCCTACCTCACTCATTCTCTCTCCTACTTTACTTTTACACTCACAACATTCTCTCTCCTAACTATTCCTCCCACTCATTCTCTCTCCTATTTAATTTTTCATACTCACAACATTTAATTTTTTTCTCTTTCTTACATCACTTTCTTTATTCATTTCTTAATTTCCTTGTTAGGAGGCAAAATTTCCCTTTCGGGCGGGACGGAGGGAGTACTGATATAGCACAAGTATTGGTGCAACAGGATTCTTAAACAATTAGGATTAAAGTTTTGTTTCCTTTTTCAATTAGAAATTATTGGTGCAACAGGATTCTTAAATAATTAGGATTGAAGTTTTGTTTCCTTTTTCAATTAGGATTTTAATTCCATTTTAATTAGATTTTTCAGCTTTCCTAGGTAGTATAAATACTTTCTTTGTTATTATTTACAAACAACTTTATTATTATCAATTTACGATTGCTTAGCAATTTGGGTTTTCAACCTTTAAGTCTTAATTGGCTTGCAGAAGAGAGCTGATTGATTTCTTATTAAATCCTTTGTTCGTGGATTCGAATTAAGGTCGAACGTTCCCTTGAATTGTTTGTTTAGCTTGTTGATTTCCACTGCGTTTACATCAATTTGTATCAGAGCATGAGCAATCCTTGGACGATGGCCGGCAACAATGGAGGAAACAATGATACACAATCCATCCTAGCACAACTAGCCGCCAATTTGATAGCAATGCAAGAAGATCAGCGTAGAGATCATGCAGAGCTCATAGCGGCGTTGGGTCGTTTAGAGGTTGGTATTGCTGGTGTCAACCAAAGGCATAGGGCAGGTCTTGAAGAATACGCTGTAGGACGCGAGGACATTCCCCATCGTGTTCCGCAGGCCGGAGGAGATAGAGATAATCGTAGGAGAGAAGGTAATCATGTTCCTGAGCAATTGCCTAAAATCAAGGCCGATTTACCTTTCTTTACTAGCGAATTGGATATGATTGAATTTTCTGATTGGCTTGAGGAGGTTGAGAAGTATTTCACTTTGATGATTATTCCTGAGGATAGAAAAGTACCATATGTGGCGTATAAATTGTGTGGTGGTGCTTCTGCATGGTGGAAGCAATTATCTAATCAATTGCGCCGCGAGTTTAGATAGCCAATTACTATATGGCCACATATGAGAATGGCCTTGCGTCAACGTTTCTTACCCAAAAATTATTCCTGTGAGGACCCCGACCCGGAACCTACACGTCCCGAGTTGGAGCGTCCTCAAACTAACCCAAATATCACTAAACTTTTAAACTTTTAATTAAACTTTCAACTAAAAACATCATTAACATGTTCATTTCAAAATAACTCCACTCCTCTCCACTTGGAAGGAGGAGTTGACCAACTTTGAAACATTCACCTGTTTAGTTACAAAAGATATTGGTTTTAACGTAGAAAAATAAAGTTTATAATTACAAACTCCCAAAAGGAATTATAACAAAATATTTTCTACGCCAACCTAACATACCCCGACAATACCCAAAAGCTCATTTCCAAACTCCTTTCCGTCCTTACTTGGCCGGTCCTCCTGTCTCGGGATCTAAAAACATTAAAGGGAGAGGGTGAGAATAAATCTCAGCAAGCTATTATGGATGCAACAATATGCCAAATAAATGCAACATATAACAAGTCGCACATAACACATTGGGAAAGCTATAAACACATTCCATTACCTTGGTTTACCTTTTCCCGTCTCGAACAAAGAGTCGTACAACATTGGGTATAATCATACTCCAATCTTACAAATAGCTTAAGCAATACTCACGTCTTATAAGACCCGTTTTTCAGGGAACCAAATAAGACAGTAGCAACTCTGTAAGGCTTTTGGCTCAATACAGATGCTATACCCCATCCTGTGGCCACAGGAGGGGACGGCCACATATATAACATAATCCGATCACATTAGGTCACACTTCCATAATTGATCGTATTATGTTATACCCCCAATGTCAGCTGACTCACACATTATCAAGCACATAATAGATACTTGAATAAATCCACAAAGGGAATAAACAACATAGCAACATGGTAAAATATACTCATGCTCAACCAACATCATAGTGCAACATTTCTTTAACACACTATGCATAAATAAGCAATATAGTCACATGGTAAAATATACTCATGTTCAACCAACATCATAGTGCAACATTTAATTAATACACTATGCATATAACTATCAATGAATATGGAATCAAGTAATGTAATAAGGTATCATTAACCAACCCTACAAAATCAATATACAACAATACATGGCCTATATGAAGGTCCACGCTCAATTTACCAAGTGGAAGTCACATTTGATAAGTGGTCAAACAAGATTGCCAAACGATTCCTGGGTCGGATTTAAACTGCTTCCGTAGTTCCATTTAAACCCATTTAAGGTGTCATTAAGTGGCCCAAATATTTTACTTTAACCTCGGTTAAAAGGATTAATTTGTATCCCGGGGAGGTTAGATTCTACTACCTTATCATGGTTAGGGATCAAGCTAAGAAGTCGCTGGGAGAAATCACGAGAAAGGAAAGTGGAGAAAAATTTACTGCTGGGGGAGCACCAGCTCCCAAAAAGAGGGAGCACACTGCTCCCAAGACACCAAATTACGTATTCGGTTTCTGCCGTATGGGGAGCGCCCGCTCCCAATAAAAGGGAGCACCCGCTCCCAAAGTAGCCAAGTTTGACACAAGTTTTCGGGAAGGAGGGAGCGCCCGCTCCCAAAAGGGGGAGCCCCCGCTCCCAATACACAAAGAAGAACTCTAATTCCCTATTTCAAGAAAATCCAAAAATCCACCCCAAGCTTTCTCTAAATTGTGAACATAAAGAGGTTGCCTAACATCACCAATATCATACTTAAGCATTCCTAATCACATAAGATAGCTTTAATCTTTTTAATTCTTGGTTGTTTTACTCATTAAACTATCCATTTCATCTTTAACCTTTCTATTCCCATTTAAACCATTCTCTTGCTTCTTTGTCAACTTCCATATACCTAAACCTTACATCTAGGTCATTAAACATTTCTCTACACCAAGAAAGGTTCCCAACACTCAACCAACAATATAATAACAATAACAACATCCAATAGTTCATGAACATTTAATGAAGGGAAAGTCATAATAACTCACCTTTGCCAATGCAAGAGAAAATGATGATTTCCTAGGCTTGATCAATTCCTTGAGATGAACTACTCACCAAAGGACACTTAGATTTGAATTTGGTTGAGAATTGAATCTTGGTAGGAGCTCTTGAATTGGAAGGCTTTCACAATGCTTCCATGGAGAAAGTATAAGAGGAAGAATGAAGAAAGATGAGGAGGAAAAAGAGTGTGGGAGGAGATAAGAGGGAGTAGGGGAAAAAGTGAAGGGAAGTATGGGGAGGTTATGGGGGTGTTGACTATTGAGCCAAGAAGGAGGGAATTAGGAGAAAAGAAAATGGCCCCCCCTTTCTCCCTACTCAAACTAAGGCTTTCACCTTAATAATTAATTCCAACCCAAAAATCATTTACCTACCCATTTTAACCTCCCTCTACTATTTATTCATTTCCTATCATTATATTTTCCCAATGCTTTATTTATTTCTATTTTTATATCTTTCCTAGAACATTAATTTATTACCCTATCATTTATCCTAACATATGAAATCAAGTATATAAAAATGGACATATAATAATAACAATAATATTAAAGGCACACAATATGATATTAAAATTAGTGCCTAGGGTTAGGGTCGTTACAATTCCCAAGTTATTTATCAAAAAAAATTGGAATGCAAACAAGGTGCTAGAACAGTAACTAATTCTTCGCATGAGTTCCATACTTTGTCTGCTCGTTGTGATATGGGTGAATCAGAGGTTCAACAAACTGCAAGATTCATCAATGGACTTCGATTCAATATCAAAAGTCTGGTGGAGATGCATAATATGAAATTTTTGGATGACGCAATTGAAAAGGCTATGACGGTGGAGAGACAATTTGCTTTTTTTTCTAGGACTCAATCAAATTTCAGGAATTATGGGGGTTCTTATTCTGGAAGCAAGGGTGCGATACAGGACAAGACACCAACTACTGGCTTGAAGGTGTTAGAGGAAAAGAATGAAGTTCCTGCAGTTATTCAACCTACACAAGCTAAGAAGGCCAACATTACCACTACTACAGGGCAATAAAATCCTAATCCTTACGCCAAAACTTTTGGCAGTAAGTGTTTTAAATGTGGGCAAGTAGGCCATAATTCTAAATGGTGTCCTCTTCGTAAGAGTGTTAATGTGGTGGATCATCATGATTGTGTTGATGGAGGTGATTGTCCAGAATATTGGGAGGATCCCAATGATAATGAAGAAGGTGTGGAAGATCATGGGTCATTTGTGGTTAATAGATTAATGTTGACTACCCCTAGCGAAGAGGAGGATCCTGAAAGGCACTGCATCTTTCGCACCAAAGGGAAGATTAAAGATGTTGATATTCAGATTATTGTTGACAGTGAGAGCAGTGAAAATTTGGTGTCTCGTGGTATTGTAGACAAGTTGAAGCTTGTGGTAAAACCACATCCCTCTCCTTATTCAGTTGGTTGGATCAATGCAGTCGGCAATATTAAGGTACATGAACAATGTCTTGTTCCTTTCTCTATTGGGCGATATAAGGATACTATTCTATGTGATATTATAGATATGACTGCATGCAATTTACTATTAGGTAGACCTTGGCAATTTGATCTTAATGTGGTGCACAGGTCTTAAGACTGTGAGGATTAGGTTTGACCATGGCACTGAATATGAGAACCAAATGTTTACTAATTTTTACAATTCTAAGGGAATCACACATGAGTTTTCTGCACCAATCACTCCACAGAAAATGGAATTACTAAAAGAAAGAATAGAACTTTACAAGAAATGGCTAGGGTTATGTTAAGTTCTAAAAATCTGTCCAAGAAATTTTGGGCAGAAGTTTTAAACACTGCTTGTCACATTGGCAATAGGTGTTTCTTAGGATTGGTAGCACTGTCACTCCATATCAAATCCTCCTTGGAAAGAAACCCACTGTGAAGTATTTTCATGTATTTGGGTGCATTTGCTACATTCTCAATGATAGAGAATATTTGTCCAAATGTGATTCAAAGAGTGATAAAGCAATTTTCATGGGATATTCCACAAATAGTACAGCTTACAGAGTTTTCAATCTAAAAACAAAAACCATTATGGAATCTGGAAATGTTGTTTTTGATGACTCACTTGATCTTAACCTCAAGACTGCTGAGGATGATATTTCAGGTTGCTTGCTGGACTGGAAGGATTCAGAAACAGGTGTTGGAGAACCAACAGAAACTAACAGAACTGATGAACCTGTCAAAACAGCAAAGGATGTAACCAAGGATGTGGACACATCTGCATCCACATCTGAACCCACATCTGCTCCCACATCCACTCAAAATCCTATAACTGAGGACAGTTCCTCTGAATCTGATCAGGATGATGCTCCAGAAGATAATGTGGATGGGTGTGTGGATAGATCAAGGGATATTCCCTCTAAAATCCAGAAAAACCATCCCACTTCACAAGTTGTGGGAGATGTGCATGCTCAAGTGAGAACTAGACAAAAGGACAAAGTGGACTATAGAAAGATGGCTGGTTTATGGAGTTGCTCCTCAGCATACTCCCAGGTAAGCTTTTGTTGTTTTGTTTCAAAGATTGAACCTAAGAATGTTACTGAAGCATTGAAAGATGCTGACTGGATTCTTGCTATGCAAGATGAGTTGATTCAATTTGAAAAGAATGAGGTTTGGACTCTTGTTCCTAGACCCTCTCATGTAAATGTCATAGGAACCAAATGGATTTTCAAGAACAAAACTGATGAGCAAGTGTGATGAATGTTGCCTTTTTCGCGGGAAAAATTCGATTTTTGCGTTTCTTTGAAAAACCAAATAAAACCGGAAAAAACGGAGTCGCCACGCCATTTTAATTTTGAGGGCCAAAACTTTGAAAAAAGCCCGAGATCAGAGATTTAGGTTCGGAGGTCATGTTACGCGTCGGGAAGGACGTTAGTGTGCACCCGACGCGCCTCGTAAAAACGAGTCTTCCAAGCTGAAAATCATTTGTGTGTGTGTGTGTGTGTGTGTGTTTTGGCCAAAATAAGTTGAAACTCAGAAAAGTAAAAATTGGGATATCTTTTAAGACTTTAAACTGATCCCATGATTTTTGGAGGATTTTTGGATTGAGATTTGGTACTCAAAAGACCTTTTGAAGTTGAGAGCCATTTCTGCCAGAATGAAAAAGGCAGTGGACCTTTGATTTTAAAAGGGATTCAAGGGTCTTAAAACTTCATAATCTGGATAAACTCAGAGAATGAAAGTTGTTCTAGACACCTTAAATAAAGTTTGTGCGAAGGAATTTTCCATTTTGGAGAAGATTTGAGGGGTCAAAACCTTCTGGAAACCTCAGATATGAGATCTGGATTCCCAGAAGCTGATGAACTAGCCTCTGAAAGAAAATTTGAAAAGAGGAGTTTTACTCACCCAAAAAATAAAGTAAAAATATTTCTGGAAAGCTCTGGATGTTGGCTACAAAAAGTGTTTTGTAGTCAACACCAAATTCCAAGTTCATCTGTGTCCAAAAATTAAGACCATGGACTGAGGTCTGAGAAAATTGCTACTGGACAGCAACTTCTCAAGAAAGAAAATATGATTTTAAGGGGGGTTTTGCATCCATGCTTGTCCCCATTTCCCTAGGTTTTGGTTAGTGATCACTAGACATTTTAGTGGTGAATCAACTATACCAAACCATCCTTGGGGTACATTAGGACTAAGCATTTCATTTGCTTGGGAAGGGGAATTTTATCCTTTGAAAATCAAGATTTAGTGCTTGAAAATGGTTTTTTAGGTTTTTGAAAGTGCATTTTTGCAAGTAAGCAAGAAAAGCTTTGAAAATAATGTTGATCTTTGTAGAAGATCATCCATGGAGATGGTCTTCCATGGTGATCTTCTTAGATCTAGAGAAAGAAGATGAAAGAACTACATTTTGTAGTTTGAAGATGCATGCATGGTTGAGATTTAGGGTTAGGAAGAGGAGGGTTTACCAATCTTCCTTGTGTTCTTGAGTGTTTGGCTTGAGTATATGAGTGTTTAGGGATTTAATATGAGAGTGAGTGGATGAGTATGAGTTGGGAAAGATTGGAGAGAAAAAGGTGACAATTCTTGAAGAATTCTCACTGTTTTCTCTCTATATTTCGCCAGAGGTTCGGTGCAATTGTGTTCTTCCTCCTTATTTTTGTGACTGGAGGGCTCAATTTATAGCCCTCCTGAGATGACAATCCCATCCGCGCGGACAAGTCCAGCGGCGTGCCGTTCATTAAATGCGGCTTCACTTTGGACAAGAAGAATAATCTTTTTCAAAATTCAAATTAGGCGGCCGGTTTATGTTTCCAAAAGATTGCTATATTTGGTTTTCTTCTTTTGTTTTTCTTTTTGAGATTCTTTTTAAGGTTTAACCTTAAATAACAATGCCCATTTTACCCTCACTTTGTTAGAAATGTTAGGATAGTTAGGAATTGTTAGAAATGTTATAACTTTCGTTAATTTTCTAACGAAAATTCTAACAAGCTCAAATTGGAGCACTTACAAGTAGCCCTCGGCGACGGCGCTTTCGAAGGAAGCGGGGTCGTCGATAAGAGTAAGGCTCCATATTTGGCAGATGATCGAGTGATCGGGTGGTCAACCTAGCGGTAGGCTACCTACGTATCTCCGAATGGGAATCAAGCCGTGCCGTAGTTCGGTCTTTGACCCGGAGATGATGGCGTTTTAGGTGCCTCGAACCCGATGAGCGAGTTCTACGGTCGGTTCTTGGAAAGAAACTCTCGCTGGGATAAGAGATGACCATTTTCGGTCCGATGGCTATCCGCTCTACTGGGATAGGAATGACCATTTTCGGTCTCTGGGGATGATTGCGATTTATTGTTTTCCTAGTGATAGCGTCTTAGGTGCCTCAAACCTCGAGATGGCTTTTTAGGCGCCTCGGACCTTGAAGATGGCGTTTTAGGTGCCTCGAACCTTGATGATGATGGCTTTTTAGGCGCCTCGGACCTTGAAGATGGCGTTTTAGGTGCCTCGAACCTTAATGGTGATGGCTTTTAGGCGCCTCGGACCTTGATTTGAAATGGCCTTTCGGTGGACTTCGTCTCGCCGAAGGAGAGGGTGACCGTTTTGGTCGAGGGCTGGACCTAATGATAGGCTACCTACGTATCCCTAGTGGGAATCAAGCCCTTTCGTAGTTCGAGTACTACTCGAGATTCCGTTGGCTTTTGAGATTCCGTTAATTTTGCTGGGGATTTCGTTAGCCTTTGCTGGGGAAAATCAGACGTATTTGTCTGGGGAAAATCAGACGTATTTGTCTGGGAAATCGGTCTTACGTTTGACTGTGTGGGGCAATTTTGATGAAAGATACGGGATCTCGTTATCTTTCTCGGGCACTCGGTCTTACGCTTATCACGGGGAAGATTTTGATGAAAGATACGGGATCCGTTATCTTTCTCGGGGTACTCGGTCTTACGTTTGACCGCCGGGGTAATTTTGATGAAAGATACGGGATCTCGTTATCTTTCTCGGGGCACTCGGTCTTACGTTTTTTCGCCGGGGCAATTTTGATGAAAGATACGGGATCTCGTTATCTTTCTCAGGTCACTCGGTCTTACGTTTGCGCCGGGAAGATTTTGATGAAAGATACGGGATCTCGTTACCTTTCTCGGGGCACTCGGTCTTACGTTTGGACCGCCGGGAAGATTTTGATGAAAGATACGGGATCTCGTTATCTTTCTCGGGGCACTCGGCCTTACGTTTGATCGCCGGGTAATTTTGATGAAAGATACGGATCTCGTTATCTTTCTCGGGCACTCTGCCTTACGTTTGATCGCGGGGTAATTTTGATGAAAGATACGGATCTCGTTATCTTCTCTGGCACCTTGGCCTTACGTTTGACTCGCCGGAAGATTTTGATGAAAGATACGGGATCTCGTTATCTTTCTCGGCACTCGGCCTTACGCTTCGATCACGGGGTAATTTTGATGAAAGATACGGGATCTCGTTATCTTTCTCGGGGCACTCGGCCTTACGTTTGACTGTCGGGGTAATTTTGATGAAAGATACGGGATTCTCGTTATCTTTCTCTGGTACCTTGTCTTACGTTTTATCGCTGGTAATTTTGATGAAAGATACGGGATCTCGTTATCTTTCTCGGGGCACTCGGTCTTACGTTTGATCGCCGGTAATTTTGATGAAAGATACGGGATCTCGTTATCTTTCTCGAGGCACTCGGTCTTACGTTTTATCACGCCGGGAAGATTTTGATGAAAGATACGGGATCTCGTTATCTTTCAGGTACTTGGCCTACGCTTTTACCGGGAAGATTTTGATGAAAGATACGGGATCTCGTTATCTTTCTCGGGGCACCTTGCCTTACGCTTGATCGCCGGGTAATTTTGATGAAAGATACGGGATCTCGTTATCTTTCTCGCGCACTCGGCCTTACGTTTGATCACGGGGTAATTTTGATGAAAGATACTGATCTCGTTATCTTTCTCGGGGCACTCGGCCTTACGTTTGATCACGGGGTAATTTTGATGAAAGATACGCGATCTTGTTATCTTTCTCGGGGCACTCGGTCTTACGCTTTACTGCCGGGTAATTTTGGTGAAAGATACTGGATCTCGTTATCTTTCTCGGGCACTCGGTCTTACGCTTTGACCGCCGGAAGATTTTGATGAAAGATACGGATCTCGTTATCTTTCTCGGGCACTCGGTCTTACGCTTGATCGCCGGGGTAATTTTGATGAAAGATACGGGATCTCGTTATCTTTCTCGGCACTCGGTCTTACGCTTTGATCGCCGGAAGATTTTGATGAAAGATACGGGATCTCGTTATCTTTCTCGGGGCACTCGGTCTTACGTTTGATCACGGGGTAATTTTGATGAAAGATACGGGATCTCGTTATCTTTCTCGGGGCACTCGGTCTTACGTTTGACCGGGGGTAATTTTCTTGACAAGGGGCCGACTTTGGTTAACTTTGGTTAACTTTGTCAAGTTTGGGACCGAATTGCGCAGTCCCGAAATTTTAAGGGGCAAAAGGGTCATTTTGACCCTTGCAATCCTATCCGCGCGGATAGGGATGGAAAGTCGTGGGTATTAATTAGGCCAACGCCCTTCTTCTTCCTCACCCAATTTTTGAAATTGTCGAGAGCAAGAGAGAGAAAACTGCAAAATCCGCCATTTTTGGCCATTTAAGCTTCGAAATTCTTCCGATTTCTTCGATTTTTTTGAGCAATGGAACACGGGGAAGGCGCTTTTCAAGGCCAAGGACGTGGCCCGGTAGCGGAGAGGCGATTGGAGCTCGTCCGGATGAGGAGGCATTACAATCTCTCGCAATCGGTTACGGAGGAGCATTATCCCGATGCTTGGCAACATTGGGCTTCGGATCCGCATCTCCGAACGGTATACTTTGAAACCCTTTGATCCCTTTGTCGATTTCTTGCTTGAAATTTTTGGGTGATTTTTGAATTTTTTTTTTTTGAAAATTTGAATGATTGATGTTCTTGGCTTTGAATCTTGATTTTGATGCTTTGCATGTTGTAATGAGTATATGAGTAACCCAAAATGTGCACTTTGCTTGGGGAAAAGAATTGGCATTTTTGCCACATTTTTTTTTTTTTAATTCGAAAATTACATGTGAAAATTCGAAGAATTGTGATTTCTTTTTTTTTTGAAATTGAATTTTGATAGTGATGAGTGATGATGCAATGCATGCATTTTGTTTGGAAAGAATGGGCGTTTTGCCAATATGAGATGTATGTATGTTTAGGATTTTTTATTTTTGAAAAGTGGGACGGATTTTTCCTCCCGTTGCATGTAAGATGGATGATATGCATGTATGCATTTTTTTTTTGAAAATGGGACGGAGTTTTTACTTCCGTAGGAATGCATCTTTCTTTTTTTTTTTTGATGAATGCATTGGGACTTGCTGAAAACTGTTTTCTTTTATGCGAGAAAAATGGGGTTATGCTCATCAGATGTCGTTATGCCGTCGAATTTTTTTTTTTAATGTATATGCAAATGCAATCTTTTTGACATTTTCTCTTTTTTTTTTTTACAGGCGGAAACCGTTTTGTGACTGAGCAACAACAAGATGAAGACTCGAGGATCGGTGGAGTCTCGTGATTGACTTGTGGGACCGGCTTCCTGATGCGGGTCGAGGAGCTTTGCCGAGTCCGAGACAGATTGTTGTCGAGACGGGGCTCGGGAGTTCGTCGAGTGCTTTGAGGGGACCGGGTCAAGTTCCCTAAGAGCAAGGGCTTCGATGTTTGCTCGGGCGCAAAGACCGGTGGGACGCGACCCACACCTTCCACTTCTTCCGGGCGAGGCTACAGCTACGCCTTCCGACTATGCCGCGATTACGGGCCCTGTCCTTTAATGGACGCAAGATTGAGCGGCGGGATGGCTACGCGATGCCGATCTCGTTGTGCTCTTCGGGATTTTCCCTATTCCCAAAAAGGGGATGGGGATGGAGTATGCCGTGGTCTACGGCAAGATCGTGGAGACCATAGCGAGTTATGAGGTCGGGAGGAGAGGATAGGCGCCGATCGATTGCCAGTGGCCTTCTTGTGGTTTGCTTTCTCGAGCACGCTCTTTGGGCATGCCGAGGGGACGGCGGTCTTTGCCTTGCCGAGGTCCTTGGAGGACATGGAGACGGCCTGAGATGTCTCGTGGGGAGAGGCCGGGCCGGGCCGCTTTATTTTGCTCTTGATAGGTACAAATGGAAGGCCGTGAGCTCCTCAGACCGCTTCGAGTTTGCCCCGAGGTATAAGCTCTCTTTTTGCTTTCCCTCTCTCTTTTTTTTTTTTTTTTTGAGCACACACTTTTATTTGCACCGGATTGATAGGATTTTTACCTTTCGCAGTATGGGCGTTGGAGTTTTTCCACGTCACGGTGTGGCGGCAAGCGGAGTACGTCGGGGCGTATCCGGCCATGCAGCCTTGGTCCAAGCATGCCCGGAGAAGATAAGCTCCAGGGGCGTACGACTCAGTACGCGGATTGCCTTCCTTTGACGGAGGCCGAGACAGATGAGGGGATGATATTCTTCCCCGGGATCGCTGAGGTAGCGCACTCAAGGGCGCCGAGATCCGGACAAGGCAGCCGGGAGGATTTTGAGGGGTCCGACTCGCGATGCCTATTATCCGGGAGAGAGGGCGACGCGCCAAAGATGGCGTGAACTCGCCTGAGGACACCGGTGGAGCCTCCCGCCGATATGATGCACTCCGAGCGATCGGTCCGTGACTGGGATGATTACCGAGCAGCCAAGCACTTCTGACTTCGTGGCGATTGAGCCATATGCGACGTTCGTCTTGAGGAGGCCGAGGATGCCTCGTGTTCTGGATAGGAGGGGCTTGGGATCCCGCGGTACCCTGACGGATTTTTCCTATATCCAGGATGGGGTCCGATTGAGGGTGCAGATCCCCACCCGAGCGGCTTCCACGAGCTTTCCGGCCTCGTCCGGTATGAAGGTATGGCTTCACCTTTTCCCCTTCTTTTCTTTCTTTTGTTTCATCATCTTTAGCATCACTTTTTTTTTTTGTCGCTTTTGCTTTTGTGCAGCTTTCGGAGGCGGTCGTCGAGAAGCCGACGAAGCAAGTGATCGGGGCCAAGAGATTCATCAGAGGATGGTCGCCATGGGGCTCCTCGTGCTAGAGCGAGGCGACCACGGCCGGCGCCCGTCGACGGAGGCTTCTCCTATTCCCTGAGACTTCTTCCGAGACCCCTCTTTCTCCTCTCATTGATCACCGCGCGGCACCGCCTTCGGATCACGTCATTCTTGGGGATCCGTACGGGCAGTGGACACGTCTCGGCGCATGGTGGGTCGTCTCCGTATGTTCGTGAGTCTGACGCCTTCACCTTCGGATTCGATTTCTTCAGTGGATCCGGGTTTACCCTATCGAGCGTGCTTGGTCCCGACGAGCCTCTTTCTCGGAGATGAGGACGATTCCGAGCCCGAGACTTTTCGTGGCTCCCGACGAGGCGGGCCCGAGTCGCAAGAGGGGCCGAGGGGAGACATCGGCGGAGACTCCGATTGATTTTTTTTTTTTTTTTTGAGATTTAGATTTGTACAGATTATGCACATTTTTTTTTTTTGATGTAATAATTTAGGATTTTATTTATGAATGTTTGTTGTTTTTTTTTTTTTTCACACTCTTTTTTTTTGGAATGTAATGATTTAGGATTTTATTTTATGAATGCAATGCAATATGAATGCAAAGTGTTGCATGAGCCTTGTTTTTTTTTTTTGCAAGGGTGTTTGGTATATGGACCGGTTTGGGAGGTTTTTTTTTTTGCACCGGTTTCGAGCAACCGGACGGAATATTCCTCTTTTGGTGTAGCACTTTGACTCGTTGCAAATTTTTCGATGAAAACAAACATGTCCGCGCGGAGGGGACCCGCGTCTCGACACCGTCCTTTGATTTTGCTTTAAATCCGGCTTTGCTTTATTTCAAATTCAAATATCCTCTTCAACCTCCAAATTCAAACAAACCATTTTCGGGAGAAAGAGAGAAAACCATGGAAATGGCCAAAAATTCTCCAAAATTGTCCAAAGAAAGGCAAATGTTGTTCTTTGAAAAGTTCAAGGAGTGGTGTAGGGAGATCATGCACGAGAGAAGATCATTCTTTGAAGAAAGGTACAAGGTACGATGCTTGTGGTCTCTCAAAGAATTGGTTCCAGATTATGACCTCTTAAGAGCTTCTTCTTCGTTTTGGGATACTAGAAGGCATGTCTTTTGCCTTTCCTTCAACGAGATTGTTCCGACTGTCGAAGAATTTCGGGCCTTGCTTGGAGGTCCTGAGGTGGAAGAGATAGCGGTCCCTTTGCCCTGAGGGGCTTCTTTTGTTGACAGATTGTGCGTCCTCCTTCATCTTTCCCTGAGGAAGCGCAAGGTATGATCCGCGGTCCCGATCATCTCGATATTTCCGGTCTTCCCGACAGATTTAGGGGCCTAGGTTTGGTGGATGATGCCTATTGGGATGCCTTTGCACTTTGTATGTTTGGCACCCCGTTCATGGTCTATTCCTTCGGGATCCGCCATCGGTCTCGCCGGATGTTGTCGTTCACCGTCGCCCGGCGTAGATGTCGTTCCTTTGATTCTTGGGGAGACTTTTCATGCTCTCGATGCATTAGCTACCGGACGGCGGTACATGCACGGGGCAGCCCGCTTTCTCTTGACCCCGTGGCCGATGGAGCGTTTGGGGTTCTTCGGGAAACCTCGATATGATCGTGCCTGACTTTTGCCAGAGAGGTGTTGATGTAGATTTTGATGATCGTGGCTCGTGAGCGTTGGATGGCGGGTCGCCAGACCGAAGATATCGATGGTTGGTGCCTCATCAAGGGTGGAGACTCGCAGAGTGCTTCAGATCGGGTCCCATGTGGTTATGCTTCCGGGCTTTCTCACCCAGCTTTCTACATTCCGGCTCGGTCCCGAGACGCTTTGGCTTGGAGCAGTTCCTTTGGAGGGCTTTGATGATGTAGCCACCAGGTGGTGGCTCCTGCTTCCATGGATGATCCCTCGGTGTTTCCATTTCTTTCCCGAGCATGGAGGTATGATGCCTTTCCTTCTCGGGTCATTCTCAGCGTCCGAGACCGGTGTTCTTGACCACTTGGTACTGGATTGGTACGAGGGGCATCCGGGAGACTCAGATGGCTATTTTGAGGCGGCGTGAGGCCATTGTGGGTGCGGAGGACCCGACCGCTTTCGAGAGGAGGAGGGCCGAGGCGAGGGCCAATCCTCATGACAGGAGCGGAGACGCCGTGACTGATTATGAGGCTTACGTCAAGAGACAGGAGAGGAGGGCTCCTATGTTACCGCCTAGGTTACAGGAGATGAGGGATGACGCTAGTGGCTACTAAGGCCCCGACAGAGGCCGGTTTGATAGACCCCGTTCCTATACCAGAGCTTGGTAGGAGGAATACCGACATTTTTCCTGGGCTCGTAAGAGAAAGACTCGGAGGGGGAAGAAGAAGGGAGAGGCCAAGACGAGTGGCTTGGAGTGACTCGAGGTTTCCAAGTATCCCTTTCTTGCCATGACAGACACATTAGTTTGATTATGTATCTTAGTTTTCCTTTAGCAGTTGCCGCTGTAGGAATGAATCGGGCTTAGACTCATCAAAGAGCTTTTAACTTGTAATGAATATTTGAATTGCTTTAGAGTTTTTCGAGACGCTTTCATGGTCTCGATCAATTGTATTGATGCCAAAGTATGGCTTTTATTTGTGCTTTAGACCGAACCGTTTCCGCCGCCTACGTTCCTCATTTTGAGGAGCTCAGTCTTCGTAGTTCAACCCGGTGAACTCTTTTTTTTTTTTTGTTTTTTTTTTTGGTGCAACCCCGTTTTTTACCTAGGCCGCCCTTTTCGGGTTTCTAACCTAGTTGGGTATTACTCTTTTAGCACTCTTTTTTTGTTTTTTTTTTTTGTTTTTTTTTTTTTTTTTTTTTTTTTTTGGTGCAACCCTGTTTCTTACCTAGGCCGCCCTTTTCGGGTTTCTAGCCTAGTTGGGTATTACTCTTTTAGCACTCTTTTTTTTGTTGTTTTTTTTGTTTTTTTTTTGTTTTTTTTGTTTTTTTTTGTTTTTTTTTTGTTTTTTTTTTTACGCGTAGTATCTGCGCAGCCTTGTCACCATTCACTCGGGTGTACAAAGGGATTCCCGTCGAGGTCCGCAAGTTGCATGGCTCCTCCGAGAAGATCTTCTCGGGACGACATATGGCCCGACCCATACAGCTCCCATTTGCCGAGAGGGTTGATACGGACTGGGGCTTTTCTTTTAGAACGAGATCACCTTCTCGGATCTCCCGATGCTTTACTTTCTTGTCGAAGGCTCGCCATTCTTCCTTGGTAGGCTCGGATGTGTTCCATGGCCTTCAATCGGCGTTCGTCTAGTAGGGCCAATTCATCATGGCGACTCGGGAGCCATTCGACCTCGTTGATCCGGCTTTCCAGCAAGATACCTGAGCGAGGGGATTTCCACTCGATTGGGAGTACGGCTTCCATTCCGTATGTGAGGGCAAAAGGTGTTTCCCCCAGCTTGCCGTTGACCGATGTTCTCAGAGCCCGCAGTGCCAGTGTAACTTCTCGCCAATCTCTCGCCCGGACACCCATCTTCCTGATGATATTTTCCAGAGTCTTGTTTGCCGCTTCGACGGCTCCGTTGGTTTGGGGCCCGTAGGAGATGACTTGTGACGGGTTATTCGGAATTCCGCCAAAGAACTCCGTCACATTCCCCTTCGAAGTGGGATCCATTATCTCGAGATGATTTCGCCGGCAACCCGTATCCGCACATGATGTTTTCTTTGATGAAGAGGGCAACTTTCTTTGAATTGAGGATTTTGTAGGACTTTGCAGAGCATCCTTTCCATTCCTTCGAAGAAATCACCAATCTGCGTCTCTTTAGGCTCTTCCGCAGCTCCCAAATTCTCACTCGTCAAAATCTCTTCTGGCTTGGGCTCGATTTTCCTCTTCCTGACAACCCGCTTAAAGATTTTTTTTTGTTGTTTGATTTTTTTTTTTTGTTTAATGTGTCTGCTTTTTTTTTATCTAATGAATTATTATTAAAAATTTTTTTTAATTAATTCATCATTAGTTAAAGTGGCAATCAAGGGATACTCGTAAAGGTTCGTCATTTCATTGAAAACGAAAGGGAATACGCCTTGCTGCGTACTTGTAGTCTTCAGCGTAAGGCCGCTCTGACGACCCTAGAGACTCGATCTTAACAGAGAGAGACTGGGAGGACTTGTCCTAGATTGACACAAAGGGACGGGGGACCAATCCAAGCTTGGTGATCATTTCCTCCTTGGTCGCGGATGGGCCTGAGAGAGTTTCCCAATTCTTTAGCGGCATCGCTATTGGTGGCTTCAAAACCCGGGAAAGGCATGGTCTCTGTGCTCCCTCTTCAGTCGTTGCTATCATTTCTTTGTCTGAATCGTAATCAACCGTGTTTGGCATCCGAAAGCCGAGCATGTGGATGTAGGGATCTTCCTCAATTCTCGGGGACTTCCGTTTCGTCACAATCCGACCGCTCAATCCAGATGTAAGGACGCATTGCGTCTCGGTGAGCCGCTAGAAAAATCTCATGTCCCATACTCGAGCGGAAAGGCTTGGCGTGTAGTTCAAGAAGGAGGACGTCCCACACGACGTTCATAGATTCGAGCCGAGTCTGTCGGTGTTTGCTGACTTTTATCATGAAAATCTCTCGCCCGGCGAGGCCAAAGAATGGGTTTGCGTATACCGACAAATCTCGTGATTGAGGACCGGGACTTGTGTGCCCGTATCATGGCGGCGTTCAGCGTTTCCTTCCAAGACGACTCCAAGTGTTGGAAATAGCAATTAAATTTGATGAATCGAACTTCTTCTGAGTCCGCTTGCTTGAGTGTGTCGACATAGTTGGCATCGCTAGATTCCAAAGGATGCCGGCGAGACTTGCCTCTTGAAGGATGTAGCCCCGGTGTTTGACCGTGGGTGTTCTTGGCTATTGTTTCAGCCTTCGTTCCCTATGAGGAAACCGTCACCCCTTATGACTTCAAGGTCTCCCTGCCGGTTGATGAATTTGACGCATTGGTGGAGAGTGGAGGCTATGGCTTTTATGTGATGCAACCAAGGGCGCCCTAGTAGAGGCCGCGAACTCCTGAGGGGATATCCATTACATGGAACTTTGCGGGCACCATTTGGGTTTCGTACTGCAGTTCCAGAGTCACCGTCCCCGTAATGGGACGAGACGAACCGTCGTAGGCTTTGACACCGTGTAGATGGGATCACGCGCCTTTCATTTATGCGGAGGGCCCTCATCATGCCGAGGGGAAGGACATTTACCGATGATCCATTGTCCACTAATACCCTGTGGAGTGACATGGTGTTGAGCCGAATAGTGATGTACAAAGCTTCATTGTGTTGGGAGACATCTCTTGGCAAATCTTCATCGCAGAAGGTGATCATACTCCCATATAGGTGAGGATCATAGATTTGGTCCTTGTCTCGGGATGGAGAGTCATCAAGCCGGCCACTTCGTGCCTTTTTCTTGCGAGGCGTAGTCTTTGCCGAAGCCCCGGGTTATACCGATGCCTTTTGTGGCGGTTGCCATCTCTAGTCAACATGTTGATTGAGTGGGAGCGCCAGACCGGCGTCGGTTTTTCTTCATCGGCGTATATTCGGGAGCCGGACAAACCGAACTCGTCGACCCCGAGGGGGCCGGGACTTCGTTCGCAGCACTGTATCCGAAGGTCTCACTCGTCGTTGGCAAGGCTTTTCTGCTCTTTCACCCCTTTTTGCTTTGGGGAAGACCGACCGGAGTAGAGTACATAATAATCAAATCCCCGCATGGCTCCCCGAGCGTTCCCACACCGTTATCACCGCCTCGAATCTCTCCTTCAATTTTTGGCCGGAGGAAATTTTCTTTTCTTAGGAGGACGGTCCTCGTGTATCCACCCCGATAGTCCCTTTCAAGGCAATCGGGACAAGCCACAAATATCCCACCAAATGTGTTCTACTACTGGTGGCGGATTTGGGACCTCGGAGCGGTGCCGGGAATGACTTTGAGTGGAACCGGTCCGGGATTCGGCCGGACTCATCCGGTAGCGAGTGATTGGACTCGCCGGATAATGAGAGATATTGAGGTCCCTGGGAACGGGCACATGTTTGTCTTTCAAGGTAGCCCCGGCCATTGGGATATTGTTAAGGTCCCGAAGCGGCGTGTGGCCTCTTCAATCCAGCTCGCCGTCCGTTTCCGGCGTTCTTCCGTGACTTTGATGGCCGACCATATTCCTTCAATTGTTCCCTCGATTTTCATCACTCAGCCGATATTTGTGGGATCATCACTTTGAGAGGGGACAACCGACAAGATACCGAACTCTTTCGTCCCCGATCCGCTGCTGGGGGCCGCTGCCCCGTAAGTCGGCGGTGAGTCCCGGCGGTGGAAACATAGGAATCTTGGGGTAGCATCTTGATGTATCCGGATCGTTAAGAAGAGGAGGAGAACCCTCTTCTCGTCTTTGCGGTAAAAGTGCCATCGGAATTGAGACTCGATAGTCAAACCATGACTTGCGACTACCCCGCAGGTCATCAATTTGAGCCTCATGTCGAAGTCTCATTTGTTCTACCAACTGGATCCAACACGGTCCTGTTCGAGGGATTTTGGAGGACGGAGCAACGTTATCCCCATCATTACCGGCCGATGCGTACATTCTCAAACCCGGAGTCGGAACAAACGGTGAAGCCGACGATGCGCTGACTCTTCCTAACCGATCAAACGGTGACCCGGTGCCCGAAACCAAGCTTTGTGCGGAGTCAAGGGGGAAAGGACACGAAGGTTCGTATGTCTCGGGAATGGAAGGAGGGTAGGTGTTTGGGCTTTTGGCTCATGCAACATGCAGCTTATTTGTTCACGTTTACTTAAAACATGTTTTATTAACCTAATCGGTTGGAAAAGATTGCTCTTCTTTTTCGCAAACTACTCGATTCCCGGATCGTGGGCCCCGTCACTACGTCTATAAGCCCCTCGTATTCCACCCGTATTTCGACCTCCCAGCGGATGCCCCGGCGAGGGTCCTATAGGGCAAGCGGGTCCCACCGACCGAAAGAAAACGATCCTAAAAGTCTCGGCGGGTAATCGAGTCTTAACGAGCATTCGATGTAAATTACGGACAAAGCCGACGTCGAAAGTCAAGATCATGTCCGAGGGCTCGACAAAAGTCGGCATGATTTGACCGATAAGCGTCCACGATTGATCTTGACTTGTCGTCGCTAAGCCGTAATTAGGCATGGAATAATCATTAATCCTTGATGACTCGGTGTCAATCTTTGGGAGTCGTGTATAATTTGTGCCGCCGAGCCGAAGTCAAGGCGCCGGCCAATATCTTGGTCAAAGTCCGCGGCGGAAAACCGGTAACTTCGACCGATTAGGGACCCGAAAGATATTGAGTCGGTATGCCGACAAAGGCTTGAAAGGAAAGGTCTATACACGGACAGTGGCATGACACGTACCGTACTAAAAACCAACCGGGTCTCGGACAAAGTGTGTCACGGACAAGTGCATGGTCGACACGAGGCTCCATGGGATGTTTGGGTAGTCCTGTGCTCATCCGAGAGGCGTAATAAGACCAAACGGACCGCGACAAGGATTTCCCCTGTTAAGGACGTAGTGTGCAAAGGTACGGTCACGTGCGCGTAGTGTGCAAGCAGTCTATATTCTTTTTCTGAGTAAAATAGAGATTTTTTTATGTGTCTTAAAAAATATGATGCATGATTTTTTTTTGGAAATTTTCTTTTTTTTTTTGAAAATCCTTTTTTTTTTTGAATTTTTTTTTTTGAAAATTTTAATGAGCACATAAGCACGAAAATTCCGACAGTTAGGGACATTATTCCGACAGTCAAAATTTTGACTTTCTCCGAGGCGGCCAAAACAACATGAAAACTGTGCAAAAATCAACACACACACAAAAATGATTTTCAAAGCCGGGACGGAAGCTTGACCCTCAAAAGCTTTTTTTTTTTTTTGAAAACGGTGATACCGGTACGTGGGATTGTTAGACCACAATTTATCCCCGACTCGTGTTAGGAGGCGATAACGGGAAATTTAGTGGTTTCCACCAATATACCGAATACCATTTTTTATTAAAAAGCTTAGTCCCCCCGGAGTCGCCACCGTGATGAATGTTGCCTTTTCGCGGGAAAAATTCGATTTTTGCGTTTCTTTGAAAAACCAAATAAAACCGGAAAACGGAGTCGCCACGCCATTTTAATTTTGAGGGCCAAAACTTTGAAAAAGCCCGAGATCAGAGATTTAGGTTCGGAGGTCATGTTACGCGTCGGGAAGGACGTTAGTGTGCACTCCGACGCGCCTCGTAAAACGAGTCTTCCAAGCTGAAAATCATTTGTGTGTGTGTGTGTGTGTGTGTGTGTGTTTTGGCCAAAATATGTTGAAACTCAGAAAAGTAAAAATTGGGATATCTTTTTAAGACTTTAAACTGATCCCATGATTTTTTGGAGGATTTTTGGATTGAGATTTGGTACTCAAAAGACCTTTTGAAGTTGAGAGCCATTTCTGCCAGAATGAAAAAGGCAGTGGACCTTTGATTTTAAAAGGGATTCAAGGGTCTTAAAACTTCATAATCTGGATAAACTCAGAGAATGAAAGTTGTTCTAGACACCTTAAATAAAGTTTGTGCGAAGGAATTTTCCATTTTGGAGAAGATTTGAGGGGTCAAAACCTTCTGGAAACCTAAGATATGAGATCTGGATTCCCAGAAGCTGATGAACTAGCCTCTGAAAGAAAATTTGAAAAGAGGAGTTTTACTCACCCAAAAAATAAAGTAAAAATATGTCTGGAAAGCTCTGGATGTTGGCTACAAAAAGTGTTTTGTAGTCAACACCAAATTCCAAGTTCATCTGTGTCCAAAAATTAAGACCATGGACTGAGGTCTGAGAAAATTGCTACTGGACAGCAACTTCTCAAGAAAGAAAATATGATTTTAAGGGGTTTTTGCATCCATGCTTGTCCCCATTTCCCTAGGTTTTGGTTAGTGATCACTAGACATTTTAGTGGTGAATCAACTATACCAAACCATCCTTGGGGTACATTAGGACTAAGCATTTCATTTGCTTGGGAAGGGGAATTTTATCCTTTGAAAATCAAGATTTAGTGCTTGAAAATGGTTTTTAGGGTTTTGAAAGTGCATTTTTGCAAGTAAGCAAGAAAAGCTTTGAAAATAATGTTGATCTTTGTAGAAGATCATCCATGGAGATGGTCTTCCATGGTGATCTTCTTAGATCTAGAGAAAGAAGATGAAAGAACTACATTTTGTAGTTTGAAGATGCATGCATGGTTGAGATTTAGGGTTAGGAAGAGGAGGGTTTACCAATCTTCCTTGTGTTCTTGAGTGTTTGGCTTGAGTATATGAGTGTTTAGGGATTTAATATGAGAGTGAGTGGATGAGTATGAGTTGGGAAAGATTGGAGAGAAAAAGGTGACAATTCTTGAAGAATTCTCACTGTTTTCTCTCTATATTTCGCCAGAGGTTCGGTGCAATTGTGTTCTTCCTCCTTATTTTTGTGACTGGAGGGCTCAATTTATAGCCCTCCTGAGATGACAATCCCATCCGCGCGGACAAGTCCAGGCAGCGTGCACTGTTCATTAAATGCAGCTTCAGCTTTGGACAAGAAGAATAATCTTTTTCAAAATTCAAATTAGGCAGCCAGTTTATGTTTCCAGCATTGCTATATTTGGTTTTCTTCTTTTGTTTTTTCTTTTTGAGATTCTTTTTAAGGTTTAACCTTAAATAACAATGCCCATTTTACCCTCACTTTGTTAGAAATGTTAGGATAGTTAGGAATTGTTAGAAATGTTATAACTTTCGTTAATTTTCTAACGAAAATTCTAACAAGCTCAAATTGGAGCACTTACAGCAAGGTGTGATCACTAGAAATAAAGCTAGGTTAGTTGCTCAAGGTTACACTCAAATTGAGGGAATTGATTTTGAGGAGACATTTGCTCCTGTTGCAAGGATTGAGTCCATTAGGCTTCTGTTAGCCATTGTTTGTTACCTCAAGATTACTCTTCATCAAATGGATGTTAAGAGTGCCTTTCTAAATGGGGTGTTAACTGAGGAAGCCTATGTTGAACAACCTAAAGGCTTTGTGGACTCAAAGTATTCTAACCATGTGTATAAGCTGAAGAAAGCTCTGTATGGGCTAAAGCAAGCCCCTAGAGCTTGGTATGGTAGGTTGACTGACCATTTGCTTCACCTAGGATTCAAGAGAGGTGAGGTTGACAAAACACTGTTTGTGAGGAAAAACAAAAAGGAGATTCTTGTGGCACAAATCTATGTGGATGATATTGTGTTTGGGTCAAATTCTGACCCTATGCTTGCTGAATTTGTGGATAGCATGACTTTCACATTTGAGATGAGTATGGTAGGTGAGCTGAATTATTTCTTAGGCTTACAGATAAAACAATTCAAAGATGGCATGTTCATCTCTCAGTCTAAGTATGCCAAGAACCTTGTGAAAAAGTTTGAACTTGAACACTCTTCACATCAAAGAACACCAATGGGATCTTCCCAAAAGCTGAGTCATGATTCAGATGGTGAGAGTGTTGACCAAACCCTATACAGAAGCATGATTGGAAGTCTGCTTTATCTCACTGCAAGTAGGCCTGACATAATGTATAGTGTGTGTCTCTGTGCAAGATACCAAGCTAACCCAAAGGTGTCTCATCTTAAAGCCTTGAAAAGAATCAATAGATATGTGAGTTGAATTTGTGAACCTGAAAGTGTATTATTCTAAAAAGACAAACACCAATTTGGTTGGCTATACAGATTCTGATTGGGCTGAAAATAGTGATGATAGAAAGAGTACCACAGGTGGATGTTTCTACCTAGGAAATAACCTTGTGTCTTGGTACAGTAGGAAGCAGAATTGTGTGTCCTTATCCACTGCTGAGGCTGAGTATGTAGCCCTTGGAAGTTGCTGCACACAACTGCTTTGGATGAATCAAATGCTGAAAGATTATGGATTAAATAGCAAAATTTTGACTGCTTTTTGTGATAACAAAAGTGCATTGGACATATCTAAAAATCATGTCCAACATTCTAGAACAAAGCATATTGATATTAGACATCATTTTATTAGGGATCTTGTAGAACAAAAAACTGTGTGTCTGAAATTTGTTAGGACAGAAAATCAATTGGCTGATATATTTACAAAGGCATTAGACTTGGAGAGATTTTTCTCCTAGAGGAAGTCTCTTGGTTTGTGTGATATCTAAGGTTGTGAGCACAAATGTGTCTCACATCCTCTAACACATCTGTATATTAGATTAACTGAAAAAAAAAATAAAAAATCATGCATTAGCACGAAATATCTCAGTGTGGTCACTTGTGAGTTTTCATCTTTGACATTGTTCTGATCACTTAATTGTGAGCACTTCCTGGTCATGTTATCTTTTGATGACTTGATATAACCTTCCTAGGTATCTCACAGTGGGTGCTTTAAAAAAAATAGTGAGAAACAGCTGCTTCACCCTTAGTATGAAGCCATACCATTGTGATCAAGTGATTCTCATAAGAAATCTTGAAATCAAACTTGACAAGATCATTGAAAAAAAGGGCTATCTTTGGGATCAAAGAAAAGTGAAAGCTACTCACAATGCAAAAATCTACAATAAAAAATGGGTGAATGCATCCTAGAGGCTGTGCAGATTGGATTATTGCTCATTGACTTTTTGTGATCTAAATGTGTCCCCAAATGTGACTCACATCCTATGCCACATCTGTGAGCTGAGATTTTTTCCTTCACCTGTGTGTTTGCATCATGCGAGGCATACTGCATTTTTTAGGTCATATAGGATGCTTTGTAAATATGCTAGTTAATTTATTTTCATTCTTAATTTATTCTTTGATTTAACATATTTTTTATTTTCAATATCTCCCATGAAAGAAAAATGTGTGTATCAATCCTTATTTAAAAATGAAGGACAATTTTAAAAGGAATTCTGTTGAAAAAGATATGGTTGAAGTGATTTTTTGTTACCATAAAAAGTTGGCAAAATTTTGATTTATTTTAATCCCTATTCTTTTCGTGATTCGTTGTGGGTGGAAATCTCAAAGGGGTTATAACCGTTGTGGGCTCTTTCTGTATTTTGCTTTGCCTGAGTCCTGTTTGAGGAAGGAATCCCTAGTTTTGTAGGAAAGGGAGAGTTGTGAGTATTTACGTGGCACAACCCTTGTCACATCGCCTTAAACCATCTGTAATTCTTGCTCCCTGTCCTCGTAATTTCTCTCTCTCACACACGCTCCATATATTTCTCTCTCTCTGTTTGATCAATCTGCAGAATCAATAGAGCTAAGGCTGCGGGTGTGGGTCAGGATGTGGCCACATCTTGTCACACATCTGTAACTTCTTTTGATGATCAAATGGAAACCATAGATGCAGAAATTGTTGCAGCTGATGCCCTCTCCACTGCTCTCAATGCTCAACTGATTGCCTCCCAGATACTTGCCAAAATCCTGAAGGTTTTGAAGGTGGATCTCCAGAAATGGGTGACTTCACTTTCTAGTCAAAAAGGGGGAGAATAAGGAGAAAAGGTTAGAAAAGGTTGGATGAGAATGATACTGATATTGTCTTTGCTGCTCCTGATGTTTCAGTTGGTACTGTTTGTTCTTCTTGTGAATGAAACATCAACTGGTTTGCTTTTAATATTTGTTAGTTTGCTTTTAATATTCGTTTTAGTTATTTGTAGTTTTAGACTTGATCTGTAATCCCTAAATACTTTGCCGAATGGCTGCTTTAGTCTATATTTGTTGAACTGCAATTTTTGGTACTGACTTGTTCTATGCAGTTTTGTGTGGATGTGTTGACACATCTGCACACACATCCATTCAGGGGGAGTTTTCGAATATGAAAATGTTGATCATAGTAATCAAATCATAAATCTTTAGTTTTGATCAGAAAGTCCAAAATAGGGGGAGATTGAAAGCGTATGCTTTTTAGGGAACAAAGTGTTTCCTTAATTTCGAATCAATTTCAATTAAGTAAGTTGATTTTGGAACTTTCATGGAAAGATTTATTTGTCCTATTGTGAAAAGGACTTTAGTTTAGGAAATAAGTTGTTTTCTATTTCGAATCAAAGAGATATTTTTGGTAAGTTGATTTTATGCTTTCATGGAAAGTTTCATAAGTATCCTACTTTGAAAAGGACTTTGTAAATAGAGTAAATATCTTTTATTTATGTACATAGTTTTATATTAGAACTAACCTACTAACAATCTATTCCTTTGTGAGTGTGCTTTATGTTTCCTTGTAGGAATTGGATTTTCACATATGGAAGAGTTTGGATTCGTGAAGATCTTCTCAAATGTGCCTATAAATACAAGAGACCAGCACAAGAAAAGACACGGCTTGAGAGATTTATTCTGAGAGACAATACTTTTTGTTCTTCACGTTTTCATTGTTTATTTTAGGTTGTGAGTGAAGGTTGTGACATACATCCGAACTCACATCTAGGTTTTCATTGAGTTCTTTGTTTTACTTCTGACTAGAATAGGATCTACTTGGAAAGGGGTACTGTTCTTGTCGTAGAAGGTGATTAGAACTCATTTAGTATTTTCGTCTTTTAGTTTTTCACTTATTCGTATTTTTGTAAGCATCAAAAGTTTTAATAGTGAAAAGTTTTTGGGCGTAAGCCTAGTTTGCTGATCTCAAGATCAGTAAGCGTATATAACCCTTGTGTTATTGGTTTTATTCCGTTTTATTCCGCTGCGTTATTGGTGGATGTGTGGACAGTTGTGAGACACATCTGTACTCACATTCGTGAACTGTTGAGTTGTTTTAAGCTTCCTAGCTACACGAAACTTTCATGGTCTTCAAAACTAGAAACTATCGCAAATCTTGTGACTAGCATCATTATTTAAGATGAGAAAGAAGCACTCACTTGTTGGCCAGATCAAATTCTCGACTTAAACTGAAGGAGAAAGTTATATGCGCTATAACCATAACCTGCAAAAACCTCTTAGTTAACAATTTTCGTTGCTGATTCTACCTGGTAAGTGCTGCAACTGGTTTTCAGCAATAACCAGCGGTGTCTACTCTTAAGGAACCTGAAGATTCGCATCAGAAAAATAAATAAAACAATACACATAAAAACCAAGTAAAAGAAGCGACGTGGTTGTAAATTAGTTCTTGAAATAGCAGAAAAAAGAGTTGAGCTTATTTACATATTCTGTCGAAGCAGAACATGAATATTGTTTCTTGTAATTCAAATGTACTAATAATACAGAAATACATAGGCCATATCTACAAATCAGCACATAAATTAACCTTAACTGACCCCATCCATTTGAAATGCTGAATTGAGGGTCTTTAATATAGTACCATCAATGATCAGATTTGCAGTGTTCATACAATTTCCTTCAGCTGCATTTCTCCCCATCCACAGCTTTACGGTTCAATCAGTTTCTTAAGCCTTACTCCTTCCAACTTCCCGGTTAGGTGTAGCCAATATACGCTGAATTGCCTTCACTCCAAACGGATTGTTCTTGCTCTGTTTAAACCACACAAGTAAGCAAAAATAAAACAATATATAAATGCAAAATAGATTATTAAGTAAAACCAAGTTCCCAAAGATCTGGCTCAATTGGCATCCGGTATCCATTCTCTATGGAAGGTAAGGGTTCAATCCCCCCACCAAAGTCACTTTCAAGTGTCAATTTTGTGATAGCTTAAAGAAATTCATTAAAAAGAAAATCAATTTAAAAATATAACGTAGAACTAAGTTTTTTTTTTTTTTTTTTTTTTTTTTTTTTTTAGTGGGGTGGGGTGGGGTGGGGAGGGGAGGGGAACCAAGTTAAGTTTTGGGTTCTTACGAGTGAGCAAGTTCCAGCATCAACATTGCACACGGGGAAGTCGTGTGGGCAGCAACTATAATGGTCATCACAGCAGGTGGCACCTTCAAGTGGGCAGCAACCCCACGAGAAGCAATATCCATAGTACTCGTACACACAGCAGCAGGTGGTGCTATCTGGGCAAGTGTAGTAATCATCACATGTAGTTGGGGGTCTCACTGGGGTTGGAGGAGATGGGCCGGGGTTTGGAGGATTCAGGCCTTTCTTGAGAGGGTAAGATGGCTCTATTGCAATTCCACATTTCCCGGTTGCGGTTCCAGCCAAGTTCCGCTCCATTCTGATGTAACCGGCTTCTCCCCAGCTTGCTCCCCATGAGTTCCTTACGATCCAATAATCTTTTCCATCTTCAGTACCGTAGCCAACTACATTTACTCCGTGATCTAGTGCTATACCACATTTTCCAGTGAATACACCCTGAAAAGATGCGAGATAGTAATAAGAAAATGCCACATTTGAATGTTTTATATGTTACCATAATGAAAAATTATTTAAAATAAAATAAAATTAAGCATATAGGGTATTACTGATTCGTAGAACTGGAAGGCTCTGCCACCACCCTCAATTGCAACGCTTACGGGCTGATTTGCTACTGCTTTTTTCAACGCTTCCTCGTTGTTTTCAGGAACATCTTCGTAATCATCAATAGTAACAACCTTGGCATTTTTCTGCAAGAATGAGAAAACGGATAATTCTCATTCTAAAGATAGCTATCCTTAATAAACAAAAGTTTTCAAGAAAAGAAAGTAAAACTAACCCTATAACTGTCACATCTTGAATCTACACCCAGGTAGGGGTAATCCTTATCAGTGTCAATGCCACCATTGTTGATGATGAATTCAAATCCATAGTCCATTAGACCACCATTACATCCTTCATTGTATGTTTTATCACAATCCACAAGCTCTTGTTCCGAAAGGGTGATCAAGTCGCCGGTCACAATCTGGTTGACCCCTTCCACGGAAGAGATCGTTGAGAATGCCCAACAACTCCCTTCATTCCAGATTTACATTAATCAGATATCCAAACTCAAGAATATATAATGGGTTGCGGGTCAAAGTACATCACCAAAAACTAAAAAGAGGAAGCATAGGTTTTTCAAAAAAAACACGAAATTTATTAAGTTCAGCTCAAAATGAAAAGGTCCAAGATTCAAGCTTGTCTCGTAACAAACTAGCAAGAACCCAAAATAAGCTGGAAAGAGACAAGAAGTATTAAATAAAATCTTGATGAATAATATTACTCGGAAAATGAAATGTTATATTTTACAATAGTATTTCGATGCAATTGTAGCCAATCTCCAAGTGACACACTCCTGTGGGCCAAGCATGACGGAAATTGCGAGTAGAAATACTCATATTTTAAGCTTATGGATGATGTAATGGAGCTTTTGATTCATTGGTGACATAAGAAATATATCCAAACTCCAACTATTTAGGTGGATCATCCTAGATCAATTTAGAAAATTGAAGAATTCTAGTTTTCGTGATGTAGATGGTGATCACTTTTTTTTTTTGATCAGATCTCTTGAATCGGAACAATCACCACATCAGTTCATTTCTTTCTCAATGGTTCAGATTTATTATGAATATTCTACGCAATGACTTGATTTAATCATCCATTGATTCGAGATTACATCTCTTCGATCATGGAGCAAGACTATCGTGAATCAAATCCCTTGAATACAGAGTAGCTAGTGTATATAAAAAGGAAGACAGAGTTGGTCAACTCCATTTAGTCCTATTTACAAATTAGCCAGCTAACGATTTTACCAGTATAAAACTCTAACACGCCTCTCACTAGTGTACTCCCTCCGTCCCGGTCGACTTAGGACTTTTTGCCATTTTGGGCGTCCCACCCGACTTAGGACGGCCCAAAATGGAAACCTTAAATCACTATTATCTCCACTCATTCTCTCTCCTACATTATTTTAATACTCACAACACCATTATAATTTACTATTCCATCCACTCATTCTCTCCTATTTTTAAATTACACTCACAATATTTACCTTTTCCTTAATCCCCATGCCATTTCAAAAAATCCTAAGTCGGCCGGAACGGAGGGAGTATATAAAAAGGAAGATAGAGGCAGGCGCTTGTGTGCGCGTGTGAGTAAAAAAAAAAAGGAAGACAGAGTTGGTCAACTCCATTTAGTCCTATTACAAATTAGCCAGCTAACGATTTTACCAGTATAAAACTCTAACATGCCCCTCACGTGTAGCGGGGCCTGCACGGTAATGAATTTGTTCTAATACTATCTTAAGTTGAGGTTTCATCTTAAAATCAATTGGTATCAAGGGGAGTGACCCAAAATCTTTATACTCCCTCCGTCCCACTCCAAGCGTTACTTTTTACCCAAAAGGGTGTCCCGTTTGAAGCGTCACCCTTTCCTAAAAAGGAAATGTTTTATTAATATTCTATTTCTCATCCACTATTCCCTCCACTAATTCTCTCTCCTCTACACTCACAACACTTTTTAAATTTACTATTTCCTCCACTAATTCTCTCTCCTATTTTCAAATTACACTCACAATATTTTTTCTTCCCACCTATTTTCTTAATTTGTGTGCCGGGCTAAAAATGGCGACGCTCTTGGTGGGACGGAGGGAGTATATTATAGGCAAGTTCTGTCAATTCACGATGCGGGATAATATATCTAACATTTTAATTATAAAATATCTAACTTCATTAATTGCAATTAGTTATTATATGGGCCAATATTTTAATGTTACTAGAAGTCAGATACTAAAGTGGCCAGCATAATTACTAAAAATTCAATAAAGCATCACAAAAAGTTAGATCTACAATAATCCATGAACGGAAATCAAAACCAACGGCTAAGAACCTTACCACAGCTTCCTTGATCTTTGACCGGCGCGACGGCACCTTTAGATCTCCAGTCAACGGATTCCGGCAAGGAATCGCCGACGCGAGGAGCGTAACGATTGCTCTTCACCTTGGAAACCTTAGGCTTGGTCTTGGCACCCAAGTAAGTTGACCTGTACTCCTCATTAGTCAAATCAGCGAACTTATTCAGGCCAACCTTGTACGTCAAATTCTCGTCGGCGTTGTGCTCGTCGATGAATCGGAGATTGTCCTTGAAGATCTGGAACCGTTTTTCCTTCTCTCCCAAGGCGTTGTAAGACTTGCCGTGCTTAACGAGCCACGACTCGTACATGGACATGACCTCGTCGTCGGTTCTCCAGCTGGATTTGTCAGCGTGGGTGGAGTCGTAGTTGATGATCGACATGTCCATCGCCGATGAAACGACGAGGAGGGTGAAGAGTAAGGCTATCGCCGCCATTGATGGACTGAGGAGCTTCATGATTGACTTTTTGGGTGAATGGGAAAAGATGAGATGGTGTGGCTTTGTGTAGGGGAAAAGGTAGAGGGAAATGAACTTATAAAGGAATCTGTATGGGATGGGGGTAGAAGTGGAAACTTATTTATCATATAATAATCCCTCCAAATAAAAAATAAATAAATGGTTTGCTTAATTATATACAGAGTTTAATAAAATCAATTTAATTTTATTAAAAAGAAACAATATGAATATTGTATACGCAAATTTAACGTGTATTGTATGCTCATCATCATTCTTCTCTCCAATTCAATAGCACATGAAAATGAGTGAAATCCCATTTATTTTTAACCCTACAACAATTAATCGAGTATCAAAACCTTAGTTTTAACATTCATATCTTCAATGTACTAAACACACAACAACAACAACAATAATAAAGTCTTAGTCTCAAAATAATTTGGGGTCGGCTAACATGAATCCTCATATGTTATCATGAAAAAAAAAAAATTAAATTAAAAAATTTTTAAAAAAAAATAAAAAATAAAAATAAAAAAAATAAAAAATAAAAAAAAAATAAAAATAAAAAAAATAAAAAATAAAAAATAAAAAATAAAAAAATAAATAAAAAAATCAACCCCCCACATGGATTTTTGTCCTCCACTCCGGCCTCTTCAACACCATACTTTCATACACTCCAAGTAAATTCATATCATTTTCAATTACTCTAATCCAAGTTTGTTTGGGTCTTCCCCTACCCCTCGCCATTTTATCATTTCTCCATTGTTCCGGCCTCCTAACCGGTGCATCACTCGGTCTTCTTCTCACATGTCCAAACCACCGTAGACGATTTTCCCTCATTTTATCCTCAATGGGCGCAACTCCTACTTTACATCTGATCACCTCATTCCCCAACCGATCCTTTCTTGTATGACCGCACATCCATTGAAGCATACGCATCTCCGCCACATTCATCTTATGCACGTGACACTGTTTCACGGCCCAACATTCGGTGCCGTAAAGCAATGTCGGCCTAATTGCCGTGCGGTAGAATTTTCCACTTTAATCTATTGAGCATGCCGCGATCACATAGAAACCCCGTAGCACTCTTCCACTTCAACCAACCGCTTTAATCCTATGAGCCACATCTCCATCTAATTATCCATTCTTTTGGATAATGGATCCAAGATAGCGAAAAACTTCGTAAGCTTGGATAATATTTCCATCAAATGTGACCGCCCACCTCCCTACTTCCAACTCGCTAAACTTACACTCCAAATATTCGCCTTGCTTCGCTTAATCGAAAACCTCGAGATTCCAAATTGTGTCTCCACAACTCCAATTTACTTTCAACACCCTCTCTTGTCTCATCAATCAAGACAATATCATCTCGCGAACAAAGATACACTTTGGTATATCATCTTGACCGACCTCGTCACAATTCGTCCATTATCAAAGCAAAAAGAAAGGGGCTAAGTGCGGAACCTTGATGCACTCCAATCTTTATAGGGAACTCTTCGCCTTTTCCAACACTAGTCTGTACACAAGTACTAACTCCATTTACATGTCCTTGATAATATCAATATATTTCTTTGAAACACCCTTCTTTGCTAATGCCCACCAAAGTACCTCTCTTGGCACTTTATCATATGCCTTCTCCAAATCAATGAAAACCATATGCAAATCTTTCTTTTGATCCCGATATTTCTCCATGGTTTGTCTCATAAGATATATTGCCTCCATAGTCGATCTTCCTGGCATAAACCCAAATTGGTTATCCGAAATATCCACAATTTTTCTCAGCCTTTGTGCAATCACTCTTTCCCAAATTTTTATAGTATGGCTCATTAGTTTGATCCCCCGATAGTTGGCGCAATCTTGGACATCACCTTTATTCTTATACAAAGGAATCAGAGTACTCTTCCGCCACTCCAATGGCATTGTGTTAACTCTCCATATCTTGTTAAATAGCGTTGTTAACCAATCTACTCCCCTCTCCCCGAAACATCTCCAAACCTCAATTGGTATACCATCCGGTCCAACGGCTTTCTTCAATCTCATCTTTTTCATTGCCATTTCCACTTCACTCTTTCGAATTCTCCGCATAAAATCTCGATTAACCATACTCGAAGAGATATTTAAATCTCCAACATCCTGCTCTTGACCGTCATTGAACAAGTTATCAAAGTACGAACTCCATCTATCTTTTATCTCTTTATCCCCGACTAAAACTCTTTGGTCTACATCCTTCACACATTTAACCGTCCCAATATCTCGTGTCCTCTTATCCCTCATACGAGCGAGTCTGTAGATGTCCTTTTCCCCTTCTTTTGTATCCAACTTATCATAAAGTTTCTGATTCACCTTTGCTCTTGTGTCTCTTACTGCTTTCTTAGCATCTCTTCTAGCTTCCTTATACTTCTCATAGTTCTCGTCGCTCCTACATTTTCCCAATAATTTGTAGCATTCTCGCTTGCCCTTTATTGCTTGTTTTACTTCCTCGTTCCACCATGATGTGTCCTTACTTGGCGGCCCATTTCCTCTAGATTCTCCAAGGACTTCTTTCGCCACCTCCTTTATGGTATGTACCATCTTAGTCCAAGTCGAATCTATATCCATATCCTCCTTATTATCCGCCCAAATACCGGTATCGACCATCTTAGCTACAAATTTCGGTTGATTTTCCCCTTGAAGTCTCCACCACTTGATTCTAGGGTCTACCTGTAATTTTCTCTTCCTCGAAATTCTCTTACTTCGAAAATCAAGTACCACCAGTCTATGTTGAGTTGCTGTGCTCTCACCCGCAACAACCTTGCAATCTGTATAACTCTTTCTACAAGTATTTCTTACTAAGAAGAAGTCAATCTGACTCGCATTACCTCCACTCCTATAGGACACCAAGTGAGATTCTCTCTTCTTGAACCAAGTGTTCATTATACTCAAGTCATATGCCAACGCAAAGTCCAGAATACTATTTCCTCCTTCATTCCTCTCTCCAAAACCAAAACCTCAATGTACTAAACACACAAAAAAAAAATCATAATTTTAAATAACCAAACTATATTGTGAAAATGAAATTTTTTCTCATTTCTTTCTCACTATTCTCCGATTTTTGTAGAACATTTACCTTCAAATACAGGACACACAAGCTATAATATTATCTTTAAATCTCGCTTAAAGCCGCTGTTACTAGCAACAAATTTAGTATAACCTCGTCATTATTATTAGCGAGTTCTACTAAAATAATTAATATTTAAATTACCTAGTGACAGTAGCGAGTTTAAGCGTGTAAAAGAAATAAATCGCTACTATGAGTACTCCCTCCTTCTCACTTCACTGTGGACCATTTTTTTTTTGGCACGGAAATTGTAACGATCCGAATTTCCAAAACAATAAAAATAATAATTCTCCAATATAAATATTAATTCAAAATTAAATAACAGTAACTAAAATTCAACAAAATCTTTAAAGTCTTACAAACTCTCAAATAACTGAAATATCTGACCAAAGAGTCTAAAATGAAATAAACTAAAACGATCCTTGAACTCCTTATGAAGTGCTCCCGAACCGTTTCACATTCTTCCTATATGAAATCTGGAAGAAAAGAAGATGAAAGGGTGAGCGAACAATGCCCAGTAAGTTCATATACAACCCCTCCAGTTACTAAGGAGGAGTTGACCTGAAGGAATATCAAACGATACAAATTTCAAATAACGATCGAAGACATAACAAAACACAAATTCGAAATACTTATTTACCAAATCTCAAACCAAATGTCTTTCAAAATCTCAACGGTTTCACAAACTGAGTTGACAAATATTTTGGAGTTCCAATGATGACGAAATCGATTCAAATTGACTCGAATGATTTACTTAATTAAAACCGTCCCATACCAGTTTTAATTAACTAAACCATTCACAGATTATAAGGAAATTCAAAGGACTGATAAGCTGAACAAGGTTGACTCGAATGATCTAGTTATCTACAACTGTCCCATACCAGCTGTAGATAATCAAATCATTCACAGACATCATGATCACATAAGTGGTCCACTGATCTTATCAAACCAAAATCCCATAAAGGGAACAAAATTGACTCCGCAGAGTCCTAAATAGTGTATCCGGAACACCCCACCACTAATTTGAAGCGGTGTACTAAGTTTGTCCGAAGGCCAAAATATCAAATATACCCCGCCAAAACCAGGTTGTCTAACTTAGTGATCATTAATGGAACAAAAATCATATCGTATCAAACTCATTTTTATACAGAATACAACTTTCACAATAACAATAAAATTTTCGTATTTTCCAAATCAAAAGAACAATTTAGCAAACGAATAACAAAAGATTAGCAAATAACGGTAAACGAGGGAGTCAAAACAAATACTGACGCGAGGTCAGCTTTTACGTATCAAAGAACGTACATTGCCAAGAAATATGTGAAAGCCTAAATAATGAAATGGAGCGAAAATCAATTACTTAAAGATGTATAATCCCTTACCATAATGCTCTTGCTCTATCCTTGCAACGAGTCCTCGCAAGAATCTACAACCATACAAAAGTTCTCTTTCAAATTTCTCTAAAGGTTAACCCTTAACCCTTTCGGTTACCAAAATACCCCTAGAGTTTCTAGGGTTTTCAATCTTATGAATCAAAATAAGAAGAAATGACCTTACCTTAGTTTGGACCTCGAACACACAACAATGGAGTTCTTCCTCCTTCTTCCTCTAGCCGGCCTCCCTCTCTTTCTTCTCGGTCTCTGCATCGCTCTCTCTCTTTCTCTACTCAGCTCTCTTTCTCTGCCGTTTCTCTCTATGCGGCTCTCTCCCTTTCACCCTAATTCTCTTTTGCCGTTTAAATAGTGAAGAGCTTTCGTCCGTTATAAAATATCAAGAGACTTTCATCCGTTATAAAATATCAAGAGAGTTTTATCCGTTATAAAATACCAAGAGACATTTATCCGTTATAAAATACCAAGAGACTTTTATCCGTTATAAAATATCAAGAGACTTTTATCCGTTATAAAATACCAAGAGGCTCTAGAATTAATGAAATATAATTACTCTTGGGTTTCCTAAACCTAAACCCAAAATAGCCCAAGTCCAAGTCCTATGAGGAAAACCCAATTTAGGTAGCCTAATTTTAATAACTAAGCCCATTAATCCTAGTCCATCTAGGAAAGGTAAATCCAATTAATTAATCAAATAGCCTAAATAATCAATCTAGAAATTAATAATTACTAAGTAAATGACATAAATATTAGGGTTATTACATTCTTACCCCCTTAAAAGAAGTTCAGTCCTCTAAACTTTCATAATCCGATGAAGCAACTAATCTTATAATATCAATCTACACTAAACACTCCAAGAATGACACTGAGGTCAAACCTAACGCTCAAATCAAACTTATTCTCATACATTCTAAACTCCCAAAAATCTAAAGCCAAAGCTCTGATACCAACTGTAACGACCCGAATTTCCAAAACAATAATAATAATAATTCTCCAATATAAATATTAATTCAAAACCAAATAACGGTAACTAAAACCCAACAAAATCTTTAAAGTCTTACAAACTCTCAAATAACTGAAATATCTGACCAAAGAGTCTAAAATGAAATAAACTAAAACGATCCTTGAACTCCTTATGAAGTGCTCTAGAACCGTTTCACATTCTTACTATATGAAATCTGAAAGAAAAGAAGATGAAAGGTGAGCTAACAATGCCCAGTAAGTTCATATACAACCCCTCCAGTTACTAAGGAGGAGTTGACCTGAAGGAATATCAAACGATACAAATTTCAAATAATGATCGAAGACATAACAAAACACAAATTCGAAATACTTATTTACCAAATCTCAAACCAAATGTCTTTCAAAATCTCAACGGTTTCACAAACTGAGTTGACAAATATTTTGGAGTTCCAATGATGACGAAATCGATTCAAATTGACTCGAATGATTTACTTAATTAAAACTGTCCCATACCAGTTTTAATTAGCTAAACCATTCACAGATTATAAGGAAATTCAAAGGACTGATAAGCTGAACAAGGTTGACTCGAATGATCTAGTTATCTACAACTGTCCCATATCAGCTGTAGATAATCAAATCATTCAGAGACATCATGATCACATAAGTGGTCTACTGACCTTATCAAACCAAAATCTCATAAAGGGAACAAAATTGACTCCGCAGAGTACTAAACAATGTATCTGAAACACCCCACCACTAATTTGAAGCGGTGTACTAAGTTTGCCCGAAGGCCAAAATATCAAATATATCCCGCCAAAGCAGGTTGTCTAACTTAGTGATCATTAATGGAACAAAAATCATATCGTATCAAACTCATTTTTATACAGAATATAACTTTCACAATAACAATAAAATTTTCGTATTTTCGAAATCAAAAGAACGATTTAGCAAACGAATAACAAAAGATTAGCAAATAACGGTAAACGAGGGAGTCAAAACAAATACTGACGCGAGGTCAGCTTTTACGTATCAAAGAACGTACATTGCCAAGAAATATGCGGAAGCCTAAATAATGAAATGGAACGGAAATCAATTACTTAAAGATGTATAATCTCTTACCATAATGCTCTTGCTCTATCCTTGCAACGAGTCCTCGCAAGAATCTACAACCATACAAAAGTTCTCTTTTAAATTTCTCTAAAGGTTAATCCTTAACCCTTTCGGTTACCAAAATACCCCTATAGTTTCTAGGGTTTTCAATCTTATGAATCAAAATAAGACGAAATGATCTTACCTTAGTTTGGACCTCGAACACACAACAATGGAGTTCTTCCTCCTTCTTCCTCTAGCCGGCCTCCCTCTCTTTCTTCTCGGTCTCTGCATCGCTCTCTCTCTCTTTCTCTACTCAGCTCTCTTTCTCTGCCGTTTCTCTCTATGCGGCTCTCTCCCTTTTTCCCTAATTCTCTTTTTCCGTTTAAATAGTGAAGAGCTTTCGTCCGTTATAAAATACCAAGAGACTTTCATCCGTTATAAAATATCAAGAGAGTTTTATCCGTTATAAAATACCAAGAGACATTTATCCGTTATAAAATACCAATAGACTTTTATCCGTTATAAAATATCAAGAGACTTTTATCCGTTATAAAATACTAAGAGGCTCTAGAATTAATGAAATATAATTACTCTTGGGTTTCCTAAACCTAAACCCAAAATAGCCCAAGTCCAAGTCCTATGAGGAAAACCCAATTTAGGTAGCCTAATTTTAATAACTAAGCCCATTAATCCTAGTCCATCTAGGAAAGGTAAATTCAATTAATTAATCAAATAGCCTAAATAATCAATCTAGAAATTAATAATTACTAAGTAAATGACATAAATATTAGGGTTATTACATTCTTACCCCCTTAAAAGAAGTTTAGTCCTCTAAACTTTCATAATCCGATGAAGCAACTAATCTTATCATATCAATCTACATTAAACACTCCAAGAATGACACTGAGATCAAACCTAACCCTCAAATCAAACTTATTCTCATACATTCTAAACACTCAAAGATCTAAAGCCAAAGCTTTGATACCAACTTTAACGACCCGAATTTCCAAAACAATAATAATAATAATTCTCCAATATAAATATTAATTCAAAACCAAATAACGGTAACTAAAACCCAACAAAATCTTTAAAGTTTTACATACTCTCAAATAACTGAAATATCTGACCAAAGAGTATAAAATGAAATAAACTAAAACGATCCTTGAACTCCTTATGAAGTGCTCCCGAACCGTTTCACATTCTTCCTATATGAAATCTGGAAGAAAAGACAACGCCAGTAAGTTCATATACAACCCCTCCAGTTACTAAGGAGGAGTTGACCTGAAGGAATATCAAACGATACAAATTTCAAATAACGATCGAAGACATAACAAAACACAAATTCGAAATACTTATTTACCAAATCTCAAACCAAATGTCTTTCAAAATCTCAATGGTTTCACAAACTGAGTTGACAAATATTTTGGAGTTCCAATGATGACGAAATCGATTCAAATTGACTCGAATGATTTACTTAATTAAAACCGTCCCATACCAGTTTTAATTAACTAAACTATTCACAGATTATAAGGAAATTCAAAGGACTGATAAGCTGAACAAGGTTAAATCGAATGATCTAGTTATCTACAACTGTCCCATACCAGCTGTAGATAATCAAATCATTCACAGACATCATGATCACATAAGTGGTCCACTGACCTTATCAAACCAAAATCCCATAAAGGGAACAAAATTGACTCCGCAGAGTCCTAAACAGTGTATCCGAAACACCCCACCACTAATTTGAAGCGGTGTACTAAGTTTGCCCGAAGGCCAAAATATCAAATATACCCCGCCAAAGCAGGTTGTCTAACTTAGTGATCATTAATGGAACAAAAATCATATCGTATCAAACTCATTTTTATACAGAATACAACTTTCACAATAACAATAAAATTTTCGTATTTTCGAAATCAAAAGAACGATTTAGCAAACGAATAACAAAAGATTAGCAAATAACGGTAAACGAGGGAGTCAAAACAAATACTGACGCGAGGTCAGCTTTTACGTATCAAAGAACGTACATTGCCAAGAAATATGCGGAAGCCTAAATAATGAAATGGAGCGGAAATCAATTACTTAAAGATGTATAATCCCTTACCATAATGCTCTTGCTCTATCCTTGCAACGAGTCCTCGCAAGAATCTACAACCATACAAAAGTTCTCTTTTAAATTTCTCTAAAGGTTAACCCTTAACCCTTTCGGTTACCAAAATACCCCTAGAGTTTCTAGGATTTTCAATCTTATGAATCAAAATAAGAAGAAATGACCTTACCTTAGTTTGGACCTCGAACACACAACAATGGAGTTCTTCCTCCTTCTTCCTCTAGCCGGACTCCCTCTCTTTCTTCTCGATCTCTGCATCGCTCTCTCTCTCTCTCTTTCTCTACTCAGCTCTCTTTCTCTGTCGTTTCTCTCTATGCGGCTCTCTCCCTTTCTCCCTAATTCTCTTTTGCCGTTTAAATAGTGAAGAGCTTTCGTCCGTTATAAAATTCCAAGAGACTTTCATCCGTTATAAAATACCAAAAGAGTTTTATCCGTTATAAAATACCAAGAGACATTTATCCGTTATAAAATACCAAGAGACTTTTATCCGTTATAAAATATCAAGAGACTTTTATCCGTTATAAAATACCAAGAGGCTCTAGAATTAATGAAATATAATTACTCTTGGGTTTCCTAAACTTAAATCCAAAATAGCCCAAGTCCAAGTCCAATGAGGAAAACCCAATTTAGGTAGCCTAATTTTAATAACGAAGTCCATTAATCCTAGTCCATCTAGGAAAGGTAAATACAATTAATTAATCAAATAGCCTAAATAATCAATCTAGAAATTAATAATTACTAAGTAAATGACATAAATATTAGGGTTATTACATTCTTACCCCCTTAAAAGAAGTTCAGTCTTCTAAACTTTCATAATCCGATGAAGCAACTAATTTTATATTATCAATCTACACTAAACACTCCAAGAATGACACTGAGGTCAAACCTAACGCTCAAATCAAACTTATTCTCATACATTCTAAACTCCCAAAGATCTAAAGCCAAAGCTCTGATACCAACTGTAATGATCCGAATTTCCAAAACAATAATAATAATAATTTTCCAATATAAATATTAATTCAAAATCAAATAACGGTAACTAAAACCCAACAAAATCTTTAAAGTCTTACAAACTCTCAAATAACTGAAATATCTGACCAAAGAGTCTAAAATGAAATAAACTAAAACGATCTATGAACTCCTTATGAAGTGCTCCCGAACCGTTTCACATTCTTCCTATATGAAATCTGGAAGAAAAGAAGATGAAAGGGTGAGCGAACAATGCCCAGTAAGTTCATATACAACCCCTCCAGTTACTAAGGAGGAATTGACTTGAAGGAATATCAAACGATCCAAATTTTAAATAACGATCGACATAACAAAACACAAATTCGAAATACTTATTTACCAAATCTCAAATCAAATGTCTTTCAAAATCTCAACGGTTTCACAAACTGAGTTGACAAATATTTTGGAGTTCCAATGATGACGAAATCGATTCAAATTGACTCGAATGATTTACTTAATTAAAACCGTCCCATACCAGTTTTAATTAACTAAATCATTCACAGATTATAAGAAAATTCAAAGGACTGATAAGCTGAACAAGGTTGACTCGAATGATCTAGTTATTTACAACTGTCCCATATCAGCTGTAGATAATCAAATCATTCACAGACATCATGATCACATAAGTGGTCCACTGACCTTATCAAACCAAAATTCCATAAAGGGAACAAAATTGACTCCGCAGAGTCCTAAACATTGTATCCGGAACACCCCACCACTAATTTGAAACGGTGTACTAAGTTTACCCGAAGGCCAAAATATCAAATATATCCTGCCAAAGCAGGTTGTCTAACTTAGTAATCATTAATGGAACAAAAATCATATCGTATCAAACTCATTTTTATACAGAATACAACTTTCACAATAACAATAAAATTTTCGTATTTTCGAAATCAAAAGAACGATTTAGCAAACGAATAACAAAAGATTAGCAAATAACGGTAAACGAGGGAGTCAAAACAAATACTGACGCGAAGTCAGCTTTTACGTATCAAAGAACGTACATTGTCAAGAAATATGCGAAAGCCTAAATAATGAAATGGAGCGGAAATCAATTACTTAAAGATGTATAATCCCTTACCATAATACTCTTGCTCTATCCTTGCAACGAGTCCTCGCAAGAATCTATAATCATACAAAAGTTATCTTTTAAATTTCTCTAAAGGTTAACCCTAAACCCTTTCGATTACCAAAATACCCCTAGAGTTTCTAGGGTTTTCAATCTTATGAATCAAAATAAGAAGAAATCATCCGTTATAAAAACCAAGAGAGTTTTATCTGTTATAAAATATCAAGAGACATTTATCCGTTATAAAATACCAAGAGACTTTTATCCGTTATTAAATATCAAGAGACTTTTATCCGTTATAAAATACCAAGAGGCTCTAGAATTAATGTAATATAATTACTCTTGGGTTTCCTAAACCTAAACCCACAATAGCCCAAGTTCAAGTCCAATGAGGAAAATCCAATTTAGGTAGCCTTATTTTAATAACTAAGCCCGTTAATCCTAGTCCATCTAGGAAAAGTAAATCCAATTAATTAATCAAATAGCCTAAATAATCAATCTAGAAATTAATAATTACTAAGTAAATGACATAAATATTAGGGTTATTACAGAAATTAAGGAAAAGTAGGAAAGAGAAATAGGTGGAGGATGTGTTTGTGAGTATGAAAAATTAAATAGGAGAGACAATAAGTGGGAGGAATAGATAGGAGAGAGAATATTGTGAGTGTAAAAGTAAAGTAGGAGAGAGAATGAATGGGTGGAATAGTAAAAATTCTTTGTCATTTTAGACAGTTCACACTAATATGGGACGTCCCGAAAAGAAAATAAATCCACACCGGAGTGGGACGGAGGGAGTATGTGACTAGCAATTTTCACAAATATATGATCATTTTGGCAAAAAAAATAAAATAAAATATTTAAAAGATTAAGTATTATTTAGGAAAGTAGGAAAATGGTATTTATAATGGAATATTTTGATAGGGAGTATTATTAATTTATTATTATCCTCGCAAAAAACATGGAAAAGGACAATATAGTTGTGTCTTTAGATTTAGATCGCTAAATTGATAATAGTTGGCTTTTAGATGTGATTGGTGGGGAACAAAGTAGGCAAGAAATGCATACAGCGTAACCTCCTAAACGATTTTTTTTACTAAAAATTGTTAAATATTATGTTATATTTTATCTTAGCTTTTAAGGGTAATTTTGTCTTTTTCCTTTTATGTCTTAGCTTAGGGCAAGTCCTTAAGACTTCTCCCCTTGTATCATAACCAACATATACTTTTGGTGTTCTCTAAAGCTTTTGTTCTTCCTTCTCTTTAATGTCTTCAATGGCTTTATCATGGTATCAAGAGCCACACTATGGCTTTATCATGTCTTCAATTTTTTTTTGGGTCGATTTCGGTTCTGGATCGTAGATTTGCTTGGATTTTTCACTGTCTTCTGGCTTGCGTTGCTCTGATTTCAGGTTCTATTTCGTTTATTGTGTGTTTCCGCATCTGTCTTCTATTTAGGGCAAATTTTAGGATTTTGTTGCCCCTATTGGTTATTTGTTTGGATTGTTTGTTTTCTGTTTTGTTATTGCGATGGCTGGGAAAGATGATTCATTGCAATCTATTAGTGTTCGTTTAGATGGTACTAACTATACGTATTGGAGCTTTGGGATAAAAAATTTTCTGAAGGGGAAGCAAATGTGGAAGTATATAACTGGTACTGCTACTATTCCTACAGAAGCTGATGCTGGAGAAAAATTTGAGGAGTTGAGTGAGGTTTGGGATACTAATAACTCGAAAATTATCACATGGATTAATAACTCGGTTGAACATAGAATCGGTATGCAATTAGCAAAATATGAGACTGCGAAGGAGGTTTGGGATTATCTGCAGAAGTTGTATGTAAGGTCTAATTTTGCTGTTCAATATCAGTTGGAGGCTGACATTCGAGCCTTAGTTCAAACAGATGATATGGGTATTGAAGAATTCTACAACAAGATGACTTCTCTTTGGGATCAGTTGGCTGCAACTGAGTCTGCTGAATTGCGAGCTTTTGCTCCTTACATTACTCGTAGGGAAGAACAGAGGTTGGTGCAATTTCTAATGGCTCTTCGTGCTGAGTTTGAGCTAATGCGTGGGTCGATTTTACATCGTACGCCACTGCCTTCTGTTGATTCTGTAGTTCATGAGTTACTTGCTGAGGAAACTCGTCTTAACACTCGTACTGGTAAGGTCACCCACATTCCAGCAACCTCTGTGCTTGCTGCTCCTCAAACTACCGACTCTTCTGCTCTTGCTGTCAATTCGAATAGATCTTCTCAGAATCGGAGTGTGTGGAATCCTAGTATAAATGTTCAGGAATGTGCTTATTGTAAGGAGATGGGTCACTGGAAAAACCAATGCCCAAAATTGCTGGAAAGAAATCGCCAAGGTGGTCAAACAAGAGGAGGTCGGGCACCTCAGCCTCAATATCGTTCTGGTAGAGGTCGTGGAAATTTCTCGGGTGGAGGACCACAGCCCAATTTTCGTCCTACTACAGCTGCTTTTGTGCCTCATTCGTATCAGCCTGTTGGAGACATGCCTGTCATCAAGAGACATCCTTGATCGATCGCCAGAGGTTTCTAGCTACTCAGTTCTCGCCTCAGTCTCATGCTATGTCTGTCTCTTCTCCCAGTACTTCAGGTTTGTCTCATCCTTGGCTCTTAGATTCTGGAGCTTCTCACCATATGTCTCCTCATTTGTCCTCCTTCATATCTATGTCTCCTCATGTTTCTGAAACTGCAGTCTCAACTGCAGATGGTACTCCTATGCCTTTGATAGGAATTGGTAATGTTCAGTCATCAAATATCTTTCTGGCAGATGTTTATTGTATTCCCAAATTAACCATGAACCTTACTTCAGTTGGTCAATTTTGTGATTCTGGTCATTCTGTTCATTTCTTTCCTTCTACTTGTCATATATAGGATCTAAAATCCAAGAAGGAGATTGGGACAGGCCATAGAGAAAAAGGGGGACTTTATATTCTGGATAGGCTGCACCATGCTAGTCATGTGGCTGCCACAGGTGTCGACCTATCCAAATTTCATTTGACTTCATCATCTTCTAAATTTGTATTATGGCATTCTAGACTTGGTCATATTTCTGGACCTCGACTTAGATTTTTGGTTTCTAGTGGTGTTTTACGGGATTTGAAGTCTCATGATATTTCTGATTGTAGTGGATGTAAACTTGGAAAATTTTCTGCCTTGCCTTTTAATCTAAGTGATTCTAAGTCTTTTGCACCTTTTGATTTGGTTCATTCTGATGTTTGGGGACCTGCCCCTGCTCCCACAAAAGGGGGGTCTCGCTATTATGTGTCTTTCATTGATGATTATACTCGTTATTGTTGGGTTTATCTTATGAAACATCGTTCAGAATTTTTAGATATATACACTGCTTTTCAATCTTATGTTAAGACTCAACATTCTTCTGTTGTCAAGTGCTTTCGTTCTGATTTGGGTGGGGAATATACGTCTAAAAATCTCTCTGATTTATTTGTTTCTGATGGGACTGTACATGAATCCTCTTGCACTGACACCCCACAACAAAATGGTGTAGCCGAAAGAAAACATCGTCACATTGTAGAAACTGCTCGTTCTATGCTCTTGTCTGCTAGTGTCCCTAGTGAATTTTGGGGAGAAGCAATTCTTACTGCTGTTCACTTGATTAATAGAATTCCCACAGCTCATAATTCTGGTATTTCTCCCTATAAGAAGTTGTTTGGTCATACCCCTGACTATTCAAACTTGAGAGTTTTTGGATCTACTTGTTTTGTTCTTAAGCCTAGTGTTGAACGCACTAAGTTGTCTTCTCGTTGTGCCGTATGTGTTTTTCTTGGTTATAGTGAGACTCAAAAAGGTTTTCGTTGTTATGATCCATCTACTAGAAAACTGTATGTTGCTCGTCATGTTGTCTTCATTGAGCATATTCCTTTCTTCTCCATTCCCTCAGTCTCTCATAATATGACTCAATCTGATCTTTCTCGCATTGATCCTTTTCATATTGATGAAAATCATATAGAGTTGTCTTCTAGTGCTATTACAAATCAGGAAAATGGTGATCTTGATGATGGTCCTCCCCTCATGGCTTCCCAAGATCCTCTTGTGATTGCAGATCATCCTCCAGATCCTCCTATTCGGCCTCCTTCTGATCGTATCCGTAAGTCTACTAAATTACCTGATTTTGCTTATTCATGTTACTCGCCTTCCTTCACTGCTTTTTTATCTTCTAATCATCATTTGTGTGAGCCTTCATCTTGTGTTGAGGCATCTAGAGATCCTCTTTGGCGGTGTGGCGACCGAGGAGCTTACTGCTTTAGCTAGAAGTCACACTTGGGATCTTGTCTCCTTGCCAGGGGGAAAGAAACCTATTGGGTCTCGTTGGGTCTATAAAATCAAAACAATGTATGATGGGTCTATTGAACGATATAAGGCACGTTTGGTTGCGAGAGGGTTCTCTCAACAGTATGGTATGGATTATGATGAGACTTTTGCTCCCGTTGCCAAAATGACAACTGTTAGAGTTCTCCTAGCAGTTGCATCTGTTCGTCATTGGCATATCTCTCAATTGGATGTTAAAAATGCTTTTCTGAACGGGGATCTTAAAGAGGAGGTCTATATGACTCCTCCCCCTGGTGTTTCCCATGATGTTGGACAGGTTTGTAAGCTCAAAAGAGCGCTTTATGGGCTCAAACAAGCTCCTAGAGCTTGGTTTGAGAAGTTTTCTAGAGTGATTGTCTCTCTTGGTTACTCTTCTAGTCATCATGATCCTGCATTGTTTGTCAGTTCATCCTCTGCTGGCCGTGTGTTGCTTTTGTTATATGTTGATGATATGATTATTATGGGGGATGATGTTGATGGTATTGCAGTTTTGAAAAATACTTTAGCTCGGGAGTTTGACATGAAAGATCTGGGATCATTAAAGTATTTTCTTGGTATTGAGATAGCATCTTCTCCAAAAGGTTATCTTCTTTCTTAATCTAAGTATACTACTGATATTATAGAGCGTGCTAGGCTGACAGATACTAAGATTGTTGATTCTCCTCTTGAAGTTAATGCTCGTTATTCTCCTACTGATGGAACTCCTCTAGCTGATCCCACTTTGTATCGTACTATTGTTGGCAGTTTAGTTTATCTTACTATCACTCGTCCTGATATTTCTCATGTTGTTCACATTGTCAGTCAGTTTGTTATTTCTCCTACTTCAGTTCACTGGGCTGCTGTTGTTCGTATTCTTCGCTACCTTAGAGGAACTCTTTGTCAGAGTTTGTTGTTTCCTTCTACCTCTTCTTTAGACCTTTCTGCCTTCTCTGATGCTGATTGGGCTGGTAACTCAACAGACCGTAAATCAACTACAGGCTTTTGTATCTTTCTTGGGGATTCTCTTATATCTTGGAAGAGCAAGAAACAAGATGTTGTTTCTCGTTCTTCAACTGAGGCAGAGTATCGTGCTATGGCTTCTACCACTTGTGAGATTGTTTGGTTACGATGGTTACTTGCTGATATGGGAGTATATTGTACCTCTCCGACACCTCTTCACTACGACAACAAGAGTGCCATTCAAATTGCTCATAATTCTGTGTTTCATAAGCGTACAAAACACATTGAGATTGGTTGTCATATTACTCGACACCATTATGAGCATGGAACCATCTCCTTGCCTTTTGTCTTCTCCAAGAATCAGCTTGCGGACTTCTTCACTAAAGCTCACACTGTTGATCGTCATCGTTTCTTTGTCGGCAAACTCTCAATGCTTCTTGCTGCATCATCGTGAGTTTGAGGGAGGGTGTTAAATATTATGTTATATTTTATCTTAGCCTTTAAGGGTAGTTTTGTCTTTTTCCTTTTATGTCTTAGCTCAGGGCAAGTCCTTAAGACTTCTCCCCTTGTATCATAACCAACATATACTTTTGGTGTTCTCTAAAGCTTTTGTTCTTCCTTCTCTTTAATGTGTCTTCAATGGCTTTATCAAAAATTTGTCTCATTTTAATTTTAATTTTTTATGATTATCTCAATCCAAAATTTGATTATATTTTTATAAAAATTTAATTATCTTATAGAATTCAAAAAGTTGTTCTTGATTCATCATTCGAAATACTGTCAATAATAATTTTTATAATTGTATAAAGATAAATACTCCCTCCGTCTCGGTCGAGTGGATACTTATTTCCTTTTTGGTCCGTCCCAGTTCAATGGTGACGTCCCAGCCCAATGGAGACTGCTCAAAATGGAAGGGAATCTTTACTATTTTTCCCACTCATTCTCTTTTCTATTTTACTTATACACTCACAACACCAATCAAATCACTATTCCTTCCACTCATTCTCTTCCCTATTTAATTTTTTCATACTCACAACATTTTCTTCCATTTTTTATCTCTCTTACTTTTTCTTAATCTGTGTGTTCAAATTTTTGATATCCATTCGACTGAAACGAAGAGAGTAAATTTTTATAAAATTATAATCAAAATTCAATTGATTTGATATTGAAAAAGTAAAAGTGGGATAAATTTTTGAGAAATATTGCAGAAAGGGTCTGCTGATAGAGCTAGGCGGGGAGGCGTTGGAAGATCAGTCAACTTATCGATCCGCTTATGCCCAGTTCTACCAGTTCGATTCTTTAAAACTTTTGGGACAGAAAGACTATAATTTTTTAGTAATTAAGAAATGATTTAGCGGAAGAGTAAGTTTTAGAGAAAACATGTTTCTCCATAAGTTATAAAAAGTTCACTTTCATTCTTAAAAATATCAAATTTAGACCTTAAAATATTAAATTTAAATCTTAAAATACCTAGAAAATAAAATAGCAAAAAATCATTTTTCAAGGAAAATATCCGAGTAAACACAAAATCTGGGGAGAAACGCGTTTCTCCGTCGCTTGTGGAGAAACGGGGCTTGTTATGTGTTGGAATATTTGTATATGTGGTGTTAAAGTTCATAGCATATGACCTTGGAGTGTCATTGGGCTTGAACTGATTTTGGCCAAGGGAAAAATCACGTCTGGAGTTTCTGGCAAGGAGGGCGGCCATGTCAAGGGCGGCCGCGCTTGTTTGTCTCAAGCTCACCAAAAGTTTCTGGAGCCTAGCGCGGTCGCGCACGCCTCGAGGGCGGCCGCGCTGGCGTCGGATCTGGTGTTTTTTCTGAGCCGAATTAGATCAGTTTTAGGTCTCTTTAAGCCCTAAAACTCTAGTTTTACCATACATATAAATACCATAATCCCTCCAGCCGTTTTTGATATATGAGTATTGAAGAGAAACACAATTCTCTTGTTTTTATTCATTGATCGATTACTCCCGTTCATAGAGATTCGTTCGTGAGATTCAAGGCGATTGAGATAGGACCGCCGGTGATTACCTACCTGTGTGCTGCTCTGTGGTACGTAGTCCGTGATCGTTTTATCCTCGGAGAAATTTGCCTGTACCTGAGTTGCACCAATTGGGGGCAATATTTTCTCTTAGGACAGTCTTCCTAAGGCGACTCGATCAAATCACGATAAGTTTTCTAACCGTTTGATTTCTTGTTTCTGTTTGTTTTTCCTGATCCTGTTCCTTGGCTTTCGGTTTTGCTATTGGCATCTTAATTGGTACGTTCTTGACTTGATCAATAAAATCCCCTACTGTTGATTAAATCTTTGTTTAATCTGTGGTGCTTATTAATTTAATATCCAACAGTCTAAGAGAAAATAGTATTTTATTTGATCATGTCTGGTGGTTCCTCTAGCTCTCCCTTTAAGTCCCTAGTTGACACCTCCTATCTTCCGGAGAAGTTTGGTGGTAAGAACTTCAAGCGTTGGTCTGAACGCATGAAGATGCAGGCATCAATTAAGGGTATGTCTGGTATGCTGACATCTAAATGTCCCGCTCTGAATGGTGATGATCCAGTTAATGTGGCTGCTGTTAAACTGTGGAAGGAGCAGGACGATGTTGTTCGAGGATGCATTCTGTCAGCTTTGTCGAATGCACTCTTTGATGTTTATTGCTCTGCTCCTCTCACTGCTGCGTCACTGTGGGATTCTCTTTCCAAGAAGTACAGCACCTGTGAGCACCCCAACCCGGGACCTAACACGTGTCCCGAGCTAGGAGAACTCAACTAAGAAAATCCAACCTTATTTTTAAAACATTTAATTGCCTTTTAAAGAATACCACTTCTCCAACTTCAAAATAAAGTCAATTGATAATATCCCTTCTTAAAGGAAATCCAACTACAACTTTAATAAACCGAAATCTGATCAATTACATTGGGAACCTTAATTAACAATTGTTTAACAAAAGGGTTCCTAAACAAATTACAAAAGAGGAATACTTAATAAATACTCCTAACAACCCACTCCTATACTTAACTTGTCAAGCCCCAAAAGCAAAAGTCCACAATGGAATCCCCGGCCTCACTGGTTCGGGTCACACAATCTCGGAATCTAAAGCGGTAAAGGGAGAGGGGTGAGAATAAATCTCAATGAGCTATTATGATATGCAGCAAAGATGCCATACAAGATGCAACACGTAGCATGGCAACACATAACACATTATGAAAGCGGTAAACACCTTACGTTACCTCATTTTACCTTTTCCCGTCTCGAACAATAAGTCGTACAACCGGGAGTAAAACTCCACTCTTTGGTGAATTGCCTCCAAAGCACATTCACCTCTTTATAGGACTCATACTCAGGCCATCCATATAAGAAAGGATACCTATATTAGAATATCCAAAAACATAATATCGTCCCTCCTTACAACGGTTGCAAATGTAACCGTAAAGGCTACTTATCACTCAAGCAGTGCCAAGTAGCACCACGCCGTGGCCACAGAGTGGGAAGGGTCACCGGTATGATGTACCTTCAATCACTTATTGAACAAATCAATAATTGATTGGCATCCATCATACCCACCCGAACATAGTACGCTCGAAGCACATGATAGTTACTTGAGATAAATCCACAAAACGGGATACACAATATAGCAACATGGTAAAATATACTCATGTTCAACCAACATCATAATGCAACATTTAAGTAATACACTATGCATAGCATCATCAGTAAATATGAATGATAACAATTAAATCCACCAATGGGATAGCCATAAACTCAACATGCCACATAATCCACAACTGGGATATCACACCACCATATAACACATAACCCACACATTGGGATGTCGCATAACAACTTACCAAATAGTCCATACTTAGGATATTAAGGTAACCATATAATTACTAATTCCACAACTTGGACACAATGCCACAAGGTGGTACATACCCATTACTAATTAACTTAATTGTGAAACCTATAGCTTCTACACCAATTCGAACTACTCACCAAAGACATGGAGTAAGTAAGGACACTATATATCATAAACCATTCCTACATATTCCTTATATAACATCGAATAACCTAAATGAAAGTTCAAGATCTATTTCCCAAGTTGGAACTATTTTGGTGAAGTCACAAATCAAGCCTCTCAACCATTTTCGGAACAATGTTTAAACTACTTCCACAATTCCATTTTGATCATTTAAGATGTCCTTATGTAGCCAAGGTATTCTACTTTAATCTAAGTTAAAGAGATTTCATTTTGGTTCTAGTTTGGTTAGGTTTGAATGGCTCCAAAGTTGAGGTGAGAAAATCTGGCCAGGGGACGACTCGTCCCCCAGGGCACGACTCGTCCCCAATTTACCCCCCACTGAACCTGGCGTCCCTCTAATGGTCACGACTTCCCTTTATCCAAGGCACGACTCGTGACCTTCACATGGCACGACTCGTGCCTGAGGTCACGACTCGTGCCCCCAGCCCAGAAATGGCAAAACAGCAACAATCAATAATAACTTCTCAAAATCCCAAAATTCCAACCAAATACATCCTAAGTCATGAACCAAAAAGGGCATTTCCAACTTCATAGCTCTCATACTACATCCCTTTAAACTCCCAAAATGATATAACCCTAAACCATTTACTATTTGATTCCAACCCATTTAACTTCCCTATCTCAATTTAACTTCTTTAAATCTACTCATTCCATTTTCTTACACTTTTAACACTTTCATAATTGACAACATTTTTCTAAAACATTAACCACTTCCTCAACCCAAGTAGATCTCACAAAGTATCAAATAATCATTTTACACTATAACAACCTTAAACAATCCATGAACATTTAAAGGAAAGGAAGGGTCATAACAACTCACTTGGATTTGCAAAGGAATGTTGATCTTTCTAGCTAGATGAGTTCCCCAAGATGAACCCACTTCAAAGGTGCTCCTAGACTTGATTTTTGATGAAGAAGTGCTTGGCTTCAAGCTTGGACAAAAGGGAACATCAATGGAGGTTTCTTCTCTTTCTCTAGGATGATTGGTGTAGTCAATGAGAAGTGAGGGAGAAGGGAATATTGATTGAAGGAGGGAGAAGTAGAGTGAGGAGGAGTAGAAGGGAAGGGAAGTAAGAGGAGGTGATGGAGAGGGAGGGGGCCGGGTAGAGGGATGTGGGAGGAGGAGTTAGGGTGAGACACTTGGCAATGAAGGAGGAAGCTTCACCAAATTGGCCCCCCATGGAAAACCTACCTAGGCTTTCACTTCCACTTTAAATTTAAAATTAACTTCTTTATTTAATAAATTCATCCTACTCATTTAACCTCCCTACACTATTTATCATTTTCCATTTTTATTATTATCCAGGTTTATTTATTTAATGTCCAATAAATTCTTATAAGATTCTAAATTTATTTCTCACCCAATTTATCCTAAATTTAGAATTTAAAGACATAATTGAACACATAAAGATAGCATAAATATTAAAAGCATCAAATATAATATTAAAAATAAATGCCTAGGGTTGGGGTCGTTACACTCACTCCTCCTTAAAGAAAATTCGTCCCGAATTTGACTGTCGCTTACCCTAAGGATCAAATAGCAAAGGTTACCTTTCACACATTCTAACTTAATATTCCCAATTAGATTTCTCAATGGTATGACTCTACTATACCTTCCCATAACCCGAGTACTCTAGGACTTCACTTCCCGACTTGATTCTTCGATTCTATGATCCTTCCCAAGATTTCCAATTTCATTAATAATGCAACACCACAACTTAATACTCCGAGAATACCATACAATTATTACTACCCGAATTTCCACGACCTCAAGAAAGTACAATTAAATAAAAGTATTATAACTTAAGTCACCAAATATATCACGATATTATATTTTAAAACTTCAATTGGATTAACAACTTTAGCGCCAATTTACCTTAGACCTTGCTTCTCCAATTTCACCCCAACAAATTAGAGATCGATATTTTCTTCCCTAACAACGCCCCATACGGTTTTATCTTAAGCTAGAATAATAACTGCTATCATACGCAAACTCGCTAAGATTAATTAAACTTCTCAAGTTGGAAGGAAATCCGTCACACTATATAACCTATTCCTCACGAATTTGGGTAGTCTTCAAACCTCTTCCTCTCGACTAACTAAATCTTTCAACTCTTAGGATCGGTAACTAACCCCAAAAAGAGAACTTCAAAATATAAGATTCCATTTAAATTACACAACCAATTGTAACCGCTCTCGAAAAATGATAAGAAATTTTCGCTCCATCTAAGTTAACTTCCTCGAAACGTACGCTATCTCTTTCCCAATTTGCCTAACACCACACCTTGATCTCCCGGAAATACATACTTAGAACTTCACAAGATTCTCACATCCACTAGGTAAGGTAAGGATCGGGTCCAAAGCCAACCTATTTTCCATTACTAACAATATGGTTCATCCTTATTACACCTACACCTTTTACACGTCCTTTAGAGTCAACTAAAGCGACGACTCTACAATTTCTTAGGAATTCCTTAATTTTCTTCGGTAACACTTGTCAATTCCAAGATCACGGACTCAACCCTCACAAGATCCATGGTAACATCCGAGTTTAAGACTATAGAACCCAAAATTTGCAATCTTCTCGAGCCAACTCACACTAGTCAAACTTTGTATACAGGGATTCCTCACAAGGAAATCATTAACCCAACTCTCAGTTTATTTTCACGATCTTCCCGAAACTTTAATTAACAAGGAGGTCATCAATTCCAATCACCCTAAAGCCAACGAAATAAGGATTACAATTCTGCTTATCTAACTCAGAACCAACACATGAAATATACCGACGGAAACACATTTACTACCTTCTTACAACTAGCACATAAAATTTGGAAAAGACTCCTTATACAAGTCTAACATATACCAGTTACTCTTCACACCTTAATTCAAAAGTTCCACCTTAAAGGCACGTAAATAACAAGAGTTTCACGTTACAGTCTACCTATATCAAATACCAATACAAGCAGTTTAGGCATAGAAAAGGAGACTCACCTATTTGGATAGTCTATCAGTATACAACAACTACTTAACCCTCCGGTCAAGTATATCTCAAAATCATAAATTGATAACTATACTAATTCAACCGGCAATACATGCTCGGCCACAACCACATCACCATCGTGGAAATCAAAGACGGTTCGAGATATTCTCTCATAAGAGCGTAATCCTCTAACAATAAAACAAATTCTCAACAATGTATGTCACATATAAGCAAAATGTGATGCCAAATATAAATGATATGCAATGTAATCTAACAAGTATGACCCCTAACTTCGAGACGGGGAATTTACCTCTAGTGACCTCGGAGGGATCCATCTCTCCTGAAACCGAAACACCTACTCGACCATAGACCTTCTCTCTTGGCTCCCCTTCGCTATCTCTCTTGGTACTTCCTCTTTGTCGTTCGCCTTCTTGCTTGCTTGAAGCTCGTCCCATTGCGACCTTGGGCAATTTCTCCTAAAGTGTCCCGGTGCTCCACAACTTAAACACTTGCCTTGCTTACTCCAACATCGATCTTCGGTATGTCCAATCCTCTTGCAAAATTTACAATTCGCTCCATCTTGTTTGGGTGCGGCCTAGACTGAAGAAGCTACAACAAACTCTCCTCTCACACTTCACGAAATTAAGGTCCTTGGCTGTCCTTTAATGAGTTTGGGTCCTTGTCTTATATACTTTGGTTTGTTTTCAATCCCACCTTCCAATTTTCCACTATCTTCCCCAATGTCCTTTTCGACCTTATATGCTCTATCTATGGTATGCGGAAAGTGGTGAATTTATTCATCCATAATTTCTTCCTAAGCTCACTCCTCAAACACATTACGAACTTCGAACCCTTTTTACTTCATGCGATACCAAATGAGGGCAACACCTAGCTAATTCCTCAAATCGGGCTGAATCTTTGGTCCACCGTCATGTCCCCTTGTTTTAGTCCTAAGAATTCAATCTCCTTCTTATCCCTTGTAACCATAGAAACGAAATAGTCCTCGAACTGTCGAGTGAAATTATCCCAAGTCTGGGGCGTATGATCCCGCTCCCAACATCCCTTCAATATCTGCCACCACTGATCAGCTAAACCTTCAAGTTTGAATACGGCATACCTAACTTTCTCTTCGTTGGGACCTTCTATAACCTCAAAAATCCTATTTATTTTACGCTAACCAATTTTCTGCCTTTAACGGATCCGGATCTCCATTATAGCTCGGTGGGTTCATCTTCACAAATTTTTCCAATCCATTACCTTGACATCCCTCAGGTTGATTCGGAACTGATCCTCTAGTCTTCATATCTTGTACAAACGTCCTGAATAGTTCCATCATCTCTTCATTCTGAATTCCATCTATGCCCATATCTCCTTCATTTCCTAGAATCTTCCTCTGATCATCCTTGCTTCCGGCCATTAGAACGGACTCCTGCAATAAACACTCGGCGTTAATTACCACACATTCCCACTTAGTCTAGACATCTACCCTTGACCTCTAAACTAAGCTCTGATACCAACTGTGAGCACCCCAACCCGGGACCTAACACGTGTCCCGAGCTAGGAGAACTCAACTAAGAAAATCCAACCTTATTTTTAAAACATTTAATTGCCTTTTAAAGAATACCACTTTTCCAACTTCAAAATAAAGTCAATTGATAATATCCCTTCTTAAAGGAAATCCAACTACAACTTTAATAAACCGAAATCTGATCAATTACATTGGGAACCTTAATTAACAATTGTTTAACAAAAGGGTTTCTAAACAAATTACAAAAGAGGAATACTTAATAAATACTCCTAACAACCCACTCCTATACTTAACTTGTCAAGCCCCAAAAGCAAAAGTCCACAATGGAATCCCCGGCCTCACTGGTTCGGGTCACCTGTCTCGGAATCTAAAGCAGTAAAGGGAGAGGGGTGAGAATAAATCTCAATGAGCTATTATGATATGCAGCAAGATGCCATACAAGATGCAACACGTAGCATGGCAACACATAACACATTATGAAAGCGGTAAACACCTTACGTTACCTCATTTTACCTTTTCCCGTCTGAACAATAAGTCGTACAACTGGGAGTAAAACTCCACTCTTTGGTGAATTGCCTCCAGCACATTCACCTCTTATAGGACTCATACTCCAGGCCATCCATATAAGAAAGGATACCTATATTAGAATATCCAAAAACATAATATCGTCCCTCCTTACAACGGTTGCAACAGGCTGTAAAGGCTACTTATCACTCGATGCAGCCGTTAGCACAGCCCCACGCCGTGGCCACAGAGTGGGGAAGGGTCACCGGCATGATGTACCTTCAATCACTTATTGAACAAATCAATAATTAATTGGCATCCATCATACCCACCCAAACATAGTACGCTCGAAGCACATGATAGTTACTTGAGATAACTCCACAAAACGGGATACACAATATAGCAACATGGTAAAATATACTCATGTTCAACCAACATCATAATGCAACATTTAAGTAATACACTATGCATAGCATCATCAGTAAATATGAATGATAACAATTAAATCCACCAATGGGATAGCCATAAACTCAACATGCCACATAATCCACAACTGGGATATCACACCACCATATAACACATAACCCACACATTGGGATGTCGCATAACAACTTACCAAATAGTCCATACTTAGGATATTAAGGTAACCATATAATTACTAATTCCACAACTTGGACACAATGCCACAAGGTGGTACATACCCATTACTAATTAACTTAATTGTGAAACCTATAGCTTCTACACCAATTCGAACTACTCACCAAAGACATGGAGTAAGTAAGGACACTATATATCATAAACCATTCCTACATATTCCTTATATAACATCGAATAACCTAAATGAAAGTTCAAGATCTATTTCCCAAGTTGGAACTATTTTGGTGAAGTCACAAATCAAGCCTCTCAACCATTTTCGGAACAATGTTTAAACTACTTCCACAATTCCATTTTGATCATTTAAGATGTCCTTATGTAGCCAAGGTATTCTACTTTAATCTAAGTTAAAGAGATTTCATTTTGGTTCTAGTTTGGTTAGGTTTGAATGGCTCCAAAGTTGAGGTGAGAAAATCTGGCCAGGGGACGACTCGTCCCCCAGGGCACGACTCGTCCCCAATTTACCCCTCACCGAACACAGCGTCCCTCTAATGGTCACGACTTCCCTTTATCCAAGGCACGACTCGTGACCTTCACATGGCACGACTCGTGCACGAGGTCACGACTCGTGCCCCTGCTCCGAAATGGCAAAACAGCAACAATCAATAATAACTTCTCAAAATCCCAAAATTCCAACCAAATACATCCTAAGTCATGAACCAAAAAGGGCATTTCCAACTTCATAGCTCTCATACTACATCCCTTTAAACTCCCAAAATGATATAACCCTAAACCATTTACTATTTGATTCCAACCCATTTAACTTCCCTATCTCAATTTAACTTCTTTAAATCTACTCATTCCATTTTCTTACACTTTTAACACTTTCATAATTGACAACATTTTTCTAAAACATTAACCACTTCCTCAACCCAAGTAGATCTCACAAAGTATCAAATAATCATTTTACACTATAACAACCTTAAACAATCCATGAACATTTAAAGGAAAGGAAGGGTCATAACAACTCACTTGGATTTGCAAAGGAATGTTGATCTTTCTAGCTAGATGAGTTCCCCAAGATGAACCCACTTCAAAGGTGCTCCTAGACTTGATTTTTGATGAAGAAGTGCTTGGCTTCAAGCTTGGACAAAAGGGAACATCAATGGAGGTTTCTTCTCTTTCTCTAGGATGATTGGTGTAGTCAATGAGAAGTGAGGGAGAAGGGAATATTGATTGAAGGAGGGAGAAGTAGAGTGAGGAGGAGTAGAAGGGGGAAGGGAAGTAAGAGGAGGTGATGGAGAGGGAGGGGGGCCGGGTAGAGGGATGTGGGAGGAGGAGTTAGGGTGAGACACTTGGCAATGAAGGAGGAAGCTTCACCAAATTGGCCCCCCATGGAAAACCTACCTAGGCTTTCACTTCCACTTTAAATTTAAAATTAACTTCTTTATTTAATAAATTCATCCTACTCATTTAACCTCCCTACACTATTTATCATTTTCCATTTTTATTATTATCCAGGTTTATTTATTTAATGTCCAATAAATTCTTATAAGATTCTAAATTTATTTCTCACCCAATTTATCCTAAATTTAGAATTTAAAGACATAATTGAACACATAAAGATAGCATAAATATTAAAAGCATCAAATATAATATTAAAAATAAATGCCTAGGGTTGGGGTCGTTACAGCACCGATGAATCCGGTGTGGAAAAGTACCAAGTGGGAAAGTTCCTGAATTATCACATGAGTGAGGGAAAGTCGGTTACCGACCAAGTGCACGAACTCCAAATCGTTTTGCAGTCACTCAAGGATGCTGACATGGGACTTCCTGATAAGTTCGTTGTCATGGCTATCATTGAGAAGTTTCCTCGATCTTGGGGGGAATTCGGTATGACCCTCAAGCATCGTACTGGAAACTTGTCACTCAATGAGTTGATGAATGCAATTGCGATTCAGGAGGTGCATAATGGTAACCAACCTAGCGTACCTGTGGAGGCTGCTGCCAATATGGTTACCGGTAAAAGCAAGTTTAAAGGAAAAGGTGTGAAAACTTCTAAGGATAAAGAAAACCATGATAAGCTTAAAGTTAAGAAAAATAACTTTAGGAAGCCAAGAGCAAAACAGGCTATTGGAATTGTGGAGAAGGTGGACACTTTTCTAGGGTTGCCCGTCCAAGAAAGGAAAAGGACCACAAGCCTCTGGTGATGACCATCCTGCTGTCAACATGGTCTTTGGGTCCAGAAGGATTATGATGATCCCGACTCTGACGCACCTGGAGTTGACGATCTGACCTGCAATGTTACAAAGTATGTAACTTCTTGTCCTGAACTCTTTACTGTCTATGAACCCAACGAGTGGCTAGTTGACACTGGGCAAATGTGCACGTTTGTCCGATAAATTGCTATTTGTGTCTTACCGGCTGAGCGTGGTAGATCGGTGACGATGGGGAACTCTAGTCTTTGAGGTGCTTGGGGTGGACGCGTGGACTGAGGTTTCCCAATGGGCGCATTCTTACCTTGCATCGAGTGTATCACGTTCCCGATATTCGTCGCAACATTATTAGTGGTTCTAGTCTAGTTAGGGAAGGATTTGAGATTTCATTTAAGTGTAATAAGGTTATAATTTTGGATTACGGTAGTTTTGTGGGGAAAGGTTATTCCTCGGATGGTTTATTTAAAATTAGAGTTGAAACCTGATGTTTGTTCGCACAACAATAATTTTAGTTCTATTGATTATCCTGTTTCGTATTCCATTGAATCTTCAAATGTTTGGCATGGTCGTTTAGGACATATTAACTATGATTACGTGAAAAGAATGATGAACTTAGATATTATTCCTAAACATGCTATTGATAAGAATTCTAAATGTCATGTATGTGTTGAAGCTAAGTCTACAAAAGGTCCGTTTAAAACGGTTGTGAGAAATTCTGAAATTCTAGATTTAGTTCATGCGATATTTGTGAATTTAATGGTGTGTTGACCAAAGACAAAAAGAAATACTTTCTCACCTTTATTGATGATGCTAGTAAATACGTTATGTCTATTTGCTTAGTTCTAAGGATGAAGCATTAGATAAATTCATTATATTTAAGAACGAAGCGAAACACAAACGGCAAGAAACTTAAACGGTTAAGGTCGATAGAGGAGGTGAATATGAGTCTAACCCCTTCATGTATTATTGCCAAGAAAACGGAATAGTTCATGAAGAGACTCTTCCCTACACCCCTCAATCAAATGGTGTTGCGAACGTAAGAATAGAACCCTTCGATATGATTAACGGTTTGCTCATAAGTTACGGATTTTGCCCAAATATATGTGGGGAGAGGCTTTGAATACGGCTTGCCATATTCGAATAGAGTCCCTCCTAAACATAGAAAGGAAAGCCCGTTTGAACTTTGGAGAGGTCGACGAGGCTAGCTTGAAACACTTAAAAGTGTGGGGTGCCTTGCAAAGGTACTTGTACCGCACATAAAAGGAAAAAGCTTGGACCTAAAACTGTTGATGCTATCTTTATAGGTTATTCTGAAACAAGTTATGCATTGAGATTTCTTATTATAGAATCTGAAATTTCTGGCATAGATGTGAACTCTATAGTTGAGTTATGTGATGCAACATTTTTTGAGGATGTGTTTCCTATGAAGGACGGACTTCCTAAGGAATCTAACCCGACCACTAATTCCATTCCTGCTCAAGTAGAGGAGATGACAAATGTGGGGGTTGATTCCAGCCGCAACTCATTCTCGACGATGAGATTGAACCAAGAAGGAGTAAAAGGGCAAGGACCACCAAGGACTTTGGAAATGATTTTATCACTTACAATGTCGAGGGTGATCCTCTAACCTTCAAAGCCGCTATGGCTACTTCGATGCCCAAGCGGTGGAAGGATCTTGTTAAGAGTGAGATGGATTCTATTGTCTCTAATGGGACATGGGAATTGGTCGATCTCCCTCCCGGTTGTAGCACGATAGGATGTAAGTGGGTCTTTAAAAGGAAACCGAAACCGGATGGAACCGCTGACAAGTTTAAGGCTAGGTTAGTGGCTAAGGGATTCAAGCAAATGGAAGGAATAGACTATTTCGATACCTATTCGCCGAGTTGCTAGAATGACTACAATCCGAATGCTTATCGCATTGGCCTTCGTATATGATCTTCCTATCCATCGATGGATGTTAAGACCGCTTTCTTGCATGGCGATCTTGAGGAAGAAATCTATATGGATCAACCCGAAGGTTTTGAGGCCCCGGCAATGAGAGAAAGGTTTGTAAACTTGTTAAGTCCTTGTATGGACTGAAACAAGCCCCTAAGCAATGGCATGAAAAATTTGATAAAATTATCTCATCGTTTGGCTTTGTTAATAATGAGTTTGATAAGTGTGTTTATAGCAAGAGTATTGGTGATAGTAGTATTGTCTTATGTCTGTATGTCGATGATATTCTGTTGTTTGGAACGGATATGAGGATAATTGATACTACTAAGGAATTCTTGAAAAGTAAGTTTGAGATGAAGGATATGGGAGTGGCTAGTGTGATTCTTGGCACGAAATTGACTCGTTCAACTAGTGGCATAACCATATCGCAATCTCATTATACCGAAAATGTAATTGAGAAATTTGGTTATAATAATTGCAAAGTAGCTAAGACTCCATATGACCCTTCATCTTGCTTCTTACTAAGAATGAAAGTGGAGTACCGAGTGGCTCGATTGAGATATTCTCAAATTATTGGAAGTTTGATGTATCTTGCCAATTGTACTAGACCGGATATATCCTATTCGGTTACTAGGTTGGCTAGATATACTCAATGTCCAAGTAAAGCACATTGGGAAGCTCTTGATAGAGTTCTCAAGTACTTGAAGGGAACGGTTTCCCTTGGCCGCATTACGGGAGATATCCTTCGTTCTTGAAGGATATAGTGATGCAAGCCGGATTGCCTATAACTCCGGGAGTTATGGTTGTACGGGTATGTTTTCACCTTAGGCGGAGCTGCGGTCGCTTGGAGGTCGACCAAACAAACTCGTTGTCTAGGTCTACATTTGAGGCCGAATTAGTTGCTCTTGATACTCTGGATTGGAAGCCGAATGGCTTCGAGGACTTATGTACGAGTTGCCTATGGTCGGTAAGCCTATGCCTCGTTATCTCGTACATTGTGACAATACCGCCACAATTGAGAAACTGAAAAGTGTCAAGTACAATCAGTAAAACTAGGAGACATATCCAAATTAGATTAAAATCTATAAGGGATCTTGTGTCTCGGAAGGTGATAGCCGTTGATTATGTTGGTACCAAGGATAACACGGTGATCCTTTAACCAAAGGGCTAGAATTTTCTCTAGTTCAAAAATCTAGGTTGGGAATGGGATCGAACCCCGTCTCGACTCAAACGCAAGAGCAACCCAATCTACCTGGAGTGGAGATCCCACAAAGGAGATTCAATGTGGTAATAACAAGTCATGGGGTGAGTCGGAGCACCGAATAATAGATTGACATGTTACATGTCCGAGTCTATCCCCCGAATAGCCTAGAGGTGCTCATTCTTGCTAATTTAGTAAAAGTTTGGAACTTTGAATGGGATCAAGTCTTTTAGACAAGATGTTAGCAAGTACATCTTACGAGATGCCCACTAAGTGAGTGTTGTTGTTGGCCGCAACTAGAGGAATTTGGGTTATTCCTTGAAAGCACTCATGATAGAGGATCGGGACGTATGGCTTATAAGCGTCAAGTGTTCGATAGAGGGCCTATCATAGCTTTTGTCGTGTTTGTTACCAGAAAGGCCTCTACATCCAAAGGCATCGGATTCAAGACACCCGTTCATCCGGTCTGTGGAGGTTTGCGTTGATAACATAGGTAGTGGTTCAAGCCTAAGGTACCATTATTGAAAGCATGGCAATGGACAATCTGTACACGTCATATTTCTATGAACTTGTGGGGGATTGTTGGAATATTTGTATATGTGGTGTTAAAGTTCATAGCATATGACCTTGGAGTGTCATTGGGCTTGAATCGATTTTGGCAAGGGAAAAATCACGTGCGGAGTTTACGGCAAGGAGGGCGGCCGCGTTCATGTCAAGGGGGCTGTCGCGCTTGTTTGTCTCAAGCTCACCAAAAGTTTACGGAGCCTAGCGCGGTCGCGCACGCCTCGAGGGCGGCCGCGGCGGCGTCGGATCGGTGTTTTTTCGAGCCGAATTAGATCGGGCTTTAGGTCTCTTTAAGCCCTAAAACTCTAGTTTTACCATACATATAAATACCATAATCCCTCCGTAGTTTTTGATATATGAGTATTGAAGAGAAACACAATTCTCTTATTTTTATTCATTGATCGATTACTCCCGTTCATAGAGATTCGTTCGTGAGATTCAAGGCGATTGAGATAGGACCGCCGGTGATTACCTACCTGTGTGCTGCTCTGTGGTACGTAGTCCGTGATCGTTTTATCCTCGGAGAAATTTGCACATGCACGAGTTGCACCAATTGGGGGCAATATTTTCTCTTAGGACGCTCTTCCTAAGGCGACTCGATCAAATCACGATAAGTTTTCTAACCGTTTGATTTCTTGTTTACGTTTGTTTTTCATGATCCTGTTCCTTGGCTTTCGGTTTTGCTATTGGCATCTTAATTGGTACGTTCTTGACTTGATCAATAAAATCCCCTACTGTTGATTAAATCTTTGTTTAATCTGTGGTGCTTATTAATTTAATATCCAACATTATGTCGCGCGACATACATAGCCACAAAAACTGGATATCACTTCATCAGCTTCTGGATATCCAGAAGCTTTGGAAAGGATATCCAGAAGGCTGAAAAGGATATCAGAAGCTTTGTAAAGGACGTCCGAAACCAAATATTTTTACGGATATCCTTTACAAAGCTACGGATATCCATTTCAAACTTTCCTGGATATCAGAAGTTTTGTAAAGGATATCAGGAAAAATACTTGGTTTCTGGATATCCTTTACAAAGCCTGATATCCATTTTTGAAAGCCTTCTGGATATCCGTGTTTGTAAGGATATCCGTAACCTGGCTACTTATGTCGCGCGACATAATAAGCCCCGTTTCTCCATACGCGACGGAGAAACGCGTTTCTCCCCAGACGCACTCCCGAGTAAAATGGTTTGCGTGTATAATTTGTCTTTAGCAATTTGAGTGGGAGATGATTCTGATGTTTGGTAGTGATTAAGGAAGGGCCCACGTTAATATGTTTTTAATTAGGGTGGCCCACCACCTTCGTGGAAGTCTCTATCGATTGGCCCATTTCAATATCATATGGGACCCACCCATTTGCAAGCTTTTTCGTTCGTTACTTTTAAATTATTTTTATTTATCTTCAAATTGAAACGGAGAAAATAACAATACGTATAACGTTGCAAGTTAACGTCATTTTATTGTATTAATATCCCCTCAATGATTTGTACAAAAAAAAAGAAAAAGAAAAACAACCTCCATGCTATAACATTGCAAGTGTAACGTCATTTTATTCATTGATTTCTAAAATAAATATCGTATTTGACTTGTCAATTCTTAAAAAAAAAGAGTTGATCTTATAAATAACTAGTTTTTTCTTAAGATAAGAAAAAACATGTTTTCAAAATAAACGGTGGCAATTTTGTAATTACTGGCAACCATGTTCAAAATAAACGGTGGCATTTTTGTAATTACTGGTTTTCCCGTTTATGCCAGTGTCTGTTTAACAAACTGCCAGTGTGATAAAGTGACAGTGCATGTATCACAAAATGCCAGTGAAAAAAGTGTCAGTACCAATTTAACAAAGTGCCAGTGTAAACTGGCACTGGCACTTTGTTAAACTGGCACTGACACTTTTATACGGGCACTTTTATATACATGAACTGACACTCTTCACACTGGCACTCTGTTACACTAACACTGGCACTATGTTACACTAATATTTTTGCTGGCTCTCAAAAATACAAGCACTGGCATTCAAAAACACATGGACTGGTATTCAAAATCACGTACACTGGCACTCAAATACACATACACTGGCACTCAAAAAACAATGATAATCATTTTTGCTGGCATTCAAAAAATATGGACTGACATTCTAAAAAACATGTACTGGCATTCATAAAAATGTGAACTGGCATTCAAAATCAGTAATCATTATTGGTGGCATTAAAAAAAACATGAACTGACATTCATGAAAACGTGTACTGGCATTCAAAATCAATTAGACTGGCATTTCAAAATCAAGCTATCCTCAAATTCCCAAACAAAAAACCAAATCATCTCAATTGAATTGGAATTGGAATTGATCTCTCCGACCTTCAGCCTGTTCCCGACCTTCGGCCTTCGGCCTTCAAAATCAATTAGACCGTCAACACCCTATCCCCTGTTCCCGACCTTCGGCCTGTTCTGTGCCTTGAAATTGATCTCTCCGGATTCGGTGGGGAGGTCGCCGGTGAGGGAGAATTAGATGAAGAAGATGACAGGGGCGGCCATGGATGGATTGAGGGAGGTAGAAATTGGGTCGGTGAAGGGGGTAATTGAGATAGAGAGAGGTCGCCGGTGAAGATTTGGGTGTGAGGGAGAAGGTTGACAACGAGTTTACCCGGAGAAGGAGCGGATTGAGGAAGAAGACGACGCAATTGCGTCTAGAGAGAGAGAGGATAGAGAGAGAGGGTATGCGTTGTGTGTGTGACTGTGTGTGGAAACACGTTTTTTGTTAAGTTAACAAAAACGCGTTTTTTACAAGTTTTTGGCTAAAAAAAAAAGAAAAATTACATTTTGGTTCTCAAATTTTAGGGGGTAATCCTAGAGCCGTCAAGTTGGGACGGTCCCGTCGGGACGTCCCGTCCCGTCATATAAATGAGACAGAATATTTTAGTTCCGTCCCGTTTCCTTCGCGGGACAACATAGTGCGATCCCGCCCATCCCATCCCGTCCCACATTTCTTGTCCTTATTAAATATTTTTGAAGTTATTATACTACATATAAGAAGTGTTTAGGAAATGAAACTTTACGTTTTATTTTGAATGAATTTTAAAGAAAAAGTGAAATACTCCATATAAGGAGTATGTTTTAACATTTTGCATGCTTTTGATGCTCTGCCTTTCATATAAGGAGTATGTTTTAACATTTTGCATGCTTTTCACGCTCTGCTTGAAATAATCTAAGTTGCATGCTTTTCATACTTGAATATCATGACGGAAGATGTAAGGTTTACAGTAGTTTCCCTCCATTTGAAATTAAATCTCTTTTTCTTCTTTCTATTTATCTTTTGAGTATAAGGGAAAATCAGAACCTATTCAAGAGTGCAATTACCAAATTGAGGTATGTCCACTCTACTGAACTAACGGAAGAAGACGGCTCTACTTGGCTTGCCTTGGCTAGGCCTTGGCCTTGGCCTTGCCTTGGCTAGGCCTTGGCTCGGCCTTGACCTTGGCAGTGACTTATCCCACATTGAAACTAAAAGAAAGAAAATTGTGCCTTGGCTTTACATATGAGGAGGCTGAAGCTGGGGTTTCAAGCATAAATAGGCCGTGATCGTGGCCTTGGCGCCTAGTAAACGCTTATCCCTCCTAGTAACGGGTCCCGTATTGTCCCGCAAATGGGACGGGATGGGATGGAGTATTTTAGTCCCGTCCCGTTTGTCCCGTCCTGTCTCATCCCGTTCCCGTCGTGGGACAACATAATTTCGTCCCGTCTCGTATTTCCGAATTGACAGCTCTAGGTAATTCTAAGTTAGCCCTATTCTATCAATATTTACAATTTATTCCCCAAAATTATCATTTTATTAGCATTTTAGAGTTTTTAAATGAAATATATTTTGAATCAGAAAGTACTTTATTATCTCAAATTAACAAGAAAATGTTGGTTATGTTGGTTTGTTTGTTTTATTGTTTTCTCTTTTTTATGTACCAAATGTTTCTCTCTTAGGGTATTTTTTTTATTAAAAAAAATCAATTTAATTCTAAGTTATTGATGTCTAAATTATCCAGTGGTAGAGCCCGCTGGCGCTAACTAATAAATATTGTCAATTTAATTCTATAACTAATTTTTTGCAATTTTTTTATATGAAAAATAATTTATCGATGTTAAAGCAATTTTAGGTTATCGCTCATGATTAATTGTGCCCTTGTTTCAGAGCGACCGTGCAGATCCACTTTATACAACAGAGTTACTATTACTGCACGACCGTGCATGCAGTTCCCAAAAGCAGCTTATAGATGATTTGTTTCAATTGAGCGTGCAACATACACCCGCATTAAACCCTGTATCGGCTTAATTTGTAGCATTCTCGTTTGCTCTTTATTGATTGTTTTACTTTCTCTTTTCAGCATAATGTATACTTACATGGTGGCACGCTTTCTTTATATTCTACAAGGACTTCTTTCGTCACCTCCTTTATGGTATGCTCCATCTTAGTACAAGTCAAATCTATATCCATATCCTTCATATTACTTGGCAAAATACCGGTAGTGACCATCTTACCTAACAATCTCTGTTGATTCTCCCCTTGAAGCCTCCACCACTTGATTCTAGAGTCTAATTGTGATTTTCTTTTACTTGAAATTCTTATACTTCGAAAATCAATTACTACAATTCTCTGTTGAGTTGTTGTGCAATGCAGCGGAAGCAATTGACAAAATACAAAAGCAATTTGAGAATCGAAAGAGAAAGAGATCGAATTGGGGTTATGAATTGCGGAGGCCGCTTTGATTATTCTGTGCAATATCCTTGTTAAGTTACATAGGGTTACAACCTTATATATAAGAAACAAACCCTAGCCTAACTAATAAAGAAAACGAATAAAAAAGCGCACAAACATCTCCAACCTCGACAGCCCAGGTGCCCGTCTGGCTACTTTTCAGGTGCCAGCCTCGCGGCGTTACAGAAACAGGATACGCCTCTGGAGCCCAGGCGCCCGCCTCGCTTCCATCCAGGCCCTCGCCCGGGACTTGATCAAATACAGGCCAAGTTGCTGTCTTCGAGGCGCACGCCTCATCCAATGCCAGACCCTTTGTCAGGACATCGATCCATCACATCCAACATGAGTTGATATACTCCCACCCGCAATAACCTTGTAATTTGTGTAACTTTCTCTACAAGCATTTCTTACTAAGAAGAAGACAATCTGACTCGTATTACTTCTACTCCTATAAGTCACCAAGTGAGATTGTCTCTTCTTGAATCAAGTGTTCATTATACTAAAGTCATATGCAATCGAATAATCCAAGATACCATTTCCTACTTCATTCATTTTCCCAAAACCAAAACCTCCGTGAATGCTTTAAAAGTCGTTTCGAATAGACCCCACATGTCCGTTAAGATCGTCACTAATGACTAATTTCTCTTCACTAGGTACCCGTTGCATTACCTACTCCAAATATTCCCAAAACTCGTGTTTAATAGATGCATCAAACCCTACTTGTGGTACACATGCACAAATAATATTTATAATCGCATCACATATCACATGTTTAATACAAATAATCGATCACTCTTTCTACACAATTTCACCACATCATTGATATACTCGTTATCAATGATACCTACTCCATTCTTACCTTTATTTTTTCCCGAATATCCAATATCCAAGCTTAAAATTACAATGCAATATTTCTCTTACTTTCTCTCCAACCAGCTTAGCTTCTTTTAGACACACTAGTGTTACTCCCGTACGATGCACGGACATCTACTAATACAAAAAATACGAAAATTTATACGAATACAACAGAAAATAGAGATGTTTGTATATATTGTAAAACACTTATTTGAAAACTATATTATCGGTACAAATTTCAGATTGAAGATCACTAAAATAAATATATATTTAAAGCATAGTTAGTTTGTACAAAACGCGTTTTAGACGTAAATCCAGTTCTATTCAATAATACTTACGTTTGGCGTCCGTTTTTCATTGCTATTGAATTAAATGCATATTTTTTATGTAAAACATAGTTATTGTGTATTGAACGTGATATGTGCGTAATTGTAGTTAAGAAACAGTTGATTAAGGGAAGTAATTTGCCCACAGTGTTACTTGGTTTTCGCCAACGATTGAAAAAGCGTAATCTATTCTAGTTCTAAGTCTCCCAATCTTTCTCTTCAACTGCAATTCGAAACTCTGGACTCTACTAATTCTCCAAACAAAAAAATTACATGAAACTTTCAAGTATCATCAATTTCGATTTTTGATAAGTTATTTTGTTCTTGAGCCGTATTCAACTTCTACATCCACGTTTGATTTTTACATATTTCATTAATGTTATGGTTATATAATATTTTAAGATTTATGTATATAGATTAATATAGTAGTACTATTTCCTCCGTCCCTAAATGTATAATTAATTTTCATTTTTTAGAAAAACAATAAAGATTGCTATTTTTTTATATCCACGTTTGATTTTTTTCTTTCTTTCTTTTCATGTGCGAGTTAAGGCATATTTTTATAAATATATTATACTTCTAAAATATTAGGTAAATGTATAATTAATATTCATAATTTACCTATAGAGATATATATATTATTTTTCCTATACTTTTACGTATGTAATTTTGACTATGATACATATAATACACGTTACATAAAAAATACACAATATTTATATTCGACTTTTTGCATGCCGTATTTTTTGGCGTATTTTTAAAATAAAATTCGTACACAATTAATACTCATCTCCTCGCCTCCTGACATGGGATAAAGTAAAAAAAAATCATGCGATTTACTCATTTTGTTTTTTTTAAAAGAAACATATACTCATCTCAATATCTATAGTATAAATCAAAGCAGTGGGCACTGTTCAATGAATAGTTCCATCCGCGAACTTTACCATTTTGCCCCCATTATTTTGTCACTTTCCCATTTTGCCCTCCTTTAAAAAAAAATTTTTTTTTTTTTAAACACACACATACCCATGCTTTCTCTTTCTCTCTCTCACTCTTCATTCAGTTTGAATTTCAAAATGGAGGAGTACTCTCTACGATATCAAGTGGGTGTTTTATCATTTTGCCCTCACTATTTTATCCCTTTCCCATTTTGTCCTTAAAAAAAAAAAGAATTTTTTTTTTAAGTTTAAAAAAAAAAAAATTTTAAAAAAAAAAAAAATCAAAAAACGTGGCATTGGACACGGGCTTAGGCTAGTATATATATATATATATATATATATATATATATATATATATATATATATATATATATATATATATGTGTGTGTGTGTGTGTGTGTGTGTGTGTGTGTGTGTATACTCTCCCGTCCCACGATAATCTATAAAATTTTTATTTTGGGCGTCCCACAATAATCTATAACTTTCCCAAAATGGAAATGGGACCCACTTCTCTCTACTCACAACACTTTTTAAATTTACTATTCTCTCCACTCATTCTCTCTCTTATTTTACTTTTACACTCATAACACATTACATTTATCACTTTTTACCTTAATCTCCGTGCCGGACCAAAAACTCTACATTTTTATGGGACAGATGGAGTATATATATATATATATATATACTCCCTCCGTCCCATTAAGCTAAGAAGATTTCATTTTACATGGGAATTAAGGAATATTATTATAGTATTAGGAGAGAGAATGAGTGGAAGAACTGTTGTGAGTGTGAAAAATTAAATAGGAGAGAGAATGAGTGGAGGGAATAGTAAATTATAATGTGTTGTGAGTATTAAAATAATGTAGGAGAGAGAATGAGTGGAGAGAATAGTGATTTAAGGTTTCCTTTTTGGGATTTCTTAAGACTTATGGGACGCCCAAAATGAAAAGTTTTCTTAAGACTTATGGGACAGAGGGAGTATATATATATATATATATATATATATATATATATATATATAGTATAATTAACACTTAATAATTATTAAAAAAACAATAAATAGAATTTTTTTTGGTAATAATAATTTTTAGATTTGACTAAAAATTATTATTTCAAAAAAATAAAAAATAATTTATTATTTAGATGGGTTGTATACAAAATTGTAATAAAGGTTTAATTAAACAACTTAAAACAAAATGTTTTTTAAAATAAACTTAAGATAAATAAATTATTAACTTATAATTTTTTTAACTTGAATATAGGAATAGTAATACAACATCTATTTAAATTACTTTTTTGGATAAAATAAATAAAGTAATAATTTATGAATTTTTAATATTTATAGGTCAATTTTGAAATATATTTATAAAATAAATCTTTTTTTTTAAGTCTTGAAATAAAACCTTTGTTAAAAGACCTAAAAAACGTTTTTTGTAGAAGTCTTAAGATTTTATGAATATTACAACTATATCCTAAAGTTGAAAGACTTGGTTGCCCTTAATGAAACAATGTGTGTACTATTTTGCCCTTTGATGTTGACATTTTTGAGGGGGAAAGCAACTTTAAAAAATAAATGGAAAAGCCATGAAAATTGTGAAGTACTCCCTCTGTCCCGCTACAAACTGCACACTTTCCTCATTGGGCGTCCCGCTACAAACTGCACACTTTCTAAAATGGCAAAGAATCTTTACTATTCCCTCATCTCATTCTCTCTCCTAAATTATTTTAATACTCACAACACCATTATAATTTACTATTCCCTCCACTCATTCTCTCTCCTATTTTACTTTTACACTCACAACATTTATATTATTATTTTTTTCCTTAATCTCCGCGCAAACAATAACTGTGCGGTTTCTATCGGGACGGAGGAAGTATTTGTTTTATTCAAAGGATGAGAAATGTCAAATTTGTCCTTTATTGTTGAAAAATTTACCACTTGTTTTCTTTTAATATAGTATAGATTATTATATGAATCTTTCTAATGCTCATAACTCCCACCACTTCTGCTGATCACCCCCACCCCCATCATAAAAAAATACTCATATTATAATTATATTTTAACAACTTTCCTACCGTCCCTCAACAACCTCCCCATTATCAAACCACCCCACCCATCCTACTCTACCCTATACCACCACCCATTCACTCACTCACCCACCCCTAACCCTCTACGCCATACTTTACCCCCACCATATCCAACCCACCCCTCAATCACTCACTTACTCCCCCCATCCCACCCTTCCCACCCCCTCCTACTCTATCCTATACCATCAGTTTTTGTTTTCAATGGAAAATATTTTTCTTAAATTTATTAAACAAGTGGAAATGTTTTATAAAAATATTTTTATTAAACAATTGAGTGTCATTTTTTGAATAACATTTTTATTTTTCAGAAAATATTCTTCGAAAATCATTTTTCGAAAAATATTTTCCTCTAATAAACTGAGACTTAATTCTTGTTTTTTCGGTTTGTGCATTACCGAGGGAGTATAATAGATATATTATCCCTGCAACGTATGGGTTCCACTTTGGAATATAGCGGTTAATTAGTTGATCGTTGATTGACTGAAGCTGTCCAAGATAACATATGATAGGGTGGGCTCATATCTTCATGACTGATTGGTTGTCGTAGGTATTAAGCTTTGACGGAAACTTCTACAATCTCATTTTCTAAATTTAAGGTTAACTAGATTGACACGGGGCGTTACTATATATTCAAAAGATAAAAATTGAATTAAAATAAATCAAGAACTTAATTCGTTTATACATTATGGAATACATTCTTAAAGACTACATTGTATGTACATAAAAAATTAGAAAACAATAAAATAGAAATGAAACAAAAATTATAAAAAATATGCATTTCTCTATATACAATTCTGTAGTATTTTATCATTTAAAAAATTAAATAAAACACACGAACATGTTTATCAAATACGAAATAAGTTATTGAAATCAGTTAAAAAAAGGTGAATATTGGAAATCTAGTTAAAAGAAAGGTGATATTTTATTTCTTTTTGATAAAGAGATTTTTTTAAATAAAAACAAAAGCTTTGGTCATACCAAAAGGATAGTACAATTATCTAATAAAAATTAATATCATTTTTTTCAAATGAAAATTTTCAATTAACTCATGCTCGTACATCTAAAAAATTATGTCATAATTATTTACATTAACTCATTATGAACATAATTATGATATTTATTTTCAATTTACCTTATGAACAGTATAAACCGAGATACAATTATGGATTTGTTCGAGCTGGGCCTAATTGGATTGGGCCATGAATATTATCTAAATAATCAAGTATCAGGGCCGAGTAAGGTCTTCCTCGTATGACGAGGAACGTTTATCTCGCCCATGCCGCCATGCTCGGGGCCGTCATGCCGCAAGTGACGAGGAGATAAAAGTTCTTACCTCGGCATTTCATGACCGACGAGGAAACAAAATCATTTACCCCGCACATCCCCCGTTCTGCCTAATCTACAAATGACGAGGAAGCGTAATCATTTACCTCGATCTATTTGCACAAAGCCGAGGTAGGACATTCATGTTCCTGGCTGCTCCGCCAGCGTATTATACGCCCTTATACAACAAGGATTACATATTCATGATTCAATCTAGATTACGATTATCAACATCAATTCAAGTCAAACAAGGACTCCTTAATGTATATAATTCTCTTAGATTACATATTATCTCTTACAAGTTTACTTCAACATGGATTCTATCAATCCATCCCTATAAATACAAGCCCCACGGCTCATTATTTGGTACGTTACTTTTTACATCGGGAAAACTCGTCCATTTGTTTTCTCATATACAAACCGTGAACTTACTCTCACGCGGAGGGCCTTTAGCCGGATCCGCCCCGCTTAGTTTACGTGTTTTCTCTTATTTTCGTGCCTTGCAATCACCGGAGCAATCATCGCTTGGATTTGGGCCGATTTGACGATTTTCGCATCATCAATTGGTTCCATTGCCGGGAAATCGATTCAAACACCCTTTGTTTGGCCGGAATAATCGCCCTAAGCCCGTTTTCTCGCCGGAAATTTTCTAGTTTGAACGGAATTTTCTCAGACTGCTTCGGGCTCTGTTTTTGATTCTGCCGATCTGCAAATTTCCGCCTAATTTGCCTAGTTTTCGTTGAAACCGTTTTAAGCGTTGATTTTGTCCCAATTTTGGCCTAAAATTTGGCATTGTCAAAGCCGCCCAATTGCAGCCTTCTTAGTTTGCACCAAATTCTCGCTCCGAATTTGATTGGAAATTGTGATTTTGGGATATTGGCTTAAATTGGTAATTTGTTGATTTATTTGCTTGGACTGACAATTTGCAAGTGTAATCCGAGGAGGATCAAACCCAAGTGAACGGGCGAACATTGGAGCCGAGGAACCGCCTCCTCCTCCTCCTCTCTCTACCTCGCCAGATGCCCTTCCTCCTCTCCACGACCCTTCGTTCCAAGGGTCGTGTGAATGCCGAGGAGGAAGGTGCCGAGCTTCCTCGTCCTACTGCACCCGCAAAGCAAGTAGGAAGGAAGAAAACAAAGAATGCCGACGCCGGTCAAGCAGAGGAAGTCAACCCATCGACCGACGCTCTTTTTGTTACATAGGCAAATGGAAACTTTACAAAGAATGTATGAAACACAGTCGCTCTCTTGCAATTAGACCCAAGCATTCCACGGCCGAATTTATTAGGCCATCTCGTGGGCAACCCTCGAAAAGGGACAGGATGAGCAACAACCTCCTCCCCTCAAGACCGGACCTACCAAGGCAAGCCCCCGGATTCTCCTCATCCTCGGCACAACAAGAAGTTGGTAGGGCTCCAGTGGTCGACTTGAGAAGCCACTTAACTCCTAGTGGAAGAGGAAGTAAATTCCAGTGGACCTAAGAACGAGACTCGCCTTGAATGTACGCCTATCCCCGCTCGTCTTGTCATGGCACCTAGGCATCCCACGCCACCTCGATCTCGTCGACCAAATTCCTCTCGACCTCGCCGACCGGATTCTCCTCGTCCCTCGGCATCAAGAATTTGCAAGGCCGAGGACACCAGAGCCGTACAGATGATACTTGGCGGTCAAGACCTGGAATTAAGGCGTGACAAAGCTTCTTCCAAACGGGACACCACCGACATGACGCGGAACACGCAGGTGAATGATCGCCCCAAGGACAAATCCGTCGAAGCTCCCAACGAAGCACCCGCTCAAGCAAAGGATGCGGAGTGGAAACCAAGCAATGGAGTCAGCTGAAGCAAAGACTGGATGACATGGAGAGGGGAAAGAAGTTTAATGACGATGATTATGACCGGGCAACACGTCCATTCTCTTTGAGGATAACCGCAGCCTCCACCTAATCCCCACCTCAAGCTCCCTAATTTCGAAAAATACAATGGCACTACCGATGCAAAAGACCACGTGGAAAGTTTTCAACAAACTATGAATCTCTCACCACCGCCGATGACCCGCTCAGTAAAGCTTTCGCGAGCACCTTCTCCCAATGCCTTCGACTGTTCCGCGAGCTTAAAAGAGGTAGCATCGATTGCCGGGAGAGGCATGAGGAGAATGTTCTTGACCACTTTGCTACCGCCGGTAAAGAGGAAGATAAGACCGTCGACTTGGCCAACATTGAGCGTGGAAAGGGAGAGACCACCCTCGCCTATTATAATCGGTTCCGAAAATGGCGACTGTGCTTGAAGAAAGCCTCACCGATAGGGAAGTTATTGTTTGTTTCAATTCCGCCTAAAATCCGGTCCCCTCGTTATGAACTCTCACCAGTGGAACCTCAAACAAAGTCCGAACTATACAAGGTAGCTTATGCCATTTCCATGGCCGAGGACAAAACAAAGAAGAGGGGAGCCGACAAGACAGAAACAGAGGCGACAGCAATCGCGTAATAGTAATGGAAACTACAAGGGTTCCAAAGTGGAAAATAAAACAAGGAGTACTGAGAAGCTTGAGTTCACTCCTCTTACTAAGCCCATCTCTCGAAATCATGCAGTTTAGTCAACCTTCCTCCACCTCAACCAATGACCGACAGCCAAAATTCCCTCGTAACATGAACAAATACCGTGATTTTCACAAAGACAACGGCACACCACCGATGGCCGGCTGGGCCCTCAAGAAAATAATCCGTAAATGGGTCGACGAGGGAAAGTTAGATCGTTATGTTATGAAAAAAGATAACAAGCGGAAGCGGAAGGAAGAGGAAAGTGAAGATGACGACAAAAGTGAGGATGAAGACCGCAGCCTCCTAGGGCCAAGTTGCATGTGATACTGAAGAGGTAACTTCTACCGTAAAACTAAGGGACCGCATCCACGAGCCGAGCAAAGTATACCATGTTCCTCGCTGATCCATAAAGCGGAAGAGGTCATTAGTTTCTCTCCTAATGAAGTTAGCCGAAGTCGAGCAAGCGGCTCGTGAACAACCCTTGGTGATAAAGGGCCGAATAGACAATGTTGAATCCGAAAGACTTCTCGTTGACACGGGCCTCCCCGTGACATCCTATATTATTCAAATTCTTCCAATGTATGGGCTTGAAAGACACCATGTTGGAACCTTACCATGGAAGGCTAGAAGGATTCACCAATCACAAGGTGGTAGCCAAGGGAACCGTGGAGCTAGAACTCGAAGTCTATGATCATCCCTTCCTAGCCAAAGCCACACCAATTTCGTAGTCATGGATTTGACTAGTGATTACCATGCGATCATAGGCATTCCAAGTCAAGCCAAACTCGGGCCGGGCGGCCTCACTTCCCCACCAACGAGTTAAATTCCCACTCTGGCAAGTGTGGATTGACGCGCGAGGGCCACCCCCCAAAGACTTCTTGGAACATGTCGTGAAGAGCGTAAAGAAATCCAAAAGTGTGGAGATAGAAACCCCGAGGAAAACATAAAGATCTCAAAGTCTCGTAAAACCACCGAAACTAGCTCCGTAATGAGCTATATTCGTGAGGTGCTTGCAGTGCAACGTGACTAACCTACGGTCCAAGAAATTGCATTGACCAAGGCATAGTCCTACCCGTACTCGGAAGATCCTATGGTCCAAGAAATTGCAGATGACCTAGGGCATAGTTCAGCCCGTATCGAAGAAGACCCCGTTCTCTTCAACGGCCGTAACTCGGGCCAACCACGACCTAGGGAAGGTCGCCTCCCGTATGTTGATAAACTTATGGAGGAAGAGGGACTCAACGTGAATAGCAATGAAGGGAGAAGAATTAGAGAGATCATTATCGAGTCCCTAGAATTCCGTGACTCTGCCTAAATGAAGCCTGCTGACGAACCGAAGAGGTAGTCATCAATCCCGACTATCCCGAACAAAAATCAAGCTCTGGGGCCAATTATCTCCGTAAGAGAAAGAAAAAATCATCTCCCTCTTGAAAAGCAGCCTCGACATCTTTGCTTGGAGAGTCGAAGATATGAGGGGATCAATGAAGAAGTAGCCCTCCATCGCCCGGAAGTTGATCCTTTCGCAAAGACTATCTCCCGTACAAGGAGAAATTTTGCAAGGGACAAGGAGGAAGCTATAAAAGAAGAAGTGCGTAAATTACTTAGCGCCGAATAATTCGCGAAGTTAAGTACCCCGTCTTGGTCACAACGTAGTTATGGTGAAGAAGCAAAATGGGAAATGGCGTATGTGCATAGACTTTACCGATCTAAACAAAGCTCGCCCCAAGGACGCCTATCCTCTTCCTAGAATTGACAAGTTGGTTGATTCCATTGTTGGACATCGACTCTCGCTTCCTAGATGCCTATTCAGCTATCATCGATAAAAATGGCTAAGAGGACATTGAGAAGACGGCCTTCCAAACACTGGGGGTAATTATCGTTACATCATGATGCCTTTTGGGCTCAAGAACGCGGGTGCTACATACCAAATGGATGGTGAATCGAGTTTTTGCAAGCCAAATAGGTCGCAACATGGAAGCTTATATTGATGACACGGTCATAAAGACCAAGGAAGGCAAGCCACGTTCCCGACCCGCAAGAGACAATTCACAACCTCCGAGCTAATAACATGAAGCTAAACCCGAGCAAGTGCGTGTTTGGAGTAATAAATGGAAAGTTCCTAGGCTTCATGGTATCTCAAAGGGGATTGAGGCAAACCCCGAAAAATCAAGGCGCTCGTTGACATGAAGGAACCTACCACCATCAAGGAGGTTCAAAGACTTAATGGAAGAATCGCAGCCTGGAAGATTCATCGCCAAATCCGCCGAAAAGTCACCGCCTTTCTTCAAGGTATCAAGGGTACCAAGAGCTTCTCCGGACTCCCGAGTGCTCAGAAGCATTTCTCCTGGTTGAAGGAGTACTGGGTTCCTCCTCGCTTAGCCAGCCTCCGACTACCGGTGAGAAGTCAGACGTCTTCCTAGCCGCCACCGATCATGCCGTCGCAATGCCCTAGTTCGAAATGATGAAGGAATTCAAAAGCCCGTCTACTATGTCTCTAAGGCACTATCCGACGTGGAAAGCAGTATACTTCAATGTGGAGAAGATAGCGTACGCACTAGTCATTGCATCGAGGAAGCTACGTGCCTATTTTTCTCGCACATCCTATCACCGTGTACACAAATGAACCGTCAAGAAGATACTACATAAGTTGGACGGCTCCGGCGTCTCCTTAACCGGTCCATCGCTCTCACCGAGTTTGATATCACTTACCAACCAAGGAAGACCCTCCCCGGCACAGCTTTGGTTGACTTCATGGTCGAGACCGCCTTTATGGGCGAGCATCTCCCCACCTCTAGGAAGCAAAACGCACTGCAGGATAAAGACTCTCCCATTCAACTCCCATCCAACCGCTTGGATCCCGTATACCTGACGGATCACCACCAAGGAAAGAAGCTGAGCCGGAATTGTACTAGCAAGCCCTAAGGAGAATATACTACGCAAGACGCCATCCGTTTCAAGTTCCCCGCCTCCAATAATCAAGCGGAATATGAAGCTCTAATATTTGGCATTCAATTAGCCTCCTTCTATGGAGCAACTAGGGTGGCGGCCTTCTCGCGACTCCCAACTCGTTGTCAAACAAGTAAAGGGAGAGTATAATGCCCAAGACCCCACCCTTGCCAAGTATAGAGACCTGGTCCTAGCTATGACGAAGAAGATGGCCTTTTTCGAGCTCAAACAAATTGGCAGGGAAGATAACCAAGTCGCAGACGTTCTTTCCAAACTGGCTACCATGGATGTGTCGAAGACCAGTCCATATGTGGTTTACGCCGAGGAACCTGCGTACGAAAGACTACAAGTCATGCTCTTAGATGGAGAAGATAGATGCTGGATCGATGACTACATTGAATACATCGAGAAGGAAAAACTACCAGAAGATGAAGCTCGAGCCAAGCTTATCAAAAAGAGGTCCCCAAGGTTCGTGGTGATGAATGGAGTCCTCTACCGAAGATCTTTCACGAAGCCCCTGCTAAGGTGTGTCTATCCCAAGGAAATTGAGAACCTCTTGGCGTAAGATACATGAAGGTGTTTGCGGCGGACACCGGGGCCGTAACCTTAGCCGACAAAATCATATCGCTAGGGTACTATTGGCCAAACCCGAGGAAAGACGCGCACGCCTATGTTCGAAAATGTGACAAGTGCCAAAGATTCTCTCGACATTCCTAGACTACCGGCAGCTGAGCAAACACTTGTAATACCTACGTGGCCGTTTGATATGCTGGGGATCGACATCATCTGACCCTTCCCTCCCGCCCGTGGTAATTGCAAGTACGTGATAGTAGCTGTTGATTACTTCTCCAAGTGGATAGAAGCCAAGGCATTAGCCATGATAACGGAAGAGAACGCGATCAACTTAGTTCATGACAACATCTGGTGCAGATTCGGCCTTCCACATACAATTGTCTCGATCATGGACTGCAATTCTCCACAAGCATTCACTACGTAGTTGGGAAGAGTAAAAGTCCGCCATGCAAAATCTTCGCTAGCGTGACCACAAGGCAACGGCTGCTGCATAAAGAAACAATTGGTCCTAACCGCCTTACCAAGAACCTTGAGGGACGCGAGGGTAGATGGTCGGGACGAACTTCCCTAGCCTTATGGGCTGCTTCGCACAACCACCCGGGGCCAACCTGGGAAACCCCATTCGCACTAACCTTCGGTTTCGAGGCTATGGCACCACGGAGATGGCCATCCCTACGGTGAGAAATTCCCATTACGATGAGCAAGTCAACAAGGTCAATAGGCTCCTAGACCTGTACCTGATAGATGAGAAACGACTAGCTGCACAGATGAGGATGGTGAATTACAAACAAAGGACCAAGGCGTATCACGATAAGAGGGTCATCGAAGAGTATTCCAAGTAGGCGATTGGGTACTCGTAAAAATTGAAGCTACCGATCGAAAGGCGTACGTAACAAGCTCTCCCCAAATTGGGAAGGTCCTTATATCATCATTCAAGTCATTCGAGAAGGGACCTACAGATTGAAGACCAAGGAGGGGAAGGACCTCAAGCATCCCTGGCACTCCGACAACCTTAGAAAATATTATCACTAGTCTAGTTTATTTTACAGTAGATTAGTTTCTTATTTCTTGTCTTTTAGTTTTGATTAGTTGATAGGATTGCAGTTCGATGTAATCGCATTTCGCTTTATGAAAGCGGCTCTTCCAAAGATGCAAAGCAACTATCAACTCTTCATACGCAGACACCGAAGATGAGGACTTTATCCCCGACTCTTCTATACACACATCATCCCGTCAAGGGTCCACCTTGATTAAGGATACCAATGCCCAAGACCAAGGGTCCTCCTTGGCCCGATGGCTTATAACACATCCTGTCAAGGGTCCACCTTGATTAAGGATACCAACAGCCAAGACCAAGGGTCCTCCTTGGCCTCGATGGCTTACAACACATCCCGTCAAGGGTCCACCTTGATTAAGGATACCAATGCCCAAGACCAAGGGTCCTCCTCGCCCCGATGGCTTACAACACATCCCGTCAAGGGTCCACCTTGATTAAGGATACCAACAGCCTAAGACCAAGGGTCCTCCTTGGCCTCGATGGCTTACAACACATCCCGTCAAGGATCCACCTTGATGAAGGATACCAATGCCCAAGACCAAGTGGTCCTCCTTGGCCTCGATGGCTAACACATCCCGTCTAGGTCCACCTTGACTCAGATTACAAACATAATGCCCAAGACCGAGGATGTTCCTACCGATGGCTTAACTAACGTCCTACCAAGAGTCCACCTCGACTCAGATTACAACACATTTAAAGCCAAGGAAACCTTCCTCGGCCTAAATAACTTAAGGGTATAGTTAAAGCCGAGAGTCCTTCCTCGGCCTAACCACTTGCCCAACACCTGGGAGCAAGGAACCTTCCTTGGATCCCACCTTCTTAAGTCTAGTGCCTCGTGCCTAGCATACAAAATATGAGCAAGTTATTGAAATAACATGAATCATGACAAAAGGATTTTCATTGATGTTCAAAAAGAATTACAAGTCCTATCGTCTATTACAAAAGCAAAGGAAAGAAAACTATCCTAAGATCGCCGCCCGTCGTCAAAAGGCTTTTCGAGCGCCTCTCGTGATAGTGCCAGGGGAGGAAGGACCGTTTGTTCGCAAGGGCATTAGTTTCCTCGGCCCCTCCTTCCACCTCGGCTTCCATGGCCTCGTGCTCTTCAAAGATCCCGGATCGCCTCCACCAAGTCTTTTATATTGCCTGGGACAACAGAGGCCGGCCTCCACACCTCCCTCGCAAGCTTCGAGCATCCTTGCTGCCATTATCTCCAAGTTGCTTTAAAAAGGGACCAAGTGGTGGAGAGCCCCGACTTCCTCGGCATATTGGTCCCTGCAAATCACCGGGCAACTTTGTTGATGTCCAAACCGGTGGAAGGGTCACCAGATGCTTCGGGCCAAATGAAGATAACCATCTTCAAACATAGTGGCCGTCTCGCCGTCCACGGCATCTTTAAAGGCCGAGCCGGCCATCATCAACTCCTTCAAGGCCGAGCTCTCCTTGAAACGAGCAACGGCCTCTTCCTCCCTAGCCGGGAGGGTAGCTTCCAATCCTCGCACTTGGCCTCGCCTTCATCGGCTTTGGTTTGAAGCTCGGCCTTATCGCCTTTTGCCTCGAGCAAGCTCCTCTTCTTTAAGCCTGAGATGCTCCTCGGCCTTGGCCTTTACTTCCTGCCCTCTTCACTTCGGCCTCCACCTTGGCCTCGTCGCCACGAGCTCAAGATCCTCGCCTTTAAAATCTTAGCCAAGGAAGCCTTGTCAAGATCACTCTTCGCTTGGGCGGCCTTGGCCTCATTTAGGCGCCCGGCCTTTTTCTTGGCCAAAACATTTTCATACGCCGTGATCTTAAGCCAACCGAAAGAGAAATCAATATTAGAAATGTAAACAAATCTCAATATCAATGACCAAGAAAAGGATAACACTTACCTCGGCGAGTAAGAGTCCCTTGTGGCGAGCAAGGTATCTTCGTTGGGAGCCTCTCTAACAAGAGTCTCGTAGGCATCCTCATCCATAGCTCTCTCGAATGGGAGCTCGCCCAATCTTACTAAGGGTCCCTCCCTAGCTAATGTAGAAGTCCCTTAAGACGGGGAACGTTGAGGGACATGCTCTAGCCGCTCGTCGGCCTCCTCAACGGTCTTGATATTTTGAATGGCTAAGGGAGGAGGAGCCTCAATATTAGGGGCCCCACCGACGCTTGCCCGTTTAGCCGCAGCTCCTCGGCGCTAACACTTGGGTTCTCTTGGAGCCGCATCTCCTTTGGACGAGGCCGCTTCCTCGGCTCCTACCTCCTCAAGATCAACATGGAGGCTATGCCCCTCTACGCTTGATGGATTGGTTCGTTCCTCGGATGCCGCTTCCTCGGCATTCACCTCTCCATGTAATTTAAGGGGAAGAGGTTGGTCACCCCGAACATTGAGCACCGGACACGGGCATTAGCTTCTTCTCTCCTTTCCACCAAAGCGTACTTCTTGCTCGCTTCCTCTTCCTCTTTACTAGCTCTTTGGGACTTAGTCTCTCCATTGCTATAGCTTCTTCTTCCTCGGCGGTTAAATCTGCAAGGACAAGGAAGAAAGAGTTAAGTACGAGCAGAGGCGACAAGCATGCAAAAAGTACCAAGTAAAAAAGATAAACGTTTACATCCAACTATGTCGATTGCTTTCAAACACTGGTCCCGGGGACGTTCGCCTTGCACGTAATGCAATCCTCATGAAATACCAGGCCTGGGTGAATTGTCCAATCATTAAAGCGTCTCCCTCTTTACGGTGACAAGGGGAGATACCCCATCCTTCTTCCCCGGCATCAAACCCGCCTGAATATAATAATGGTCTGAGGACTCAACCACTGACCAATCAAGGACCCCCACCTCGGCGAATTCTTCTAGGCGTTTGATCAAGGCCTGGGTCCATTCATATTATTGGACGGGAAAGGATGAAGTTGGACCCTTACAAGGAGATTGGAACTCCCATCCTCGCGGCTCTCAACCCTTATAACATGGCTATCCCAAATGTGCAACTTTGCTAGACATAGGGAGGAGCCTTCGGTTTTTTGGATGCGCTCTTAATAACGAGGAGCCAACTCTCCTTGACATATTGAACATTGTAGAAATGTCGAAAAGCTCCCATGGTCGGCTCGTACCCTAAGCTACGGCAGAGGACAATGAAGCTGACAAGAACCCGGGTACCATTAGCTCCTAGCATGGCTGGCACCGCCCTCACATCGTCCAAAAATTCACAGATGAAGGGATCCAAGGGAAGACGAAGTCCCTGTTGAAACTGTTTGAAGTAAAAATGGACAAAGTCTTGGTTATAATAAAAGTTGTCCTCTTCCTTCTTCGTCTTAAGCTCCATATGGCCCATATAAGTTAGCCTGTACTCAGCTTTGTTTACCCCGTATTTGGAGTACAGCTTTTCCAACATGGGATCCCCGGCTCTAGGGGTCCTCTCTTGTCTCTGTCCTAATCCTTGGCCTCCTCTTCCTCGGCCTCCTTTTCTTCGGGCCAGGCGGCCATCAGCTTGTGCTTCTTCCATGAAAGCGTCAACTATTTGAGTAGACGAGGAGGGTTCTCCTTCTCTTCCCGTCATATCTGCATAAAGACGAGGAGACAAAGTTAGTAACCTCGTCCATGGCTGATTTAGGACGGGGAAGGGAGATTCCCCTCCTCGTCATTTCATAAGGCCGAGGAGGGAGCCGTACCTCTCAGGCGCTCACGCATTTCGCGATCAGAGGCCGGGTAGAACAGTTCGATGTGCTCCATCATCTCAGCCCTATCCTCAAAAACTATAATGTTGGGTGAACCAGACTCAATCCTATCTATTCTTGTGGAATCAGGGTATTGGAGGAATAGGCAAGTTCGACCATAACCTCTCAACTGCTTGCTTACATCATCCAGGGTGAGCATCAACCATTGACCTCTCTCTACGATAGACCCTCAGATTGCCAGTATGATATCCATAACGGAATCGGGGGGAATGGTCCCAAGAACGAGCCATTTCTAAGGGGAATCAAAAATGAAAGGGGGAGTTCATTCAATATTCAAGAAAGTTCATACAAAATACAAAGAAAATCAAAGGTTTGAAGTCTTGAGAATTTATGAAGAAAAGCTTCATTCTTTAACAATGGTGGTTCGCCTGTTCTTGGCGTATTCAAGATTCTTCCCAACAAACCCTAGGAAGCTGGAAATCAGAATCAAAATGCACAAAAGGGAAGAAATTTCATACCTGAGTTTGAAGAGATTGATGAAATCACAACAGATGCTACTTCGTCTGAAAAACGAGTTCACCGGAAACCGGGAATGAAGAACCTGTGTCGCCGGAGAATTTTCTTGCTATTCTCTCTCAAATACTTGGGGTTCGTAAAGATTGAAATAACAAGGGTTTTAGTTTTTATACTCCCTTAATCGGGTCAAACCCATGGGTAAAGCTAAATCCCGGGTCGGCTGCCCCAAGAATTAAATGCGAAATGACGGTATCGAGGCGTGACAAGACTGGGGGGCCCCAGAATGGTAACCGTCAGTTATACGAAGTGACGCCGAGGGCACGTGTCAAACCCGTTCGTATTCCATATGACGAGGACGAGGTGACTTTCTACTCGTCCTAATCCGAGCTAGAAAGTCGGGGGCCACTGAACAGTATAAACCGAGATACAATTATGGGTTTGTTCGAGCTGGGCCTAATTGGATTGGGCCATGAATATTATCTAAATAATCAAGTATCAGGGCCGAGTAAGGTCTTCCTCGTATGACGAGGAACGTTTATCTCGGCCTTATGTCGCCATGCTTGGGCCGTCATGTCGCAAGTGACGAGGAGATAAAAATTCTTACCTCGGCATTTCATGACTGACGAGGAAACAAAATCATTTACCCCGGCACATCCCCGTGTCGGCTAATCTACAAATGACGAGGAAGCAGAATCATTTACCTCGGTCTATTTGCCAAAGCCGAGGTAGGACATTCATGTTTCTCGGCGTTCCGGCTAACAGATTATACAGTCCTTATACAACAAGGATTACACATTCATGATTCAATCTAGATTACGATTATCAACATCAATTCAAGTCAAACAAGGACTCCTTAACAGATATAATTCTCTTAGGATTACATCTTATCTCTTACAAGTTTACTTCAACATGGATTCTATCAATCCATCCCTATAAATACAAGCCCCATGGCTCATTATTTGGTACGTTACTTTTTACATTGGGAAAACTCTGTCCATTTGTTTTCTCATATACAAATCGTGAACTTACTCTCACGCCGGAGGGCCTTTAGCCGGATCCGCCCCGACTTAGTTTACGTGTTTTCTCTTATTTTCAGGCCTTGCAATCACCGGAGCAATCATCGCTTGGATTTGGGCTGATTTGACGATTTTGGCATCATCACCTTATTTAAATTTTAGAAGAAAAATAAAAATACTAACAATTTCGTTAAATGAAAAAAAAATTCCCCAAACCACCCACTTCCTCATCAAACCCAACCCACTTCTTCATCTCCCTCTTTTAAAATACCAATTTATACTATCTTTATTTCTTATAATATTGACATACAGTTCAATCAAAATTTTAAAAATAATGGCCATTTTTCCCGATATTCGTCTTTATAAATAAACAATTTTTTTAGACGAATAGAAAATTCGACAAATTTATTAATACTTTATTTACTATGATTCAAATAGTATTTTTTTTTAAATTAAAAAAATTGTTTGATATATCGAACTAAAATAAACACAATAACCATATTATCCCATCTCACTTATTAAATTTATCAAAATCCGCATTCATCACAATTAGGGGAGTAACCGAATCGGATCGAATATCATCATATCCGATTAGTATTTCGATTAGTATTTCGATTAGCATTCGATTTGTATTCGAATATAAAATTTGATTTGTATTCGTATTCGAATATAAAAATTGATTCGTATACTATTCAAAATTGAGATTCGAATTATTTGATTCGAGTATTCGATTTGACCTATTTTTTGAAAAAAAAAATAGTCAGAGCCAAGGCAACGGCCGGCCAAGGTCAAGCCGACCATTTTTAATGCCACAGACGAATCATGCATGCTTGGCTAAGCTTCATCCTCATTATATAACCAAGGCAACTCATCTTACTTTAGTTTTTTTTCCATGCATGTGGGATAAAGGCCAAGGCCAAGGCCAAGGCCAAGGCCAAGGTAAGGCCAAGGTCAAGGCCAAAGCCGGCCAAGGGAAGGCCAAGGGAAGACCAAGGCCAAGGCCGGCCGAGCAGAGGCAAGGCCAAGGCAGATTTCCCACATCGAAAGAAAACGAATCAAAAATGGTCTTGGCCTTGTTATATAATGAGGCTTCAAGTTCAAGGTAGGTGTAATTATATTTATATACATATATAATTTTAAATATAAAATATACATATATAATTATTAATATTAAATATATAACATCATTTCAACTCATAATTATATACCCCACCACTTTTATTTTATTTGATATTCTTTATTTTTATGATTAGTAAAAATATTATTATTATTATTATTATTATTATTATTATTATCATTTATAATTAAAAATAGATACTTCACACTTATTTAATTTTTAACTACAAAGACCATGTAAAACAAAAAAACTAAAATTAACAAAAAAAAAATCATGCATTCTCGCGCCTCTTTAGGCCCGTGTAATTAACGGCTCTCATAATTTTAAGCAATAAAAAAATAAGAAACAAAATAATTTATTTACTATCCACTTTATTTGGGTAATTGTTAATAAAAGTAATTTATTTTATTTCATAAAAAATGAGATTATAACTCATTTAGTTACTTGATATTTTGTTCTAATGTGTTTTAGTGTGTGTGCACATGTGTATGTTTAACATGATGTACAAAGCTTCATAAATAAGCTACTCATTTTCAGTAATTTTTTTGCCCTCCATAGATTTTCAACCCTAACCAAGTAACTACAAATGTGCCCTTGTATATTATAAAAGTTATGCAAGTCTTTTTATAGAGAGAGAGAGTGATTTATAACTAATTATTTTATGCTCATTTCTAAAAATATATTATATTCACTTCTAATATGAGTTTTAAATTAATGTAAAAATTAAACCAAGAAACTAATCTAATTTTGGACTAAAATTTTATTATACTTATTTTCTCATTTCTCAAATAAATGTCCAAAAAATAATTCAACAAATACCTACTTTTCAAACGAAATAATATTAAATTTACCAAAATTGTTTATACCTATATCAATATATGGTTCAAACGAAAGTAAAAAACGATGTTCATTTTTTTCATTAATCATCTTCACATAAACACAAATGTAAGATGAATCATAACAATATTATGGAAATCAACTATTACCAAAAAAAATGAAAATAACACAAGGTAGCTTACATATTTGGCCCATCTTTCCCTCACATTATTACCCTAATCACATAAAATAAGTCTCTATTTAAAGGGATTTTTTTTTATGAATTTTGGTGTAAAAAAATTAAAAATAATAAATTAAAAAAAGAGAATTTTTTATTATCATTTATAATTAAAAAAATTTAAAAATTACTTCACACTTAATTAATTTTCAATAAAAAGAAATTGAAAATTAGTAAAGAATAATTAACAAATTTATATTTAAAAAAGAGAATTTTTTTTCTTCGTCGAAATCAAATGAAATAAGTCTCTATTTAAAGAGAAAACAAATTTATGAATTTTGGTGTAATAAATAAAAACAAAATTAATTTATATTAAATTATTTTTTTTTATCTCGACATATGTCAACACACGGCCGGCCAAGGCCAAGCCGACCATTGATAATGCCACGGACGAATCATGCCTTCTTGGCTTAGCTTCATCCTAATTATATAACCAAGACAACTTATCTTACTTTGATTTTTTTTTCCATGTGGGATAAAGACCAAGGCCAAGGCAGATTTCCCATATCGAAAGAAAACGAATCAAAAATGGCATTGGCCTTGGTATATAATGAGGCTTCAAGTTCAAGATAGGAGTAATTATATTTATATACATGTATAATTATTAATATTAAATATACATATATAATTATTAATATTAAATATATATTCAACACCATTTCAACTCATCATTCTATACCCCACCACTTTTATTTTATTTTATATTCTTTATTTTTATGATTAGTAAAAATATTATTATTATTATTATTATTATTATTATTATTATTATTATTATCATTTATAATTAAAAATAAATACATCACACTTATTTAATTTTTTACTAAAAAGACCATGAAAAATAAAAAACTAAAATTAACAAAAAAAAAAAAAACTAAGGCATTCATGCGCCTCTTTAGGCCCGTGTAATTTAAGGCACTCATAATTTTAACCAATAAAAAATAAGAAACAAAATAAATCATTTACTATCCACTTTATTTGGGTAATTGTTAAAATAAATTGAAAACCATATACTATACTTGATATATACACAATGATTTTGTTTATACATATTCAACACCATTTCAACTCATCATCCTATACCCCATCACTTATATTTTATTTTATATTCTTTATTTTTTTTTGTAAAATTATTATTATTATTATTATCATTTATAATAAAAAATACGTCACACTTAATTAATTTTCACTAAAAAGAAATAGAAATATTAGCAAAGGATAATTAAAAAATTTATATTTAAAAAAGAGGATTTTTTTTTCTATGTCCAAATCAAATGAAAGAAGTCTCTATTTAAAGAGAATTTTTTTTTTATGAATTTTGGTGTAAAAAAAAAATTAAAAAAAATTAATTACCACAATCTTGTTATTATATATAGATAATTGAGGTTAAAGAAAGAGGATAAAAAAAATTTGAAAACCAGCAACCCATTCGTCTTTCACCACGTGTCCACCAAAAAAAAAAGGAAAAAGGTTGAAATAACGCTTCGTTGTCGGCGCGTGAGACACACGCGCCATGAAAATGACGGAAATACCCTTTGTTAAACGTACAACACGTGTCCAATTTAAAAAAAAAAACAAAAAAAAACTGAAGACCAATCACAGATTGCCACTTGTCATTTCAGTTGGGTTTTTTGCCATTTGCCAATGATTAAAAAGACGAAAATGCCCCTCAAACACCCTTTAATTACCACAATCTTGTTATTATATATAGATAGACTAGTACTCAAAAGCCCGTGCCATTGGCACGGGTCAGTATGGAAAGGAAGATAGTATGGAAAGAGAAAGACGTGGAAAAACTGAAATCGCATGTTAATTCTAGCTCATGGATTCGACTCAAAGCCACACCTAATGCGGTTTGGGACTGATTATATCTTGCTATAGCTTCCTGCAGTCGAGCTTGCAATTCTTTCATTCCAGACCGTAATTCTGCGACTCTAGTCTTGAAAAAATAAAAATGTTTTTAAGAAAAAGATAATCAATGCAAGTGCAGGTACTAAGTTCAAACCTTGATATAATAACTTACTTTTTCTGTTGTGTAACAACACCATTGTTCTAATTCAGCTAAGCTATATTTTACGTATTCCCCATTGGAATGAGCAACATAAAAATACTTAGGGGGCGTTTGGTTTGCCAGAATTGGACATTCCATGGCGGAATTGAATGGTCAATTTCGTTGACTTCATTCCTTCGCCGCATTTGGTTCAAAATTTCCATTCCCCCGAAATACTCAATTCCTTAGCTTGATGGAATTTGTCATTCCCTCTATATATGGAAGGAATGGCCAATTTCCTTGGCAATGGAATGAAAAAAAAAATTTAATGACCAAAATACCCCTACCTACCCCCCACCCCCTGCCTATACCTCCCCAATCCAGCCCCCACCCCACCCCCACCCACCCCACCCCCCCATCCAGCCCCCCCCCCACCCCACACACAATTTTTTTTTTTTGCACCCCCCGCCCTACCCCCCATCCAGCTCCTGCCCTACCCCCCGCCCCACCCATCCCCGCCCATCCCCCCCACCCCACAATTTTTTTTTTTTTAAAAAAAAACCCCGCCTACCTTTCTCCCCATCCAAAGCCCCCTACACCCCACCCCCTACCCCCCACCCACCCCACCCCCCACGATTTTTTTTTTTTTTTAAAAAGACCCCTGCCTACTCCCCCCCATTCCCCCCCGCCCTACCCCACCCATCCCCCACCCCCCACCCCCCCAAAAAAAAATATTTTAAAAAAAAAAGGGTAAATTGGTCATTTTATATGTTTTCATTCCATTCCTATAGTTTGTATTTTCAAACCAAACATGATTTGCCAAGGAATTGAATGACAATTTCATTCCATTTCGTGCCAACCAAATGGAGGGTTTGACCAGTTTTTTTTCCATTCCAATTCCTTCATGAATTTCATTTCATTGACCATTCCATTTCTTCACTTTTTTTCCACCGAACCAAACGGCCTCTTACTACTATAAAAATGTATGATAAACTGGATCTTGCCTAATGTTGTTTAGATATAATTGAGCTATTGGAGCTTTTGGTTAGCGAAACGGTGTACATGTTGCTACACCTCACAACATAATATCCAAATCAATCTTAAAATTGAACAACATGCATTGGCTTCGGACTTGATGCATTAGAATAGCTAAATACGAATATGGGCTAGTCCGGACAAGACCTAATTAAATTGGGCCCTAAATATAATCCATCAAGTCTCATATACGAGGAAGGAAATAGGCTTCCTCGTACCAAGCCTTTCTCGTTATCTCAATAAGCCGACCTAGACTCAGTGGGCAAAGTTACCAAGGACAAAGATTCAATGCCGAGGGAGACCTTCCTCCAAGGCCGAGCTAGGAGCCCCTTGACGAGGAGGAGACCTCCTCGGCTATCCAGCAAAGGAAGGAAAGGGGCTTCCCCATTTTCTCATATTTCCTCCCCGGCTCATCATAAACCGACTCGGTAACGATGACGAGGAGCGAAAAGGTCGGATCTTATGATGGCACAATTTTAAAAATAAGATATTTTTTCGTACAAATGTTTACGGTTGCTTAGCAATCTTCTCTAGGATAAACACTTTTATAAGTTTTTATAAAAGCCTTTCAAATAAAAAACTCTATGAACTCAAATGTTTTGGATCTTCATAACTTTGAAAAGTAGAAAGAATGTTTCATCATGCTTTCTAACTGAATATTAGATGTTGGAATGATATGGATTTAACGAATTGACAAACTGGGGGCTTTATAATATTTTTGAAGAATTCTGGTGACCTTTCTACAAAGATTCACAATTCTGGTACGGTGAATAGTAGTCCTCCGATCACACCTGTTCGATTAACTAGTATCAGCAAACCGATCGGCTCCAGCGCAAATGGATCACAGCCATTACTGATCTGAATCACTTGAGAGCCGCCCACTGGCTGGACCCAATCCGCCTGTTTGAAATGTTAATTTCACCAATTTAGTTATATGCCCTTTGTTTGCTTTGCATTTGTGTATACAATTGTTAGTTCTTTCTTTAGTTGGTTCGAGAAGATGATCTTAAGGCTGTCTGAGCCCAAAGCCTGGCCCAGCAACATTTTTAGCTAACGTTTATAGTTAAATCATGCTCAACTGGGCCAGGTTTGGGCCTTCCATGAGTAAGACCATACTAGGCCTGATCCATTAATAGTACTCCCCTATGATGATGTCGAAACGGGTAGCCCGGTCCGGCCCGACCCGTCAACCACGGGTTAAACGGACAAACGGGCTTTATCCGGCCCGTCCGTGAGGAGAAACGGGCTAAAGCCCGGCCCAGCCCGTCGGTTTCATGGGGGTAAGGCCCGCCCGTTTTGCCCGGATCCACGGGCTAAACGGGTTTTTACCTTTATTTTTTTTTACAAAAGCTGAAATGGGGATGGGGGATTCGAACTGGGTGAAATGGAATTATTGGGTGCCACATTACCACTTAGACAGAATGTTATTGCTGTTAATTATCCAAATTTTAAATATAAATTATAAAAATAAAAAACGGGCCAAACGGAAATTGGGCAAAGGGCTTTGGAAGCCCGCGGGCTTGGCCCGCCCGTTGACCAAAAATCACAGCCTGGCCTGTACCGTCAACATAGGCGGGCCGGGACACCGGCTGCGGATAACGGGCTACACAGGCTGCGGGCTACGGGCCAAAATTTTGTCCACGGGCTAAGGCCCATTTTGGCCTTCATCACTCCCCTCCCTCCCTCTCTGTTACAAAAATACAAATTTGTTTCCTTTTTCGTATGCTTCACTTTAACATTTTCAGTTGTTTTATTCATTTTTTAGTTATTTATTTTGAGAAAGTAATATTCATTTTTTAAATAAAGGAAATAATTTTATTACAAAAGTAAAATTTTTAAAGTATTTATTTGAGATGAAAAAAATAATATTTACTTTAAGTTTTCTTATTAAATCATAATTTTTATATTTTTATTTTGTAATTTAAAGCGAGAAGATACGGAAGAATTAGTATTGTGGTTAGTATGCCACTTAATGAAAGATATGAAAGATGGATACTTAGAAATCACTACTTCCAAGTAAGCGAGTTCAAATTTACTCCCTCCGTCCCGGAACAATCTTCACACTTTCCCTTTTGGACGTCCCAAAACTTACTTCACACATTTAAAACTTACCTAAAATGGAAAGGAATCTTTACTATTCCCTCCACTCATTCTCTCTCCTACATTATTTTAATACTCACAACACCATTATAATTTACTATTCTCTCCACTCATTCTCTCTCCTATTTTATTTTCACACTCACAACACTTTCAATATAATATTCCCTCCTTAAAACATGTGCAAACAGTGTATGTGAACATTGTTCTGGGACGGAGGGAGTATGTTTTTTTTTTGTTTTTTTTTAAATATCAAAATTTAAACTTGCTATACATACATGTAGTGAGTTTAAACGAAAAAAAATTATAAATTCATTAAACCTTATATACCGTGTTTCAAAAAAATAGTTAATTTGGTCAATAATACTACCTCCGTCCCAATCTAAACGTCTCAACTTTTATTTTTGGGCGTTCCACTTAAAATGTCTCAATCCCAAAATGGAAACTTTTTATTATTTTTATACTCTTCCTACCCCACTCATTCTCTCTCCTACTTTACTTTTACACTCACAACATTCTCTCTCCTAACTATTTCTCTCACTCATTCTCTCTCCTATTTAATTTTTCATACTCACAACATTTAAACTTTTTTTCTTTCCTATTTCACTTTCCTTAATTCTCGTGTCGAGCCAATTTTAAAATATTTAGATTGAGACGGAGGGAATAGTTTGTAACTAATTTTTTATTTTCTTTCCACAGTGAAACAACTAAACGGAACTCATTCTCTGTCTCTAAAGTACAAACCAAAAGAAAGGCAATGAATCCCATGTGACTTTGTACTTGTACCTATTCAACCCAAAACTTCTACCGGTGTCGTAAAGCTTTAACACTGGGTCCCACTTCCTTTTACTCAATTTGGATTTTTGTAATTAAAGCTATAAAAAAGGTCAACTATACCTCGATGGCTCCAACAGCTCTTTCTCGTTAATCCGTTCCGTTTTATAATACACTAGTAAAAGTCTGTGTTTGAGAATACGTGTTTTTTTTTTTTAATTAAATTTTTTTAAAGGGTAAAATGGGAAAAAAACAACTTAGTAAGGACAAAATAAGAAATTTAGCATTTAATACTGTTCATAGTAATGTTCACCCACTGGTGTGATTTATACTATAGATATCAATATCAATTTTAAGTGTTAAAAATTCATTTCAATATTTGACATTTTAATATTATTTACAAATATTTGCTCTTTTTAAAAAGTACTAAATTGACTCTCGTGCGATGCACGGGACGTAACTATATATTAAAAATATAAAAATTGAACTAAAATAAATCAAAAAAATAATTCATTTATATATTATGGAATACTTCCTTAAAGACTACATTGTCAGTACATGAAAATTAGAAAATAATAAAATAGGAATAAAACAAAAATCATAAGAAATATGTATATCTCTATATACAGTTATGTAGTATTTTATCATTTTAAAAAATAAATAAAACACAAGAACATGTTTATCACATACGAAGTAAGTTATTGAAATTAGTAAAAAAAAGGTGAAGATTGTAAATCTAGTTAAAAAAAGGTGATATTTTATTTCTTTTTGATAAAGAGAATTCTTTAAATAAAAACAAAAGATTTGTTCATACCAAAAGAATAGTATAGTTATCTAATAAAATTTAATATCATTCTTTTTCAAATTTATTAATACTTTATTTACTATGTTTCAAATATTTTTTTTTTAAAAAAAATTGTTTGATATATCGAACTAAAATAAACACAATAATCATATTACCCCATCTTACTTACTCTCGCGCGATGCACGGGGCGTTACTATTAAAATAGAAGATCAACATTGGGTAAATATCTACCTTGAATTTTATAAATATTCACAGCGTAAGATTAAAACAGTAATACAAATATAGTAAAATGGAAAATATATTATCGTACAATTTAAAATATTTATTACAGAAAATTATAGATATCGAACTATGCTTCAAAGATTTTTTTTAAAATAATTAAATAAATTGTTTGATATATCAAACTAAAATAAACCCAATAACCATATTTCTCCATCCCACTTATTAAATTGAAACCCAAACCCACATTCATCACACTCATATATATATATATATATATATATATATATATATATATATATATATATATATATATATATATATATATATATATATATATATATATATATATATATATATATATATATATATATTAAATAACCCGAAATACTTTAAAAATACACAACAATTTTGTTTATAAAAATTTAAATATGCCACAGAGGGAAATGTCTAATTGCCCTTAAATGAATGGTTGACACATGTCGAAATGAAAAAAAAATCCTCGCGTACACGCGTCACATGTCGACGCGTGAGCGAACGCGTCATTTGTAGAACAATGACGCCGCCACTTATTAAATAGAAACTCAAACCCGTATTCATCACACTCCGCCATATATATACATATATATATATACATATATATATATATACATATATATATATATATATATATATGGATAGATTATTATTATATTAAATAATCATATACTTTATAAATACACAAAGATTTTGCTTATACACATTCAAAATCATTCCAATTCATCATCCTATACCTCATCACTTTTATTTTATTTTATATTCTTTTTTTTTAGTAAAATTATTATTATTATTATTATTATTATTAACAAATTTACTTCACACTTAATTAATTTTCACTAAAAAGAAATTGAAAAAGTAAATAAAGCACACGAACATGTTTATCACATACTAAGTAAGTTATTGAAATTAGTAAAAAAAGGTGAAGATTGTAAATCTAGTTAAAAATGTGATATTTTATTTCTTTTTGATAAAGAGAATTTTTTTAATTTTCTTTATCAATAAGGAAAGTGTATCGGTTGTAGCGGGACGGAGGAAGTATATAGTTTTCTTAATTTTAGTGTAAGACTAGCTACAATAATGGGTTGGATGAAATGGAGATGAAATCCATTTCATCCAACTTAATCCCTGCAATGGAAAACTGAAAGGTAGTTGAATGGGTTGGCTGAATTAAAACTTTCATCCCGATTGAAACTCTGTTTTGCCTTTTTTTTTTTTTTTTTAAGTTGCCACGTGTCAAGACCTTATTGGTCTTGACTTTATTATTTTTTCACCCAATTACTTAAACTCAATTATCTCATAATAAATGATTTAAAAATAAAAAGAAAAATTCACCAAAATTCATCATTTTTTTTTCCCTACAAATTGATATAAGTTTCATTTTATTTGGAAAAAAAAACACTTAGTTTTCAATTTGGGCTGAATTATTACCTAGTAAATTGATTATTTTTTTAATTTTTTTTTTCACCAAAATTCATCATTTTTTTTTCCCTACAAATCGATATAAGTATCATTTGATTTGGATACAAAAAAAAAAACACTTAGTTTTCAATTTGGGCTGAATTATTACCTAGTAAATTGATTATTTTTTTAATTTTTTTTTTCACCAAAATTCATCATTTTTTTTTCCCAACAAATCGATATAAGTTTCATTTGATTTGGATACAAAAAAAAAACACTTAGTTTTCAATTTGGGCTGAATTATTACCTAGTAAATTGATTATTTTTTTAATTTTTTTTTCACCAAAATTCATCATTTTTTTCCCTACAAATCGATATAAGTTTCATTTGATTTGGACACAAAAAAATAAAGAATATAAATAAAATAAAATAAAAGTAGTGGGGTATAGAATGATGAGTTGGAGGGAGTTGAAATTTAATTTAAGTTAGCCATTGGAGTGGGGGTAAATGAAATGGGTAGATGAAATATTAGGTGGATGAGAAAAAGTGTAAAAAGTGTTAGATGAAATGAGAGAGTGGGATGAAACCATTGTGGGTAGTCTAATACTCCTTCCGTCCCGGAATAATGTGTACTTTTTGGCTTGGCGCGGGAATTAAGGTAAAAGGTGAAAAATATGATGTGTTGTGATTATAGATGATTAGGTAAGAGAGAGAAAGTTAAGTAAGTAAATAATAATTGTTAGTAAAGATAAATGGGTCCCATATTCATTTTAAAAAAGTACAAATTATCTTGAGACGTTAAAAAGAAATTTTTTTAATACAGATTATCGTGAAACTGACTTAAGGAGTGAGTATTAACTTTTTAATTTTTTGAGTATAACGGAGGGAATATATAGTTAAATCCAACGGTTCATTAATTATAGCCTTTTGACTTTCACCTTTCTTTCTCTCTCCTTCAACAAACCGGCTAATCAGGTAAAATCGGGTCCATCCTTAAAAAAGCTGACGGTCAATGAACTGACATTTTCTCTCTCCTAAATCCCTCAACGTGGCAATCGGTAATTGGTTTTATGGTTTGACCCAGATGGACTTAAACAGAAGCGACAATTCATTTTTATTGACTCTCCCATTTCAAATCTATCCTCTCCGTCTTCCCCTTTGGCTTTTCCTCGACAACAATCTCTCTCTCCCTCTCACCCAATTTCTCTCTCTAAATTTTCTTAATTTGGCACACGGCTATGGCCGTTGAGCTTATTTCCAGTAACAGAACCGACGGTTTCGTAGCCAAAATGGAGGAGAAAGCCGTTCAAGAAGCGGCCGTCGCCGGCCTACAGAGTGTTGAGAATTTAATCAAATTACTTTCTCAATCACAGCAACAACACCAAACTTCGTCTTCATCCTCAAATCCGAATAATTCGTCGGAATCTGATTCCGATTACAGAGCCGTCACCGATGTTGCCGTTAACAAATTCAAGAAATTCATTTCATTACTCGACCGAACCAGAACTGGCCATGCTCGATTCCGACGAGGTCCCGTCTTTAATCCGCCTCTAAATTTTCACCAATCTCAGCCACAGAAACAGATTCAGACACAGCAAGATAACTTTGTCACGGAAACAACGCCGTTGGTGCAGTCAACGGTTAATCATCATCAGACGGTGGATAAAGAGATGATTTCTGGCGGTTCTCGCGTCCACAGTCCAACGCCGATTCAGCATATCACTCCACTACCTCAACACCACCACCACCAATCGGTCAGAACTTCTTCGATTGACAGGAAGGGGCCTACGACCACTATTAATTTTGGTGCGGCTGCCATTTCTCCGGCGAGTTCTTTCATGTCATCTCTAACGGGTGACACTGATAGTATACAGCCGTCGATGTCATCTGGATTTCAAATCACGAATATGTCGCAGGTGTCGTCCGCCGGCCGGCCGCCTCTGTCGTCGTCCTCATTCAAGAGAAAGTGCAGTTCCATGGACGATTCTCATAACAAGTGCGCAAACTCATCTGGACGTTGCCATTGTTCAAAGAAAAGGTAAATTACTTAAAATTTCACATCATCTAATCTTAATACAGTTAACTGAAGTAATTTTTCCGTGTGATTTTGCTAAATTTTTCGATTAATTGAATTGTTGAAACAGGAAATCGAGGATGAAGAGAGTGGTGAGAGTGCCGGCGATTAGTTTGAAGATGTCGGACATACCGCCGGACGATTACTCTTGGAGAAAGTATGGTCAAAAGCCTATTAAAGGATCTCCACATCCGAGGTATATTTCTACCCCTTCGTCCTTGTATCAATCTTATACATTAGTCCACCCAGTATGCTTACTGAGTCAATCTTCCACTAACTCGTTGACTAAATATATGTACCTAATTTGGTGTGTAATTGAATTGTCTTACTGAGTCACTCTTCCTAACTCGTTGACAAAACATCTGTACCTAATTTGGGGTGTAATTGAATTGTATGGTTACTGGTTAGAGTTGTCCAAAGTATTTTAACTGAACAGTCAATTTGAGTCCCTACCCAGCCCAATGGAAAAACGTTTTCCGAAAACAACAAACACCGGAAAACAAGTTATTCGACGTAAAACGTTTTTTTTCGTCGAAACGAAGGGAGACTAAAGATTGAAATTCTGATGGAATGTGTGAAATTATACAGGGGTTATTACAAGTGCAGTAGCCTGAGAGGGTGTCCGGCGAGGAAGCACGTAGAGAGGGCACTTGACGATCCCAATATGCTTATTGTGACGTATGAAGGGGAACACAACCATTCTCACTCCATCACAGACTCACCCGCAGCTATTGTTCTTGAATCATCTTAAAAAATGAAGAGCAAGCTTCAGATCATCTGCAACTGTACGGGCCCCACTTTGAAAAGAATTAAATCACAACCATCCAAATTGAATGTGATGGGGAAAGGTCGGGGTAGTAGGGAGAAGTAAAATGAAGCATTTCCAGCTCAAAAGTCAACGATTGTGGGCCGTGGCTAAGGCTAATGGGCTATCACTGTCACTATCTCTTTTTTTTTCCTCCAGTTGAAAACTGTGATATGATCTAGTTAAAAGAATGAAATCGAATTGGGAAAAAATTGATTTCAAATCTCTAAATTATTTTGAATAGCGTATTTATCCTTAGTGATTTATAATAGCTTGCAAATAATAGAATTAATATTTAAATATGTCATCTAAATATATATACTCCTTTCGTCCCATAAAACATTACCATTTTTACTATTTTGGGCGTCTCATTTTAAAGTCCCACTTTCCTAAAAAGGAAATTTTTTAATACTTCTTTATTCATGGGACACACTTATCATACTCACAACACTTTTCAAATTTACTATTCTCTCCACTCATTCTCTCTCCTTCCACTCACAACTCCTACTTTAATAACATTATTCCTTATTTTTCGTTCTCAACAGTAAATGAGTAATGTTTTATGGGACGGAGGGAGTACTCCGTGTTCCATCCAAAAAGTCACAAATTTAGTCTTTCACGAAAATTGAGTAGAGTGTATAGTTGAGTAAATGTTACAAGTATGAAAAGTGATATACGAGAGAGAAAGTGGGGTAAGAAATAGTTAGTGTATAGTTATTGTGAGTATTATAAGTGAATTTCACAAATAAAAAATTATTAAAAAAGTTTCCATTTTGAAAGTGTGACTTTTTAAATGAGACATCCAAAATGAAAATTTATGTATTTTCGGGTGGGACGGAGGGAATATTTCCTCCATTCCACTTGAATGTTTAAAAACTAAAAGAGTTCAAAAATTTAAAAAAAAAGAAAAGTGAAAAAGATGATTTATTGTGAGTTCATATAGTTGAGCATGAGAAAGAAAGTGTGATAGAGATTACTTAATAGCTAATTGTTGTTAATAAGGCACAAAGCTTTATTTTGGTGTCTCATTATAAAAGCATAAGTTCAAAAAGGAGTTCTTTTAATATTTATTTATTTATGAGACTCATCTGTCACATTCATATTATTTATTCATTTACTATTTTTTATCTCACTTTCTCTTTATACCTAACTTTCCATACTTATTATATTTACTCTACTATACATTTTTCTTAATTTTTGTGCAAAACTTATTTTGTGTCTTTTATAATGTGACAAACGAAGCAGATAGGAAGAAATAATTAGTGGATCTTGTTTATTTTCAAAATGAATATTTGGTGGGTCATTAAAAAAGATTTTTTGGGTTAAAGTCGTAGATGTTGATGAGTAACTTTGGTTTATTGAAGTCATATTATATGACTAGTAAAAGTTCGTGTTCGAGTATACGTGGTTTTTTTATTATTATTTTTTTTATTTAAAAAAAAAGACAAAATGGGAAAGAGACAATTTAGTGAGGGCAAAATGGAAAAAAAAAATTTGACACTATTCATTATACTGTTCATGGCTGAGATGGACCGTTGCCATTTATATTATAGATATGATGATGGTGTTCTTTTGGGAGGATTTCCACTTTTGCTTATTCAATCTCCACACCCAAATATAAGTGATAGAGTAGCATAGTGGATTATTAATGGTGACCTACCTTGAGCTTCAAGTTTTTGCACATTTCATTGTACTTCTAGAGAGAATTGTACAAGTGGAATTTTTAGTGTCCAAAAAATTCAATTTTTTTTTATAAAGAGTAAGTTTAATGAGTTGGTCTTATAAAAATGACGTTTTTTTTAAACTTAAGAAAAAATCATTTTTACACTGTCACTTAATAATACATGCACTGATACTTTTCACACTGACATTTTTTTATACTAATACTGGCACTTTTATACCCTATACTGACACTTAATATACATGCACTGACACTCTTTACACGTACACTTTGTTACACTAACACTGACACTTTGTTACACTAACACTGGCACTAGCGGGAAAAAAAACACGTTTTTTCTAAGCTAAAAAAAAAACGCGTTTTTTGTAAGATTTTGAAAAGTTCTATTTTATTTTAAGAAATTTTGAGACAGGAGAAGTAACTAATTTTCTCCATTTTTTAGGTCAATAAAGAACTATTATGATAATTTTTAGTTAATTTCAAAGTAAAATTTGCATTTCTAAATAAAAAATAGACTTAACGACTTAAAACAATATACAAACATATAAAAATATTTTTAAAATTGTGGGCAAATCAAATGCAGCATGTAGTTCATTTGAGCAAGCTTGTACACCTCAGATCATAACTTCCCTCCTTCCTAAAATGAATATATAAAAATATTAATTTATTTTTAAATTTTAAATTTAATTCTTTTAAATATTTATTATGAAATAATGGTAGGTTGAACAATGTACAGTCAAAGTTGACCATTACAATTTACAAGTAAGCAAAGCTTAGGTGAACAATCCATTTGACAAATAGCTTTGTGGAGGTTCATGAACCACAGCCAGACTAATTAAAAACCATAAATTGCGGGAAGAAAATCAAACAAGCACCTAAATCACATGATAATAAAAGGAGTTTTTAGCCAAATTGACATGCGTACTAGTTGAGTCAATTTTACATACGTACTTCAAAATCGTGATGTCACCTTCGTACTTTAGTTTCATTTTCAATTTGACAACATTTTTAACACCCGTTATAAAACTAACAGATTATAACATTAGAGTTAAAAATTCAGTTAATTAGAAGTTGATTTTCCTTTAAAAACACAGGGACAGGGCTGGCTAGGAACAAAGCACTGCATCTTTTCGAAATGCTACTGATTCGCCTTTCACGCGCTGTTACGACTACTAAATACCTAAAGCAGACCATGCATCTTCCACTCCTTTCACCACAATTCCCCTGGTTTCTGGAGACAAAGTCGCCCACAACCCTTTCTACTCCCGCCCGTGACTCAGATGTGCCTTTTAAGAAAGAGGTGGACCTTCCATAAGAAAAAAAAAGTAAATTGAACGAAATGGCTTCTTTGCAATCTTCGATCAAAGTGGATTGGGTAGACCAGACATCTGCTTTTACTGCCATTGGTTTTGTTTAAGGGGTTTATAAAAAAAAAAAAAGCATAAAATAAAAGGGTTGTGAAACAAAAAATTGAAACATTAATATATTAAACTTAAAATATACTTCCTCCGTCCCGCCGATCTTAGGAAATTTTCAAATGGCACGGGGATTAAGGAAATAATAAATGTTGTGAGTGCAATAGTAAAATAGGAGAGAGAATGAGTGGAGGAAATAGTAAATTATAATGGTGTTGTGAGTATTAAAATAATGTAGGAGAGAGAATGAGTGGAGGAAATAGTGATAAAAACTTTCCATTTTGGGAATTCTTAAGATTGGTGGGACGCCCAAAATGAAAAATTTTCTTAAAATCGGTGGGACGGAGGGAGTATATTTCTTTTTTTATGAGCAAAAAAAAATAATTCTCTTTTTAATAATATGAAGTAAAATTTGATAATTTTACTTTAGCCAATGTTTCATCAATTACATTTACAAATTCGATTGAAGTCACCTTCATGCATCAATCGGATCAAAACGTGCTTAGGATCCCCATGACCTAGCGTAAAATCGATTTTAAAACCAAGCTTCAAGAAATATTGTCGTGTAGTTTCCATGTTAGGTCGACTATGTGAAATTAATTTTTTCGATGGGCGTATACTTGAATGGATGAGCAAGGGATTGGATCATCTATTTCGAGAACTTCATGGTAGGCTCTCCCTTGTGTAGCGATATTGGGACCAAAGAGAAAGAGATTGAGGTGATGCATCGGTCGTGATTTTGAGCAGGGAAGCGAAAGACATAAGTTTTGTAGGCGACGATGGCTGAAGGGGATTAGGGTTTTGTGCCATAGGGCTTGCAATATGAGCAAATTCATGTGAAGGGATTGGAGAGCGGGCATAGACAAAGGTTGGAGTGGTGGGCCGGATCAGCGGTGCGAAGGGATTAGGAGGAAACCCTAGCTTCGCACCCATATTCGCACCTTTTGTGTGTTTTGGTGACTTCACCATCAGTGTGTTAGAGAAGAAAGTTGATTCAAAATGCAGTATTCATTTCAGTATTAGTTTTAATAAAAAATTATAATAAAAATATTTATTTTGTGACAAACTAATAAAATAGTAAAGAATGATGAAGTTGGACTTTTTTTTGGTGCGGTGTTTTAATCAAATGGTATAGAATTTGAATAATAAAAAGAGAGTTGAGATCACGGATGGATATGGGAATAATCCAGAGATGTTTGTTCGGGTGACTTTGTTTTGAATATTAGGCTCCTTTTGTTTGGGATAATATTTTTTGGAAAATATTTTTTCTATTTTTTGATGTTTGATAAACACTGGAAAATAAAGTCAACGAAAAATATTTTTCGGATCAATGGAAAATGAGCTTGATTTATAAGGAAAATGACTTCATTACCTCTATCTAAAAAAGTTGTTTTTCGAAAAATATTTTCCTTATTTTCCTTTATTTGTATTGATTTACCTTTAAAAAATTACTTTAATGAAACTATCAAATATCAAAAAATATTTCTCAAAAAATATTTTCATTTTTTGAAAAGTATTTTTCAAAAAATCATTTTCCAGAAATTATTTCCTTAAAATAAACTGAGTCTTAGTCAATTCCTTCCTTCATTGTCAATTCCTTCCTTCATTGCCTTTGCCCCCACTTGATTACAAAGCAAAGTAAAAAGGGACGGTGGGGTTGATGATGACTTATATGTTACCTTGTCTTTATTTTATTTTTTTATTCTACATTATTAAATCAATATTTCTTTCGCCACATAATAATGGTTATTGAAATGGTTATCATAAATGGGTTGGGCCTGAACAGTTAGGAAGGTTCGATAAAACCGATAGGTCAAGTAAGGTGGGTAATAAACTGGAAATTAAGTGACAGTTAAGCGATAAATGATACGTTGGCCCAGAAGATCAAGATAGCACAACATGCGACAAACGTGCGGCGTATAGGGGAAGTCAAATGAAGGCGAGAAGAGTAACTGGCGGGAATATTAATTCGTCCCCATATTTTTAGGTACCAAGGGGAATAACTTATGGCGAGTAACCGGGTATGCTTTGTCGCAATAAAGGGTTTGTCGCAATAAAGGGTTTGTCGCCTAGCGACAAACGTGACTGATAGTCCAACCTTTGGGTGTACTGACACGTGGTACCCACCCCCCATAATGTAAAACAGTGTAGCATGATGGGAATGTCAGTACTTTTTTACTAACTCTGAGGGTAGTTGACTGACTTAGCATGGATGACTGACACGTGTCCTTCCAAGTATGGTCTATGATTACAAGGTGGTATAAATAGGTGAAATTCTCCATTATTAAGTAAGTTTACTCTATCTCTCTAAAACCTGTCTCTTCTCCATTATAATATAGAACTCTTCTTAAATTTGAACAAAAAACTGATTCTCACGCCGGAGGGGTTTCACCGGAGTCACCCCCGGTTTAGCTCATTGTTGCTTGTGTGTGTAGGCCCCATAGCGAGCCATCCCGAGGAGATTAGCCGGAGTATCCTGTGGAGCAGTTGAAGATTCAACTCCTGATCAACACCATTTTCCATGGCAGCATCAGTTGGTTCCGTTGCCGGGACCTGAACGTTTCTTCTTAGGGTGGCTAGGTGAAGTTTGGGAGGTTGTTGGTGGCTGCCGGAGGTGAGAGAGAAGATGGAGCACTGTTGTTGTTTTGCTGGTGGAGCCCAGAAGATTCTAACTGTCAGTTTGGTCAAGGGAGTAAAGGCTAGTTGATTACAAAACCAAGGAGGATTCTCAGATAGTACTGGTTAAAGGTGTTTTTTGGATTGTGGTATTTATTTCAGGAAGTCATAAAGTTGTCTTTAGCTATAAAGGTTGTAAGTTCATTAGTGCATGCATTAAAGGCATTTTGTTTTCAGAAAGTGACTTGTAAAGTTGTCAGAACAGTTGGTTTATGGTGAAAAGGTGTGATTTGTCTTGAAGTGTCTGTAAAAGTATAACAATTAGTTGGAAGCAAGTTATGGTGGTTGGACAAGAAAAAGCTACCCCTTCTAGGGTGGCTCAGAATTTAACATTGGCAACCCCAAATGCAAAGGATGCTCGTGCGGGAGCTGAAGCAGGATCTGAAAGAGAGGTGGAGGTTCATACGTCTGAGACTAACACCAGTGTTAGGCGGGCTAGGGTGGAGGAAGAAAGGGTGAGAGTGGAAAGAGCCAAGGCAGTAGATGAAGGCCAAGTTCCCGCGAAGTCAAAGAATGCAGAAGTAAGAGAAAGGATTGAAAAGTTAAGGGCAGATAATGAGGCGTGGATGCATGTCCGCCAATAACCAACAATTGAAGGAGTTACATGTGGAGCCCTCCCACATTCCTGAGGATTTGCTAAATGGGCAAGCGGGAAGGTCCCATGTCGGCGGGCAAAATCGAGAGGTTAGCGCTAGTGTGGCTAATAGACCGAGACAGAATGTAGATGCACGCCCAGGAGATCAGCAGAAAATCGAAGGCGAGATGATGACTTGGAAGCAAGAAAGAAGAGGAGAAAGAAAATATACCATAAGCCAGGCAACTCCAAAGAAGAATCTTATTACTTTGAATATGACAGCAATGAATCTAGCGGCTCCACGCACGACGAGGGACGCGGCAAGGAAAGGACCCAGATATCGCGACGTCATGATGATAGGCGACATCGTGGGAGGTCACCGCGGGATAGGGAGCGACGGCGACAAGATAGGAAAGATAAAGATTATGATAAGGAAAGGGAACGGAGAGCTGCAGAGGCGGTAAGGGCGGCAGAAGCCGAGAAGATCGTAGAAGCCATAAAAGCCGCAGAGTTGGCCAAGGCTAGTGAGGCAGAGAAGGCTAAGAAGGAAGAGGAACAAAGGTTAAGAAATGAGGTGGCTGAGATGGCGAAGAAAATTAAGGATTTAGAGGCGGGAATAAAGAAAGTGGAAGGGAAAAAGCCTTTTTTGGCTCCTTTCACCCAAAATATCAAAGGTGTTGCCCCAGACCCAAGTTTTCGAATGCCAACTTTATCAAGTTATTCAGGAAAATCTAGAGCAGTAACTCATGTAGGAGGATTTGAAGCAACCATGTCGCTGTTGACTGAGAATGAAGCAATTTTATGTCGAGCATTGGTGAGCACTCTGGCAGATCATGCATTGGATTGGTTCTTAGTACAGCCTGAAGATTCTATAACGGGGTATCAAGATTTCAGGGAGAAATTCTTGGCGAGATTTAGTGCGTCAGGATCACAACCAGCCAAAAGACGGAATTGTGCAGTCTTAAGCAAAAGGATGGGGAAGGGATTGCGACTTTCACAGACAGGTTCATGGGAGTAGCCAATCAAGTTCCTGACATCGCTCAAGGCGAGATAATCATGTTGTATAACACCAGTTTACAGCCGGGTCATTTCAAGCAGGAGTTAGGGATGAGATTGCCAAAGACTACGGGGGAGTTGTATGAAAGAGTGCGAGGATTTTGTAGTGGAGCTAGAGTTAATACAAAGGGGGGTACAATTGCGAGTCAGGCCGTCAAGAAAGTGGCGAGCGAAAGGGTGGAGGCAGTGCGAGATGATAGAAGAGGGTTTGGCGGTAATAGAGGGGCAAGTCAAACAGGAGGAAACGGAGGCCGTGGAGAAGGGCGCACGGGGGGTCAGAGAGAGTTTAAGCCAAAGACAGACATCAAGTATAGCCGGTTGAACACTCCTATTAGCAAGATCATGAAGAAAATAAATCTGCCCGAACCTTTTCCTATTACACCAGGAACTGGTCCGTCTAGAGATCAGAATAGTTACTGTGAATTTCACAAAGATAAGGGGCACAAGACTGATGATTGTTATAATTTGAGGAGATTGATTCAGGGGAAGATTGACAGGGGTTTTCTGCAGGAGTATTTGGAGGAGAATGTTGGGCGGGATGATCAACGTAGGCCAGAGAGAAATTTGGTAGATGTCATTCACGACCCTTTACCCAGTGTGTCTCAGTTGAATACCCAAATCATGACTTTGACGCATACGTTTGATGTTCCTCAGTTCCCCGCCAGTCAAGACAGGGTGATCAGTTTTTCCAGGCGAGAATTGGCTGTTACCAAAAGCCATGGGAGTCAGCCAATTATCATCACTATGTATCCAGGCAATAATATCGTACAGCGAGTCATGGTGGACTCTGGGGCAAGTAGGAATGTGCTTTATTATGATGCTTTTAAAAGGATGAATTATACAGAGGCAAATTTGGTGCCTCATAAGGGATATCTTGAGGGATTCACTAATCACTCTGTTAAAGTTAAAGGGACGATTATGTTGGATGTTGAAATTGGTGAAGGAAAGCTGGCGAGATGCGAGAATGTCGAATTCATGGTGATTGATCTTGTGTCTCCTTATAATGCTATAGTGGGAATCCCATTCATGTTGAGTTTTGAAATGGTTCTGTCAATTCCCCATCAGAGGGTGAAGTATCCCACAGCTAATGGGATAGGTTGCTTGAAGAGTGAGGCGGTCACTGTGATAAGAAAACAAAAGGAGATGCTGAAAGCTAAGGCAGAGAGTACAATTTCGATGACTTCCAAAGTAGAATCTAGTCCACTAAAGATAAATATGGTCAAGATTGTAGAGATGGAGAATGGTGAACCAGATTGGATCATGACGGAGAGTATGAGACATGGAACTGCTATGGTAGCCGAAGCGACAAACCAAGTGTCAGGGCGAGTTTCAGGGCGAGTGATAGGGGAGTTAAAAGGAGGGCGGGAAATATGTATGTTGGAAGAGCGGGAACCAGATTGGCGGGATGTAGACTCCGATATGGTGGGAAAGGGTGATGATGGTGAAGAAAATTGTTGGGCGATGGAAATAGTGAATGCCACGCCCCATATAAGTTATGCCAGGGTCGTAAGGCTTGTTAGTATGAAGGAACCAAGGATTGAAGAAGTGGTTGAGGGAAATGTTAAAGTACTTATGAGCGAATCTGATGACGATTATGAAGCCATTGAGGTGGAGGACGCTCAGGGGCGGCCTACTGGTAATGTCTTTGCCGATCTTAAAAAGCCCGTTCCTGTTGGTATGAGGAAGAGGAAAAGAATAGAGGTGGAAACGCTGCAGGTGCGGGATGAGCCAGATATCAAGGCGGGAGAAGAGTTGGAGGAGGTGGAAATCAATTGTTATTTTCCTGAGCAGAAGGTGAAGATTGGCAAGCAACTGTCGCGGGATGAGCGAGAAGCTTTGGTTGATTTTTTGAAGGAAAATTTGGATGTATTCGCTTGGAGACCGGAGGACATGAAAGGTATTGATGAGAGTGTTGCTCTGCATTGTTTGAATGCTGATCCTAAGGTGGAGCCATTTAAGCAAAGGGTAAGGCATTTGTCGCCGGAGAAAGAGATGGCAGTATTGGAAGAAGTGGAAAAGTTGTTGAAGGCGGGAATAATCGAGAAAATTCAATATCCGGTGTGGTTGGCCTGTCCCGTAATGGTTTTGAAGTCAAACAAGAAGTGGAGAATGTGCATTGATTTTACTGATTTGAATACAGCATGTCCCAAGGATTGCTATCCTTTACCTAAGATTGATAAGTTGGTGGATTCCATTTCTGGTCACAGAGTGTTCAGTTTTATTGATGCTTATTCAGGATACCACCAGATTAAGATGGCGGAGGAAGACAAGGCGAAAACAGCGTTTAGGACTCCAAAGGGAAATTTTTGTTACAAGATGATGCCGTTCGGCTTGAAGAATGCGGGGGCAACGTATCAAAGGATGGTGAACGAGGTGTTCAAGTCGCAGATTGGGCGGAATATAGAAGCGTACATTGACGACATGGTGATCAAGACCAGAGAGAAAAACCACTTGTTGGATCTTGCTGAGACTTTTGAGAACTTAAGAAGGAATTCAATGAAGTTGAACCCTAGTAAGTGCACGTTTGGTGTTACGGCGGGAAAATTTCTGGGATTCTTGGTCAACAGGCGCGGGATTGAGGCCAACCCAGAAAAAATTCAGGCGTTATTAGACATGTCGCCACCTAAGTCTATTCGCGAGATTCAGCGACTAAATGGGAGGATCATTGCCCTGGGAAGATTTATTTCGAAGTCGGCGGAGAGATGTTTGCCGTTCTTCAAAGTTTTGAAGGGCGGAAAGAAATTTGAATGGAGCGAGGAGTGCAGAGCAGCTTTCGAAGAAATGAAAGCTTACTTGGGGAAGCCACCATTGTTGAGCAGCCCTGTGGAGGGGGAGGAATTGTTTGTTTATTTGGCGGCTTCTGACTATGCGGTTGCGGCAGTGTTGGTGAGGGAAGACGGAGGAATTCAAAGGCCTGTATACTATGTTTCCAAAGCATTAAGTGAGGTTGAGTCGAGGTATTTTAATGCCGAGAAGTTGGCTTATGCGTTGGTGGTGGCGGCAAGGAAGTTGAGGGCCTATTTTGTCGCTCATACCATTGTGGTGTTGACAGACGCGCCCTTAAGAAAGATTCTGCAGCAACCAGATTCTGCGGGAAGGCTTTTGAAGTGGTCAATTGAGTTGACGGAATTCGACATCAGATATGAATCTCGTCGAGCTATTAAGGCGCAAGCGTTGGCAGACTTTATAGTTGAAACCTCATTTACCAAGTCTCAGGCCGATGTAGTTGAGGAACGCGAGAAAAGGAAGATGGCAAAGCGGGCTGAGCCAAGTTTGATTGAAGAAAAGAAGAGGCCGGAGGATTGTTGGATTCTACATGTAGATGGTTCGTCAGCAAAGGACAGAGGAGGAGCGGGAATGGTTTTGATATCCCCAGATGCGGAATGTGAATATAGGAGAGCCTTTAGATTCAAATTCCCAGTGTCTAATAATCAGGCGGAGTACGAAGCATTGGTGTCGGGAATTGAGTTTGCGCGGGATGTTGGAGTAAAGAGGATTGTGGTCCATTCAGACTCTCAGTTGATTGTTAAGCAAGTGAAAGGCGAATATGGCACGGTGAATTCATTTTTAATAAGATATTGTGATTTGGTGAGAAACATCTTGAGTCATTTTGAGTTTTGGGAGCTGGTACAAATTGGGCGAGAAGAGAATTCAAAGGCGGATGCACTGAGTAGGTCGGCGGGAAGTGGAGAAAATGAAGCAGCTGTGGATCCCTTGGTGGAGTATGTGGACACGCCGGCAATTGATAGATCCAGGGTAATGGAGATTGGAGAGACGGAAGCAAATTGGGTTACTGACATGAAAGATTTTTTAGAGAAGGGTGAATTGCCGCTTGAGGAAGAGAGGGCTAAACTAGTAAAGGTGACTTCCCCGCGTTTTACTGTGCAAGATGGAATCCTATATAGAAGATCTTTTTCAAAGCCGTTGATGAGATGCATAGAGCCAGGAATGGTGGCTAAGGTTTTGTTTGAAATCCATGAGGGTGTTTGTGGTGGGCATCCAGGGGCGAGGTCATTAGCGGAGAAGGTGCTGTTTCATGGTTATTATTGGCCAAGCTTGAGAAAGGATGCTGAAGAGTATGTGCGGAAATGCGAGAAGTGTCAAAGGTTTGGGAATATTCCGCGCCAACCCGCCACTGAGCAGACGCCTATTGTTGCAACATGGCCGTTTGATATACATGGGGCATAGATTTGATTGGGCCATTTCCAAAAGCCAAGGGAGGATGCCAGATGTAGTCGTTGCGAGATTATTTTACGAAGTGGACTGAAGCGAAAGCCTTGGCAACGATAAGCGAGGATAATGTGATTAAGTTCGTTCAAGAAAACATTTGGTGCAGATATGGGTTACCAAGGGCCATTATCTCTGATCATGGGACACAGTTTGGTAAGAAATTTGCCGCGGAATGTCAAAGGATGAATGTGAAGCATTGGATGTCGGCGGTATACAGGCCGCAGTGCAATGGTCAGGCGGAGGCGGCAAATAAGCAAATCATTGCCGCATTACGCAAAAATTTGGAAGGAAGGGGCGGAGCATGGTTAGAAGAATTGTCTACTGCATTATGGTATGTAAGGACCACAATAAAGGGCTCAACTGGTGAAACAGCGTTCGCTTTGACTTATGGATCTGAAGCCATGGCACCGGCCGAGATGGCCTTGCCGACATATCGAGTGACTTATTATGATGAGGCAAGAAATGGTCAGAGGCGATGTAACGACCTGGATTTGGTTGATGAAAGGAGGTCGCAGCGAGAATGAGGATGGTAAATTACAAGCAGAAGATGAAGGCCCAGCATGATAAGCGGGTTAACAAGAGGTTTTTCAATGTAGGTGATTGGGTATTAAGGAGTGCAGAAGCCACGGGACCCAAACCAGGCTTCACCAAGTTGAATGAAAAGTGGGAAGGGCCGTTTCAGGTGTCTCAAGTTATTCGAGAAGGAACCTATCGGCTAAGAAAGCAAGATGGTGAAGAGTTAAAGAATGCTTGGAGTGTTGATCACTTGAAGCGTTTTTATCAATGAAGTTGTAGTAACCTTTTGTAGTTGCATCTTTTGATTTTTGTTCTAGATAACAAAAGCTACGTAACTTTTTTCTGGGGTCATGTGTTTTTGTGTACATCACATTGACGAGAAAGTTGTGTAGAATTTGCCAATCTAGCATGATGTAACGTGTTAACGTGATGGAAGAAGGAAGGAATTATTCAGCGACATACTGTTTGTGATCACCATTTTCATTAAAATTTGACAAGTGTTTTGTCTTGTGGAACAGTCATGGGAACGGCGAGGTTAGAAGAACGAAGGTTGTCAAGGAAGCCGTTTTAACAAAAGATAAAGAGTTTGGATAAAGGAGACAGCAGTAGGAGTGCGTTAAGAAATGCGAAAAGCAATCGTCATCAAACAAAAAGGGATGTGGTGGCTTGGTTAGAGACCAAGTCACCCAAAAGGGATGTGGTGTCTTGGTTAGAGACTGGGGCACCCATCGGACGCTGGCGGCTCGTTGTGGAGACCAAGTCGCCCAAAAGGGATGTGGTGGCTTGGTTAGAGACCAAGTCACCCAAAAAGGGATGTGGCGGCTTGGTTAGAGACCAAGTCGCCCAAAAGGGATGTGGTGGCTTGGTTAGAGACCAAGTCGCCCAAAAGGGATGTGGTGGCTTGGTTAGAGACCAAGTCGCCCAAAAGGGATGTGGTGGCTTGGTTAGAGACCAAGTCACCCAAAAGGGATGTGGTGTCTTGGTTAGAGACCAAGGCACCTAATGGATGTGGCGGCTTGGTTAGAGACCAAGTCGCCCAAAAGGGATGTGGTGGCTTGGTTAGAGACCAAGTCACCCAAAAGGATGCGCGTGTCTTGGTTAGAGACCAAGGCACCTATCGGATGTGGCGGCCTTGGTTAGAGACCAAGTCGCCCAAAGGGACGGTGGCTTGGTTAGAGACCAAGTCACCCGTGGGTGGATGTGGCGGCTTGGTTAGAGACCAAGTCGCCTAAGGGATGTGGCGGCTTGGTTAGAGACCAAGTCGCCCAAAAGGGATGTGGGCTTGGTTAGAGACCAAGTCGCCTGTGGACGCGTCGTGTTAGAGACCAAGGCACCTAATGCTGTGGCGGCTTGGTTAGAGACCAAGTCGCCAGTGGATGCGGCGGCTTGGTTAGAGACCAAGTCGCCCAGGACGTGGTGACTTGATCTCCGACCAAGTCACCCAAAAGGTGGGACGCTGCGGCTCGTTTGAGACCAAGTCGCCCAAAAGTGGATGTGGCGGCTTGGTTAGAGACCAAGTCGCCCAAAAGGGATGTGGTGGCTTGGTTAGAGACCAAGTCACCCAAAAGGGATGTGGTGTCTTGGTTAGAGACCAAGGCACCTAATGGATGTGGCGGCTTGGTTAGAGACCAAGTCGCCCAAAAGGGATGTGGTGTCTTGGTTAGAGACCAAGGCACCTAATGGATGTGGCGGCTTGATTAGAGACCAAGTCGCCCAAAAGGGATGTGGTGTCTTGCTAGAGACCAAGGCACCTAAATGGATGAGGTATCTTGGTTAGAGACCAAGCCGCTTAATGGAGGTATCTTGGTTAGAGACCAAGATACCAAAACGGATACGCCCGAATGGCTACACAGTAAAATTGTCGCATCAAATAGTTGGCGAGAATCTACACTTGGGAGTGAGGCCGCTAAAGACAAGCCTCACTTTTTGAAGGGAGTAGTATGTGTATAGAGATAAGATGGAGAGATACAGTAAGAGGTACAATCTTTGATGAACTATCAAAGCAAAATCAGAATTACCAAAAGAAAAACAAGCGACATGAAAAAGTTGTGATAAACAGAGATAGTTTCAGAAGCAGGTCATAAGAAGTAAAGCAGTAGATAAAAGGTCGCAACAGTGCGACAAGAAAATAGCTACAAATTGTCTTTGGCGCGAAGGCCGGGAACAGAAATGAAATTAATTGTTTGCGACAAAACAGGTGGCGAAATTTAAAAGAAGGAAACAAAAATTGTTTGTTACAGGCCCAAAAATAAAAGTTGATAGCAAGCATAAAACGAAAGCGCCAGCTCATTAGGCGTTGTAGGCGGCATTAAGGGCGTTCTTCTTTGCTTGAGACAGATCTGACCAAGCGGGAACAATGTTGTCAGGATGAATTTCGGGAACTGGCCATGCGGCTTTGCCAAGGACGGCATCCTCCGATGCTAGCTGCGCCAACTCTTCTTCGCTATAAGGAACAAGGGGATGTCCCTTGCGACTTTTGTCGCTGAAAATTGTTTCAGAGCCCCATCTGGCTAGCATAGCGGGGGTAATGGCGGGATTTCCTTCGGCGGCAATTGTTCGGAGAGTATGAAGGATAGCGTTATCAAACGCATCCATTTCATCAGTCTCTGCTTTGGTTTTAGCGGCTTCAAGATCTTCACGAAGTTTGGTCACTTGGTTAGCTCGCACGAAGTCTGTATCTCTAAGCCGTTTATTCTCGGCCTCAAGCTCGGGAAACTTAGCAACAAGTTCTTTATTCTTCTCGCTCTCAGCAATAAGGCGAGCAAGCTTCTCCTCTGAATCCTTGTTTTTCTTTTCAAGTTCTTCTAACCTCGCCTTACCCTCCGCCAGATCAGTATCAGCTTTGGTTCGCAAGTTCTGGAGTTCTTGGATAGTGGTATCCCGCCTGGCAACCCTGCGTTTGTAAAGATTCCGCTCACGATCAGCTTCAGTGAGCTCTCCCTCTAACTTAAGGCATTTGTTGCTTAAGCCCAGAAGAGTGCTGCTGGCCTGCGAGAAGTAGAAAGGCAAGTAAATGTTATGATTTAAGGTTAGTTATAAAAATTTAAAATGAAAAGGAAAGCGAGTAAAGATATCTTACTAAAGAGAGTTGGATCCCGGCATGATAGGCGGAGTGGGCAGGGTTCTCTCCTTCAACATAAGCGACTTGTTCGGCGTCGCTTGACCGCTTAAGAGCGGTGGAGCCTAGCAAGCAAGAAACTGTGTCTAGCCGCTCAGTTATCAATCCCTTAAGTTTGGGGATATCGTTGGCTTCCCGACAAAGAGCCACCATACCCTCCTCATCTGCCGGAATCTGGAACCCTTCTTTTAACCAGCTGGGTTGGCGACGAGTATGTGGGCGGGAAGACGAAGGGCGGGGCGGTGAGGTTGTGGGATTGGAAGGAGGGTCAGTCTCATGTGCAAGGGGGGAAAGCGGGGTGTTGGTGTCTATAGGATCTTCATTTTGAACCCCCCCAACTTCGGCTTCAGGATCCCCATGGGAAGCGACAATCTCATCCTCGTCTTGGGGTTCATCATTTTCATCATTATCTTCTTCCTCTTCCTCATCTTCCAAGATTAAAGTTTCAGGAAGGTTCTCATGAGTTTGTGCGGGAGCGGGAGCGGAAGTACGTTGTCTTTTGTTTTGACGAGGGTTGGTAGAAGGGGCCCGCCGGCGGGAATTTTCGGGAACAACCTTGTCATCAGCTCCAGTAGTGGCAATGGGAATGGTTAAGTCAGCTGGCAGGGCCTTGAGGCTGGCATTCCTAGCCGCGGCCAAACGTCTGGCCTGTTGCTCGGGTATGCCGTGTCTTTAGCCTCTTTTGATTCATATTCATTGAACGATGAACTGCGACAAAAAGCAAAAAGTCATTATTGACATTATAAGATTAAATTAGTAAATGAGGGAATGCAGAAATTAGTAAAGATCATACGTAGGACTTCTCGCATTGAGAGACAAACATTGTGGCCGTTCCCGCATGTTGTGCACTCAGAAGCAAATTTCGCGCCCGAATGAAGCTCCCATCCCGACCAGGAAACTGTATGCTCAATGGCCACCCTAGGAGGCAAGGGCGGGAAGTTGTAAGAAAGTCCTACTTGGCTCAGCAGGGCATCGTCAGCTAAAATCTGCTGCCACGAGAAGCGAGGAATCGAAGGATCGGCGGGATTGTTGTCATTAAGAAGCTTGACCATCAATCTTTGTAACCTTTTTTCATCCTCATCCAAGGACCACTTCTTATCAACTTTAGGATGAATCCCCTCAAGATCAGTGGGAAGTGTCCAGCCTACGCGAGAAATGATGAATAGCGGGTTGTTACGCCATTATGGACTTTGGAGGGAAGAGGGTTAGGATTTTGGGTTTTTTGAATTTCGTAGACATACGGAGCTCATTTGTTTGTTTGTCTTTTTGTGCGTAACCCGTAAACATGTCCATGAGAAGATGAGTTGTGGGTTCCCGCCTAAGTGCGCGATAAACGACTATGAAGCAAGTTAAAACCCTTATGGCATTGGGGTAAAGCTCAGCTATAGCCGCATGAGCTTTGAAAAGGACCAAAGAGATGAAAGGGTCAACAGGGATCCTAAGACCCGCTTCTAACTGTGACGGGAAGACCACTATTCCGTCTTGTCGCTGACGGATGGAGAGTAGCGACATGTCACCATCATAGTTAGCAATATGGTAGTTTAAGTGATCTATGTGGTATTGGGTATGAAAGGGGGTGATGAGGGAATTTGTTGAAGGGTCTCTTCCCGCCACATTAGAAGTAGAAGGATTAGTGGGTAAATTGGATTGTCCGCCAGCAGAGGTTGAGGCGCCAGGTGCTCCAAAGTTAGACATCTCGCCTGAATCAGAAGAAGAGATAACTTGTTTATAATGGTTCCTATGAGCTATAGATCTCGCAGCGAGAAAGTCAGTGTCAGAACTGTCAGAATAAGTAGGGGGACCATAGAAGTGACAAAGATGTTCACAAAGTTCGCTGGGAGTGAAAAATGTTTTGGACATGGGGCCGAGGAATGAAGAAAACATTTGCCTCTAATTTCTATTGCGGCAATTATTGCGGGATCTACCTTATTGATCCTTAGACAGTTCACTAAATCATCCGCGGGATCCTTGCCCGAATGCCCCTAGTTAAGTAGTAAATACCCCCGACCCTTTGACATTGGCCATACCTAATTTTTCTAAGACAGTTCTTAAACCTAGCCATGATAACAAGTAAAACTTGAGAAAAACAAAGGAAATTGAAAATCAAAGAGATTACCTGGAAAATAGGAAGGATCGTTGATGAAGTCAAAGACCGACTGTAAGTTCGCCGGAATATTCAAGGTCCGACCAAAGAAATGATTTTCCAGGATGATTTAGTGGATGAATCGAGGCAAGGAATGAACGTTTATGGTGGAATTTCAAAGGGGAACGAGGATTTAGTCACTAAAAAGAAGGAAAGGTCAAGGAAGAAAGGTAGTGAGTTCGCCGGAAAACGTATTGCTTTCGCCGGAAATCGCCTAGGAAGTTTTCAGACGAGGAGAAGGAAAAAGGTAAAATGGGGGGTGGGGAGGTTATTTATATTAAGGGAATGTGAACAGGTTCGTAGGGGACAGTACAATTAATTGGCCCCCAAAAATTTTGAAATTCCCCCATTAAATAATTTCAAAATTTAAAAAGTCTTTTCATATGTCACATCACACCAACCGTCAGTCAGTGGAAGGACCTAGGAGTGTGCCACGTGTCCCTTGGATGACGTCATTGAATCACGTCGTGCGAGGTGGTTACCCGCAGGCGGGAAGTAATGGGCAACGTAAATTTCTCGCCTGGAACATAAATGATCCAGGTCTTAAAATTGGGGGCTACTGAAATGGTTATCATAAATGGGTTGGGCCTGAACAGTTAGGAAGGTTCGATAAAACCGATAGGTCAAGTAAGGTGGGTAATAAACTGGAAATTAAGTGACAATTAAGCGATAATTGATACGTTGGCCCAGAAGATCAAGATAGCACAACATGCGACAAACGTGCGGCGTATAGAGGAAGTCAAATGAAGGCGAGAAGAGTAACTGGCGGGAATATTAATTCGTCCCCATATTTTTAGGTACCAAAGGGGATAATTTATGGCGAGTAACCGGGTATGCTTTGTCGCAATAAAGGGTTTGTCGCAATAAAGGGTTTGTCGCCTAGCGACAAACGTGACTGATGGTCCAACCTTTGGGTGAACTGACACGTGGTACCCACCCCCCATAATGTAAAACAGTGTAGCATGATGGGAATGTCAGTACTTTTTTACTAACTCTGAGGGTAGTTGACTGACTTAGCATAGATGACTGACACGTGTCCTTCCAAGTATGGTCTATGATTACAAGGTGGTATAAATATGTAAAATTCTCCATTATTAAGTAAGTCTACTCTCTCTCTCTAAAAACGTTTTCTCTCCATTACCATATAGAATTCTTCTTAAAATCTGAACTGAAAACTGATTCTCACGCCGGAGGGGTTTCACCGGAGTCACCCCCGGTTTAGCTCATTGTTGCTCATGTGTGTAGGACCCATAGCGAGCCATCCCAAGGAGATTAGCCGGAGTATCCTGTGAAGCAGTTGAAGATTCAACTCCTGATCAACACCATTTTTCATGGCAGCATCACATTCAGTTCAGTAACCCAAGTGTATTACAACTCCCATACGCAAATTCTAAATATTACATCTCCAAAAACGAACAAAGGCCCCTGGTTCTAACATTTGATCCACGAAAATGTTCAAACTCTCTTTAGGCTGTCATGGCAAAAAGGGCACGATTGAGACCTTTAGTTCATGTAATACAAGTAGGGCTGTAAACGAGCCGAGCCGTGCTTTGAAGTTTCGAGCTCGAGCTCAAATAAAAGTTATCGAACTCGAGCTTTTCTCGAGCTCGAGCCCAGTATGACCGTTCGAGTTCGGATCGACTCGAGTTTCGAGCTTTTCGCGAGCTGCTCGAACTCGAACCTAAACGAACTCGAGCCTAAACGAGCCTTGATTTTTTTAAAAAAATCATAATTCACTATATTTATTCGAGCTTTTAACGAGCTTAACGATCTGAGCTCGAGCCGAGTCGATCTCGGTCAGAGCTCATTGAACATACGAGTCGAACTCAAGCCGGCTCGAAAAAAACCGAGCTTGAAAGTCGGTTCGAGCTCGAGCTCGAGTTCACCTCGAGCTCACTCGAACTCGAGCTTTTTAAGAGCTGAGCCCGAGCCAAGTTCATTTTGTGTAACAGCCCTAAATACAAGGGAGAAATTGGATGAATAACTTATCAATTTATATCAAAAGTTCAAATACAGAACATAAATGAGAAACAAGGGCACAAAGTACAACACCACATCACTGAAGGAGAAGATCAACTTAAGGCAGCTATTTGGTACAATCACAGAATAAAATAACATAAAACTGGTTCAAGCCAAAAGGCAGATGTGGTCCAGTTTTATAATCTACCCAAGATTTACATTTCATAGCTTAAAAAGGTAATCCAGACAATAACAAATGAAATGTCACTGAAATGTGAAAAAGAGAGCACATGTATAATGCTTATCTTTTTGCTTCAATCGTGGAAATACCGACTTATATAGTAAAGCGGTTTCAAGCTTGATATATGTTGAATTCCAACGAGTAGGACAATCAAGAGACAAATTTTTGGTGTGTGAGATTGATAATTAGCGTGCCGCTTCTTCAAACTTTTGGATTCTACTAGAAGACCCTATCCAATACACCACGCTATTCCTCACTTTCTCCAACTCCTTCTTTATGACTTCTAATCCATCTTTTACAATTAAATTTAATATATGAGCACAAAAACGCATGTGAAGAACCTTTCCTCTCATCAAAAGTGTACTAGGATCAAGCCTATAACCAATTTTATCCATCATTGCATCATTTGAAGTGGCATTATCAACGGTAACCATATACACTTTTCTATCAAGATTTAAGTCCATTAATGCATCAACAGGAAAATCTGTAACCACCTCGATATTATGTGGAGGGGGAACATATATAAACCTAAAATGAAAGAATTACCAATAGAAAGTTATAATAGGCAAAATAACCCACAAGTATGCACACTTGCAATAAAAAGTTATAGATAAAATGCTATTAATGATACTAGAATGTACCTCAGGATACGGCTTTGCAAAATCCATGAATCATCAGTATAATGTACCGTGATAGCCATGAAACATCTCTTAGTTGGTTTTGCACTCCATAAATCGGTGGTAATAGCAACTCTTGAATCCAAAGCCTCTAACAACTCAATCATTTTTGCCTTCTTTGATTGATATATCTTTAATATAAGACTCTTGACATTGTTCCTTGAAATCATCATGAACAAAGGTTGAAGATTACTTGAGTATGTCCGAAATCCGTGATGATTCACCATGTTGAGTGGGTACTCATGCAAAATGATCATGTTAGCAAGATCATTCTTCGTCACATTTTCATCAAATGAATAGGCCCGATACTCCACCTTTCCATCTTGTCTCTTTTCCTTCACTTGCAAAATTTGTTGCCTAATATCCATATTGCCTTTTTTCTTACACCTGTTTAAGTGATTGTGCAAATGTTTTGTACCATTTGCACTTTTTCCCTTAAGTTTTGAATGACAATGATTGCAAATAGCATAGACTACTCCATCTATGTTTTTTTCCCATATGATTTCACACACTGGATGTTAAATTTCTACCTCGTAAAGAAGACCCACCTTCATTTCGAAATGAAGTTGAATCAATCGGGGCTTTATTTGCAACACTTTGGCTTTCATCATTCACTTTTTCAACCTCATCTTGTTCATCATATATTAAATAGGAAGATATAGTTGGCATTAACATTTACTAACTAAATATGCAAAAAAAAAAAATGTATTAAAGAGGAAGCAATTTTAAATAGATGTTATCAAAAAAAAAAAAAAAACAGCAACACTGTAACAAATTGGCTAATTGAGTCTCAACTCTCAACCAAAAACAAAAACACTGAAACTAAATGTTAAGCTCATGAACAGAATGTTAAAGAAATCATGGTATCTGAATAAACATGGAAAACCTAGAGATAGAAAAATGGAATTAGGGGATAGATAAATGGAATTGAATCTCAACCAAAATTTTTGAATTACATATTTATTTATGAATTAAGTAAACCTAGATTTAGAGAAATGGAATTAGGAGATAGGAAGTGAAGTACCTGAAGATGGAGATGGAGATGGAGATGGAGATGGCGATGGCGATGGCGATGGCGGTGGCTCACGGCTGCGTGGGAATGATGACTTGCGGGCAGCGGTGGGGTGCGGCGCCAACTGGGAAGTGGGAACTAGGAGGGGGAGAAAAGAGGAAAAGAATTGGGAGAGGAAATAAAGGAACGGGGAACTCTAAGCGTCGCTTAGTCAGGTAAGGATATTTTAGTAATTTTTTAGTTAATTGGGGCGGGTTTGGGGTGTGGTAAATCCAAACCCTACAAAAACTCGACGGGTTTTCAATTTTAGATTCCAAACCCAACCTATTAGAAACAGGTTTTTTCAGGTTCAGAGCGGATTCGAGTTTTTTTGCCAGGTATCTATCTAGGCCGAGTTTTGCTTTATTTCAAAGTTGGATCAAAAGTTGGGCCCGTTGGTAGATCCGAATCAGTCCCACCTTTCTTTGAGTGCGTCTGTTGAGAAACGCGTTTCTCCATAACTATGGAGAAACGTGTTTTTCATAGCCAGAAGCTTTACATTTGATAACCAAAAAAAAAAAACCCAAGGCCAAGACCAAAAGCTTCTGGATATCCAGAAGCTTTGCATTTGATAGCCAGAAGCTTTGCAGTTGATATCCAGAAGCTTTGTATTTGATAGCCAGAAGGATGTGAAATGTATATCCGTAAAGCTGTTAGGTGCATATCCGTAAAACCTAGGGCATATCCGAAATGTGTTAGGGCATATCCAGAAATTGCTATTGAAGGTTTTCGGATATCCGAAACCTTCAAATGTATATCCAGAAACATTTTGAAGGTTTCTGGATATTCATTTGAAGGTTTCTGGATATCACTTTCATAGGTTTCTGGCTATCTAGCTCATTGTCGCGCGACATGTCGGGACCCGTTTCTCCATAACTTATGGAGAAGTTTCTCCCTAGATTTTGTGCCTTTCTTTTCCTTTCCTTGCCCGGAAATATTTGTCTAGATATGTACTGTACATTACCTTTATCCGTACTTTCTACTCATTTACCTTTAATATTATCTCAACTAATATGAACACTACTTTATATCACATCAACTAGTACATACCCGTGCTCAAGGCTACGGGTGTTTTTTTTTTTTTAATTAAAAAAAAATAAAAAATTTAAGGGCAAAATGGAAAAAAAAACAAATGTATGAGAGCAAAATGATAATTTCGACAGATGTAACTGTTCAAAGAACTGTAGCTAGTAAAGCTCTAATTTATACTATAGATACCATACGCCCTATGTTCCTCCTCCCATTACAAAGGAAATAAAATAAATTTTGAACAATAATTTAGAAAAATATACTCCCTTCGTTCCAGCAAGAGTGTCACCCTTTTAAGAATGACATGCAAATTAAGAAAAAAAGTGAGAAGAAAAAATGTTGTGAGTGTAATTTGAAAATAGAAGAGAGAATTAGTGGAAAAAATAGTGAAGTTAAAAAGTGTTGTGAGTGTAGAGGAGAGAGAATTAGTGGAGAGAATAGTGGATGGGATAATAGAATATTAATAAAATATTTACTTTTTAGGAAAGGTGACGCTTCAAACGGGACGCCATTTTGAGTAAAAAGTGACACTTCTGCTGGGACGGAGGGAGTATAGTAAAATATATAGTATAAATGAGGGAGGGGTTTGCTACAGTGGTGTGAACAGTTTCAAGCGGCGAAATTCCCGTTTTGCCCTCATACATTTGTCCCTTTCCCATTTTGCCCTTAAATTTTTTTTTTTAATTGAAAAAAAAAAAAATTTTAAAAAAATCACGTGGCTTTGGACACGGGCATATACTATCTATAGTATAAACGAGGAAAGGGTTTGCTACAGTAGTGGTATGAACAGTTCTAAGCGGCGAAATTCCCATTTTGCCATCATACATTTGTTCCTTTCCCATTTTGCCCTTAAAATTTTTTTTTTTAATTTAAAAAAAAATTAAATTTTTTTTTTTAAAAAAAAAATCACGTGGCCTTGGACACGGGTATGTACTATCTATAGTATAAATTAAACCCCTCCTTGCTACAGTGGTATGAATAGTGCCAAGTGGCAAATTTTCCATTTTGCCCTCACTATTTTGTCCCTTTCCCATTTTGCCCTTAAAATTTTTTTTTTTAAAAAAATCCCGTGTCCTTGAACACGGGCATGTACTAGTAGTGTTATAAGTATAAAAAATTGAGATAGTAGAAAAAAAGTATGTTGAAAAATAATAAGTGAATAAATGATGTAATTATTTCAAGTGGGTCCCAAAATAAACATTATTAAAAACATTTTTTTTGAGTTTATACTTTTTGTAAAGGGATAACAAATTAGAATTTGATTTTGAGAAAAATTGAAGGCATTTTGAAATTAATACTCCCTCTCTCTCTATCAAAATTAACTATCAAAAAAAAATATTCAAATTTGATTTTAGGCGAATGGACAAAGAAAGTATCACGCTATTCGTCAAAAAATGAACGGTAAAATAAATTCAAGTTTTTCCTTAATTAAAAGAAAATTTAAATTTTTAATTATTCATTTTGATACAAAGGCATTCCCTCCTGCCTCAATTATATATATAAAAAAACTACTTTTACACATATTAAGAAAATAATTAAATTAGTTAATTGTATTGATTTTTTTAATAAAAATATGTTAAAACTAGCACATATCCTCATATTATATTAGATGTGTAATAAATGTTACTGGTCATTGGAAATGAATAATTAAGTGAGCATTTTTGATAAGATAACATTAAATACAGTTGCACTTAATAAGTATTGTATAATTTGTATTGAAATTAACAATATTTGCTTGTATTTAAAGCAAAAAGGAAAATCAATTTTTTTACTTATAATTGAGGTTGGGAGCGTAATGCTAGTAAAAAATCACTTAATTTTGGTAATTAGTTGTTGCATTAATTAATTGCACAATTTACAAGTTTTATAATCAACCAAAAACTATAAATGTTACTCTACATTTTAAAAAGGACTTTTCTATCGTGTGCCATGAGCATATGATAATGATTAAAGATTCTTTTTTAATGTGTGTCAAATTAATACGTGACACACATTACAAGAGAATCTTTTAATAAATCTTTTAAAGATTCTCTTGTAATGTGTATCAAATTAATACTTTTATTAATTTGACATACATTACAAGAAAATCTTTAAAAAATTTATTTAAAGATTCTCTTGTAATGTGTGTCAAATTTAATCCTTATCATGTGCCCATGGGCACACAATAGAAAATCCTTTTAAAAAAACAAAAAAATTCATTTTGGTTGTTCATTTTATAAAAAGACCCATTTTCAAAATGAAAACTTTTTAATATTTGAGATTTATTTGTCAAATTAATAATAACTATCCACTTACTATTTATTTTACTATTTATTACAGTACATTACATTACATTACATTACATTCTCTTTTATACCTCACTTTTCATAGTTATATCAAATATTTTATTATATATTTTCTTTAATTTTAGTGCAAAATTAATTTTATACCTTTTCAAATGATCGAGAGAGTATTCATTAATATTTTGAAATCCAACCACTATTTGTGTAAATATATACTCTCTCCGTCCCGCTATGACCCGTACAATTACACTGTTTGCATGCAAATTAAGAAAAAAGTTAATGAAATAAGTATTGTGAGTATGAAAAGTGAGGTTTGAGAGAGAAAATGGGATAGGTGATAGTGAGTAGATTGGTGTTGTGAGTATAAAAGTAAAGTAAGAGAGAAAATTAGCGGGTGAAATAGTAAAAATTCTTTGTCATTTTAAAAAGTGTGCAATTTGTAATGGAACGTCCAATAAAAAAAGTGTAACCCGGACTGAGGGAGTATACTCCCTCCGTCCCAACAATTGCTTCCCATTTTTTGTCAAGCACGCAAATTAAGAAAATTGGGGGGGAAAGAAAAAATATTGTGAGAGTAATTTGAAAATAGGAGAGAGAATGAGTGGAGAGAATAGTAAATTATAATGGTGTTGTGAGTATTAAAATAATGTAGAAGAGAGAATGAGTGGAGGGAATAGTAAAGATTCCTTTATCAAAAAAGGAAAGTGAAAGCTATTAACCAGACACCAAAATAACAAAATGAGAAACTACTACGGGACGGAGGGAGTATATATATAGTCGCGCACACACACACATAGATGAACACATATACACAGCGCCACTTCACATATTTTCTTAGATTAGCTCCCAATCCTCTCACTCTCACTCATTCAAATTGGAAATCATGGATGACAATTCAGCCGATATCGGATGGAGAGGCGGTTCTGATCCGACCAATGACGCCATCTCCGGCAAAGTCATGTTAGCTACCGTTGTCATCCTCGCCATCGTCTGCATTATCGTCTCCTTCTTCCACATTTACTCTCGCTGGTACCTCTCCCGCCGCTCCGCCATCCATCAGCACCCCTTCCCCCACCACATCACCACCACCACGGTTACAAATCCACAACACGGCCTCGACCCGGTCCTTCTCAAATCTATCCCAACCTTCACCTACTCGCCAACCGCCACCGCTGCAACGCCACTCGATTGCGCGATCTGTTTATCCGATTTTGAAGAATTAGAAACGGTTCGGATTCTTCCCAAATGCAATCACTGCTTCCACCTTGATTGTATCGACATCTGGTTTCACTCCCACACTAGCTGTCCACTTTGTAGAAGCCCAGTTCAACCGATTCCGGCAGAATCCCAATTCACAGAAAGCTTAATTGGTGAGACAGCAGAGTATTTGGCCGTGATTGTTGAAGTTCAGGTGACGACGGAAAGGGAGGCGGAACTCGTGCCGGAGCCGGGAAGTGGTAACCGGTTTAAACCGATGGTGGGACCAATTCTGTCGTTGAGGCGTTTTTTGAGCATATAACGACAAGGAATCTAAGTCCGGAAGCTGACAGTAGACTTGAAACCAGAAAATTAAACCACTGGGTGTCTCCTTTTGATATTTGGTTTTATGACACCTGGTTATTAACGTCACCTGATGAATTTTTGTATAGCTTCAGTTTCTTTTTTTTTCTTTTTTCTGTTTAAAAGACTTGTCATTTTTTCCATTCTGGCCTTTTGTTGGTGTCACTTTTACTTTGAAGTATTGCTCACAAAAGTACTCTCTCTCTGGACATACTCCCTCAGTCCCGCCGATGTTAAAGAAAGTTTCAAATAGGAGATTAAGGAAATACTCCCTTCGTTTCAGTCGAATGTACACTTATTTTTCTTTTGGTTCGTTTCAATTGAGTGTGAACTGTCCAAAATAGAAGGAAATCTTCACTATTTACCCCACTCATTCTCTCTCCTATTTTACTTTTACACTCACAACATTCTCTCTCCTAACTATTCATTCCACTCATTCTCTCTCCTATTTTACTTTTACACTCACAACATTCTCTCTCCACTTTTTCTCTCTCTTACTTTTCCTTAATCGGTGTGCCCAACATTTTGGTTCACACTAAGCTGGAACGGAGGGAGCAGTAAATATTGTGAGTGTAATAGTAAAATATGAAAGAGAATGAGTGGAGGGAATAGTAAATTATAATGGTGTTGTGAGTATTAAAATAATGTAGGAGAGAGAATGAGTGGAGGGAATAGTGATAAAAACTTTTCATTTTGGAAATTCTTAAGATTGATGAAATGCCCATAATGAAAAGCTTTCTTAAGATCGGCGAGACGAAAAAAGTACACACTACTGCGAATTAGAGAGAACAAAAGTACTCTACTTACTAACTAAGAATAAATTATTATAACACCCGTGCGTTTTATATGACCGACTAATAATCATTCAGATCATGAGTTTTTAAAGCCAATCAAACTTCTTGGTACCCCACAAATAATGAATCACAAATCCAATCAAACAAACAAACTGGCTTCCGTAATAGAGCATAATCACCAAACAAAAATATAGGTCTCATTCACATCCAGAAAACATAGTGTCACGACCCTAAAATCCAACACTATTTGATCACATGTTGAGCACATGTATGTGGGGGTGTGTTGCATTATCATTTCATGAGTTGCATGATATTTGTGATTTTTATGTGTTAGTTTTAATATTTTAATAACTTATTTGATATTTTAAGTATGTTAATAAATAAAATGTAATTACATGTCTAATTGAAATTAATAGGAGTGGTGTAATGAATTAGAAATTGTTGAAAATTAATAAAAATCTATAAAATATGTTGAGGTGATTAAGTGTAAAAGTAAAACTTAAGGAAGTTAGTTGCAACAACCCAAGTCTTATAGGAGCTTAAGTGGAAATTTAGTTAATGTATATCCTTAGTTTGTGTTTCATGGAGAAGCTTCATAAACACAAAAACCCCAACCAAATTACTCTCCTTGTTCCTTGATAGCTTCAACCTAGGTTTACATTCAAAAATTCCCACAAATTCAATTCTTACCCGTTCTTCAATCCGTTTTCGTTAAAACGTTCGGGAAGAAAAGTAGAGCATTTTCATCCGAATAAATTTTGGATTCTTTCGTATTATTTCGGAGGTAAGTTATTATGTCCCATTCTTTTAATCTTGTTCATTTAATGTTTTAGGTTGAAATTGTTAAAGTATAAATGTTGCATGTTATTTTGGAACATTTTCTTTGAATTTTGGAATGAATGAAAATGGATTGGAATGTGTTAAAATGAAGTTTGGATGTGGTGAAAGGGTAGGAGTAAAATGTTGATTTTTAAGCCTTACTGATGTTTCAACATCAGTCCTGAAATTTTGCTGAAGGGCACGAGTCGTCCCCCCCCCCCCCCATTTTCACTCGTGATACGAGTCATGTAAAGATTTGTACTCGTGCTGGATTGGGGCACGAGTCGTGCCCTGCCCTGTTTCTGAGGTACAATTTTAAAGCAAATAAAGCCTAACTACCTAATACATAATTTATCCAGTTGAACACTATAATCAAAGTACAATATATGAACTATTAATTGATGTCTTAACTTGTTCAAAATGATATTAGAAAGGTTATGTAATCTTGTCTTGAAAATGTTTGGAAATAATATGGAAACTTACCAAAATTGGTAAAGCTTGGTGAAATGACCTTAAACATTTTATTGAGGTTAAGTAATGTTGTATTTGAATATGTAAGGCTTATTTGTGAGATATTGTGCCAATTCATGGTTACATATTCATAGTGTTTTTGTTCAATAATGTATTGAAGCATAAGTGCACTATTTTGTTAGTTTAAACATGAGTATTAATACCATGTTAATTGATTGATATCCCGAGTGTGAATTTATTTTCAAGTATCGGTTTATGTGCTTGAACGTTGAACGTATGTATCAGCTGATGTTATTAGGGGTATAATGGTATTCGATCAATTATGGATTAAGCTCTATGAATTGACTGAATTATATTATATCTGTGACTGTCCCCTTCTGTTGGCCATAGTTGGGGTGATAGCTTCTGTTCTTTGCCAAAAGCATTTACAGATAGCGAGTAATCTTATATGGTTATCTGAAAAATGAGTCTTATAAGAGGGTGAATATGTGTAAACAATTCACTAAAGAGAGGAGTTAATACTCTCATGTTGTACGACATATTGTTCAGTCGGGAAAGGTAAACCGAGGTAACGTAATGTGTTTACAGCTTTAAACAAGGTGTTATGTGTAAATATGTTATGTGTTGCATCTTATATGGCATCTTGTTGCATCATAATAGCTTGCTGAGATTTATTCTCACCCTTCTCCCTTTTATTTTTTAGACCGCGCTGAAACAGGAGGTCCGAACCAGTGAGGCCGGGAAGGAGTTTGGACGACTTTCTTTTGTGAATTGTCAGGGTATGTTGTACTCCCTCCGTCCCACCCGAATTTGGACAAATTTCCTTTTTGGGCGTCCCATCCGAATTTGGACAACCCAAAAAGGAAAGTTTATAATAATAAAAAAATGGGCATACCCCACTCACTCATTAACTCCACTCATTCTCCACCATACAATTTATTCAACCGACCACTATTAACTCCACTCATTCTCTCTCTTCATTTTCTACCACACATTTTTATTATCTTATTGTTATTTCTTAATCTCCGTGTAAAGTAACTTTGTCCAAATTCGGGTGGGACGGAGGGAGTATAGTTAGTTTATGGTTAGGAGTATCATTAGGATACTACTCTTTAGGGAAACTTGTATTTAGTACTGATTTTGTAAAACGTTTTCGCTCGTGTATATGACGTAAATAAACAGGTTGTTGTTTTTACAAAGTTGTTTTAAAAACCTATCTCCAAAGTGGAGATGTGTCGTCATTTTTTCTTGACTTGTGAAAGTCAAGTATGTATATTTGAAGTAAGCAAATTTTTTTTTTTAATTTAATTTAAGCGACTTTTGCAAGCAAGGGGTCCCCCCCCCCCCCAATTCGGGCCACGAGCTAAGATTCCGGATTGGGATCTCCGCACATAGGTCTGGCCACATTTGAATGAATGATCCGTTCATCCCCATAAATAGAACATAGTCACTAAACAAAATATTGCCCCAACAATAAATAAAAAACCCACAAAATAACATACTTCTAAAGTTCAACAAACGTGAAACTTTTGATTCAAGCCCAATCTTTTTAGAAAAGACTGACGAGAATATGGGCTTCATTTTTATGAGTCTTAATTCAATCTATACCTAAATCCAAATATATTTAGTTGACTACTAAGATTCTCAATTATATATGGACAAACAAAAATTTGTGTCATCGTGCCAACTTAATTGTCAGTTATAACCGAAAATGTATCGAGAGGCTAGCCGCATCTATCTTACATTGTGAGATTGAAATGCATTCATTTGCAGTCTTTTCCTCTTAACCTATCATCCCTTCAATATATTCAACATTACCACCTTAACCACAACGAAAAAATGAATGCCATGTCAAGTTCAATCTCGTTCGTGCTCATCACCACCCTCTATCTCACCGCCTACGTCGTCCTCGCTGAATCCTCCGAACCAAATTTGATCGAAAAAGCTTGCCAACTTGCCACCAACAGGGCACTTTGTATTGACGTTCTCAATTCCAATCCCGATAGCAAAAATTCAGATCTCAAACAACTCGCCTTCATTGCCTTTCAGGTAGCCTCCAAGAATGCGGCCGACACCTCAGCTATGCTCCGGAAGGCACTTTTAGATGACGACAACAATATCGTGGATTCCACGGAAGAGCGGATCATTAGTGACTGTTCGGAGAGTTACAATAGCATTGTTGACCTGATTAATGATTCCGTCGATGCATTACTTACCGGGCCTGGTAAGGATGTGGAAAAGGAAATGAATGCCGCCGTTGCGGCGATCGACACTTGTGGCGCCACCATTAACAGGTTGAAAGGTCAATCATTGGAGGTGTTCCGGAAGAATCAAAATGTTAGGCAATTGTGCGAAAATGCCTTGAGCGTTTATCATGTTTTTGCCAAGAATTGATCTTCCCCAAACCCCAACACATACACTTAATAATTATATGTTTTTGCTAAGAATTATATGTTTTAATGCAATTATGAATTGCAATTTTTAATGCAATTATAACAATTTTATAAATCAATTGTTTCAAGAATCAAAGAACAAATGTAAATATAGCTCACAACAATCCGCTAGTATATGACACACCAGTTTGAGGTATCCATTCGTCCCCCAACAAAAAACTAGACACCGTAAAATTAGCCGCATCATTTGAACTTATAACATGAAATCCAGGCCATGTAACTCTATTGCTCGTATCCGATCCAACACCCGAATTATTAAACTCCGCATAATACGACGTATTCAGCGCAAAATCGCCCGACCATACGCTCCAACCCGATGGTTGAATGAATCCATCAATGTAAGATTGCATTATAATAGTTCTAGAGTACTCTTTCCACGGCCTGCCCAAATAAGTCTTAGTCGTGCCAATGTCGGATGCCAAGTCATCAGCTGGGACGATGCGACAATTCTGAATAGACGTGCCGGTGTTCTGGTTGGGATCTGTCCTGCCCTGAGCAGTAACGGCATTGAATTGGTTGGGATCAGGCTTACGAGGGTATAAGTTGCAGTTCTGGAAAAGAACCGCAGCGTTGCCAAATATGAAGTCAACTGTACCGTAAACGTCACATTCACGGTAGAACTGGCGAAGGGAATGTGTGTAGAGTGTGTCTTGGTATCCTTCAAAACTGCAACTATAGAAGGTCGATAAATCGGCCCCGTTACGTACTGCCACGGCTTGATGCTTGGATGCTCCGGCGGTGTTGCGGAATGTCATATTCACCGCCACAAATCCTGGTCCCACTACAGCTGCATAGAGAGTCGATGTAAGACAATATCAAAGTGGGTTATTTATATAATGGTAAAATTGCGGAATGGCTTACCAAATGTTGCGGAATTGAAGGTGGTCCATCCATCAACGTAATTATGATTTCCGGTAACAACCGTTTGATTAATGCCATCTCCGATCATCATCAAATACCGTTTGTTCTTAGCAATAGTGACATATTCTTGATAAACGCCGGCAGTTACGTAAATCAAAAAGTAGCCATCATCAACCTTAGTGTTATTCGGAGCAAAACTAACGGCGTCATTAATCGTTGTAAAATTCCCTGACCCATCTTGACTAACCACGACAATGTCGTTGACCTCAACTTGATTATCACCATCGTCCGTTTGAAGAAGCCTCCTCCTTCCAACGGTCTCAAAAATGGCTTTGTTACGGTCAGACATGGTCAACGGCAGCTTCCCGTTTTTGAAACCAAGGTGTTTTTGGTTATGGCCTGGTGGGCGGGAAGCTGCCCGTTTCTTAGATACCCAGCCTCGTTTGAAAAGAGCTAACGAGACGCTATAAAGACGAGTGTCGCTAGAAAGCGGTGACAAAATACCATTCTTGACACTCCATGAAGAAGCCGTCGCTTGAAGTCCGTCCAAACACGTTTGTGTGTTTGTTAAAATGCCGCTAAGAAGCGTTTGAACGTCGTCAGCCCGTAACGTTGGGAGGATGGATTGGGTGTTATTGACCGTTTGAAATGTGCTTGACAAGAAATCTATATTGAGCTCAGCGAGCAATTTACAATCTTGGAGGGCCCGAAGTGCACCGGTGGTTAAAGTGTTGGACCTAATGAGATATTTTTCAATCAAGGCTAAAAAATAACGGGCCGAGGAGAGGGATTTATTGACGGAGAAACGGCCGTAGTCGTAGACATTGGCGGAGCCATTGGTGGTGGGGAGGGAGGATTTGCAAAATGTCGGGTAAGGGGTGTCGTTGCAGACGGTGGTGGCGGAGACCGGGGCGGAAGGAGGAGGATCGGATGAGTAGGAGAGAGAAAATGATACGGACACGACAAGGAGGAATAAGAATAGATTGGAATTATAGGCCATGTCTTTGAATATAATAGGAAGAATGTTGTGTGTCGATTGGTTTGGTTTGCAAGTGTGGGGATATATATATAGGTGGAAAAATGTTAGGCGGTGTTTGGAGGTTTGAATTAAAATAGGTTTTTGTGTGACATGGAAAGTCAAGATGATGGGATGAATTAGAAAGCGCGTCCATCTTGAATTTAATCTTTTTGTTGAGTTTTGAAGTGTACTTGGGGGCCACTAAGTTTGATGAAATATTGAAATGTAATTACCTACTCCGTCCCGATTTAATGTTTTCCGTCCCGATTTAATGTTTTTAATTTAATTTGACACAAGAATTAAGAAAGAAAATATTGTGAATATGAAAAATAAAATAAAAAAAAGTAAGTAGGTAGAGAGTTTTTTTTTTTTTGTGTGTGTGAATATGACAAGTAGATCTCATTATCTATTTTAAATAATAATGCATCTAAAAACCTCAATATGAGACAGACTAAAAAAATAAGAATCTTAAATCGATACGGAAGAAGTATAACTAATCGTTGGGGGGAATTGGGGAAATAAACATAAAATGTTATTATTACAATATTTATAAATATGGTAATATACTCGTTATTAATTAATATTGTATTGATGTATTTTTCAAATGCTTACAAATATGAGCAATTAAGACGGATTTAGAGTAATGTTTGCAAGAGAAAATCTTTTACTGTGGGCTGAGCGTTGACTTTTCTGATAGAAGACATGGCTAGCGACTGGGCACATGGCAACTAGGGCAGGTTTATTGTCATTGGCTTAACAAAAAGTGAGAAAAATAAAACGAGTGATATTGTCAACACTAATAACAACATTTTTCACATTAATCCAAAAAGATGAAAATAATTTTAATATTTTAAAGTATCGAAAATTAAATAAACACAATAAAATAGATTTTTCTAAAGTTATATAAATATAACTTGAGTGTTCTCGAATGAAAATACCTTTATTATAAATAAACTTTCGTTAAAAGACAGAAAAAGTATTCTAAAGATTTTCAATAAATAGCTCAATATAACAACTATTTTAGAACACACTATATGTAAAAACTCTTTATCTCACACACAGAAATACTCAAAGAATAATATATAGCTAATCACTATAACTCACTGGTGTTGAATAGAGCATTGGCCTAACAGCATAGGACAATACTTTGATATCAATGTTTCTATCTTGTGCAAATCTCAATTATAGATTGGGTGATTTGAAGTTGTAAGATACTTGTAGTTATATAGGCTTATATAACTTGAAGTCTATTCAATCTCGACAAAAAACAGCCATGAGAGAAAAGTGGAACCACATTTTCACTTTTAGCTCCACCTTCCATGTTTGTATGGAGACTTGGTCTTCCTTTGATTCATTGCTTGTACATCCAACCTTTTCAGTCTTGTATACATTATCTTCAGTTCCTAAATGTAGATAAGCCTGTAACAACTTTACTTGCTCTCCACTTTTACATATAAATGATGATTTATGTGTAACTTCTTTTTCTTACACATTTGTCACGGCTTTAACAGACTTTAATACCTGTTCAAACACATTTCTAATAAATCAGCAAATATGAAAATAATTAACTATCACTTTTTAATTAATGAATAACATCAATAGCAATATTGGTTTAACACTTACACTGGTCGTAATATTAAAGTCCAATGTTGTATAGTTAAGGAGACTACTGAGTAGTCCATATTAATTTAGATTTGGTCAAAAGCTCAAAACCAAAAGATTTGTTTTGAACCATACCAAAAATTGTTTGAACGCTCTTAAAATTGCTTGACAATATTCTCATTGTAGCAGACTTGGCAACCACATTTTTCAATGAATTTCTCTTTCGTTTGCCGAATTCAAAGACAATTAATTTTATTTTAGTCTCATAAGTATTAAATTTTGAAGGTCTCGGTTGACATGCCTTACGTAATTAGAAGCTTCAATAATTGTTATTTATTCCCCCCTTTAGTTATTTAATTAGATCACTGTTACTCAGTGTTCTAAAAGACCCCGTCTAAGGGCGCATAGGCCCCGCTTAGGCGCTAGGCCCCTCTCCAACGCCTAGTTCTAAGCCCCGCCTAGGTCCCGACTAGTCCCCTCCTAGGCGCTAGATCCGACTCCGCCGCCTAGCGCTTTTTAGAACCTTGCTATTACTATTGATCTACTTTCGGCATTAATTAACCATTATAACAATATGGATTGTGTTATCAACTGCTTAAGTTCTTGTATATCATTTTTTTGGAATTTTAGTATTTTACATTGTGTTCGTGATGTGATATAAACCAAATTTTCAAAAGTCATGTTATATTCCGTGTATTTGACATTTAACTGTGTTAATAGAGGCGCAAAATTTTACTAGAAAAAGGGCTCGATTAATGCTGTAACAATTATTGACCAAGTGAGGAGATACTATTAATCCTACTTGAACCCACGTCGAAAAACAACTTCCCGGCCAGAAATTGTTGAAAATGAGAGGAGAATTTTATTCCATGATCCTTACCAAACTTTTTAATGATCGATCATAGTCCACAACCATATATTTGAATTTGAATGTGGACTTTAATGTCATTTACCGAATTTGTACAATTATTACTTGTAACTCCTATTCCTTTCAATTCAATTCAATTGTTGAAAGCTTCGTTTCATGTGTACTCCGGGTCTGTCAATTTTTAGCCCTACTTGAATTTCTAACCCAAAATCACAAAAATCAACAAAAAATAAATTAAAAAAAAAAATCAAATCAATACTAATTTATATGATAATAAGTCAACTTTTTGAATTACAAATTGTTCAAAACCATACAATACTACGAAAATCCTTTAAATGATATGAAGGACTTTTGGGGAATCAATCCTTTAAATGATACAATGATTGTTTTTATAAATTAATTAAGGATAAATAAAATTTATATAGCATTTAAAATTATAAATAAAAAGACAAAAATATGATGAAATATTCTTTCTAACTAAAAACCAAGCAAGCATTAGTTTAGCTCGTTCCAAGAAGTGCAAAAGCAATGACATATTGTTTCATAATTATCCCCTTTTCCAAGCTCACTTCACAATATTTATATTAATAAATCTTAATAATTGTAAAACAAATATAAGATTTAATATTGAAGAAACATCGAGACTCCATTAAATCTAATAACCTTATTTTTGGGATTATATATATGTACACTACTTAATTATTGGCATCTTAATTATGTCAACAACTTGGTGAGCATTTGTCTTACTAGATTTTGCCACCTTAATTAATTCATAATTATTTTTATGTTAAGTTGATTACTATTCAATAGTCAACACGCTCAACTTTGTGACGACTCTTTTGATCACTTGTATTAGAAATTTATACTCCTTCCTTCCGTCCCATTTTAATCTACAAATAATTTCATTTTAGATGTCTCTACCATTTTTCTATACATAGTTCAAAACTGAAAAGTTAATATTTTGTATTCAGTGTGACACACTTGTAATACTCACAACACTTTCTTTATTCTATCTCATTATATACTCTCAAAACAATTTAATATTATATATTTTTTTCGTAAAATCTAAGGAGAAACGTGTTTTTCCTTACTGTATGGAGAAACGGGTTTTTTAATATTCAGAAACATTCAAAATGAATAACCAGAAAATCAAGGTCAAGGCCAAAGCCAATAAGCAATTTCTGGATATGCGCCTAACACATTTCTGGATATACATTCACATACTTCTGGATATGCACCTAACACATTTTTGGATATACATTCACATACTTCTGGATATGCACCTAACACATTTCTGGATTGCCAGTTTAAAGTTTTTGGATATTCATTTTGAATGTTTCTGGATATTCATTTGAATGTTTCTGAATATTCATTTGATGATTTCTGGATATACATTTGAATGTTTCTGAATATTCATTTGATGATTTCTGGATATACATTTGAAAGTTTATGGATACTCATTTTTTGGAAAAACACGTTTCTCCATAACTTATGGAAAAACGCGTTTCTCCGGAAACCTACTCTATTTTTTTTTAGTTATCGTGTCCAACCTTTAATTTGTAATATAAGATGGAACAACGATACATACATTACTTTCCATGAAAGTTAACCATAAATACCCACCGACGTCTTATGAAGAAAAATATTCCTTCTTTTCATAAATTTAATCTCATTGTAAATATGGTAATCAACTGAATTAAATTACAACTAAAAATTTAGAAAAAATAATTATTTTAATAAAAAATTAAAATTTACTATACGTACCACCATTTAAAAAACAAACATATTCGAACTTCAAAGAAAGATGCATACAGTCCTTTGGGATTGATCATTAATAGGATAAGAGTAGCCTTTTATCTCACTTAAGAAGCCCATATAGGCATATATCCTTAAAACCAATTAAATGGCTCATTTCTATATGCTCTCATCCATAGTATATCTTAAAATAAATGTTGAATATTGTAATATCCAGAAATAAATAAATAAATATAATAATATATATATATATATATATATATATATATATATATATATATATATATATATATATATATATATATATATAAATAGGAATAGTGATAAGTATTAAGTAAAGGAATTTGTAGAGATTTAAAAACCGTCATTTGTGGGTGTAATAATGGGGATAATCATTTAGGAATTTTAATCCATGAAAATTATTTGAGAGTTATAAAAGCTGAAGAAGTTATGACAATTATTTGAGAGTTATAGAAGCTGAAGGGGTTATGGCAATTATTTGAGAGTTATAGAAGCTAAAGGGGTTATGGCAATTATTTGAGAGTTATAGAAGTTGAAGGGGTCAGCCATTACTTTGCATGAGGGAGTATATATATTACCTCTTTGTAGTTCACAATAACTAAGAAAGTAAGAAGTCAAAAGTTGACAAGGTTGGCGTGTTGCAGTAGAAAGAGAGAAAGAAGAAAAAGGTAAATTTCTATCACTCATGCTATTGTTGTGATTTTTAATGGGATTTACAACCTATGTCTCTGTACAAGAAAATCAGTGTATAGTTGAAGTAGGTTTGTGCCATGTAAGTGGACAAATCTAGGGGAAATAAAAGAGAGTAGGTTACTATTTAAAGTAGCTATATGGTATAGTACTGTAATTTTTATGGTTGAACTGATGTTCATTATGTGAATGCTTTTGATATTAGATTTTGGTGGATATCCTTAAGAGCTCGTGTAGTTGAGATACTACTGCTGCATTTGGAAGAGGTAAGGGATTATACCTCTAATTAGGTATTTGATATTTCATTTCAATTCGTAGGTTTTCATGAATTTTTATTGAAAATGTCCGTCCTTGAAAACCTCAAAAGTCAACTTTGGGTAGATACTTGCTTTGACTTCGTCGAACGTCTTTTGATAAAGAGTAGGTCTCCGGAGAAACGCGTTTCTCCATAAGTTATGGAGAAACGTGTTTCTGGATATCAGTCTCAAATGGTTCTGAATATCCAGAACCCTCTGATCATGATATCCAGAAGTTATGTTAGAATGGGATCAACACATACCAACTTTCTGGTCATGGCCTTCACTTTTTTCTGAATATACTTTTCACTGTTTTCTGGATATACTTTTCACTGATTTCTGGATATAGATTTGGCCAAGGTCATGGTCAATACAAAATTTCTGGATATCCTTTCTCTTAATTTCTGGATATACTTTTTAGTGATTTATGGATATAGATTTGGCCAAGGCCATGGGCCAAGGTCATAGCCAATACAAAATTTCTGGATATCCTTTCAAAAGGTTCTGGATATCCAGAAACACGTTTCTCCATAAATAATGGAGAAACGCGTTTCTCCCTAGATTTTGGCTTTGATAAAAGTCAATATTTAGATATCTCAAACTTTTTGTGGCTTCATGTTAATATTCTTTTGTACATGAAGTATTGTCGTTTTCATGTCTCAATATGTATTCTTGAAATATGAATTGGTAATTACTCTGCATTGATTACTAAGCTAAACAACCCATGTTAATGGGGTATAATTGTAATTTGGCCTTTTAGGCATTTTGTTCACTGTTGAGGATTAGCAGTGGGGTGTTCCGGAATCACTGTTTTGTATATGTGCTCCTTGTGGGCTTTTGATTTGTTAAGGTCGTTTGACCGCTTACGTGATCACCGTTAGAGTATTCGCTTTGTTATAAATCGATCATATTGTTAATTGTTATGTTTCACTCGTTGAATAAATCTTGAAAGTCATCATTCAGTTACTCGCATTACTATTGTCTCTTCAAAAAGAATATATATTTTGCGGTCACCTCTTCTTAGTAATCGAAGGGGGCCGTATATGAACTTACTGAGCATTATTCGCTTACCCTTTCGTATTCTTTTTTCTTATAGGTAGGCACTAGATGGAGGATGATTTGAATACTTTCATCTTTTAGAATTTATTTTGTCTAGACATTTAATAATGATGTAAGACATTTAAGTTTAATTGTAAGTGTGTCAGTGGGATTAAACCCTAGACTGTTTGAATTGCAATAATGATATAAGAATAACTTTTGATCTATTCGAGTCGAATCAATTATGTATTATCTTGAAAAGAGTAACGGACTCAAGACCCACAAAAATGGGACCAAGTTTTGGGTCGTTAATTTCACTTACACTCTTAATACAATATGATAAAATCATTTTATTCTGAGGCAATATGATAAAATCATTAAGAGGTATCATGTTTATACACTATTAAAATGATTAAATTTAATATTTTTTGCAAATGTCTCTCAATTTGAAAATTGAATATTCATTTAAAAACGAAAAAAGTAATTTATTTGGTTTGAAATAACTGTCACATTTTTGTTATTATTATTATTATTATTATTATTATTATTATTATTATTATTATTATTTTGTTATTATTATTATTATTATTATTATTATTATTATTATTATTATTATTATTATTATTATTATTATTATTATTATTATTATTATTATTATTATTATTATTATTATTTTGTTATTTTGTTATTATTATTTTTTTTATTATTATTATTATATTATTTTATAATTAATAATAATAGTATTAATATTATTATTTATTATTATTTTATTATTTTTATATAATAATTATTATTATTCATTATTATTATTATTATTTTAATTATTATTACTTTTGTTTATTTCTATTATTAATAAGGGTAATCTTGGAATATATAAAATTTCAATAAAGAAGAAGACTTACATGTTTTTGAAAAGTAGAATTAAGCGCTAGGCTTAGTGCTTACAACTTATGACCTTACATGTGTTTTAAGTGACTTGTACATGACTTATGACTTATCTTAACCTAAGTGAAATCAAACGCTTAAAAAACAGCTTATGAAAAATCATAAGTCATAAACACATTCAGATAAGCCAAATCAAACAAGGCCTAACTGCTCAATCAAACCCTCTTATTTGGTTACTTATCTACACTAATAAAATATACTTGTTTCTGTTTAGTTCATGTGAATTCGACCCTTGCAATGTGCCTACTACTATAGTGATAAACTAGCGCATTTGTTTGCGAGGTAATTTAATAAGACGGAGATTTCCTCCGTCACCTACCCTTGTAATATCCATATAGAAATGGACCTTTGAGCTTGAACAAGACGTTGCATCAAATCAAAATGTAAATGATTTTAGGGTATGTTTGGCAACTCAATTTCAATCAATTGAATTGAAATTGAAAGAGTTAAATTAGTTTCACGGAATTTATTTTGTTCTTTCAATTTCAAATTCAAATTTTGGAATTGAGGTTACCAAACATACCCTTAGTGGAAATGCAATAGTAATCATTTTGGACATTTTGTTTTTGATAAAAAGGAGAGCTTATTCGGACTAGACATGGCCAAATCCGGTACGGTACGGCACGGCCTAACCGCCGGGTCACGGTTCGAAATCGAAGGAACCGTAACCGAACCGCGAGATGCACGGATACGGGTCCACGGTTCCCACGGGTCCGACGAATACGGGTCCACGGTTCCCACGGGTCCATTTCTGTTAAAAATCTAACAGACTTTGTTTAAAAAATAACGGGTTTCTGTTTTTTTTTTTTCATTTTTTTTTCAAATTTAGTTGTTACCTAAAGTCAAAGAGAAATGATAATTTTATATAATGATTTAACAAAGTAATAATGTAAAAAAAAAGGATTTGAAGTTTGAATTAACAATTTTCGTTAAAGAGAGAGAGTGAGAGATAACTGATTTTTTGTGAAATAAATTATTTGGGGTGGGAAATGGTATTTATAGTTATATAATTATATTATTTATATATGGATAACAAATTTTATTTTTGAAGGACTGCAAAGAGGTCAAAAAGTCGGTCAAAAGGTAATATTCTCGACGCGTGCCCGACGAGTGTGACGCGGTTCCTGACACGGTCTCACGGTGCGGTTCCACGGGTCGTAACGGTACGGTTCCACGGGTCGGACCCGCCGGGTCACGGGTCCGAAAATGAGGAACCGAACCGCCAATCAGCCACTGTACGCACGGGTCCAACGGTTCACGGCCTTACATGCTACGGTTCGACGGTCAAATCACGGCCCACGGTCCGCGCACTGGTACGGGTTGGCCATGTCTAATTCGGACCACATGGAGTAGGTTGAAATTAGCTCATTTAATTGCTTAATTATATTATTTATAACATGTGCTACAAAATCCGTCTACCTTCCTTCCTTCCTCACCCTAAAATCAACACCTAGTTACTATAACAAAGTCCACACTGCAAATTTAATGCAGCCTAAAAGTCAAAGTCGCAATTGGAGATATACTTCCTCCATTTCATTTAAGAGCAGTTTTTTTTTTTTTTAATTTATTCTGTCGCATATAAATTAATGTTTTTAATTGTTTTATTATTTAAAATAAAAAGTGAGACTCACTTGTCATTCTCATAATAAAAAATATTTTACTTAATTTTTCATACTTACAACATTTACTTTTTTTTTAATTTTCATTTAAAATCAAATTAAAACCTTATTATGGAACGGAGATAGTAATAACTAATGCTAGAAATAGGAGACATGACAAGTAAATGCCGCTAAAATGGGAATTAATTTGGTTGCTTTAATAAATCCTGCCTCTCCCCCTCCTGCTCACTTTGGTATTGATGTGCAGTTCTTTATCAAGAATTTAGAAGATTTTGATTGTTTAACGTAAAAATATAAAATTTGCTATCAATAATATTTTAATACGAACTGTGAGTCGATAAATTTAGAAATTGTATTTTAAAACTAAACTGATTTAAGTTAAAAAAAAAAAAATCATATATATGCGTGTATCATGCCTTCCCTTCTTCTACATTCCTTAAAAATAAATGATCAATTTATTTAAGAATTAATTTTAAAAAGTTGATATTAGTAGATTAAATACATAAATATTTTTAATATTTATTTTCAAAATTTTAATTTTCGCTAATATCAACTGAACAATGAAAAAAATGGTCATAATTTCAAGACAAAAAAGATTTTTCAATTTGGGACAGAGGGAGTTTTTTATTTTTTTTTAAAACATTAAAATATTTAAAGTAGCCAAATATTTACTGAGAAAAATTACCAATATGTAATAAATCAACACGCATTATGAAAAATGCATTCTACTGAAAAAAAATTAAAAAAAATTGCGATCTTAATAATAAGACAAATTGAATACAGTATTTCTTAAATCAATTATTGTTAACGAATAGGAACAAAGTGAAAGCAAGCAAGAAGCCAAGAACAAATGTTGGGTCATAAAAAGGGAAATTGGTTCGATAAAGATGAAGATAATGACCAGACAGACAGAGTTGGTTTTCAGTCAATTTTCAATTGGGCCCAAAACTTTAAACATTAGCAAAGTATGGACCTAAATGTTTATTTGAGTTCGTTACGTAAATTGCACGCACCCATATATCATACTGCCCTTTTCTTTTTGGTTATATAAAGGTACCAGGAAAGGAAAGGACCACCATTCCTTTTAAAGGTTAATTAACCTTAAACAACAATAAAATACTTTCTTCTTTGAGACATTTACAAAAAATTACTTTATATATATATATATATATATCAGTTTTAGTCAAACAACTGATAATTTCAGTTATCACATGTTTACAACTGATAACTGAAATTATCAGTTGTTTGACCAAAACTGATTAAAAAAAAAACACTAAAAAAAAAAGTTTTTCTGTAAAAAAAGAAAAAAAAAGTAGTTTTTTATAATTTTTCATCTTACATTTTTTTTTTGTTTTGTAAATGCCATCTTTTTTAGTGAGTTTTTTGTAATAAACCCTTCTTCATTCCGAAATGATGTTCTCCTTTTTTTATTACGAAATTACTTCAATAAATAATTTATATTAATTTAATTATTTTAACAAAAATTTAAAATTTGTTATTGATACCATTATAGTTAGAAAGATCATTTTAGTATGAAGGCAGTAAACTGTTATTCTCCCTCCCAAAATATTTGTCGCTTGAAGAGTTAAAATGTATTCCAAAATTACTTGATGTTTTCCTACTTCCTAGACATTTTTATCATTGTTTGTCTTTGTCAATATATAGATAGTTATTGTACAAAATTATCTAGGTAACTGACTTATTTTAAGGATAATTTAATCTACTATTAATTATCATTTTGATATGTGTGAAAAGTCTAAAATAACAAGTAATTTTGGACGGAAAGAGTTATTTTTTTTAAAATGATGTTTTATTCACAAAGTCACTTTGAATCCACCTTCAATTTAATTGTTTTCACAAAGGAGACTGATTAATCAGGGCTCGTAAACAACAAATTCTGTTACTGCCGTTTTGTTTTTTAAAATTTACTGTTTTATAATTGTATTTTCAGTTTTTGTAATTTTTTTTTTTTTTTTGTAATTATAATTCTGCCGACACAAAAACTAATAACGCGAATCCATTATCATACTAACAGATAAATTATTTATTTTCAACCATACTTCTGACATGTACACTTCTTTTTTTTTTATGTGTTTGCCTATTTGTTTAACGTTACTTGTTTTGACATAGTCATATAGATAGCTAGCAAGGGTAGTACTAGCACATGCATAATTAAGTATGTCCCCAAGGCCTTGATACAAGCACCACCATTCAACAATAACATCCTCAAATTAAGAGCAACCCATGTCCCAAAGATATATATATACTCCCGCCGTCCCAATATTTAGTTCATCATTTTGGTTCAGACACGCAAATTAAGGATGAAAAAAATGTTGTGAGTATAATAGTAAAATAGGATAGAGAATGAGTGAAGGAAATAGTAAATTTGAATAGTGTTGTGAGTGTAATAATGAAATAGGAGAGAGAATGAGTAGAGGAAATAGTAAAGATTCTTTGCCAAAAAAAAAAATAAAGCTTTAAATGGAACACCCAAAATAGCAAAAGATGAAGTTATTAATGGGACGGAGGGAGTATGTATGTATATATATATATATATATATATATATATATATATATATATATATATATGTGTGTGTGTGTGTGTGTGTGTGTGTGTGTGTGTGTGTGTGTGTGTGTGTGTGTGTGTGTGCGGGGTCTCAAATGAGTAACCATAACAAAACGCGAACCATGAGAACCACTTATATACACTCGTTTACAAGAGATACTTAGCCTACCGTATACATATAATCTATCAGATATGTATACACAGCTAGTTAAGTATCTACCGTATACAAGTATATACGTGTGGTTATACACTTGTATACGTAGATACTTAACTACTTTTGTATACATATACATATACATATACACTTATATATATATATATATATATATATATATATATATATATATATATATATATATATATATATATATATATATATATATATATATATATACTCCCTCCGTCCCACCCGAATTTGAACAAAGTTCTTTGCACGGAGATTAAGAAATAACAATAAGATAATAAAAATGTGTAGTAGAAAATGAAGAGAGAATGAGTGGAGTTAATAGTGGTTGGTTGAATAAATTGTATGGTGGAGAATTGTTTTGGAGTTAATGAGTGAAGTGGGGTATGCCCATTTTTTTATTATTATAACTTTCCTTTTTGGGTTGTCCAATTCGGACTGACGCCCAAAAGTTTAAATCCAAATTCAAATTGGGTGGGACGGAGGAAGTATATATATATATATATATATATATATATATATATATATATATATATATATATATATATATATATATATATATATATATATATATATATATATATATATATTTTTTTTTTTTCCCTCCCTCGGTTCATCTCAATCTGGATCAATTTTTTAGACACAATGATTAATAAAAAGTAAAATAAATAAAAGGTGTTAGGAGTATGAAAAAATCAAATATAAAAAAAATGAGTGAAAAAAATAATAAATTTATTAATATTAGAATAAGCTGTAGGAGAGAGGGAGTATAGACTAAAAAAATTCAACTTTACCGTTAAAAGATGTCTCTTTCAATTTTCATTTATTTCATTTATTTCATGTACATTTACCAATGCCTCATTATCAGTATCTAAGCAATATAGTATATATTAGTATTGACTAATATGTTCCAATAAACTTTACCGTTAGTTAAAAGACGCATTATTTAAATTAGAAACCTCAAACTTTGGTTAAGTTAAAATAGCTTGTTTGTTTCTTTATTAAATTGTGTTAGTTTTTTATATGAGCAGAAGAAAAGAGAAGGCATAAACTTAAGTGAGATTGCTAACTTAGGAGTCGTTGTGGTAATATTAAAATTGGTTCAGTCGTCGTCTCTGTAATCTTCCTTTGTCTGTTTGTGTCTTCATTAATTTTAGTCTTTCCGCGTCGATCACCGCCATCATTAAGGCCTTCCATGAATTGAGGGTCAATCTTCCTTTTAGTAAAAAAAAAAAAAAACAATCAAGAAAAAACAAGAAAAAGAAAAAAACCTATCATCTCGCCTAAATTACTCTTATGATATACAACTACGTTCCACTGTAACCTTCCCAGGTTACAGTGTTAGTATTTGTACAAAAATTAAGAAAAAATTATAGTGAATTAGGTGTTGTTAGAGCATCTACAACAATGACTTTTGAAGAAATCATTCGCTTAGAGAGCATCATGAACTTTTCCATTCATGACAACGGTCAATGGCGCGAATAACTTTTTTTCTTTCTTGGCTAAAATACGCCATCCGGCATGGCTGACAAGTGGGCCAACCCACTTGTCAAAACAACTCACAACTCACCAATTATATTTCCGTTGGCAACGGATATGTGAAAAAAATAAAAAGAAATACTCCAACGGTTCTGAAAAAATTGCAACAGTCATTTTTTTTTCTAGTCTATAAATTGAGTTTAAATTTCATATACTCCCTACAATTTCTCAAACATTTTATTTTGTTCAATATTAGCCGTTTTATACATTTTAACTTTGTCCAAAAAAAATTCATTTATAATTATGGATCCTAATTATCCTAATTATTATGCAAATAGTCAATATTCCCGAAAAATCCAAATACCAATAGAAACCAAAATACCCAAATGCCTCTAGATCCAAATTTGTTAAACCATCTTCAACTATCTCAATTATTGGGATTTTATCCAACCAACCAAATTTCGAATCCTGTTAATGCTCCAGATTTTTTTCAATCCCAAATTAATCCACATTTATTTTCTTTCCCAAATATGTACCCTACTCAAAAATCAAAATGCTCAATTTTCTTATCCAAACCTTGAATATCCATCATCTCAACAATATAATAGGCCTCCTAGAACACTTGTTGGTGATGTAGGTAGTTCAAGAACTTTATTCAAGATATTGAAGATGAGGATGAAGAGGGTGTCATTAATCATTCTAATCATCCCAATAAATTCAAAAGTAAGCATGATAAGAGCGCATGAACATAGCTGAAGATAAAGCCCTATGTCCGTTTTACCTTGAGGCAGGTGAAGATGCTGTGATAGGAACTGATAAAAAGAGGGGTGACCTTTGGGCAAATATAATGCTAAAGTTTGATGATGTTCAAAGAGAAAACTCAAGCACCATAAATGTTAGAAATAAAGATTCAACATTTTCTCGTTGGAGAAGAATTTGCGCTCAGATGAGTAAATGGGTTTGGATCTATGCAGAAGTACAACGAAAAAGGAAGAGTGGGTGGAGTTAAGATAATATTATAGGAAAAGCTCTAGAAATATGGGAAAAAACTAATAATGGCAAAAAATTCCTACTCGAGTAGCATTGAGATATTCTGAAACACTTTCTGAAGATGGCAAGGTGGGAAGATTGCTGAAGATCAGCAAAGCAGTCACAGCTCTAAGAGATCAAACTCAGATACACCAACAATTGAGGTTCGTGTAATGATATAAATGTCCTTGATCGTTCTCCGGTGTTTACAGACATTATGGAAGGTCAAGCTCCACATGTTAATTATATGGTAAATAATCATTCATACAATATGGGTTATTATCTAACTGATGAAATATATCCAAAATGGGCGGCATTTATTCATTCCATTAGTGGGCATACAGCAAAGCAAAAATTATTTGCTAAAACAAGAGTCTGTGAGAAAAGATGTGGAGCGTGCTTTCGGAGTTTTACAAGCTCGATTCGCTATAATTCGACAGCCTACTCTAGCATGGAGTAGGGATATACTTGAAAAAATTATGTTTGCTTGTATTATCATGCACAACATGATTGTTGAGGACGAACGTGCAACCTACAAGAATCATTGGGATATAATAAGAGAATTTGAAGAAGACCATCCTCAAAATCTAAAATATTTTCATTTTATTAAGTGTGTAGTTTGTAATGAGACACTCAATAAAAAAAGTGTGTAGTTTGTTGTGAGACGGAGGGAGTACGTATTATCCCTGTCCCAAAATAAATATTCAAAAAATGTTTTAAATTTATTTTTGATTAAGATCAAATTTATTTATTAATTAAACATTATTTTGTGACAAATGAAGTACCAAATTGTGTTAAGTGAATTATGAATCACAGCGTGTGTTTCTGCATATTTTTTTTTATTGATGTTGGAAGAGTAAAATGAATTTCATAAATGAAAACCCGACTGAGTATCGTGCTCTTGTTGGAAGTTTGCAATATCTCTCCCTAACGCGTCTTGATGTGTCATTTGCTGTCAATCGTCTGTCTCAGTATATGCACTGTCCTACTGATGAACATATGATTGCTCTCAAACGAGTTCTTCGATATCTTGTTGGTACATCATCTCATGGTCTCCTTCTTCATCGTGACTCTCCCATGTCTGTTCATGCTTTCACCGATGCCGACTGGGCTGGTGACAAGGATGATTATGTCTCCACTTCTGGTTATATTGTCTATCTAGGCAAGAATCCTGTTTCTTGGAGCTCTAAGAAACAACGAACTCTTGCCCGCTCTTCTACAGAGGCAGAATATCGTGCTGTTGCTGCTACTACAGCCGAGGTTTTATGGATCAAAAATCTTTTAACTGAACTTGGTTTTCTCCCTTCTACTTCTCCAGTTATTTATTGTGATAATATGGGAGCCACCTATGTTGCTGCAAATCCAAGGTTTCACTCTCGCATGAAACACCTTGGCCTTGATTATCACTTTGTCCGCGAGCATGTTCAGAACAATAGTCTTCGGATTTCATTCATCTCAAGCAAGGACCAACTAGCTGATCTCCTCACGAAACCACTCAGCCGAGCTCCATTTCATATTAATCTGTCCAAGATTGGCCTTCTCTCCCGACCGTCCATCTTGCGGGGGCATGATAGAGATACACATGCTGTAAAGAACCAACAGACATTCAACTGATGGTGTTCCACTTCAGTTCATCTTAGGTTAATGTATTCTTGTTTATTTGTATGTTTCTTAGAATTAGAACAGACACAAAACTTGTATATATATTTCTCTTGATTCAATGGAAATATCATCATTTGCCATAATCTCTCTATAGATTGTACTCCCAGTTTTGCGAAATGACTATTAATCAAGGTTCTAAAAAGTGCTAGGCGAATGCTAGGTGACGGAGCCGAGTCTAGCGTCTAGGCGGGAATTAGTAGGGATTAGTCGAAATTAGTCGAGACCTAAGCGGGGCTTAGAACTAGGCGTTGGAGAGGGGCCTAGCGCCTAGGCGCGACCTAGGCGCCTTTAGGCGGGGTCTTTTAGAACACTGCTATTAATTGCCTCTTTTTTTTTCTTTTTTTTCTTTTTTTTTTTTTAATTTGGTTGAAAGGCAAAATTCATTTGATGTACGTAAAATTTATTTAAATAAAATCAATCTCAATCATATACTCCCTCCGTCCCACGTTAGTTGAGACTAACTTTTTGGGTACACCAATTAAGGAAAATGAATAAGATAATGAAAATGTGTGGTAGAAAATGAAGAGAGAGAATGAGTGGAGTTAATAGTAGGTTGGTTGAATAAATTGTATGGTGGAAAATGAAGAGAGAGAATGAGTGGGTGGGATAGGGTGAATATAAAATATTAAAATTTTTGCCATTTTGGGCAGTCTTAACTAAAGTGGGACGGCCCAAAAGGAAAAGAAGTCTCAACTAACGTGGGACGGAGGGAGTATATATAAAAAAAAGTGAAAATATGTCTAAATTTCATCCTTTCAATGGAGCGATATAGAAAAAAATGTTAAAACGATTTCACGTTTCACTTATCTAATAGATTTGGGGTTCATTTAATCGACTACGCGTACGATTTGACCGCTTAATTAATTCATCAAAAATAATTGTCATTTAACTCTGACCTTAACAACAACAAAGAAGTAATTTCTTTTATTAATAAGACTCATTTGTCATATTAACAAATTCATTTATTATTTCTCATATACTCCCTCTGTTTTACAAATATATAAACTTTTTGATTTGGCACATAGATTAAGGTAAAAAGTGATAAAGGTAACATGTTGTGAGTGTAAAAGTAAAATAGGAGAGAGAATAGTGGAGAGGATAGTAAATTTAAAAAGTGTTGTGAGTAGAGAGAAGTAGGTCTCATTTCCATTTTGGGAAAGTATAGATTATTGTGGGACGCTCAAAAGAATTTTTTTTTTGTATATTTGTGAAACGGAGGGAGTATACCTTTTCTCTTTTACCTTAGTTTTCATACTTATAACACCAATTTTTCATAACATTTTTCTTTAATTCAGATTCTAATTATGAAATCGATACTTTATTAGATGGAGTAGTATATTTTATAGTAATATAAAATACTTATATAAGACAAAAGGCCTAATCTATAGTATAAATCACAACTGTCCGTGAACAGTTTTGTTAACAGTTTTAAATGTCAAATTTTTCATTTTGTCCTCACTAAGTTGTCTCTTTCCCATTTTGCCCTTAAAAAAATTTAATTTAAAAAAAAAAAAAAAAAACACGTGTTCTCGGACACGGGCTTTTACTAGTAATTATATATTTTATCACAAAATGTACTTCCTTTATAAAAATATGAATGTTCGCGATCTAGACCACGGTTTGAACAACATTTCAAACCAACCATAGTCTTTTTTTGTTAACCATTTTATGACTAATGAATATAAAATCAGTAAGGGACTGAAAAGAAAAACAAGAAGACATATTAGTATCAAGAAGTTCTGGCATATTCAAAATCAAAGATGAAGTAAGGGACTAGAAAGAAAATGACGCAGCACGGCAGCACGGAAGCAGATAAATTTCGTGATTAGCGCACTAATCACAAGAACTCTTCAAGCAAAGAATCCTCAAACGCGAAGAACTGGAATTCACCAGAAAAGATAGAAAACTCTTTGAAATTCAATTAATCAAAAGCTAATTTTCGGATTACAATCTTAGACCTATTTTATAGTGCCCATAAAACTTGAAAAACAATCCTAAACCTTCTAGAATTACTCCTAACCTATATGGTAACTAAATAGGACTCAAAAACTAGTAAATCTCCTCAAAATCTACTCTAAAATCATCCCTAATCAACCTATTGAAATTAATGACGAAAATAAGCAATAAAATATAAACTAAAACAAATTAAGTCCTAAGATAGTAATTAAAATACAAAATTAATTGATATATTTGACTTCGTCAAATAACCTTTCTTGGTGCAGATTCCTTCTTCGGTTCCTCCTACATCAGTCACCCATTCTTAAAAAAAACTCGACCCCGAGTTCATATCCGATATTTGAAAAGAACCATTCTATCGAAATAAATATTTTGAATAAATTCGCCCCTTTTGCAAGATTTGAGGTAAACCAATTTTGTCCGGATAAAAATTAAAACTATCAATCTCATCCATCCGTTGATCGTCCTTCTCAACCTCCCCATGACCAACAATAAAAATTTCATCAACAACAATATCGCCCCATACGAAATTCGATTTTGCAACAAATCAATTAATTCGGACTTCATCCTTCACCTTGGGTTCAATAGGGGCATGAACAGGTATGAAAACATCTACAGTAACAATAGGTCTACATACCTTAACTACGTCACCTGTTGCAGCTTCACCCATAACATCTTATGTCGCTTCAACAAAGCTGAAAACATCTGCGGCTGCACCAAGAGCCTTCTTTTCAGTAGCTTCGTCATTAATAGGAACTACTTGGGCAATAATTTTGTCAACAACAAGGCTGTTTTCGTCCTCAAGACGCTTCAATTCAGCCTCCCTTCGTGCCTCAAAACGCTGAATTCTCTCCGTATAAAGATCGATTTGGACACCACATCGATCGGCTTCTGCCCAAACAGCATCCCTTTTGCCGCGATACCTATCCACCCAAAATTGATGACTTGCCTGAAGTCGGCCGCTTTGAATCAGATTCAAAATAAAGCATCAAGTCATTCTTATCTTCGGCCTCCTTATCAAGTTTATAAAACTTTCTAGAAAAATTTCTTACCTGACAACGATCATGCTTCAGACGCATATCGATCTTCTCAAGAAGTGATTTTTCTTCTCCACCATTTGTTGTTTGATCCCCCATAACGAATCAGTGATGAAAGACAGGCTAAGCCTGCTCTGATACCAACTGACGCAGCACGAAAGCAGATAAATTTCGTGATTAGCGCACTAATCACAAGAACTCTTCAAGCAAAGAATCCTCAAACGCGAAGAACTGGAATCCACCAGAAAAGAGAGAAAACTCTTTGAAATTCAATTAATCAAAAGCTAATTTTCGGATTACAATCTTAGACCTATTTTATAGTGCCCATAAAACTTGAAAAACAATCATAAACCTTCTAGAATTACTCCTTACCTATATGGTAACTAAATAGGACTCAAAAACTAGTAAATCTCCTCAAAATCTACTCTAAAATCATCCCTAATCAACCTATTAAAATTAATGACGAAAATAAGCAATAAAATATAAACTAAAACAAATTAAGTCCTAAAATAGTAATTAAAATACAAAATTAATTGATATATTTGACTTCTTCAAATAACCTTTCTTGGTGCAGATTCCTTTCTCGGTTCTTCCTACATCAGAAAAACAAGAAACCCTAGTTTTGAAATTGAATGTCTAAATCTAACTTTTGTGCACATGAGATTTGATTTCAAATCGGAATCAAGATCGGGAAAAGGAGATGAATACTTACAGGCATGGCGAAGGTATAAAATTAGTGGATTTAGTGTCTGTCGGTGCTGGGGAAGACGATGAAGGATTAAAGTGGGAGAATTTGGTTAAATCTCAAATGCGCTTCTCTATCAAACCCATTTGAATGGATGGTAGGATTGCGGTTTCATGGTTCGGTTCACGGCTCGATTTCACAGTTTCAAATCGCGGTTCGATCTTAAACGGTTCGGATCGATTTGGTTCGGTTCGATTTAGGAGTGCCAATTCCAAGCTGAGCTGAACCACATGATTTGTTAATTTCTCAAACCTAGCTAAACTACTTATATCTAAAAATCGAACTAAATCAGACGATTTGTCTCAATTCAACTCCAAACCGCAATTTGAATCAAATCACTTCCGCCCCTACCAATGAGTACATTTTGTACTAGGTAAAATTCGTGAAGCCAGCTCAAATCTCACTTAATGGATTAAGGATCACATGGGCCAAGCTCCATTTAACTGTCATCACTTAAATTGTCAAATCTAACCCATATAAATACCCCACCTTTCCTCCTTCAAAAATCCCATATCCCTCCTTCCTTCCCCCTCTCAACAAAGAGGGACATTCAAACAAAAGTCCTACCATTCATATTGTACAACATTCCCTCCACAATGTACAACCATCTTACACCCAAACAAAAATCCAGACTCATAATGCTAATCTCTCTCCTCCCTTTCACAGCCCTCTTCTTACTCACACTATCTGTCTTTAAACACCCTCAACTTTTATCATTCACACATTCCACCCCTTCAATTCACATTCACAGAAATCTCCTCCAAACCCAAACGGCAGAGTTACATTGCCAAGGCGTCATGTACCCGATCGACTGCGTCGACACCCTCACCCAACACATTCCCGATCTCCAACAGAAAACCCTACCGGAAATTCTCTCCGCCACCGTCAATCAGACCGTAAAAGAAGTTCGCGATGCCGAATACAATGTCACTGTCATTCGGAAGAAGCTCCGTCACCTCACCCTTCTCGAAAACCGTGCCCTCGATGACTGCTTCCAGCTTTTCGATCAAACCGTCTTCGAGCTCAAATTAGCTGCCGCCGACATTGCGAAATCTCCGACAGGTAAGTACCATGACTTGGAGTCGCTGCTCAGCGCCGCCATGACGAATCAAGCCACCTGCCTGGACGGATTCGCGTTCAGCAAGTACAGGGAACGGGTGAGGAGATACTTCAAACACGCGCTGCGCAAAATTTCGCGGAGTGTCAGCAATTCCTTGTCACTGCTCAAAAAAATCAACGGCAAGAAGAGCAAAGGCGGCGAGGTTTTCCCTGAGTACGGTACAATGTCGGCGGCCGGATACCCCACGTGGCTGAAGAAGAAGGATAGGAGACTACTACAGGCACCGGTGAATGCAACACAAATTAATTTGGTGGTGGCGAAGGACGGGAGTGGTAATTATACTACAATCGGGGATGCACTGGCGGCGGCGCCGAACAATAGCGCAACGAGGTTCGTGATTTACATAAAAACGGGGGCTTATTATGAGTACTTGGAAGTGATTAACAAGCAGACAAATTTGATGTTCTTGGGGGATGGGATCGGAAAGACGCTGATAAAGGGTAACCGGAGTGTGATCGACGGCTGGACAACATTCAGATCATCCACCGTCGGTAAGTTGTTTATATTCAAAATAATTTATCTACTCAATCATTTTAAACTTTTTAATGCGTTTGAGGTATTTGATGTGATTTGATTTGTGATATTGATTGTGTGGGGGCCAATTACCGATATTGGGGATAGGGAGCATGTGGCCATGGCAGAATTGTCGCGGTTTCTACTGCTACTGAGTATACTTGACCTTAATTTCTTTCTTATTCAGCTAAAAATGGTTAAAATGATTAGAGAATGAGTGATTTTGTCGTTAATGTTAGTTATTGAAAAAAATAAAAAATTAATTCTTGAAATTTAGAGTTATGTGGGATAAAGCGGGTGGGTCAATGTCATGAGTTATGTCTCAATGTGAAATGTCTTATTAGGAGAGAGCATAAACTTATTACAGCAAACAAATACTCCCGCCTCCTATATAAATATACACAATTTTACTTGATATAAAAATTAATAAGAAAAGTGTAAAATATAATGTGTTGTAAGTGTAGATGTTTGATATGAGAGGGAAATTGAAGCGGTAATTATTGTGAATATCACAAGTGAGTTTCATTATTTTTTTGAAATTTCTAGATTACTTTGAAAGATAAAATAATGTTTTTTCTTTTATATTACTATGAGACGAGATGGAGGGACGAGGGAGTAAGTATTGTTTTCTAGTGAAATTTATGTTCATTTTAAAGTACAAATGGTAGGACGTGGAAATTACGTGTAGGGTACGAAAAGTTAGTCATTAAATGTTTTTTTTTCAAAAAAATAATCACTAGTCACTTTATAATAAAAATATTTATATAGCATTACTATTTTATTATTTAAAAATACATATTTTCAAAATAAATTTTGAATGTGTATTTAGATCTGAGTTGTACGGAGTAAGAGAAAAGCGACAAAGAAAGAAAGCAAAAGGGGGTTTCATTTTATTATCTTCATTTGGAATTCATGAATATCAGTAGTAAATTCAAACACAAATACTTCATGTCTGTCTGGGTTTAATATTTTTAGTTTGATTTTGTACATGAATTAAAAAATAATAAATATTGAGAGTGTGAAAAATAAAATAGAAAAAAGAAAGTAGATAATAATTTTTTGTTTTGTAAATAACAAGTAAGCCTCGTTATCTAATTTTAATAAATAAATTAATTAAAAACTTTAGTCGGGAGAAGACTAAAAAAAACAACCTTAAATTGGCTAGGGTAGAATTAAGACGGCGTTTAAGTGAAATTAAAGTGTCAGGTGACATTTGCGAAGTGACTGAGTATGACTTTTCAAAGTTTTATAAAGTCAAACTTCATGAGTAGTACTTGGCTTTCTCACGTGGATTGTTGTGGGACCATGTTACACTAATCAAACACGATTGGCTAATTATTGCATACTTACCCATAATTTATTGAATGCACATTAGTAATATAGTACTCCCTCTATTCCGAAGAACTAAGGCTCCGTTTATTTCAAAAAATATAACTCTTAAAAAATGATTTTTTGAAAATATTTAAAAAATAAAAATGCTTTTCAGAGTATGAATGTTTATTTTAAAAAATATATAAAAAAAATGATTGAACGTTTGCTAGTGGGTGAGGATATAATTGTCCAAAATATTATTAATGTTTTAAGTAAATAAAAAATAGAGTAATAAGTAGTGATTTTGTTATAATTCTACAAAAGTAAAATGATATAAATATTCAAAATTTTATGAAATGTTTATTTTTTATTATTTTGAAAATAAAGTAAATTAGAATTCTTGATTTGAGAGTATAAAAAGGAAAGTATGAGTATGGATCCTAGGACGGAAAGTATACTAATATTCAGATTCTATAGTCCCAGTCCAAAATCGTTTCACTTATAACAATAAGAGGTCTGACTTTATTATTTAAAAGACAATGGAGATGTATTGTTTAATAATCACACTTGCAATAGAAAAGCACCAATTGACACAAATTTACATTAGATCCGGCACTGAAAAATACAATTACTATTTTTGAAAAAGTGAATTTCAGTTAATTACGAAAATGTCACCGTGCATTTTTAAAATTAATTTTTTCTATATTTGAAAAAACTAGTTTTTTATAAGACTTATTCAAAAAGGTAGTTAGATAAGCAAAATTCTATGACTTGTGATTTATATGTCATTAAATTAACGTAAATTATTACTATTACTCAAAATTTGATCACTAAAAATAAAAACAAAGTGAGATTGATTTTTTATTTTTATTTTTTTAAATGAGGAAGTATAATGTAGTGTGTTATGCTTTTTGTCGGTGGCAGCACTTAGATCTTCTGTTATGCTACAATAATAATAAAATTAAAAACTCAATTTCACGTCTTTTATCATACTTGCTTTAAATCATAGCCGTCCATCCCTTTTGATCCTACCGTTCCTTTTTCATTTTCTCACTCTTTTTTAAGTCGGTCAAAAACTTTAGGGTCCAAGTCCAACTACTGGTCCCCTTGTTTTGGGTAAGGACTAACATTCATGCAAGTATTCACCTTTTCTTCATTACTCTACTTTTTACAGCTGTCGTAGGAAGTGGTTTCATTGCTAAAGGCATCACATTCGAAAACTACGCCGGTCCCTCCAAACACCAAGCCGTTGCCGTAAGAAGTGGCTCCGACTTCTCCGCCTTCTACCAATGCAGCTTCATCGGTTACCAAGACACCCTCTACGTTCACTCCCTCCGTCAATTCTATCGCGAATGTGACGTTTACGGTACTGTAGATTTCATTTTTGGCAACGCTGCAGTCGTATTCCAAAACTCAAACCTATACGCACGTAAACCACTGGATAACCAAAAGAACATCTTCACCGCACAAGGACGGGAGGACCCTAACCAAAACACGGGCATTTCAATTTTGAACTGCAAAGTGGCCGCAGGGTCGGAACTGTTGCCTAACATTACGTTTTTCAAGTCGTTTCTAGGGCGGCCGTGGAAGAATTATTCACGGACGGTTGTGATGAGGAGTAAGATAGAGGAAGTGATTGATCCGAAGGGTTGGTTGGAATGGGACGGGAATCAATCGTTGAGTACTTTGTATTATGGGGAGTATATGAACCGAGGGTTGGGTTCAAATACGAGTGGCCGGGTGACTTGGCCGGGTTATCGGGTCATTAATAGCTCTACAGAGGCCTCGCAGTTTACTGTTGGACCTTTTATTCAAGGTGGGGAGTTTCTGAATAACAGCGGCATTCCTTTCTTTTTAGGATTGACAGGTTGAAGGTAATTGGATATATATATATTCCAATATTTACCTTTTTTTCCAATTTAACTTGTCATTTGTATTTCTTGAAATTCATGTCTAACTTATGTAATGAAATTCACATTTGTTAAAGTTAAGTTAACAGGACAAGGTTTTTATAACGTTCACGGTAAAAATTAATCATTATTTTTTATATTGAGTTATTTTATTTTATTTATTATTATTCAACAATATCTTGATTTTTTTAAGGGCGTGGTTATTTGCAAGGCACCTTATTTGCAAGGCACGAAAAATGGACAAAACTGCCCTTCCGTACGCGGATGTTTCGTGTGATTATACACGACTTTGTCAGATATGTTTCGTATAAAAATACACGAAATGTATTGAGTTATTTCGTGTAGATTCACACGAAATATTAATAAATATTTCGTGTATTTTCATACGAAACATATCTGACAAAGTCGTGTATAATCACACGAAATAAACAGTCTGCATAATTCATACGAAACATATCTGACAAAGACCAATACAGCTTTCTTGAAAAAAAATCATAAAAAATGGTATACTTTGCCATATTTCACATCACACATTCAAACTTTCAAACAGTTTTTAATGATTCATACATACAAATAAAAAAGGCTCAATAAGTCAAATGATACACTCATACTATGGCCTATTTCTTGAAACTCTTTCTTCGTTCGACACAATTGAGAGTCGGTTGAATGTCTCTATCCGAGCTCTGTATGGCATGACCAAGTTACTTGCGCTTGCATCACGATGAGCCTCCCAATATACCGCTGGCGATGGCATTGGGTAATCATTATCTAACATGTGCAGCAATATAAAATGGTTTCCAATGTGTCCAAGCACAAGTGTGTCTGTGGGTGGTCCTACTCCTTGTGGTACGATCTGGAAGGCATGTGAAGCCACCGGGTTAGCGTGTACGAGATGAACACCACATTATACCTCGTGGCAATGATGTGCCCTAGCTCGGGAGGATCATATAATAATACTCGGGAGCCGGGAGGAATAGTAAGCAATGCGATCGTAGAGCTCGTTCATACTTGTCCAAGATATAACTCTCTCGATAAAGCTCGCGTCGACTATGCAGCTCAAGGCAACAACTGCGTGCGGACTTGAGGCCACATGTCCTCATCTCCGTATATCTGCGCAGCCTACGCTCTATAGCCACAATGTCCATCACCCTCACATCCGCGAGGCCTTCAATAAATGGGACCATGAAAGGCATTAATGACAAAGTATACCCAGAAGTATGTAGACTAGTGACTTTGGCTTGTCCATTTCCCTTTCCACGACCCCGACCCTAACTCCGACCCCGTCCCCGTCCTCGTCCCCGACCTCGTCCTCTCCCACGAGTTGAAGCAGCTAGTGGTGGAAGAGACTATGAGTAGTAGGGCTAGATGGTGTAGTGTTTGAAGCTACTTTCGGATTGGGCGTGGACTTCAAAGAGTTTGAGTCCCACGACATCATACCCGATTGGGTTGATGCAATGAATGAAGATCTAGACTCGCCGCCAGGTGGAGGGTGGTGTAGTGGGGACTCCAAAATATCCGTCTCGTATGCTCCCAATCAAAGTATTCTCGAACCGGTGGTCCTAGGTTTATTTGCCTTTGAAATATGAGGTGGCTCGAAGCATCTCTCGGTTTGTGGATGTAGCTCTTCATTTATCGTTTGGAATAACTTTCTCTTGATCGGTTCAGTGCGTTCGTACTCGCTCCACACGCCTACAAAAGAATTTTCATTGATCGAAGACCTAGTTGGACGCACTGGCTCAATGTCCAACTTCTTTCAAAAAGCATGAATCGAAGACAACCCAATCCGTCCCCGTAGCTACGTATGCGTGCAATCTCGTGACCGCATGGAAGTCCATGTGTTCGCCCGACATAACACCCACATTCGAGGGATCCACGACATTATCCCCACTACGAGACCGCTCTTTTTAGATGATGTCCAAGGCTACATTTGACACTCGCCCCAATATGTCGTGATACGTATTACAAGTCTTCATATCAATTGGAATTTCGCTCTTTGCCATCTCCATGCTAGCTTTGATTTTTATTATTTGAATTTCCATGATCTCGTGAGCAACTTTGAAAATTGTGTCAAAAGTAGAAGAAGTACTTCCCAACGCCTTTTTTAACCTCGCTATGCTCACTCTCGGATACGTTCGTGGTGTGGGTTCCGAAGTGTAGCAACGTATCCGTATGCATGGACGTAATATTTTGAGAGTATGGAGTAATCCATGTATCGCGGAGATAGCTCAATAAAGCAGATAAGCAAAGAAACGTTTAGAAAACCGTTGCCAACGGTGTTCCATTCTCCCAAGTAGCGGGCGATATTGCCGCATTGAATTTATTCATGAATGCTTTTGCGAATTCCGGTTCCCGCATGAGCCAACGCCCTCTTTCGAACATTGACTTCTATATGCCTTCGACACAAATGATCTGCGGTCTCGGGAAATTTCGCTGACAACATTAATGAAAGCCAAGTCTCGATCGGTGAAGAAAACCGTTGGCATGTTGGGAGGATGAAAAAGACCACGCAAATTCTTGAGTGCCCATGCAAAATTATCGGTCTTCTCATTTTGGAGAAACGCATACGCAATTGTGAAATTCTTCCCGTGGAAGTAAATCCCAAAATATGTAGGAATGGCAAATCCATAGCTAGCTGGTGTTGTAAGTGCAATCACCTAGTAGAATTTAAAGAGAAACAGAGTCGACAACAAATACGTAATTACATTTCGTGTACTTATATACGAAATTGTACATTTTGTTTCGTGTATTTTTACACGACATATAAGATACAATTTCGTGTATAACCACACGAAATATAGTCTTAAAATTATATATCACTTTTCGTGTAGGTTTATACGAAATATTAACATATGTTTCGTATAAAAATACACGATCATTTCGTGTATAACCACACGAAATGAAGTCTCGAATGCATCGTATGTACGTAATGTAGTAAAAAACACATTGAAAAAATTCACAAAAATTTACCTTGGACTACGTATGGAAAGCAAGCTGAGCATATGCGATGCTAGTGGGTGAGAGAAGAATACGTCACCGATGATGTCACTGTCTCGCTTTCCTCGTGAATACAATATATTGATTATCGTCGAGTAATTTCATGAATTGTTGCAGCCGGTGATCTCCCTTCTCGTTCTTGTGCTTTCAACTTCACGATGGCATTATGGACGTGTGTCCGAGTACTCACATTCTTCTTATCCTTCTTCTTTAACATTGTGAGAATGTTATTCGGACGCACGGACGATTGACTTGCGTACACACCTCCTCATACTCATCTTGTGACAATTTCCCGAGCGGATGACCTTCCTGATACGTTGGAAAGTCATGATTATGAGAACCATGCTTGATAACATAACCCCATAACCCAAGACTCCATATCTTTGGCCCGAAGTTCAAACTTGCACCCAATCCTCTTCACGCTAGTTAGCCTCTCGATTTTTAGATTTGCCAGCCTATACTTGCCACCAAAATGACATATAATCTTTGCGTAGCCTCGATATTCCCACTAGTCTTTCTCGAATCTTGTATAACAAGTGTTATATTTTGAAGGGCCGCAATACTCCGTACATGTTTTAGAAGTTCATCTCTATTTATAAATAATTGTGATGTCGTGAATTGATCACTCAAATCCGGATATTGACCCTGCAAATTATAGTTGCATAAATAACTAATCAAGCAAAAATTTCAAGATTGGATTTTTATTCGAATGTGTATTTCAAGATTGCATTTTTATTCTAATGTGTATATGGAACATTGCCAATAAAATCCACATATGACAAAGATAAGATAGTAGCATATGAACTTACTTCATTGGAGCTTGGATTTTGATTTTGATGCGGAGAAGGTGATGAAGGTTGTGGAGAATCTTGATTTGGTGCCCTTTCGTCTTCTTCTTCAAAGATAAATTCTATATCATCAAGGTTAATATCATCGTAACAATGTGAGGAATACATAATATGATTGTAAGAACTTGGATAATGTGTGTTATTGAAATTGAGTTACAAATATGTGATATTTTCAAGGACTGTTGTCAGATATGTTTCGTGTACTTATATACGAAATTATACATTTTCTATCGTGTATTTTTACACGATATCTATGATACAATTTCGTGTATTACCAAACGAAATATAGTCTTAAAATTATACTCCCTCTGTCCCATAAGTCTTAAGAAAACTTTCTATTTTGGGCGTCCCATAACTCTTAAGAAATTTACTATTCCCTCCACTCATTCTCTCTCCTACATTATTTTAATACTCACAACACATTATAATTTACTATTCCCTCCACTCATTCTCTCTCCTATTTAATTTTTCACACTCACAACACTTTTTCCACTCATTATCTCTCCTAATACTATAATAATATTCCTTAATTCCCGTGCCAAATAGAATCTTCCTAAGCTCTATGGGACGGAGGGAGTATATCACTATTCGTGTAGTTTTATACGAAATATTAACATAGGTTTCGTATAAATATACACGAAGTTGTAGACATCATTTCGTGTATAACCACACGAAATATAGACTCAAAATTATATATCACATTTCGTGTAGTTTTATACGAAATTTTAGCATATATTTCGTATAAAAATACACGAAATTGTAGACATCATTTCGTGTATAACCACACGAAATGAAGTCTCGAATGCATCGTATGTACGTAACGTAGTAAATAATACATTGAAAAAAAATTCACAAAAATTTACCTTGGACTACATATGGAAAGCAGTTGTGAAAATAAATTCACAAAAAATACATCAAAATATATAATCCATACAGTGTACATAATCCATACATAAAAAAATATAATCCAAAAATACATCAAAATATATAATCCAAAAATACAGTGTACATAATCCACACATTATCCCAAACTCATCCTAAACCGATAGACACTAAAGGTGATATCCTAAAATCTCGTGCACCTGCACAATGGTAGCTCTGACGTCATCAGGTAGCCGGACATCCGTGAACAATGGAAGTAGCCTATCTCTGATCGCGGGTAGTGGCTCTGGATGACCATGATGATGTGGAATGTCAGCTGCGGGCTCATGTATCGGATTACTAATCCGAACATGACTCCTAGCTCGAAACCACTCCATATAGTCTGGAGTCACTGGAGGAGATGTAGTCACTGATAGCCCCAAACGACGAACTGGATCGTAAGCCTCCATGTAGTACTCCATCCACTCGTCCCAAACATCATCACGATCGCCATACACCTTCTTGTACCCCTTCTGACCGGCCATCAAAATGCACGTCAAGATAGGCAAGGGGGATATCCTGGGGATCCTCTGCTGGATCGCGAACTGCCTGGTCACCCGATCAGGCATATACGCCTCGGTGATGTCTAAGAAGCGTATAACACCTCTGAAGTATGAAACCGGTAAAAGCGCATCCACCCCGGTACCATAAGGCGTCCAACATACCTATAACTCACTTTGTTAGCAAACATGAACAGAATACTTTCAATGGGACGGAGGGAGTATAACAATTTAAATATAAAAAGCTCACCCTCTCAAAAGGCATCGTGTCTAGGGTGCGCCGAAACACGAGCAGATGCTCCATCTCCCTGCCAGCTCTATCAGTGCGTGACCATCTCCGGGCTCTCGGCTGCCCCTCCCGCCAATCCGGGTTCAAAAGTCGCCGGAAGTCCGGAAAGTACTCGTATATTCAGGCCTAAAAAGTATTTTAGAAATATGTCAAAAAAGACATATGTTTAGGGAAAAAAAAAGGAGTATTAAATAAATATTAAATATTACCTCTAGGAGAGTCGAATGACCTCCCATCGAGCGCATCCGGATGCGGACGTCTTCCCCGACTCGTGATAGATGTACGCCAAAGCGGTGATCCCCGGGCGAGACGCCCAAATCTCGAAGATCCATGCGTACAGGGAAAGATAAGGCTGCAGCATCTTATCCCCGACTCTTTGTCCACAAAATAGCGTGCAACCCAAGAGGAACAGGAGATAAGTGGATGCACGTCGGTCATCTCGACATGTCCGAAGGGGCCTCAAAGGCAAGACGGAGCTCACGTAATGTGTAGGACGTGCCTCGTATGTACCGATGAGGTGTCTCCGGATCTCGCGTAGGTCAGGCTCTGGATACGCCGTCCTAACAGGAAAACCCATACAGCTGACACCTATAAATTGTAAATGAAGAATATGTCAAATGCAGTCAACCAAAGCTCTATATATTGAAAATGAAAAATATAACAACAATATACCTAGAATATGAGTGACGTCATGCATCGTAATCGTCATCTCCCCCCACGGCATGTGAAACGTGTTAGTCTCAGGAGACCACCGTTCCACAAATGCCGTCAGCAGCGCCGAGCTAGTCCGGCGAATGGTGGTATCATGCAGGTGATGATACCCGTAGCATCAACTGCAGTCAACCATGCTCGATTATCCTCGGCCAGTCTATCACGCGAGAACCTGTTTAAATATTTATCAATAACAATTTTTAGAATTTCACAATAATGATTACATTAAAACCAATGTTTCGTCAAAGTTTATTTTTGTAAACAAATAGCTTACCTATCGAGATGTTGATGTCTGGTATGGAACTTCACCACCGACTGGCTAGTGGGGTTGCCCCAAATCTCTCGGGCTCGGTGATGACCGAACCCGTATAACAAATCACAAACCTCTGGGTCGCCGCCTGGGTCACTCACAATCTGCCATGATGGTTGCTCCTCCTCACCCGCACCCTGCCTCCTCCTCTGTCCCTGCCCTCTAGCCACATCCTGACCCCTCCTCCTCCCATGCCTCAATGGTCTAACCTCACGTGTCTCCGCCTCCTCCTCCTCCGCCGCCGCCTCCTCCTCCTCCGCCTCCCCCTCCTCCTCCTCCTCCTCCTCACCCCCATCAGAGTCAGAAGATGACTCAGCAGCATCAGAATCATAAGATGAAGATGAAGATGACTCAGCAACATCCTCGTGACCAGCAGAGGCCGCCTCATCATCTGTATGCTCACTCTCAATGTGCTCCGGCTCAATCACAGTCTCAGGCTCATCATTTTTATCATGTTTTTGTTTGGAGCGTTTATCTTTCTCAACTGCCGTCTCGGCCTTTCTCTTTCTATTGGAAGTGGTCATAGGTTGACGTCCCTACAAAAAAATCAAATAAGAGACAATAAATTAGTCACAGTTAAAGTTTCAGTTCCAGTTCCAGTTCATTTCGTGTAAATATACACGAAATGTTGAATAACATTTCGTGTAAAATGATGCGAAATGGTTCTCAACATTTCGTGTATATTCACACGAAATCCAAAGGAGAAATTCTCCTTTAGATTTCGTGTGATTATACACGAAATGCTAAGAACAATTTCGTGTAATTTTCATACGAGATAGAATGACAGGACCAGTTTCGTGCATAGGCATACGAAACAACCTAAACATTGTTCCATTGTGTTTCATGTGCCTATACACGAAATTTTTGAAACCATTTCGTGTATTTTTTTTGCGAAATGCTTGGAACCAGTTCGTGTAAAATTATACGAAACAATCAAAGTCCAGAAACATATTTCGCACTACAATTTCAAACCTAGTTCATCAATGGAATTCTCTAAACAACAAATTCAAACCCAGTTCATAACATCTCATTTTAAAACCCAATTCATCAAACTAATTTTTGAATAATAATGATACTCTCTTTGACCTAAACTCCAAAAAATCGAAAACGGTGAGGGAGGGATTACCTTCTTTACAGGCACGGTGGTAGACGACGTTCCGGCTGCCATGGCAGCGGCGGCGGAAGCGCCGGACTTAACTGCCGGAATTTTCATTCTCACCATTTGGATTTTGAGCAAGTGTAGCGTCGTTCGTGTACGAGAGAGAGAAGAGAAGCGTGAACGTTGGAGGGAATGAGAGAAATGAAAAAAAATTATATATAAATGGGTATTTTCGTCATTTTCAAGTGCCTTTTAATATCCATGCCTTGCAAATAAAATTCGCCTTTTTTTAAATTGATTTCATGAAATGATATTAGCAAAATTTAGGCCCAGAAGCCCAAGAACATTACAAACCCAACCCAAATCCTTTTTTTTTTTTTTATGAATGAATGAACCCACATCGCATGTGACTTTGGTATATTACTCCCTCCCTTGCTCCCCAGAATCCCCAGAATGATCTTTCCATTTTATCGTCGTTATTACTACGAAAGAAATTTGAGCAATAATTTTAGATTAGTTTAAATATATATATGAAAATCTAAAATGTCTTAAGAATACATCATCAACAATACTATCAATAACAAATTTTAAATTTTCATTTGAATAATTATATTAACCTGAAATTATTACTTAAATATCTTTGGTATTAACAACGAAAAAGTGGAAAGGATCATTTTGATACTAGTGGAAGTAACATGTACTCAGATAGAAGCACATGATAGATAATGCATATTTCAGCATAGCTTAACTGACCCAAACTTTGTTCTCATCTTTCACCATTATTAGGACAACTTTTTTTTTTTTTTTTGAAAGAATTAGGACAACTTCTTTAAACCACCCTTCATATATCAATCAAATTCCAATGTGGTCCCTCACAATTGACCTTGATATAACCCCCAACTAATACTCTAGTATAACTCAAATTCCTCACTTAGCAATAGTATGAAAACAGTATGTATGTATGTATGTGACAGTGCATGTTAATTTTTCAACCCTTGATCTACTAGCCGCTCCCATCTCACCCTTGGCTACAGTGAAGCAACATGCGAGTGGAACAACGATTTTAATTGTCTTATTAATGGGTATGATTTATTTTTTTCATTTCACGACGTAGTAGATATAGAGATGAGTCAAGTAGCACATGGGGATTTGGCCTACTCGCTGAGGCTCGTGGCGCACTGACCCTGGAGGTCGTGGGTTCGATCCCGTAAGTTAGAGGGAATGCTTTCTCTCCATAGGATTTATCTCCTGCGCGCTTATGTGCGTGCATGTGTGTGTGAGAGTAGTGGGAAAAAAACGTAATTTAAAAAAAAAAAAAAAAAAAAAAAAAAAAAAGAGATGAGTCAAGTAAACTAACTGCCTCACCCAAGTCGATAATTTACTGACTAGGGGTTGCCAACTCATAGTACAAGGGTGTATTCTAAAAGCTTTTATTCCTGAATAGAGAACAAAAACCTCCATTATTATTAGCATAACCTATGATACATAGGCCACTGAAGAAGAATAAAGTGTCAAAGTTTGACTAGGTGGCATAACATGTAAGCTGCATATAAATATATAGCCAAATACAGTACAACATTAACTCTGTCTAATCTTTCTTCTTCATTGTTTTACATTCTTAATTAGGGCCTAATGTTCACTGTTTCTTTCCTTCAAATACCTAATCTGAATGTAAATACAATAACATTAATGTCAAGACTTGACCATAAACCCGTAAAATGATGTCCCAAAATTAATAGTGGTGCCGTGAAAATGAATGATATCGGTCGAATTGAAACGAGATAAAGATAAACAAGAAAAGGGAGAAATAGATATGGAACCACGGGATTGGATTTTGGAGGAAATGTGGGAGAGGAGGATGGGGAAATGTTGGTATTATGTGTAAGATGAGCTTCCTCAACATCTCTTTGACCAATCTTGTTGATTAAAGAGATCTCTTCATCTCTGCAAGAAATGGTTCTCTGTGTGACTGTGTCTAAGCTTTTTATTTCCTAAAAGAAGGAATAAGTGGATCTGACAAATACGTGACAGTCGGACTAGCATACTATAACATGTTACTCATTCATTATAAATATAACAAGCAATTCATTCATCGAGAAGCTAAACTAAACTGACTTAGCTCGCTTAACTGCTCAACCCCTACCCCAAATTCGGAATAAGTACCATTCCAACTAAAAATAAGAAACATTATCCAAAATAAAACCCATTTACCCATGTAAGAGAGTAATTAGTAAGAACCCGTGTAGGGTGGTGGGGTTAAAATTATTGTACCTCAAAAGTAACCAAACCAGGACGTTAACAAAGCCAGCTTTTCGGCTTTATAAATACCCTCCTTCCCTGCAAACAGCTTTTCAGTTGCAGCCAAGTTTATTTTACTTAGCCTCTCATTTCACTGGGGAATTTTGGGTCTGGGGAACAAAAATGGCTTCTTCTTCATCCTCTTCTCTAGTTCTAATTCTACTTCTTGTGTCCATATTTCTATGTAATGCGGCTCCTGGTCGCGATTCTCACATTGAGGCGCACAACTACAAAGATGCTCTAACCAAATCGATCCTTTTCTTTGAAGGCCAGAGGTCTGGTAAGCTTCCAGCGAATCAGAGGATGACGTGGAGGAAGGACTCTGGCCTCTCAGACGGCTCTGACATGCATGTAATGTGATGAATTTAATGAAATTTTTAGTAATTAAAAAATGGGTTTTGTCTGATTTTGTTTGATTTTAACAATGCAGGTTGATTTGGTTGGTGGGTACTATGATGCAGGGGACAATGTGAAGTTTGGGTTTCCTATGGCTTTTACGACAACTATGCTATCATGGAGTGTGATTGAGTTTGGTGGGTTAATGAAAAGTGAACTTAATAATGCTCGAGAAGCCATACGTTGGGGTACTGATTATCTTCTCAAGGCGACTGCTCAGCCAGGGACTATCTACGTTCAGGTCTAATTTTCTTGATTTTGGTTTGAATAAAATGTCATAATTTTGAATGTGGGGGAAATTTTGGAATTTGGGTATGTGGGGTTAGGTTGGGGATGCAACACAGGATCATTCTTGTTGGGAGAAGCCGGATGATATGGACACACCAAGAACTGTGTTGAAGATTGACAGGAATAACCCTGGGACTGAGGTAGCTGCTGAAACTGCAGCTGCCCTTGCTGCCGCTTCATTGGTGTTTAGGAAGAATGATCCTACTTATTCTAAGATGCTTGCAAAGAGGGCAATTGCGGTACTTCACTAAAACTTTCCAACTCAGAAATTTTAAATCTTAATCCACAGAAAATTTTGGACTAAGCTAAATTTGGGATTTATGGGGTTACAGGTGTTCGATTTTGCTGACAAGTATAGAGGAAGCTACACCAATGAGCTGAGGAGCGCTGTGTGCCCGTGGTATTGTTCATATTCTGGTTACGAGGTAAATATATTGTAGGATTCGAGTTCAAGCATTATTGGCCAAGTGTTCATTCATATTATTAATGGGGTTGAGTACAAATCTGCTATTAAATATGTACATCATGTTATTGATTTTAGGATGAACTATTGTGGGGTGCTGCTTGGTTGCACAGAGCTACAAAGGCCCCAAAATACCTAAACTATATTCAAGAAAATGGACAGACCCTTGGAGCCAATGAGGGTGATAACACTTTTGGGTGGGATAACAAGCACGCAGGTGCCAGAATTCTTCTCTCCAAGGTACTTTATTTATTTCTTCTTTTTTTTTTTTGTTGAAAACAATTAGAATGTGGGCTTTTGTTTAAGATGGATGACACTAACATGCAATAACCTATGCAAAATACTTGACCACCGCCCACAAGGTCGTCAATTGCACCGGCTCCTTGGTTACTTCCAAACTACTCCGATCCCTTGCCAAAAAACAGGTATAAAACATGTACACGAAATACAGAATAAAATCCGAATAACTACAAATCCACCCCACTATTGGCCGAAATGTTACGTTCTAATTGTTTTTTTCTTATTAATGGACCAAGTGGACTACCTATTGGGAGACGATTCATTGAAGATGTCCTATATGGTGGGATATGGTCTAAGATACCCTCAAAGGATCCACCAGAGGATCATCACTGCCTTCCGTTTCCACATACCCATCTAAGATCCAGTGCCACGCAGGCTTCAATGTGATGCACTCTCCATCCCCCAACCCTAACATTTTGACCGGAGCCATTGTCGGTGGACCTGATAAGAATGATCATTTCCCCGATGACCGGTCCGATTACTTCCAATCTGAACCGGCCACATACTTTAATGCGCCACTAGTTGGGGCATTGACTTACTTGGCTCACTCCTTTGGTCAACTCTAATGTATCTGTAATGATCTTTATGGAAGATTAATTAGGGTAATTTTGTACTCTGTAATTTTTAGGGATGAATGGGCATATAAAGAAAGGCTTTTCTTGAGCAACAACATATATCATCATGTTCTCAATAGAAGGAAAAGGCTAGTTGGCTGTCTCAAATCATGTTAAAAGTCTCCCGAATTGGCCTCTTTTATTTATTGAAGTTTAGGTAATTTGGTAGGTTGGGTTTTACGAGCAAAGGCTTGAGCCATGAACCTTGTCTGGGGTCAAAGTATAAAATGGGTTTAAGGGTTTAATTATAAAATGCTTATTATGCAAGGGGGTGGGTTTTCGTGCTGTTTCCAGCTCTTAGTATATTGGATTGTGTCCTTCAGTACTTAAACTAATGTACTTATATGATTGTCCCTAAAAAATACACATTCTGACGTGTGGAGATGTTTTTGGATGGTTGGAGTCAGTAAATCACTTCTCAACATTAACACACATTTATAACAACCTGGGAGTTGGTTAACAAAAATACTATGCTATAGATATTCTTTATTCTGTAATGAAAATATATTTAGTTCGATCAACACCAAGTAGAGTAGTAATAGTAGCATTCACCAGCTTATACAGTCGTCGTGTTCCTCGCCACCTCCATAGCTAATCTTCAACTGCAAGCGGCACTGATTTTGCCTGCAACAATCCCCAGCGAAGGGTTCAATCTCAAGGTAACCACTTAATATATAACCATACGTGTCATGTTTGTGTTGAATTGACTTACCAGATCACGGAACTTGAGAATGTAGAACATCTCCAGATACCGTCTGATTTCACGCCTCTCGAGTTTCGAAACATACTTCCAGAAACTGTAAACTCCTGTTAATGTCAATAGCCGCTCCGAGTAGATCTTCCATGTATACCTATAATATTGCAAGTCAATAGGTACTTTATTATGCTTAGACGGAGAAAATTGATTAAAAAACAGAGTGCTATCTGTATTTTGGGCAAAAACAGATTTAATACTGATTAGACTAGGAGGAACAAACCTTTCATATATTCTTTTGAGCCCAGCGTCAGATATCCTAACCCAGTAATTTGGTTTCTCTTTGCACTGCTCAAAAAAGTCAGCCATATGAGCAGCAACCTTGTCAGGATGATATGGATCAATATGGAACCCTGACAAACCATCTTCAATGATCTCCGCAGGCCCACCATGGCAAGTTGCAAATGTCGGGAGGCCAGATATCATGGCCTCCACCACCGTAAGTCCAAACGCTTCGTAAAATGCAGGCTGCGATCAGAAATAAAAATTTAGCATAGTAAAATTAATCTGCCACCTAAATTAAAGGGCTAAGTTTGAGCAACCAATACTAATAGAAAATGTACAGTAACGAATATTTTTTTGGTGCATCAAAGTTTTGTACCGTACAACAACCAATGCATCACCAGTTTGTGCCAAACTTCTCTACAAAAAAAAAGTTTTCTGTATTTTGTATTATTTGTACAAGTATCATATTCTTTGAGTTTTACCTGCACAAATATGCCTCTCTTGTCCGCTATGTAGCGATAAAGTTCGCCGTTGCGGGCCCGATTGGTTTGTGATGATAACCACCGGAACTGTCCATCCAGTTTGTATTCCTTCATAAGATTATGCATCTTTTCAATTTCCTGAATTTCTTCTCTGTCATTGGACTTCTTCACGTCATTGTAACCAGCCACAATTACGAGGTTTGCAAGCTCCCTTAGCTTTGCGTTCTTAGCATAGCACTCCACCAGACCCGAGATGTTTTTCACATGGTCAAGCCTTGCCATTGAAAAAATTATAGGCTTCGCGCGATCACTCAACGTACCACTTCATAGGAAAGTAAACAATCACAAGATTGAATCAGTGCATCACCAGCTGTAAAGTGTACTTCAATGAACAGAAAAGATTATGTATTTTGTATTTTCTGTAAATGTGAATCATTTTCCCAGAAAAAAAAAATAGAATACAAATGACTCACATGTGAATATCATTCTGTTCAGGGTCGAACAGTAACTTCTCGATCGTGCCATGTAGAGCGGTCAGTCTTTTTTCTTTTTCAGTATATGGAAAATATATTGTCATATCTGCCCCTGGAGAGACAATATTGAACTTTGGATCGAAAACATTAATCCCGTGAACTACCCGGTACAAGCCCGGAAGAGTGAAAGCCGAATGACTCTCATACTGTCCAACAGTATTCTTCCTGGAAAAATTGGTAAACAAAACAAATAAGCACCTGCAGGTTCCATACTTTATTGCAATCTACTTATTCAGTAGGATATTCACAATTTTTGTTCACAAAGTCCTGGACAGAGGATTTTGTAAACAAAACTTTGTGACCATTTTGTGACTGTTGTAATAACTTTGAGGTAATATATATACATAAAAGGTGGAGGCTTACGTTCCCGCGATTTCTTGGTATGTACTGGTGATGATGAAATCTGCATTGTTCATGGCTAGAAGGTCCGCTGTAAACTGACATGAAAAGTGGTATTTATCTTCAAACTTCTTCCAGTAAATATCAGAATCAGGATATTTAGTTTTCTCCAAGGCGTGCGCAATGTTGCACTGCAAAAATGAAAGACAAAAGTACTTTAAAACAATGTGGCTTGTTTGATAAAGTCAAATGATGTCCAAGTATGATCTCTTGCCTGCGTAATTCCCAACTTATAAGACAACAATGACGCAACGAGGTTGCCATCGCTGTAGTTGCCAATAATCAGGTCGGGAACTCCATGCAACTCTGCACCGATTTCCCTTGCCACATCCTATAACCAAAAAGCTCTAACTAATAAACTGTAAATATTGGAGTATGAGAAAACTTGAATACCATATTCGTTTACCTCTGTAAATGCCTCGAGATAAGGCCATACGTCAAATCTCGAGATCCATTTACGAAGAATTCCTTTCTCAGACCGGAAAGGAACACGCAATATGTAGGTATGCTCGGTCCCGCTGACTCTCTCTAGCCGCTGGTTGCATGTTGTACCTTTTGCATCAGGTATTAACCGAGTCACCTTAAATAACAAGGTGGAAATGACTTAGATTAAAATAATAGATACTCCCTCCATCCAAAATGAATGTCCAAAAAAATTTCAAAATTGCTACAAGTGAAGAGCAAATTTGAATTATTTTTGGACATCCATATTGGTGGGACAGAGGGAGTATTTGAATAGCTTCCCTTCATTGAACTATATGTAAAAATTATAAAAATTGGAATTGACCAACACACACACACACACTCACAATTAGAATCTTAGGTTTGATATCGAGTCCTTGCTGCTTTATTTTAAGAAGCATCTCATGCTCTAGAGCTCGCACTTGATCCAGTATATAAACAATCTGCATAGTAGAAAAAATAGTTTGATACAAGCAAAAACCTCTAAGACATACCACCAAAATTATAGCATCAGGGGTGGAGTGGGGTAGGGTAGGGGTACTGGGGAGCGGATGGAGAGTAAAAGTACCTGACCACCAGTATCCGGCAAGCCTAAGACATTAGCTTGGCCAAAGTAGCCATGTGGCGATAAAATCACAACGTTAAAAACAATTGGTATTCTACCAAGAAATGTCTCTAAGCTGGAGGGATCAGGAGCCTGAAGAATGTCAGAAAGGAGACTCATTTGGTGTAGTGTTCGTTCAGCATTGTCACCCCAGCCTCTCTCAAACCCCATTCCTTGCAATCTGTGTCGCGTTATATTTATATAATTGACGAAAGAAGCAACAGATTTGATGATTAATCACAGTAAAACCAAAGAGCAACTAACTTACACATACTCAAACTCAGGGTAGGGTGCATCTGGTGGTAACTTGGAAAGATAATCCTCTGCTTTTGCCAAAGAAGACTCGAGTCTGGATATGCTTTGTATCCGATCGTTCAACATCATTACCTACTCACCATTTGATGGTTAAATAGAAATAAGACAAGATATCTTAGACTAGAGTTTGTAGTGTCATATGCATAATGACCAGTATAAACATGAAGGACAATGGAAAAATATTGAATATGATGGTGAGATGCGGTAGACGTCGTATAACAACCATTCAAAATTCAGATTTGAAAAGAAGCTTAAGAAGCTCAACCATTCATATGAAAGGAGTATATCTGAGAGTAATGTTTGATTGGTCTGTGATATACACCAGCAATTTCACTGTGATCCAGTAGAAGGGCTAAGCTGCAAACTTACATGTCCTTTATGTTTGTGTGCCCGAAGGAAATCGAGTAAAGGTTCCATACAATCTTTGCTGCGAAACATGATTGAAGAGAGGTGACGGTTGAGGAACTGCACTCCATTGCCGATGGATGAAGACCGGCTTGGTCGAGGATATGTAGCATTGAATGGCTCAAAGTCAAGCTCGAGCATATACTTGTCATTATTTCTAGCAAAAAAAATCAATCCCACAACATTAGTTTAATACTTCCACTATATCAATTTGCAATAAGCTCTAGAAGCAACAGCAGTAAATACTTACTGGCCATCAACAAGTTCCTCTTTAAAACGAAGATATTCAGAAATGGTCAATTCTTCAACACTGAGATCGTTTACGTTAACACGTATGTGTTCCCAAACACCAGGTCTTGGACGAACCGCTATAGCAACAAATGGAGGTAGAACTATGGCTTCCTGTTATCAACAAAAGCAGAAGTTCTCAAATAGAAACAAGAAAAACATAAAGAGAAGGAATAATTAAAAAACAATTCCTCCATCTTTCTCCTGTTAAAGAAACAGAGGTATAGAATACTCAATGTTTTACAAGGTGATTTTAGTAACTTCACTAAAAATTGGAAATACTCGATTATGGACAAAATAAAAAAAAAAAATTGGACATTCATTTAAACTAAGTGAAATGAACTAAAAAAAGCAAGCCTGATTGTGTTGTCTAAAAATGTTTTAAAACACTTGTTTAATAATAGTAAAGAGGTTGATGCTCTTTCTTCATCTAAATATCTAGACATTCATAAAATCATTTGTCAATGACCCGCACAGTTGACCAACTGTGCGGTTTGTAGCGGGACGGAGGGAGTATATGATATGATATGAGGGGGTTTGCCCTTTTCGATTTTTTTTTAAAAATAAAATAAAAATAGTAAGGAGCAAAATAAAACAGTTGCTCCAATTTATAAGGTCTCCGTTAACCAGTTAACCTCAAATTTCCCGGTGAGAAGATACCTGAGCGGATTTGAGGACTTCACTAAAGGGACCGTCGGTGAGCTTTTTCCGAGCACTTTCATCGACGATCATTTTGTCTAGTTCGTCAATTATGTTATGCGGTTGCAACAACCCCTTCCCCTGTGCCACATACCTACATAATTAAAACCCTCACATAAATTAATTAATCTAATAACAAACGAAAAAATAAATAAATTTCAACCAAATTGCCATGCATGAGCATTTCGTAAGTTACAAACTGATTCATTTTCATCTTCTTCTTTTTTCAAGCTGTAAGATCGCAATTTTTTGCACATATAAATCCGGGGCTTAATCGCACCCGAAATAACTGGAATATTTTTTCAAAAAAATAAGTAGTCAGAAATTAAGAGATAGAGAAAAACCTGGAGAGGAGAGAGACGAGTTCGTTGCGGTCAGCAGAGAGGGTGTCTTCGACGCGTTCTCGAGTACTAGGTATTTTTGTAAGCTTCGGAGTCGCCATGGAATGGATTGACCGGCGAACTGTGATTTTGACCGGTTAGTTCAAATCTGGTAAGCAAGAGTGAAAAGAATTGGGAAAATACTGATGAAGGTGGCGCAAAAGGAAGCCGCCGAAGGGTACGTGGCGAACTTGTGGAGAGTATTGGAAAAAGGGAGTCGATTTAGGCTTTATCAATCGAAATTGCCACATTATTCAATATCCAGTTTAAAAGGGTATAAATTTCCTTTTTTTTGAGCGTTTTATTTTAAACAGCACAATTCATAAATGAAATTTTTTTTATTATTTTTTTATTTATGTGATTCACTTGTCATACTTTTACAATAAATATCTACTAATTTTTTTCTACCCCACTTTCTCTTTCCTACATCACCTTTCATTCACAATATTTATTTTATTATATAATTTTTCTCTTTTTTACATCAATTTTCTTAATTTTTTGTGTGCAAGGCATAAACTTTGCTTTTTTCTTTTTTACATTAATTTTCTTAATTTTTGTGTGCAAGACACAAACTTTGCTCTTTTAAACAGGACAGAAGGATACATTTGGACATGTCGGTAAGCGGAAATGACAGATTTAGCTGCAACTTCTTGGATAAGATTGGCAAGTTGTTTGATTTAATATTATTATGTGGTCTGGTGTGATTTTTAAGTTACGTGGTTTGGTGTGATTTTTAAGTTCAATGTTAAATATTGGTAAATGATATGATTTGATTTGGTTTTTAGTCTAATTTTCCTAGATTAAACAAAATCAAATTGCGATTTGAGATCGCGAGACAGAACCCTAAACCAAATCTTGAGATCAAATCGTCAAACCAAACCATCAGATCAATTCATATTAAATAAACTAATAATAACCCCGTTTTGTATCTTATTTAATATTTTTGTATATTTATTAATATATATTGATAGATCAATAAAAAACATACATTATGTAGACTAATTAATTTAAACCCCATTTTGTACCTTATTTAATATTAATTACATTATTTGTTGTTTTCATTGCAACAAATAAATAATCAAGTTTTATACACGATCATATCATACATTATATAGTTGTTCGTTTTCTTTTAAAGTTCAAATATAGTCAGAGTTCATCTCTAATTTTTGTTATTAAATTTAATAGTTCTGGTGTAATGTTTTCGAATTGTAACATACAACAAATTTAATTTATTCAAAAATCTAAAATTAATCAAATCAGCTTAAAAAATAAATTAGTCACTATCAGCTTATTGATTCATTACACCATGTAACAGTGGTCCTAATGCAACTAATTAGTTTTCCCCCACCGATACTAAAGTAGTACTCCCTCCGTCCCATTAGTAATGGGAATTTTACTGTAGATACGGGAATTAAGGAAAAGTGAATTATAGTGAAGGAAATAGTGAATTATAATGGTGTTGTGAGTATTAAAATAATGTAGGAGAGAGAATGAGTGGAGGGAATAGTAAAGATTCCTTTCCATTTTAGGAAGTTTGTGGTTTGTAATGGGACGACCAAAAAGGAAAGTTTGTGGTTTGTAATGGGACGGAGGGAGTAATTAAGTAGCCACCTGTTTTTAATAGGGAGAGCATTTGAAGCGGAATCCCCGTTTTCTTCAAAAAGCGGATTCCAGTTAGATTAAGACACGTGGAGGCACTTTAAAAATGAATGGTGCAAAATTCACAAGTAAGAATATCACTTTTTAAAACTTAACCATGGTTTAGAAAAGAAAGTAACTATCATAGCCCACATATAAAAACAAAACCGTCACTCTCTCTCTCTCTCTCTCCTCGTAAATGGTTTGTTTCTCTCTCCAATTTATCCGAGGAAACCCATTCAAGCTCCCAAATTATTCTATGTAATATTTCTTCCGGGAAAATTGTTATTCTTATTTTTTTTGTTATTATAATAAAATTTAATAAATAATATGTATTTGTTTAATTTTTTGAAAAAAATATATTAATTTAAAATTTTAAAAATAATTGATAATTAATAAAAATTAAACTATTATTATGAGAAGGCAAGAGTATGAACTTGTTTAGCAACAATTAACTAACGATTGATTAATGATAGAAAAAAATTAAAAAGAAAAAAAAAACTTAAAAATGATTGATGGATAATTGGATATTGCCAAGTAAAGCTTTGTGCTTGAATAATGGTAGATCATAACAACAGTATGTATCCAAGTTAAACAATGTGCCAAAATATAATCTATGGACTTGATAGTTTGGACAAAAAACTTTCAATCAAAATGGTGTGCTATCTAGCTTGTATTCTTCTCAATCTGCAACTCATACATGAATTTTAAATACCTTAAAAAATTATTTTATAATTTTAATTTTAAATACCTTAAAAATTATAATGAACACTTACGATGATGCATTTTTTTTTTTGTGTCGGATAACTTGTTTTGTTATGTCCCGTTTGTTTACAAACAGAACATTTTCTTTTTTTCCCCACTTGATTTTCCATCGGATGTTTTTGTCTTAGCAATTTGGGTAATCCCTTTGAAGAAACATGTGGTGGAACTAACGAAGGAATTGAATCATACTTATGAATCAATTCATTCCACTCATATATAAACTCTTCAATTGTGATTGTATTATGAATGTAATGGTGGAAATCTATATATATATAAAAAAAGAATAGTGTCTTTTGGTATGCTTTCAATTCAAAAATAAAAATTTTTCTCCAAAATAGTGATAATTCTAGAAGTTGTTGTTGAGAGTCTTTTTAATGTTGTCCTAATAAATGTTTGAAAAAAAAGAACTAAAATATCTTGCAAAAGATTTTGGCTTATATTCAATTCAACAAGATCTTTTTTATCAATTTTTTATCCTTATCGTCAACCTCTTTTATTTTTAACATCAATATGGATTTTTTTCACACAAAAAAAAATTCAACATGGATACTTTTGACATTATTTATTTAATTTAAAAAAATACACTCTTTCTGCCAACTACAAATTACACATTTTTTTCACAGGGCATCCCACTAAAAACTACTCTCTCAGTCTCATCCGATTTAAAATTTTCTCTTTTGACAAATGAATTAAGAAATATTAATATAATAAAAGAAGAGAATGAGTGAAGGAGATATTGTGAGTATAAAAAGTAAAATAAAAGAGAGAATGAGTGAGAGACATAGGAAGGAGATTGTTGTTATGAGTATGATAAGTGAGTCTTATTTAATATACAAATAATATAAATTTGCCATTTTGGTATGTCACAAGTCCAAGGAGACGCCCAAAATGAAAAATTGTCATAAGTCGGGTGGGATGAAGGGAGTATATACTTTCTAAAATGGAAATATTTTATTAATTTTATATTAATGGGACTCACATATTATACTCAGAACAACTACTCATTTTCTCTCTCCAACCTCATTTTTCATACTCACAACACTCGATCAACTAACATTTTTTCTTAATTTTCAAGCAAATAGTAAGTGTAGTTTATAATAGGATGGAGGGGGTATAATCTAACTGAACTTTTTTGTTGACCCCCCACTTTATATAGATGAAATTTTATTATTTCATGTTTATTTTATTTCTTATTATTTTATTTCTTATTTTACTGGTTTTATTGACCCCCTACATTATATAGATGAAAATATTAATACATAAAAGACTTTGCTAACTTTCCGGTGTCACGTTTCTAAAAAAAAACCTTTCTGGTGTCATGCACCTTTTGACGAATGAGCCATTATTTCGTGTTGATTTAAGATTTATTTATTTTTGGGGATTTTATTTCATTAAAAAATTGAATAAATTGTTACATTAGTTTTAGTTGTAGTTGTTAATTTTGATTATTGTTTATTTAATTATATCAAAATTATACAAATTATAAAAAGAATCAAAAGTCAATACAATTGTTGTCATAATAAGGCTACTAAATACGTAGACTAACTAAGTAGATGATTTTGTTTTAATTATTACTACATTGTCTCTCATTAATGAACTCCAATGTAAGATTTTTTTTTGTTTTAAAATTGTATTTTTTATAAAAAGCGTTGTTCTAAAACGTTTTTTTTTTTTACTAAATTTCTTTCACCATTTATTTTATTATCATAAATTAAATGTTTAAAAAAGAATAATAAGAATATTTATCTTCTTTTCCAAAGTGAATACTTCAAATTCAAATGAATTGTCCTTTTAGAATAAAAAATAAATGAATATCAAACTTTTGATTTAGAATATTTTAAAAATATTTATTTTAGCAAAGATGCATAAATACACTTGCTATTCCAAATTATCAATTTTACAATTATATAATGAGTAGTAAAATAAGAAAGTAGTAAAATAAATTATTTAAGAAAAAATATTTTAAAATAACAATTCCTATTGAAATAATCACTGAAGTTTCTCACATTGCAAAAATGTGTATACAAAAAGCTTACAAAATTTATAATATTCATTGTGTTTGTTAAATAATTATAACCTATAATACTTTCATTAGTTTTAACTTTTTTTTTATATAAATTATATGGACGCATAATGAATGTACGCTCGCCCGAAAAAATATATAAATGATGATATTTTCTTTTGAGTCGCCACGCCGTTTATAGAGGAAAACATTGAAAAATCTAATTTTAACATTATAAAAACGTGTTGGGAAGAACTAGAGAGTTCACCCAACACGCCCCTTTCGGGACTTTCAATCAACATTTGGACAAATATGGACATTCAAAATGTGTGTGCGATGTGTGTAAACAAGTAAAGTATGCAAGCCTTAGATTTCATTAATGGTATGGAATTGAATACAACTTGCGAGTCATGATAGGGGGTCGCACCCTTTTTACACGTGATATCTTTTATCACAAGGCAGAGGTTTTGAGACAGATTGTCCCTTACAGAGGTAAAGCTACTCGAGAAATAAAAAGACATTATTTTGCTCATTTAGGACACTATTTAGTGGTCTAGAACCCAGTTTGGGGTTGATGGGAGTGGACAAAGTCACGATAGGCTTTGTCGACATCGGATGTCACATGACATAGAGTCTTTTGAAGTCTTCTATGTCATATGGTGATCCTCTTCCGCAAGTGGGTTGAGTTCAAACCGAGTTTAGGCACCCAAATAGTGGCTTATGAGCCGTAAGATGCTTAGGTAGGCTTTGAGTCACAAAAGGATGAGCCTAGCAGATTGAAGTCCAAGAATGGCTTTGCGGCCTTTCGGGAGTCCCATGTCAGATGACACAGGTCTCCATGTGGAGACTTATGCCGCACGACACTGGGGAGCCCTGCTGGCTTGCCCTTCAGTCTGTTTGGTTCCTCCTTTGTTCCCCAAGCAAACCAAGCATATTTATTGACTGTAGACAGTAATATAATACTATAATATGGGTATTGTGGAAGATCACATGGCTTTAGTGGCCAAAGTGTGATAAATCACATGATTTTGGCCACTTTGAAGTAGCCATCACTTCCTAACCCAATGTAACTAGGCAAAGATTGAAACTTTATTGGTGTGTGTACCACCAAATGTCCAGATCTGAGGTGGGGAGAAGTGAATATTGAAGATTCACTTCTCCACCACCTTTGTCATGCAAAATTCCAATTTCTACATAGTAAGAGAGCAAGTATGCATGCAAATTTGGCTTGTTTTTATGTTCTTATCTGTTGTGTAAATTTGTAGGTATTATGTGAAATATTTGTATTTTTTATTTTATAATTTTTTTATTCATTATATAATTATTTATTTCTATGTATGTAATGATTTTTTTAATTGAATGAAATAAAATTTTATTGCTTAAAAAAAGATATATATATATATATATATATATATATATATATATATATATATATATATATATAATGTTTTTAATAAAAAATATCAAATTAGCGACGGAAATATCCGTCGGTAATTTGGTATATCAAAAATAAAAAATATTGAAAAAAGAAAATTAAAAAAAATTAATAAAATTGTGAAAATATGTAATAAATTTTAGCGACGGATTTTAAACAATAACGACGGATTATTCCGTCGCAAAAATCATAAATTCGTCGTCCCATCCATATTATTAGCGACGGTTTGGAATCGATTAGCGAGGGATTGGTCCGTCGTTAAATTACCGAGGGGCATAAAATTCCGTCGTTAAACAATAGCGACGAGGTTTTTAGCGACGGAATAAATCCGTCGGTAATCCGTCGGTAAATCGTTTGAGCGACGGATTTTTGATTTTTAGTGACGGATTTTTTCGTCGCTAAAAACCTGTTTTTCTTGTAGTGAATAATGGCACATATTTGTAACTCAATTTCCATTTGGATTTTGAGGAAAGTCATAGAGATGAAAAACACTTTAAATGTCATTTATAATGTAGAAAAAAATTAAAAAAAATAAACGAGGTAGCCGTATACCATTTTCACAAGATCGGGACACATAAAACCCTAAAAATCCTAAATAATGGCACATATTTGTAACTCAATTTCTATTTGGATTTTGAGGAAAGTCATAGAGATGAAAAACACTTTAAATGTCATTTAGAATGTAGTAAAAAATTAAAAAAATAAACGAGGTAGCCGTATACCATTTTCACAAGATCGGGACACATTCCTTAAAACCCTAAATAATGGCACATATTTGTAACTCAATTTTCCTTTGGATTTTAAGAAAAGCCATAGAGATGAAAAACATTTTAAATGTCATTTATAATGTAGAAAAAAATTTAAAAAAAAATAAACGAGGTAGCCGTATACCATTTTCACAAGATAGGGACACATAAAACCCTAAAAACCCTAAATAATGACACATATTTGTAACTCAATTTCCATTTGGATTTTGAGGAAAGTCATAGAGATGAAAAACACTTTCAATGTCTTTAGAATGTAGAAAAAAATTAAAAAAAAAATAAACGAGGTAGCCGTATACCATTTTCACAAGATCGGGACACATTCCTTAAAACCCTAAATAATGGCACATATTTGTAACTCAATTTCTATTTGAATTTTGAGGAAATTTATAGAGATGAAAAACACTTTAAATGTTATTTAGAATGTATAAAAAAATTAAAAAAAATAAACGAGGTAGCCGTATACCATTTTCACAAGATCGGGACACATAAAACCCTAAATATGGCACATATTTGTAACTCAATTTTCATTTGGATTTTGAGGAAAGTCATACTGATGAAAAACACTTTAAATGTCATTTATAATGTAGAAAAAAATTAAAAAAAAATAAACGAGGTAGCCGTATACCATTTTTACAAGATCGGGACACATAAAACCCTAAAAATCCTAAATATTGACACATATTTGTAACTCAATTTCCATTTGGATTTTTAGGAAAGTCATACTGATTAAAAACACTTTAAATGTCATTTAGAATGTAGAAAAAAATTAAAAAAAAAATAAACGAGGTAGCCGTATACCATTTTCACAAGATCAGGACACATAAAACCCTAAAAAACCCTAAATATGGCACATATTTGTAACTCAATTTCCATTTGGATTTTGAGGAAAGTCATAATGATGAAAAACACTTTAAATGCCATTTAGAATGTATAAAAAAATTAAAAAAAAATAAACGAGGTAGCCGTATACCATTTTCACAAGATCGGGACACATAAAACCCTTAAAACCCTAAATAATGGCACATATTTGTAACTCAATTTCCATTTGGATTTTGAGGAAAGTCATACTGATGAAAAACACTTTAAATGTCATTTAGAATGTAGAAAAAAATTAAAAAAAAATAAACGAGGTAGCCGTATACCATTTCGTACTCGGCTACCGGCGGCAGCTTATGCCTTCCAGTGACTGTACCAGCAGGAGTACGACCACCGATAAACACAGTTGTGGTGGGACAAGTGACAAACCATTTTATATTGGTATGATACTTAAATGTCTCATCTATATTTGTAATATTTAAGTGTCTTACTTAAATTCATTGTATTTAACTGTTATTACTTTTGCAGCTGCACATGTCAGGCAATGATTACCCAATTCCACCACCACCGAACACTTGGAGGGAACACTGTGATCCAAGAGCAAGTCAACTGATCCTCCGATACCGAGATAGGATAGCAGCATTTATTGAACTCTATGATCAGGATAACCATGCAAGAAGAGAAAGATTACGTAGGGGATAGTATATGTGTAATGGTTTTTGAATTATAAAGTTTGTATGAATGTTTGGATGTTTGAATTATATGCTTATCCTTGTTAACACTTTTATTTCGTATACAATTTTTCATCAGTATGACTTTGGTGCTGTTGTTGTTGCTGATGTGTCTCGTATGGATCCACACGAGACACCTCTCGTGTAGATCCACACGAGACACATCTTGTGTGGATCCATACGAGATGTGTCTCGTGTGGATCAACACGAGATGTGTCTCGTGTGGATCCATACGAGACACATCAGCAACAACAACAGCACCAAATAAACAACAGCAACAACACAATCAGACACAACAGCAACAACAATACAATCAGACACAACATCAACATCAAATAAACAACAACAACAAATCCATAACTCCATAATCAGTACTACAAATCCATAACTCCATAAACAACAACAATAAAATCAGACACAACAATTACTATCCATTTCCTACTGAAAATAAATCCATAACTCCATAATCAGTACTAAAAATATACCAAAACTACATAATCAGTAATACATAAATGCGACCTCCTAAATGAGACGACCTAAAATCTCGTGTGCCCGTCTAAGACTACCTATGACGTCCTCGGGGAGCCTCGCATCTGTCAATAATGGAAGTATGATATCTGCAACCTCTGTAACCCCAGGCTGCGGTGGAACATCAACTGGGGGAGATGGGGGAGGTGGAATGTCAACGGGGGGGGGGGGGTCGTGTATCGGATTAGATATCCGAACATGACTCCTAGCCAGAAACCACTCCATATAATCTCCAGTCACGGGAGAAGATGTAGAATCTAGTGGTGGCCCCCAACGGGGAATGGGCCTGAACTCCTCCATGTCGTACTCCACCCACGAGTCCCAAACATGATCTCTGTCACCATACTCCTTTTGGTATCCCTTCTGACCCTTTGACAAAATGCATCTCGTGGGAGCCACGGGGGGCCGTCTGGGGATCCTATGCTGGTACCCGAACTGCCTAGTAACACGATCAGGCATATACGCCTCAGTGATGTCACAAAAGCATATAACCCCCCTGAAGTGTGAAACCGGCAGAATCGAGTCTGCTCCGATACCATAAGGAGTCCAAACAACCTGTGAGTAGACTTTGTTAGGCAAAGTCTGCATAATAACAGAGGGAGTGTAACAATTTGAAACATTTTTAATATGAATAACTCACCCTGTCAACATGCATCCTGTCAAGAGTGCGGCGATACTGCACTAGATGATCTAATCCCCTCCAGCTGTATCAGTATGTGACCATCTACGGGCTCTCGGCCGCCCTAACACCGATGCGGGTCGAGGAAAGTCGCCGGAAATCCGGGAAGTACTCGTATATCCAGCCCTGAGATGTATGTAAAAAAGTATTAAATACTAATCAAATGCAACATGTAATTACAGAGGGGGGAGGGGAGTCGACAGAGTAAAAAGAAAGTGAATAGAGTAAGATGTACCTCTAGTAGAGTCGCACAACCACCCATCTGCTTGCATCCGGATCTGGATGCCTTTCCCAACTCTCGGTATAAATATGCCAATGTAGCTGATCCCTAGGAGAGAGTGGGGAGTCTCTCAAGATCCATGCATAGAGAAAGGTAGGCTGCGGGCACCTTATCCTGACTCTTGTCCACGAACATCGTGGAACCCGAAGGTGCGGGATATACGCGAAGCTCTGGCGGGCATCAGTCATGCGCCCTATACGGGAAGAAAAGAGATGTCGGACATCCTTTAATAAGTACCCAGTGCCGCCCAAAACAAGGTGTCTAGTGATGCCGGATAGGTCAGGCACTGGATCCGAATACCGAACAGTGCCTACACAGTGATACCTGTAAATTGAAGATGAAATAACACATTTTAGTACAAGAGATGAATGTAGATAGTTAATATAGTCTTGAAATTGATAATATATAACAACATACCCAGGATATGAAAGACGTCGTGTAACGTAATGGTCATCTCCCCCCACGGCATGTGGAACGAGTTAGACTCAGGAGACCACCGTTCCAAAAATGCCGTCAGCAGCGCATGGTTAGGCCTCTAAATGGTGGCATCGTGCAGCTGCTGGATGCCTGATGCATCAACGAGGGTCAGCCAGGCTCTATCAGTAGCCTCCAGATCATCACGCTTGAACCTGTTTATTCCAAACAAAAAATATAATCAATACTAGAGATCCAGAAAAGTATGGGATGATAATTAATGGAATATTTAGAGTGTGTGACAAACAACTTCAAGATTTTAATAAATTCACATAAATGATTATCTTACTTTTGCAGATGCAGCAGTCTCATATGGAAAGTCACCACTGACTCACTAGTGGCGTCCCTCCAAATCTCTCGGGCTCTGTGCCCAAACCCGTATATAAGTGAAACATTCTCTGGGCCGCCACCTGGGTCACTCTGAATCTGCCATGATGGTGGCTCCTCCTCACCCGCACCCTGCCTCCTCCTCCATCCCTGCCCTCTAGCCACATCCTGACCCCTCCCCCTCCCCCTCCCATGCCTCAAAGGTCTAACATCACGTATCTCCTCCTCCTCCTCCTCCTCATCATCATCATCATCATCCCTCCCCTCCTCCTCCTCCTCATCATCATCATCCCCACCCTCCTGCTCCGCCTCCTCATCCTCCTCACCACTATCATCAGAATCAGAAGATCCCTCATCATCTCCTACATCCTCCTCACCACTATCATCAGAATCAGAAGATGCCTCATCATCTCCTACATCCTCCTCAATCTCATGCTGCTCAGACTGCTCACGCTGCTCAGGCTGCTCACGCACGACAGTCCTATCATGTATCTTTTTGCTGCATTTATCTGCCGTAGCTGCATTCTCGGCCTTCCTCTTTCTATTGGACGCGGTCATACGTTCACGTGCCTACAAAAAAACAAATAAGAGACAATAAATTAGCTATTTAGCATTTATAACTGAATATGAACGATGTAAAGAAAAAGAGTGGACACTGGGCACATCTCGTGTGAACTCACACGAGACGAACTCATGAATTCATACGAGATGCTACTCTACCATTAAAATCAAATTAAACCCAGTTCATGAGAGACGTCGAAATCAATTGAAGCAATCAAACCAAAATTAGATATTGGGAGAGGAAGAGGGAGAACATTTGTTTGAATATGAAATTAGGTTAAAATTAGGTTTACCTTCTTTACAGGCACGGTGGTAGAAGCGGAGACGGCGGCGATGACAGTGTCGGTAGCGGGACTGCCGAAATTTTTACTCGAGCCATGGCGTTTTTTTGGTTCGTCGTACTGAGAGAGAGAGAGAGAGAGAGCGAGGGAGAGGAAGAGGGAGAACGTTTGTTTGAATATGAAATGAAAAAAAAAAATATATAAATGGGTATTTTGGTAATTTTGTTCGTTCCCTGTATTTTTGGTTCCCTGTATTTAACTATATCCCATTTTAATTGATTAAATATGCAGAAAATTTTGGGAGAAACCTGTTTCTCTATAAGTTATAAAAAGTCTTGTTTTTAAATATATCAACTTGGTGTTTTAAAGCCTAAACTCACTATTTTAAGGCCTAAACTCGCTATTTTATTTTCTCACTGTTTTAACGCCTAAACTCACTATTTTATTTTCTAGTTATTTTAAGGCCTAAACTCAATGTTTTAAGGTTTAAACTCGATATTTTAAAAAATGAAAAGTGGGCTTTATATAACTTATGGAGAAACAGGTTTCCCCTAAAACCTACTCTTAAATATGGGGTCTTTTAATTGATAGGCGAAATATCAAACTTATAAATACTAAAATGAGATGCAAAATCACACAAAAATTCACGTTTATACATTATTCTTCTCAATTCGCTCTTATATCTAAATATATAAGACTAAAATTACTCTTATAACTAGATATAAAAGTATTTTTTTCATAATTTTTATCTTTTCTTAAAAATATCTTATTTTATTAAACAATCTTGTTCTATACATTCATGTACCTAAATGTATAAGAGTATTTTTTTTTTCTCACAATTTTTTATATTTTCATAAAAAAATTAATAAAATTCACAATTTTTTATAGAACAAGATTGTTTAATAAAATATGTTTTTTTTTAAGAAAAGATAAAAATTATGAATAAGAGTATTTTTTTTTCTCACAATTTTTTATATTTTCTTAAAAAATAATAAAATTCACTCTTATATCTAAGAGAGTAACACTAGAATTATTCTTATATCTATATATAAGAGTAATTTGTTCCCTTAAAATTGTGAAAAAATAACTCTTATACCTTAAGGTATAAGAGTTATTTGTTCCCTTCAACGAAGCATGAACTATACAATAAAGAGAGGCGATGTTCGAGATTGATAAAAGGGAGGAAGAGAGTCTAACATTTGACAGCTTTGTGTCGTAGAAAAAGAGTAGTAACAGACGATGAAAATGGAAAAGGAGCGGAGAACGACGATGAAGATGGAGAAGGAGCGGAGAAGTCATCGCTGGAATGGCGAACGATTTGGGGTTTTATAGGATTTTGATATCGGTCTTTAGTTGTTTGTAAGCTTTTAAATCTCGTCTATCCTTTTATGAAAAATAATTTGGGGTGAGTGAGTGTAGACACCCCATTCTGAACCTATCGGAGCAGAGTTATACCACTCTAAGTCTCGCCTTTGAGTCAGGAGTAGGAAATCCACCATTTCGTCATGTGTTCGTTAAGTTTTGACTAACGACCGTTAGTTTGGACTGAACTGCATACGAGATAACGAGGGAAGGACAAAATTGTCCATTGAGCAGCCTTATCTCGCGCGAGACTGGCATGTCTCGCTCGATACTAAGCTTCTGCAGGAGTGCAGAATTAGTTTCCTCGTTGATTTCAACATCTTTCTTGATAAATCTTATCATCATCCGGTTCTCCAATGATATTTGAGTTCTGGAACCGTCCTAGAGTGGTATCCCAATCCACCTTTACCTCTCAAAACCCCTATAAATACTTGGTGACTTTCAGTATTTCAGAGGTCCCTGATCCCCGATCAAAAACACAATACACACACACTTTGTTGGTTTCTCTCCCTGAAAGATTCCTACAAAATCACCCTAAATCACTTAAAGTTTGTTTATCAACCTTGTTGATCAACAAACATCGAGATTCAAGTCAAGGATTGAGGCGAAGCTCTGTCCGCATCAAGATTGGAATCTAGGATTGAGTCGAAACTCTGTCCGAATCTTTTCTCAAACAAAAGGTAATCTTCCTTCCTTTCTAATTGATTATTAGAGTGATATAATACATTGAACCTAGGATCGGCCCAGAGCCTCTCCAAATCATAGAGACTGTCTCGAAGCAATCAATCCTATATTCTGTTTAACCTAATTAAATGGATATTTTTTTATTTAAAATGCTTTTATTTGAAAAATCCCCTTTTAGCAAGACCGATATTTGGATTGGGTGGATGCGGTGCTTCCTGACATTTCAAATCCATCACTTAAGCCCCGAATCCAAAATCTTTTCAAAAATGGTTTTTTCTATATTTCCAATCAAATAATATAAGTGGCGACTCTAAAACAAAATAAAAAGTTCGGGAAACCTGAATTTTCCGCGCATCGCTACAGTTTGCGCGACTCCGCTGGGGAATTATAAATTTAAAGTGGCTTAGACTTGCGTCCATAAAGGGGTTTTCAAACAAAAATCATTTTTTCCAGCTTTGCAGGCTGGTCTCGCACGAGACAACTCTTTGTCCCGCGCGAGACAAAGCTTCGGTAGCCTGTTTTGTTTTCTGATTTTCCTTGTTCGTCTCAAGATTCGAGATATGAGTCGAACACGTAAGGGGAATTCCAGATTACATTATCTGCAGTGTTCTTTCATCTTAAGGCCTCCCTTAAGATGTAGAACTCAAAACCGTTTATTGTTTAAGTAATTGATTATTATTTGAATTGCGTGCGATTGGGTTTTTAATTAAAATCCGGTCCATTGGAGATTCAGGAGTTGTAATTTTAAATTTATTATCTCTCTCTCTCTCTCCCTCCTTATGTGGAACTACGACGGTCTGAGTCTTCTGAATTTGGGAGAAACGTAGGCAACCACTTGGTGCGGCCATTATCTGTTTTCTTTTGTCTTTTTTTTTTTTTTTTTAAAATCTCTATTTTATATATCACCTAGATGGACTATCACACATGCTCACTCATGCTATATCTGTCATTGCACTAAATACCCCGATTAACCCGGGACTCAGACTAAGGAAGGATGACGGTAACCACCTAGTCGTCGGTCTCTCCGAAGTTGGATCATCCCACTCCGCATATTCAATCCACCTAGATTGTCATATCACGGGGAGCCTAACCTTCCAGCCCTGCATCGCCACATATCATGTAGCATCTTTTCTAGGATCACTCCGTGACCGGTCGGTTTTAACTCGGTGATCTTTTTTCTTGTCTTTGATCAAAATAAAGCCATGTAAAATTGACCATAAAGAAGGGCTCGAAAAAGTCCCTTCGATAAAAGAAAAGTCCCTTCGGAATGACCCTTTCGAAAATTGTCCCTTCAAAAGAAAAATCCTTCAAACAATCTTACATGGCTTTATTTTACAAAGATTGATCTGATTACTTAGTCGTTAGGTTTGGTTGAAGACCTTAGACCCCTTAAAACGGATTCTCCGTTCCGACCAAAAAATTAGGGTTAATAAAAATCGATTTTTCGATTTTTCGTGTGGTTGTCTCGCGCGAGACTACCTGTTCCGCGCGGGACAATGTCTCTGTTTGCTGTGCTAAGTCTGAACCCTTTAAGCCTTCTTCCGATTCGTTGGGGCTAGATTTGATCCTGATTCAATCTCTGCATATTCTCTGTCAGTTTTTCGAAACTGCATCAACCTTAAGACTCCCAGGACAATGTTCGATTTCGACGAAATCCCGGGTGACGAACACACATGACACTATTTGTTTTTGGGTTATTTCTATATAAGATGTAAGAATAATTTAATCTAATAAATGACTTTAAACGCGTACATTTAATATTTAACTTTGAAACCTCCCTAATCTAAGAAGTTTTTACATTCATGGAGGAATTAAAATGTACAATGAATTTTTGAATAGTAACTTTTTAATTATTATATGCATTTAACCTTACATACTCCCTCCGTCTCACAAATATATTAAAAAATTTCCCTTTTGGGGCATCCCACAATAATCAATAATTTTCCAAAATGGAAATGGGACTCACTTCTCTCTACTCACAACACTTTTTAAATTTACTATTCTCTCCGCTCATTTTCTCTCCTATTTTACTTTTACACTCACAACACATTACCTTTATCACTTTTTACCTTAATCTCCGTGCCGAGCCAAAAATTCTATATAATCATGGGACGGAGGGAGTATACATTATGAAAATATAAACATCAAACACAATGGTTAATAAACAAATTTCATTCAAATAATCTTCATATATATGTTGTTGTAAAATTATTTCATTCCCACACCCACACCCATCACCATATATATATATATATATATATATATATATATATATATATATATATATATATATTATATGTATATATTGATCGTCAAATATTCATTCATCAACTACTAGAAGGCCGCCATGAAAGAAACGACAAGTAGCAGTGCCACAATGTTTTATTCTAACAATTATATTGAAAAAATAAGTGCTTTTATTTAAGGTTTTGAAATGTATTACTGTTTAACTCTTCGCTAATTAAGGAAATAATTAGTTGAATATGCTAAAAATAGAAATTTAGACTAGACTACGTTGCATGGGGTGGCAACAAACGAGAAGCACAACGTAAATGTAGCTTCCATAGATCTGAAGCTCAAAACGGCCGATCATTTCTCTCCATTGAACCGGCGAAACTCGAGCTAAATCTACAGCAAAACTACCCTATAAAAGAATCGTAACATTGTTACATTTACTTCATATCTCAGTTCCTAGAAAAAAAAAAACATATTAAAAAATAATAGATAATAAAAAATTTGGCCTTATTCTTTGAAACATCTTTTTAATTTCATCTGCAAAAACTGTAATACAAGTTAGCGTCCACAAGATCGAAATGGCCCTCGAGATCAAAGTCGTGTTAATCTTGGGATTAGCTTTGCTCTCACTTGGGGCCGTCGAAGCAGCGAGGTCTCGTCGTGCCCTCGTTGATGACGCTAGTGTTGCAGTTTTTGATGTGACGAAGTATGAGGCTAACCCTGATGGAAAAATTGACAGCACTCTCGTAAGTATATATTTTTATACACACAATTATCAATTGCATGGGTAGTAATATTTTTCTTTAATTGTTGTTAAAAAAAATGGTGTGAATTAATTGGTGCAGCAAATAATCAGAGCTTGGCGTGCTGCATGCGACTCAACAGGTCCCCAACCATCAAAACTCTTGATTCCCTCTGGAACATTTTTGACAAATGAACTCACCCTTGGAGGTCCTTGCACTGCCCCGAAGCCAATTGCAATTGAAATTCAGGGAACCCTTTTAGCCAAAGCCGATATATCTGCTTATTCAAGCGGCAATTGGATCACAATTGAGCACGTCGATAGTGTCGTTGTTACAGGTCCAGGAACCCTAAATGCCCAAGGTGAGTCCGCTTGGAAGTATAACGACGAAGGACCAGGATCCAGTACAATGCTTCCTAATGTGAGTTTTTAATCTATTAATAATAATAATCTTTTTGTATGAATTTAAATTTGAAATATTAATGATCATGCATTTTTCTTTTTGGATGCAGTCTATTGTGTTCCAAAGCGCAAACAACTCTGCCATAAGCGATGTAACCATGATAAATGCCATGGGATTTCACATGAAAGTTTCTGATTGCTACGGCTTTACTGCTAGTAAGCTCACTATTACCGCGCCTGGAGACAGTCCAAACACCGATGGCATGCATATCAGTGGTTCTACAAATGTTAGCGTTAGCGACATTGTTGTTGGAACTGGTGATGATTGCATTTCCATTGGTGATAGCAACACCGATATTTCCATCACCAGGGTCACTTGTGGGCCCGGCCACGGGATTAGGTATATATTAAACCTAACCATGAATGATTATGAGTTATATATAATTAGATCACATCTGAATTATTCAGACATTTGTTATGTTTTCGTGTTGAAGCATTGGGAGCCTTGGCAAGAGATCGAATGAGCTTAGTGTAAAAGGAGTGACAGTAACCAATTGCACATTGACCGGAACCACAAATGGTGCAAGAATTAAGACCTATCGCGAGTCACCAGAGCTCGAGGCTTCTGGCATTATTTTTGAGGACATTGTTATGGACACCGTAATGAATCCGATTGTCATTGACCAGAACTACGCCTCTAAGGGCAGAGCTGGGGTAAATTTTTAACATTATATATGTATGTATCAAACATTTAATTATTTAGTTGTCATTTGAATTTGAAATTTTGGGACATGCAGGGATCGAAAGTGAAGATCAGCGATGTTCACTTCAAGAACATAAGGGGAACGACGGTGACACCAGCGGCAGTGTCATTGGATTGCAGTGACATAGTACCATGTGAAGGGGTTGAATTGGTCGATATTGATCTCAGCCTAATCACACAGCTCCCGGCCAACTGCCCAAAAGCTTTCCATGCCGGAACTGGAGAATTTAGATCCGCTTGTGCTAACGCTAAAGCTACATTCACCGGGAAACAAAATCCCGCTGCTTGTGCATAGATTTTCATCTTCTTCTTGTTCTTCTTCTTTATTTATTTATTTATTTATTTTGATTTACAGTATAAATTTTGAAATAAATTTAAGGTTTTATAATAGTTTAAAGAGATGTGACTACTGAATGTGTGCTTAGTTCCGAGTCAGTGGTACGTAAGAGTTGTTCTTTCAGCGATAGTTTCTTCCCAGGTTGTGCATAATTTGTTGGAAGGAAGGAATTGGGATTTAGCAATTTTAGATATGAGCATAACCTATACATGTCTCGCAACAATTAATAATGTTATTACTGTAAATACAAATACTTCCACCATTGACCTAATAAGAGTTGCAATTTATTTTATTTTATTTTCATTTCATCCTTAAATAAGTATTGCTATTTTAAATGATATAAGTGTCAATTTACCATTTCTTAATATACATTGATAAAATGCAGGGCCGACTCAGACATCAAACATTAGGTTCCTTTGCACATGACCCCAAATTTTGAAGGGCCCCAATTTTATCTATGCCCATTAAATATATACTCCCTCCGTCCCAATAAGAGCTTCCCTTTTTGCCATTTTGGATGTCCCGCTAATAGCTTCCACTTTCCTTTTTTGGCAAAGGAATCTTTACTATTTCCTCCACTCATTCTCTCTCCTCATTATTTTAATACTCACAACACTATTATAATTTACTATTCCCTCCACTCATTCTCTCTCCTATTTTCAAATTACACTCACAACATCTTTACTTCCCTCCCATTTCCTTAATTTGCGTGATTTCTAAAAAAGTGGAAGTAATTGTTGGGACGGAGGGAGTATATAAAACAGATTATTGTGCTAAATTTTTAAAGGACAAATTGCAATTTAGAGCCTGAAGTCGAGGGGGTGTTCTCCAAATGGGATCCCATATTCTCGTTTCGTACAGGGCTTCTCTGTACTTATTGATGACGGGCTGATAAATGTATTTATGGAATTCAAAAAAATATTATTTCCATAACAATTCTTATAAATTTTATAAGGATACCTCAAAGTTCATAATTTATTTTTGCAAAAAAATAATGGAATTGTTTATGAAAATTAAAATGTGATTACAAAACAAAGTATTTTTATTTTTGTTTCTTTTAGTCACTCTGTCGTTACAAGTCCGTTAAGTTGGTCATCTGAAACTTGTTAGGGGAATTAGGAATATAAAGACAAACTGGTTTTTTAAAAGGTGCTATGTGTAATATTAAGACACTATCGACGGCGTCGCCAGTCCGCCACCACCATACTCAAACTTCCTCTCTCATTCACGGCGGCATCCCCACCCAAACCTCATTCAACGCCTGAGCCATTTTGCCTACGCTTACTTCCCTATCCCCGGAATGTTGCAAATTTGTTTCCTTTCTGAACGGCTCTACCTGTGGACGGTGGCGGAACCGGAGGTAAATTTAGGGTTTGGTTAAGGTAAGGGTCTCCTAAAACTAAGCAGTCGCGCCGACTTGCTCTTGCAGTTGAAATCTAGGGCTTCAGACATACCGGAAGTCGCCGGAGCTTGAAAGCCTCTGGTATTATTTTCGAGGACTTTGTCATGAACGGAGTTGTGAATCCGATCTCATTGATCCAAATTACGCCTCTAGGGGCAGCAAACTGGTATATTCTTCTTAACCCTAAATTGCTTTTTAAAATTTTTTGAATTCAAATTTTTGTACAATCAAATTTGGGACAGGGATTGCAATTTCGCAAGTGAAAATCAGCCATGTTCACTTCAAGAACAGAAGGGGAACCACTGTCACATTGAATCGTTTATATGCTAATGTTTTTTCCTTGTTTAATTTATTATGGGAAATATAAGCTCTAAGCTCATGTCAACCATTCCCTTTTCATGGCTGAGGCATTGGACATAGATTGATTGTTCTTGTTGTCCCGGCCTAGTATGTTGGAATGCCTAAATTAGAAACATACTTTGTATAAATACTTTACCAACCATGAGTGAGTGGCACCTGAAGGCTGATGCACAGCAAAAATATAGCAACAAACACATAATATTTGTCACTCATTTGGACATTAATGTAGGCAAAAATTAAGCAGATCCATAGAACACTGGGTATAAAAAAGACCCAAATTCAATTAATTTTTTAAGCCTCATTCCATACCTTAGAATTTAAAGAAAAAGGAATGCTTTGGTTTTAATCTTTGAAGCATCTCTTTTTCCCTCCTCGAAAACCAACTGTAAGTACCGGTGTTTAAAGGCCAACAAGACAATGGCGCCCCTCAAGATCAAAGAAGTTTTTGTTGTGTGCTTAGCTTTGCTCGCTCTATGGGGGGCCGAAGCTGCCAAGTTGTCTCACCGTGGCCTTGTTGACACTGGTGTTACAGTCTTTGATGTGACAAAGTTTGGGGCTAACCCTAATGGCAAGATCGATAGCACTCTTGTAAGTAGTTGTAATTCATTTGAAATTGCCCAAAAAAAAAAAAAACATAAATGCATCTTTTCACCTTAAAAGTGTGTATCGATGTTGCATTTTAAAGGACATCATACCTGACAAAATAGTGGCCACATTGTAGTCCGACATGACATGTTTACCATCTTAACTCTCCCCCGCCCCCTCAAAATGCTCTGTTTTAACTTATGATATAAGAAAAAAGAACCCCGTTTTGAATTAATCCATAAACACATTCATACGGGAAAGTCTTGCATTCGAAAGCTATCTAAAAAAAGATACGATTTTAAAAAGGTACGTTATAAACCACTGCACCAGACGAGTCCTTAGTTTAGTTGTTACTAGAAATGACTCTGTTTATTATATCCACAATTGCAGCCAATAATACGAGCTTGGCGTGCTGCTTGCGCCTCGACAGGTCCAGCAAAACTTCTAATTCCCCGGGGGAATTTCACGACGGGAAAACTGGTGTTTGGACCACCCTGCACAGCCCCAAAACCCATAACGATTGAAATTCAGGGAACCTTGTTGGCACGAAGTAACAGTTTAGATCTTTTTGATGAAGGTTACTGGATCACAGTTGAGCATGTGGATGGTGTCATTGTTACAGGTCAGGGAATGCTTAATGCCCGAGGCGAAGCTGCATGGAAATATGGCGGCAAAGGATCAAAATCAATGCTTCCAACTGTAAGTTTTGAACTGTTCTATACATGATTAAATAATAAAAAAAAAATAAACAAAAAACACCCAGCCATTTGACGAAGTCACACTTATTTTTCATTTTTGCTTGCAGTCATTTGTATTTCAAAGCGCAAACAATTCTGCCATCCAAAATGTTTATATGATGAATAGCATGGGGTTCCATATGAAGATTTCTGATTGCTGGGGATTTAGAGCTGATAACCTCCATATAACTGCACCTGGAAATAGCCCAAACACTGATGGTATTCATATCAGTGGCTCTACGAATGTCAATGTCTCTAATGTTATCGTCGGTACTGGGGATGATTGCATTTCAATTGGTGATAGCAACAACAATATCTTTGTAACCAAAATCACATGTGGCCCGGGACATGGAATTAGGTATGAAGGATGGCTTGTACCATGAGCCAAAAAGATAGTCTCATTTGACATGTCAAACATTTTATAGATGATGTTTCACTTATTTGTACTTTCTTGAAATTACACTATACTCAGTATTGCCTTTATTAGAAATGAGATATCTTTTTGGAGTAAAGGTGGTACATTTTTTATTTTTTTTTTAAATTTAACTTAAGTAGTGCTTGTGAAAATTTCATCTGAAAAAACATTTATTTTTTATTTTTTATGTATTCGACAGCATTGGCAGCCTTGGCAAGCGCGGAAATGAGAAGAGTGTGAAAGGAGTGAGAGTGACCAACTGCACATTGACCGGCACCACAAATGGTGCCAGAATCAAGACGTACCGCCAGTCACCAGTCCTTGAGGCTTCTGGCATAACCTTTGAAGACATAGTTATGAATGGTGTCAAGAATCCAATTATCATTGATCAGAACTATGCTTCCAGGGGAAGGCCAAAGGTAAATATGTCCTTATTTTTCAGAATTTGTCACCTGGTATAGTATTGTTTCTTCTTCCCCTTGTATTAATTTGTTTCATTTTGCAAATACTTTTTTTTTTTTTTTTTTTTTTGACAGGGATCGAATGTGAAGATTAGTGATGTTCACTTCAAGAACATAAGGGGAACAACTGTCTCACCAATTGCAGTTGATCTAAGTTGCAGTGATGTGGTACCTTGTGAAAGGGTCGAGTTGGTTGATGTTGATCTTAGCTTAATCACAGATACCTCGTTGATTAGAAAATCGATCGGCCAAGCTTTCAAGGTTGTTGCGGGAGAATTCAGATCTGCTTGTACTAACGCTAGGGCAAGCTTCATAGGAAAACAAAAACCCGCCGCTTGTAAATAGTTTTGTTTTTCCTCTTCATTTTTTGTTGATGAAATTTAATTAGTTATGAAATAAGAAAAAAAAACTTGTGTATGTTACTGTATTTTCCTTCCCCCGGTTGGAGGATGGGTCAAGTCTATTATTAATTAGTTGACATGTTCTCAAACCCTGTATCATTCGGGCACATCTCGCGATTTACCTCCGCCAGTCATCGAGGGGCCGGAGGCTGGTGGTCCAGTTAGTTCGACGAAGCTGGGAACCTGGGTATCAAAAAAAAAAAAAAAAATCCGTTATCAAAAGCATTAGCAACTCGGGCAGATCCAGGTCCTCAAATTCTTCAAGTATGGGTGACTTAATTGAAAATTTGTCGAGGAATGCTGCTACCTTGTAAAACACCACTATGAACAAACAAATTTAGCGGGAGTGCACCCGCCAAAAAACATAATTTTGGATAAAATCTGTTTCTACCCTTGTTCTTGCGCGTAATACAATTCGAATCGTATTCTTGTGATATAAACATTCACCCTAGGAAACAATGAAGGAAAAACAGCATGTGAGAATATTTTGTCCAATCCGAGGTGAATTGTTTGGGGATGCGGAGAATCGTAATCCCGAAACCCGCAAGAAAACACTTTTCCATGGCGGCAATTCCCAAGCCACGCGGTATTCTCTATGGCAGTTTCTAACAAGAAGCAGATTTTCGCTGCAAATTTGACGACCAGCCCAGTGATCGATATAAATTCTTCTTGATTTCTCTAAATCAATAAATTGAGCTGTGAACTCTTGATTTTGGCGCCAAAATTTTCCGATGAGGGGCAGCAGGAAGATGGCGTTGAGGGAGAAGAAAGAGAGGGAAATTTTGATAGTTGTGTTGGACGGGAAAAAGGTTTTGAGGGACAAGAACGGGGTAGCGCCGCTGAGGTGTGCCCTACGGGAGGTGGTTCGGCCAGAAAACGAGGTTCTTGTGCTGACAATTTTTAAATCTCAGGCGCAGATGATGTCGTCGCCGGTAATTAAAGGATGCTGTTTGTCCGATGGGAAAAACAGTCAGTCTAGTAGTGAAAGGGATAAGTACATCAGGTTTCTTCGAGAAGAAATCAGCCTCAAAACAGAAGCTTATATGAAGATTTTCAGACCATTTTATGATAGGTGTAAGAACAGCGGAGTAAGTTCTTCACGTTTGGCCTCATGAATTCTACCTTGACAATTTCCTAAGGCATGACATACATTGTTGACCCCTATCTGATAGCTTAATCTTTTAGATTAGTTGGTAACTTAACATAATTATTTGGATAAAACGGATCAATTCCTAACCACTGTACTCGACTTTGTGAATTAGGTCAAGTTTCTGGTGAAAATTGTTGCTGGATCCGAGCCCGTGGATATCATTGTAGAAGAAGTAGACAGTACCGGAGCCACTTGGGTTGTTGTAGAAAGGTCTCTTTGAATCCTCTTAGTCCTGTTTTTGTTTATAATCTACGAGTTTTAATGGCCGTCCTTATGATCTCTGATATTCAGGGCTTGACTGTTTTTGTTTATAATCTACAAGTTTTAGTTTATGATCTGCAAGTTTTGTTTTTGTTTTTGTTTATAATCTACAAGTTTTTGTTTATGATCTGCAAGCTTTTCAAATGAAGGAGATATATAATTCAGAATGTTTTGAAAATACTTCAGTTATATCAACAGAAAGGTAATTCTCCGCTGCAGGACTTTTGCGAGTGACACTTGCGTTCAATTGAGAGGAAAAGGGTGCAAACTATCTGTGGTAGGCGACAATGAAGATATGGTTATGCATACTTACGCTCCTCTAACTGACGGGTCTGGATCCTCAGATGTCAGGGAACTCAAACCCAATCCAAAATGTTCAAAGCTCAAAATGAAATCGCATCATCACCAAGAAGAGCCACGTATTTATTGTACGCTGCCAAACTTGAAGGCATTTATCAACCTTCTTCTTCTTCAAGTTCGTCCAACATTGTATCAACAAGTGGAGAATGCAGCAATCCAGACAGAGTTGACCCGCTAGAAGAAAGCACAGGAGTAGCGGAGGAAAGTCAAAGTCAAAGTAGCGTGAATGAAGTCATGAAGGTTGATCATGTGATAGGAATGCCATTGCAGCTAAGTTGGGAAGTGATTTCAGAGGTGACTTACGGTTTCAATAGAATGATTTGTGCTGACCAGAACGAAGGGTTTCAGATGTATCGTGGGTACTTGGTGGACCGCCATTTGCATATTTTTGTGAAGAGATATATTGGCGTAGATTTTAGTGGTATTCTTGAAGGGGAAAAGCGAGCGGCTTTAACTATGTATCATAAGAACATTATGGGGTTAATCGGCTACCATCAAAATGAAAATGCCATGGCTTTAGTCTTTCCTTACTCGTCGAAAGGCACATTAATGGACAGATTTCTCTGTGGTTTGTTCTTTCTTCTTCTGCTCATAAGCATTTTAAATAAAAGTTTAATCATGAAGCACTTAATACAGATATAATTATTTTCTTCTTGGTTTTGCAGGTTCTGATTACTTCAAAAGAGAGCACGCAGCATTTCATAGTAAAATGAAGATAGCTATAGGAATTGCCCAAGGCCTGCGATACATGCACGAAGAGTGTCCTCAAGGCCCTGTTGTTCATGGTGATCTACGGCCTTGTAATATTCTTTTGCGTTATGACTTGCAACCAATGGTAAAGAAAAACAAATACAGAGTAAAAATTTGAAGCGCACACACGTATGCACAGACTATTTTACACACATATGAGAGGGATTATTGCGTTTTAACATATGTTCTAAAATTTGTAATAGATCACTGGATTTGGCCGAGCTACATGGCTGCATCTAGAGAAGGCATTCAACATTTCTGACAGGTTTGTATATGACACAAAATTTCAACAACAATATGTGAAGAACATATATATAACTAGGTGTTCCGTATGTTATAATTTGCTTTATTTTTTTTAATTTTGAAAAAAGGTGCGGGCAAAAGCATCCTTCAGACCCTGAGTTGCTAGCTTTAGTAAAATCCGATGTTATTGCCTTTGGAATTTTGCTTTTGAGACTCTTCTGCAGAAAATCTGCTCCTCAGGACGACAAGGCTTTGGTTGAATGGGTAAGTAGCCAATCTTCTAGCAACTCCAGTCTTAGAAACTTGTTAGTTTTCTTGAATTCCATTTACTCTGTGAATTCCATGCTCCAAACATACCCTTATCTAAATCTGCTATCTGACGTGTTTCTGTAGGCGAGGCCACTTTTGGCACGAAGATCTTACCTTGAATTATACGATGAAGATATGGACTACGACGTTTATGGGATATTTAGGGTGACCTGTGTTGCATCTCACTGCATAAACACTAAGCAAAACTCGAGACCTTGCATGAGTGAGGTGAGCCAATGTATTAGCAGCTTCCTTTGTGACCTCCATATAGCTACTCTGGTCTTTTCTTGACTTAGTTTAATTGTTTCTTGATTTTCAGATTGTTGCATTTCTAAAAGGCGAAATCTCCTGTGCTGTGCCGCTATCGCCTCTATCAGATGGCAGCCCGAATATGGAAATGCACAGGTTGAGCAGTCAGTAGAAGGTCAACCTCGAGCATTGACGTTGCAGCATAGCTTAAGGAGTACAAATGTGTACAAAGTCTATATACACTGTATTCTTTCTTGGTACAAATACTAAACAGTGAAACTGATTCTTGTTTTCCTCTGTTACTTTATCACCGGACCCGATATAACCTCATTTGATATTATTTTATTGTGTCGTAGCGTGAATCTGTCGTTGCAATTATTTTCTATTTATGAAATAAATACTATAGACTATAGGGTATATCCAAACGAGAGTCAATGTCATTATCTTGATATGGCACACACTTGGAGATTACGATAACATGGTCCATCTTAAACCACCCTCACATAAAAATTTATGACCAAATAACAAATAAAGCTACTCCATCTTAAACCACCCTCACAAAAAATGTAAGATAAAATAACAATCTAATGCTATAAGCATGTGCTCTTATTATCCTTGAAATTCATAAGGGCCATGGACTTTAAAACCTGTACGATATAACAGATCTATAAAAATGGGTCATGGACTTTAAAACCTGTACGATATAACAGATCTATAAAAATTCAGGTGAGATTCAAAATTTCACAGAAGCTCACACTTACACATTAATCATGTTGGTTGCTTTTATACCTAAATGTATAAGATAATGTTTAATTTCATGAAGTCCCCTCACCCTAAATTATTCTCTATATAAAAGGTCATCGAATCCAAAATCTCACACAAAAATAAAGGCAAAGATCGAAATCTCATAAATCCCAAACCTTTCGCTATTCCAGTGCATTACGACCATGTCCCATATCAATCACGCCCGTGCTCGCGTTTGCCAAATTTGATCAGTTCCAGAGGGTTTAGCACGGTCGTGCCTATTCAGGCTACGCGTTCGTGCTTGACCTATAGTGTGATGGTCCTTGTCAACTCTTATACCTTAAGGTATAAGAGTTATTTTTTCACAATTTGAAGGAAACAAATCACACTTATATCTCGATATAAGAATAATTCTAGTCTTCTACCATTAGATATAGGAGTGAATTTTATTATTTTTTAAGAAAATATGAAAAATTGTGAAAATAATAATACTCTTGTGCCTAATTATTAGAGTAATTTTATTCTTATAGCTTTAGGTATAGGAAGGTATAGGAGAATATCGTTTAATAAAATATGAGGTTTTTTATTATTATTTTTAAGAAAAGATGAAAAATTGTAAAAAAAAAAAAACTCTTATACCTTCCTATATGTGAGCGTGAGTTTATGTGAAATTTTGCATCTCGCTTGAGCTTTTATAACGTTTACATCTCGCCCAGGGGCATAGGGTCCTCAGCTCTAAGACTAAAATTACTCTTATACCTAGATATAAAAGTTTTTTTTTTCAAAAATTTTCACCTTTTCTTAAAAATTATAAAAAAAAAAAATCTCATAGTATTTGTTAAGCAATCCGCTCCTAAACCCAAATATATAAGACTAAGGGGCCGTTTGGTAGATTAAATGCAATCGGAGTAATAATTCTAACAACCCGAATGAAGGCTCTTATCATCTCTTATCCCTTTCATATTTATCCCAAAAAAAAGGATGTATTATTAATTCCTGGATTAATAATCTCTTCACTATTAATATGGGTTAATCCTATCAGGCTATCAAACGAGTCCTAAAATTACTCTTATACCAAAGTTTTAGGTTTTTATGAGATTTTGATCTAAGCTTTTATCTGAGCGTGGACTCGCATGCGCTTTTATAAAAAATGATTTGAAATGAGCGGCCTTTATGGAATTTTTCCAATTCATAATGTTTCAATTAGAATTTAGAAATTTCAATCCTTATTTTACTACTCAACTTCATACATCTTTCATCCATAAGAATAATTGTACTTTATAAAAAATTTTGCTTTTTTTGCTTTTTTGTTATTCTTTTATTTTGAAGCAACAACACTAGAAAACATATCATATAGTTGAAAATTTATATATGAACATATCATCAATAAATAACAGACCATTTATTAGAGTCGTCAATTTGGTGTAATTGGACGAGACAAAACTATGATATTCCGCAACTATGCGAGACGGGACGGATCGTCCCGAATTCTTTGTGTGCCTAAAATACCTCATCCCGTCCCAAATCTACCTCAGGACGCGGGACAATACGTGACAAGTCGTAACAAGAAAATTCTAATATTATAAAACTAAAATCCAACTGAGATGATGTCAATACATTAAATTGAAAATATAAGATTAATCTTTTACAATCCAACAAGATAAAACTTATTAATTTCATAAAACAGCTTAATCAACACAAAAGAAAATGTATAGTTGAAAAAAAAAACTAAAGATTAAGTGCTAAAATACCTTTGAGATTAAAATAAAATAAAATAAATATTAAAATTAAAAAAATGCGGGACGTCCCGTTCCGTCCCATCCCGCTTTGTCCCGCATCCCAAACGGAATGTACCAAATAGGCCCGCTTTTATACGAGATTACAATATAATATCCCGTCCCGTCCCATTTATATGACGAGATGTGACGTAATGATAGGACGATCCCAAATTGACGGTTGTACTATTTATCGCGATAAAAAAGCCTAACTATCTCGAATGTAAAACTCTTTCTTAAATCAAATATTCATTCAACACATCATGAAATTATCTCAAATTGTGTTTTTATAGAAAAATATTTTCATTAAATGCATGAATTTTTTTTTTCTTATCAAACAGTCGAAAACATATTTATCTCATTTTTCGGAAAATATTCTATAGAAAATTCATTTTTCTGAAAATATTTTAAAGAAAATTATTTTTCGCAAATTATTTTACGTGAAACAAATCAGATGAGCTTAAGAAAAACTAAAATTTCATCACCTATAAAACATAAAAATAAAAATAAAAATATGTGATGATCAGGACTGTCATCTTTTTGTGTGGCCTTCGCCAAGCTCTATATCTCTTCCTCGTGTTCTCCCTCTCTTTCCCTCTCTAAAAAATCTTTGAATCTCTTTCTCTCTCTAGATTATCTCTTCACTATCTTCAATCAATCCGCCCCTTTCCTAATCTCTTCACCCGACCTAATTTCGTGAAAATCCTGAATCACAGAACAATTTGCCATCGCCGAATTCGAATAATCTCTCCGTATCTTCTCGAAATTTGCTGAATACACACACTCAGTTGAGTTAATTTGAGCAAATGAAACATTGGATTGCGTTTCTCTGGTTCATCATTCCGTGTTTAGTTTGAATTTCAATGAGACTGCTCTGTTGTTCCGATGCTTTTCATTAGCAATGGCTTCATCTTCCCCACCTTCAATTTCAGGTACTTGTTGTAGTTTAGTTCGTGTAATTATCAATTTCGTACTTGATTGATTGAATTTTGAGTGATTGTGTGTGAATTTGACAGTGTTTGTTGAATGTGTGAGCATATGTAAGTTTCCGAAAGGGGATGGAGGAGGGGGACGAAATGATTGTAGTGTAGTTTCTTGTGCTTGGAAGGCTCCTAGGGCTTTGACTGGCTTCCTTGCTAGTACTGCTCATCCTCATCAGTGTTTGTATCTGCAGCATGGTCGAACTGGAAGGCGGAATCATGTAACTGTAAGTTTTGTAATTGGCATTCAATTGGGTGTTTCAGTTTCCTAGAAAAAAATTTATTTATGGAACTATGACATATTTAGTTTTGGAAATTAAGTTGTTATTAGTGATTTGTGAATCTTTGTACTCTTGAACTGGTTATTGAATTTTGGAATCAGGAAGAGGTGCATTCAACGCTGCTGCACTGCTAATAGAGTTGTGTTGCTATCCGTGTGTTTACTTGGATGTATCGACTTTTCTTTGATAATTCAGAAACAGCTGTTGATTTGATTTTTCAGTATCATGTAGGATGAATATTGCTTAAAATAATTAGGAAGCAACTTCGAGTAGTTATAGTTGATGCCGGGCAAAAAAAAAAAAAAAAGTAGTTATAGTTGATGTATAATTCACCCCACATTTTTTTTTTGCAGTTAAGTAAGATTGTACCTCCGGTATCTGGATGTTCCAATCTAGGAGTCTCATCTGGGCAGTTAAACTTGGATTGGCAATAAAGTTCTAAACTTTGCAGCTCACATAGGAGTAATAAATAAGCAAGTTTGGTTCTCGAAAAGTGCTGTTATAATATAACGCTCTTCCAAGTTCCAACTATAATCATGCATCGTTTAAATATTTGACTTTTCAAAGGGAGTCCTTTAAATGGAGTGGAGGGAGTACATGCAACTATTTAAACAGTTTCTGATCATCCCTGAATGCTAATACAACTCAGACAGGCAAATCTGAGGCAATAGGGTAAATTATCAAGCAAAAGGGAAGGAAGGTGGTTATTTTTGTCTTAGAAGAAAATTGATTGGAATACGTGGCAAAGTGTGTTTGGTGCTTTAATAATCTACGTAAGCACGTAGAGTAGAAAGGAGAACTCTGAAGGACAATACTGAGTGTTGTTTAACAAATATCTTTATTTTGAAAATAGATAGACATAGACCAAGTTCATATATCAGAGCTAATTTGTTTGGATAAATGTTGATTTCAGTAGATCTTGTGTATTTAGTGTTAAGAAAAGGCTCCTTCATAGCTTCAATAAGCACTTTCGTTGTTTTTGAAACAAACTTCCTTTGATATCTTTCCAAACCAAGAAATATGGACAATATAAACATGCACATTGAAAGGGTTTTCATTTTCAATTCTCCCATCTACATTTGCTGCATCTATATATCTGCAATAATTCTATGATGCACAACAATCTAAACATATAACAGCTGGTTTTTATGCCTTATTACTGATTGTAGCCACTCAACTTGATAATTGTGCCAGAAATGTGAAGCTACTAACGTTGGAGGTTGCTTTTCCCATGGAAATTCAAACTTTTTACATCCAAGAAGACTCTTAAAGTCAAGTTTGCTTCATAATTCCTGCGGGAAATGGAAATTGGGTTATTCTTCTCCGTTTCCTTCAGAATGTAGTGAGGTTTCTCCTGGACGTTTATGGGAGGTAAGGGAAATGGTTTTCATGCTTTTGGTTCTTCTATTGCAATTTTTATTGATTCGCAAACTCTCATTATTATATGTGTGTTAACCCCCCCCCCCCCCATTCTCCCTCATTTTTAGTAGACTAGGTGATGATATATTGGTTTGACAGTGAGATTCTCAATCCAAAGATTTCATCTAACCAAAACGAGAAACATATCTTAGTTCATTAAATATACATAACTTCCATAAAAGAATGCCACCGTTGGTTCGACTAGGAAGGTTCAAGCTTGAGTGATGTTACCATATCAAATTCAGTTAAAAACTCTTATCTTTCAACAGCATTTTGGAACTGATACATGAAGACATTGCAAGTTTTGATGGAATTTATTTTCTTAAGAGCAGTAGAGTGTCCATGGTTTAGACATACATGTTAGATTAAATACTTCTGATATTGGGTAGTTAGAGGTTGCTGATAATATCTTTGTTTCCCTTGCCAACATAATCATATACTGGAGATGTAAAGTGCTTGAAATGTATTAATTTGCATACAATTAAAAATTAGGGGAGTTTGATGAGCTATAAGAGCAGTCATTTTAACTAATAAGAGGCATGGAAACTAGACTTACAAAGGCAAGCTTTGCAAAGTTACGTGGTTACACAATTTAACTTATACTGGAAATATTTTCTACTCTTCTAAGTGGGCTAGTCCATGAAGTATCTCCTAAAAGACTGTATTACTGCATGTCAATCTGAATTTCAAAATTCTACCGTAATATTTGTATCTTCAGTTTTCCAGATTCAATGTTTCAATACCCAACATTTTCAGTTGTACAAACAGGTATGCTCACCCTTAAATACAATATGTAAATGCTAAGATAGATATCTGCTAAAGCTAGAAGTAATTTGAAAACTATTTGTGGGGCAACAACATTATGATATAAATCGCTTGAGATGATTTGAGCTCGTACAACATGAATCACTTAGTGCACCAGTATGGAACTCTGATTATATCAATATGGAAAATCTTTTAAACCTAGAGGACGAAAAGCACTTATGCCAGTGATAATGGTTAAGAAGGCGATGAGTGAGTGTGGGTGGATGATGATCCCTCATCAACTAAATAGATTGGCGAAGACAATTTCGTTTAGCCGCCCCCAAGTAATTTGGATAAATGCTGAGTTGACTTTAGCATGTTGTATTGGTATACCCAACTTCAATAGCTGAGTCTGATATATGCAACTTCATATAGCCTTTTACGAGTTTCAGTTCAGGAAAATGGTGTTAAGATATTAGTTGTTCTCATTGTGCAGTCTGAAATTAGTATTAAGGAAAAACTAGGACGCTGCAACACTGAACATCATTTGCTTTTGACTACCACAGGATCTTAAGCCTGCTATTGCTTACCTTCCCCAAAATGAGTTGGATTTGGTGCGTGATGCCCTAAATGTAAGTTTCTGTAGTTCTGCCACACTACTATTTTTGTCCTGCTTTCCTTTAAATTGTTCACTTTCCTTTTTTCCTGGCACTTATTTGCTAGATTGGTTTTGGTAATTATTGAACGACTTGATCGGTTAGAGATCTTGGATGGTTGTTTGTTATTAGTAGACCTTTTTATGGATGTGCAGCTGGCTTTTGAGGCACATGATGGTCAAAAAAGACGCAGCGGGGAGCCCTTTATCATTCATCCTGTCGAAGTTGCACGAATTCTGGGAGAACTTGTAAGTTACACAGATTAATGAACCATTGTTGTTCTTTGGTTTGATCACTTCCATGTGCCTTCATTGCCAAATTTAAATCTCATTGACCTACGTATTCTTCCAGGAATTGGACTGGGAGTCAATTGCTGCAGGTTTGTTACATGACACAGTTGAAGATACAAATGTTGTTACTTTTGACAGAATACAGAAGACATTTGGTGCTACCGTGCGCCATATTGTTGAAGGAGAAACTAAGGTGCTTTATTTCTAATGAGACGCTTTCTAGTCTAGCGTCTATCACCTGTTTTCTCCAGATTCATAATAAGTTGGATTTTCTTCAATTATCTTATGTGATCTAGGTATCCAAACTTGGAAAACTGAAATGTAAAAATGAAGGTCATTCGGTACAAGAGGTGAAGGCGAAAGATCTACGACAGATGTTTCTAGCCATGACTGAGGAGGTGGGGTATGCGTTAGCTTATAATATTTTTTAACAAGCTTTGTTGTTGTTGTTGTATATCTTTGCTGGCCCGCACTGAAATTGATGTTTTCAGGTCCGTGTTATTATCGTCAAATTAGCGGATAGATTACATAACATGCGTACTCTTTCCCATATGCCTCCTCACAAGCAGGTGTGTTGAAATTTTACTTTGATTTTTCCTCTTTTCACACGTTGGTATCATGATTCTCAATTTGATCAATGTGTCCAGTCCAGCATTGCAATGGAGACACTACAGGTCTTTGCTCCGCTTGCAAAGCTCCTTGGAATGTACCATATTAAGGTATGTCATCTATTCCTTTCGTAGTACATTAGCGCCAAATCTGGGTTTCACAGCTCTTTTCAGTTCAGTTATGCTGTCTCTGGCTTAAGATTTGGCACAATTTATTCAGCTTATCTATAACTTATTCGCTTGAAGTACCACTGCTTGTTCGCTTGATGCTCTTTGTTGCACATTTGAAATCTATTCCTTCTCTCTCCATGAGCTTAAGCTTACACTGGGAATAGCGTGTTTCATCCCATCTTACACTTAGGCTTTCAATATTTCTTATGTCCAGTTGTTTGTTTCTCTTCATGAGTTATCTATTTTCCTGTACCGGCCAAAGTAGTTATAATGTCTCATTTGCATTTTTTATGCAAGCAAAAACCTTCAGAGAGATAATCTTTATGTAGATGCTTGTTGTTTCTCCACCTTTGGTTTATTTGTTGTGTCCAAAAGTTATGTTTTTTGACTTGCGCACACTCCTTTGACTTGCAAGTTTATTCCTGCAGTCTGAGCTTGAGAATTTGTCCTTTATGTACACAAACCCTCAAGATTATGCTAAGGTGAAGAGAAGGGTTGCAGAACTCTATGAAGAACATGAGAAGGATATAGAGGAGGTACTTTCTTCCTTTCCCAACTGGGAATATCTATTGTTTTATGCAGCTGTATTAGTCCTTTACACCCCCAACCCATTTTTTTCACACTGCTTTGAGCATTAATCTTAATGCTTACTAGACTCTTCTCCTTATAATAGGCGACCAAAAGTATGATGAAGAAGATTGAAGATGATCAGTTTTTAGACCTCATGGGCGTCTCAGCTGAAGTTCGGACAATATGCAAGGAACCGTACAGGTAAGAGGATACATTTTCCTTTTTATTTCATTGAGTTCCTCCCACCACCCCCCACACCCCTAAACCAAAATAAAATAAAATAGATAAATAAACTTTTGCTCTGCCTGCGGTGAAGGCTGAGATGGCAGCTATTGTTGAAGCTTTTATATCATACTGGCCACATTAAACTAGTATATAATGTGTTGTTAGTTATTACTGCTAGTTCGTTGTTTATTTTCTTGGGCAATTATGCGTAAATGATCCTATGTCGGAATTGAAACAGTTTTGGAGAATCTTTGTGTATACATATACTAGTAGTACACTCGTGCGATGCACGAAAATAGCATAATTTACCTTACACCAAAATTAGTACAACAATATATATAATCAAATACCAATTAAAATTAAAAAATATAATATGAAATAGTGATATTTAACGTAAATATAGGAAAGTAAATAACAAAGAAAACAACAGCAAATACGATTATGTAAACAGTTTTCCTAACCAAAATTAGTACAACAATATATCTAATTAAATACCGATTAAAGTTAAATAATGTAATATGAGATAGTGATATTTAACGTAAATAGAGGAGAAATAACACGGAGAACAACAAAGAATACGGTTATGTAAACAATTTTCCTTAACCAAATAACATCTTGAATCGAAAATACTTAAAAGACATTAAATACATACTCCCTTCGTCCCACCCGACTTAGGACATTCACTCCCGACACGGAGATTAAGGAATACTATTATAATATTAGGAGAGAGAATGAGTGGAGGATGTGTTGTGAGTGTGAAAAATTAAATAGGAGAGAGAATGAGTGGGATAAATAGTGATGGGATTATTGTTGTGAGTATGACAAGTGGGTCCCATTTAATATAAAAGTAATATAAACTTTCCATTTTGGGCCGTCCTAAGTCGGGTGGGACGCCCAAAATGGCAAAACGTCCTAAGTCGGACGGGACGGAGGGAGTATATATTAAACCAATCCGTATTAGTTTAGAAATAATAAACGGAAAAGGAAACCCAATTTTTTTAGATAACCCAAAACCCCAATTTTCCCATCCCCAGTAAACACCAAATTTTATTTCGTAAATTAAAAGTTTTAATTTCTTTGTAACATATTCAAAATATTACAACTTTATCCTTATTTTGTAAACAAAGTTTATTACAATCAATTAAAGAAAAAAAAAATCACCTAATAGACTTTATCTTCATAATATATGTACATAGTAATCTCATTTCACCCCTAAAATATTTCATATCTCTTCCCCATTTAATAAATTATACATGGAGAAATATCGGGATCAAAAGAAAGATTTGCATATGGTTTTCATTGATTTGGAAAAGGCGTATGATAAAGTGCCAAGAGAGGTACTTTGGTGGCCATTAACAAAGAAGGGTGTTTCAAAGAAATATATTGATATTATCAAGGACATGTATAATGGAGTTAGTACTTGTGTACAGACTAGTGTTGGGAAGACTGAAGAGTTCCTTATAAAGATTGGAGTGCATCAAGGTTCCGCACTTAGCCCCTTTCTTTTTGCTTTGATAATGGACGAATTGACGAGGTCAGTCCAAGATGATATACCAAGGTGTATGTTGTTCGCAGATGATATTGTGCTGATTGATGAGACAAGAGAGGGTGTTGAAAGTAAATTGGAGTTGTGGAGACACACTTTGGAATCTCGAGGTTTTCGACTAAGCAGAAGCAAGACTGAATATTTGGAGTGTAAGTTTAGCAGAGTTGGAAGTAGGGAGGCAGGGGCGGTCACATTTGATGGAAATATTGTCCAAGCTTCTGAGTTTTTTCGCTATCTTGGATCCATTATCTAAAAGGATGGAGAATTAGATGGTGATGTGGCTCATAGGATTAAAGCAGGTTGGTTGAAGTGGAAGAGTGCCACAGGGTTTCTATGTGACCGCGGCATGCCCAATAGATTAAAGGAAAAATTCTACCGCACGACAATTAGGCCGACATTGCTTTACGGCACCGAATGGGGCCGTGAAACAGTGTCACGTGCATAAGATGAATGTGGAGGAGATGCGTATGCTTCGATGGATGTGCGGTCATACAAGAAAGGATCGATTGGGGAATGAGGTGATCAGAGGTAAAGTAGGAGTTGCGCCCATTGAGGATAAAATGAGGGAAAATCGTCTGAGGTGGTTTGAACATGTGAGAAGGAGACCGAGTGATGCACCGGTTAGGAGGCCGGAACAGTGGAGAAATGATAAAATGGCGAGGGGTAGGAGAAGACCCAAACAAACTTGGATTAGAGTGATTGAAAATGATATGAGTTTACTTGGAGTGGATGAAAGTATGGTATTGAAGAGGCTGGAGTGGAGGGCAAAAATCCATGTGGGGGGCTAATTTATTTATTATTATTATTATTATTATTATTATTATTATTATTATTATTATTATTATTATTTACTATATATATACATATATACTCCCTCCGTCCCAGTACAAATCACACACTTTCCTTTTTGGGCGTCCCACTACAAATCACACACTTCCTAAAATGGCAAAGAATCTTTACTATTCCCTCCACTCATTCTCTCTTCTACATTATTTTAATACTCACAACAACATTATAATTTACTATTCCCTCCACTCATTCTCTCTCCTATTTTACTTTTACACTCACAACATTTATATCATTAATTTTTTCCTTAATCTACGCGTGAACAGTAACTGAATGAATTGTAATGGGACGGAGGGAGTATATATTAATTTTTTTTTATTTACTTATTTATTTATTTTTTTCCAACAACCTTTTCACACGATACCATATGAGGATTCATGTTAGCCGACCCCAAATTATTTTGGGACTAAGGCTTCGTTGTTGTTGTTGTTGTTGTATTTGAAAAGAAAAATATATTATGTATAAATCTAATAGTGACTTAAATAAATAAATAAGTAAATATTATTTTAAATAAATAAATAAGTATAGATATTTAATTTCAACTCTATATATATATGTCACAATTCAGAAAAACATCATTCCGTCAATATAACAACCAAATAATTAATTTTGTAAACAAAAAATTAAATATCATTTATTTGTATACGAAAAATAGTAATAATAAATAAAGATCATATTTGTTTACATTAACTCATCATGAACATAATTATAATATTCATTTCCAATTTAATTTATTTAATTTTGAGAAGAAAAATCAAAATCTTAAATAAACTAACAATTGTGTTAAATGAAAAAATTTTCTCCAAACAATCCACTCCCTCATCAAAACCAACCCACTTCTTCCTCTCCCTCTTTCAAAATACCAATTTATACTATCTTTATTTTTTAGAATATTGATATGGACTTCAAAGAAGAGGATTTCTTTTTTGTGTCCAAATCGAATGAAAGTAGTCTCTATTTTTGGAGGAATTTTTTTTATGATTTTTGGTGAATTTTTTTTTTCTAAATTTATTATAAAATATTTGATTTATATTAAAAAAAAAGGATTTTTTTTAAATAAATATCATATTTGTTTACATTAACTCATCATGAACAAAATTATAATATTCTTTTTCAATTTAACTTATTTAATTTTGAGAAGAAAAATCAAAATCCAAAAATAACTAACAATGTGTTAAATGAATTTTTTTTCCAAACACTACACTCCCTCATCAAACCCAACCCACTTCTTCCTCACCCTCTTTCAAACTACCTATTTATACTACATTTATTTTTTAGAATATTGACATGCACTTCAAAGAAGAGGATTTTTTTTTTGTGTCCGAATCAAATGAAAGTAGTATCTATTTTTGGAGAATTTGTTTTAATGATTTTAGGTGGAAAAAAATTAAAAAAAATAATTTATTATAGAATATTTGATTTATATTCAAGAAAGAGGATTTTTTTTCTGTGTCTGAATCAAATGAAATTAGTCTCTATTTGTAGAGGAAAAAAATTATGAATTTTGGTGTAATTTTTTTTTATAAAGTAATTTATTATAAAATAATTGAGGTCAAAGAATTTGGGGGAAAAAAATTCGTAAATTTAGGCATCCAATCAAAAGCACTTGATGTTGATTTCAATGTCTAATATCTACATTTATGCCACGAACGTAAATGACTAAAATACCCTTGACAGATTTCCAAATTTAACCACTTGATGTTGACGTTTTTTAGCACCAAATTTCCATTTTGGCCACTTTCTTGCTTTTAATATAGTATAGATATTTGTATATTTTGACATGCCCTTTCGTGTTCAAATCCTAATAAGAGATCGAAGAATATAGTAGCATTTTCAAGCTAGTAGGTGCTTTGAGTCAAATTCTAACAACTGCTTAGTTCACAAGACCAAACTGCAGTCTGCAGTACACATATTTACACTAAAGGCACTATTTGACACTAGCTTGAGTCATAAATCCAGCTGCACAAAACATAGTGTGGTAATTTCAAGTAGTGGCTAGGATAAGAATGTGACATTCTCAATTTTCTGGCTCCTTAGAATTCAGAGAACTTCTATGCATCTTGGTTGATGTGAAGTCATGCAAATATTGCGATATATGTTTTTTTCTGTTGAATCGTCTGCACATAAAAGATATGTCTCTACCCAAATGGCATGTCTACACTTTACGAGAAGATCTCTTATCCGCGTTTGAACTTTGTTTTTCTTGCAGCATCTACAAAGCTGTTCTCAACTCTAAAGGTTCAATAAATGAAATTAACCAAATTGCACAGGTAGTTGATTGATACCCCTGATATCACTGAATAAGGAACTGATGATTATCTCGTTTTCTAACATATGTTATATACACTTGAATTATCAGCTCCGAATTATCGTAAAACCGAAAGCTGGGTACTGGCCTTTGTGTAGCCCCCAACAGGTGAATTGTTACTTTGAATTGCCATGCCCTTTGAATAACAAAGACACTCAATCTAAAGTGCAATTCATAGTCTCACTCGTGATGACTTGTGCAGATATGCTACCATGTTCTTGGGCTGGTGCATGGAATTTGGACCCCTATTCCTCGAGCTGTATGTGTTTATATCCTACCCTTTTACTAAGTTGATAATTTGTTCCCTATCTTTTCGTGTTCAAAGTGTATAGATATATTTAACTTTTGTCACAGATGAAGGACTACATTGCAACCCCTAAACCTAATGGTTATCAGAGTCTTCATACAACAGTAATTCCATTTCTTTATGAGAGCATGTTCCGCGTGGAAGTTCAGGTGGGTCCTTAACTACCATTTCATTTCTACTCCTAGAACTTCTATAGGGATTTAGTCCTCCTGCTGCAACCATTTCCTCCCATCTTCAGTAGATTATATGTTTGCCTGTATGTTACAGATTAGAACAAAAGAGATGGATGTGATTGCGGAGAGAGGTATTGCTGCTCATTATAGTGGGAAATTTGTTATTAACGGCTTAGGTAGGCATACAATGCCTAATGATAGAAATCTAAGGAGGAAGACAATCCATCTTAACAATGCAAATGTGGCCTTCAGGGTAGTTATCTCACCTCTACAAATTCTGATGGAGGATAATCCTCTTTCAAGTAATCTTTTGGTTTACTTCTTGCTCTGTTGCTAATCTTATGGTTGAATTTGGTATTTCCTCCAGATAGGCTGGCTCAATGCAATTAGAGAATGGCAAGAGGAGTTTGTTGGTAACATGAGCTCTAGGGAGTTTGTGGACACAATCACCAAGGATCTTCTAGGTAGTCGGGTTTTTGTTTTTACGCCAAGGGGTGAGGTAAAAATAAAATAAAAAATAGTTATGAAACATATATTTTCCCATTCCTAATAATTTCTTTTGGGTCGTCAACAGATTAAGAATTTACCAAAGGGGGCAACTGTAATTGATTATGCTTATATGATACACACTGAAGTTGGAAACAAGATGGGGGCTGCAAGGGTAATCTTCTTTGATTCTGATTGGCAGTTTATTTTACCTACGGAAGCGAATCGTCATTGCAGGATTTCTCTGTTTGCAGGTCAATGGCAATAAAGTTTCTCCTAAGCATGTGCTTGCAAACGCGGAAGTCGTGGAGATAGTGCCAGACAATGTCAGATTTTTCTGCCATCATCCTGTTTCCAAATTTTATATGAAATGATGAACTAATAATGTTACTTGTGATGCGATGCACTTCATTTGTGCATGATCTGGTAGGGATTTTGTGAACGTTTAAATATGTTTAGAAAAGAAAGTGAAGTCAATTCCATTTGCTTTGTGATGATTGATAAAATGTGATTTTTGTACTTAGTAGTACTAAATTAATACCCCCTCTGTTCTGGAAAGGTCGTCCCACTTTGATTTTGGTGGTCAACTCAAATGAACGTTAACCAAAATTTTATGAAAATTTGATTATCCTCATGAAATTTCAAAGATTGTTATTGATGCACTACTAAGAATACTATCATCAACATTTTTCTTATAATTTTATTATGATAGTCAAATTTTCAAAAAAAAAAAGGTCAAAATTAAATTTAGTTGACCACTAAAATAAAGTGGGACTATCTTACGGGATGGAGGGGGTACCATATACAGTATGGAGCCATGGATACTGTTTGAAGTGTGAGGGTTAGAAATGCTTGGAGATTGTCATTACTTGATGAGCATATGCAGTCCTTGGAGAAGGCACAATTATGAACAGCATTCCTATTTGTCTTCCTCTCAAGTTGTTATTATTGTTGTTAATGAGCTTTCAACTTGTAAAAATGATCTCTTGTCTTTGGTTGCTTCCTGTTTGCTCACTGATTCCTTCATTTGCAGGAACTCTCAAGTAAATCTGCTTATCAAAGGCACAAGGAGTGGCTGCAACATGCAAAAACACGTAGTGCCAAGCATAAGATCACGAGAGTAGGTTTCCGTTATTCTTAATGTACGGATACAGTTCAGATATATGTTTTCCTTTGCTTTACAATATGCATTTGATGTTTTCTTCAGTTCTTAAGAGAGCAAGCTGCACTAGGTGAAGCTGAAATAACAGCTGATCCCGTAAATGAATTCATTGCTGATCCAGTAAAATTCATTGCTGATTCTGATGATGGTAGTGAAAAGGAAGATGTTTCCGATTACTCTGAAGAGACTAAACAAACATGGGAGGTGTCCAAACTTCATCATATAGAAATTGGTGAAGATCTTTATCAGGTCAAGAGTGGTAGTCATCAGGTTTCAAAGGTAAATGGGAAGCATAACAAGCATATGCAGTATGTGAGTTTGACAGCTAAAGGAGAGACACTGGCACGGAGAACTAGTGTTGCTGAGATGATACTTGCCAACATTCCTGTGTACAAGGAAGTGTTGTCTGGTATAGAGATCTGGCGTGCTGCAAAAGTTGCAGCTTGGGACAGTCGTGAAGGGCACTCCATTCAGTGGTTGTGCATCATCTCTATAGATCGAAAAGGTAAATGATTAATTTCCTTGACTGGTTTTCTCTTTTGTCAAGTCCGTAGCATGGTAGTTTTACCAACAATGTCATGGTTCCGATGAATGATATTATATCCGTTATCATCTCCACTCCGAAATTTTATTGGGATACCTTAATATTGGGGACCCATCTCTTCCATCTACTTATAGAGAACTCTTTTATACCCCTAATGTTGGTCCAATGTTAGAGATGTATCTCAGGATCGATCTGCTTGGGGTTTACAGAGTGTGAGATCTCAAGCTCAATTCATTCTCATGCTTCCTCGTTCCTAAATGAGTGTCCATTTTCAGTTTATATGAAACTAAGGAGGTTGACTTTTATGTACTTTTTGTAGCACATATGTTTACATAGTCTTAATGAGCACGGTGTCATTAAACTGCTAACAAAGATGTAATAATTCATAAGGTGACAGTGGTACCTTCACTACCAAGGGAGTATTAAATATACATAGTCATAAACAAGATTAGGAAAAAGTGGATATTCTTCTTAATTTATAGACTCACTTTAGAGTTTTTTGGGGCTCTCTCTCTCTTTAGTTAATCTTGTTATCCCCGATTGATTTTCAGGCATTATTGCGGAAATCACAAAGGCATTGGCAGATGTTGGCATTATAATATGCTCATGTGTGGTGAGTGTTAACCTTGTATTTTTTTTTATTTTTTTTTGCCAAATTACAACATTTCAAATACAACGTAGGGGAGGGGGTCCGAACCCTTGCCAAAGGCAAGGGCCTATGCCATTGAGCCAAAGGCTCATCGGCACCTTGATTTTGTATTGTATTACTGACAATTTCATTGTTCTGTTCATGTGTTTTTCTTAACATATTGATTTGCCTAACACCTCTAATCGTCTTGGAGAGGACCCTAAAAGTACACCCATTCTTAAGTCCCAGACCCTCTTGCACCTCGAGAGATAAACAAAGGTACATAACTAGGAGCATCCCGAGCTAACCGTAGTGAGACTTATGAAGTAACAAAACTTGCGGAACCAAATGCAAGTGGGATGACTATAAGCCAAAATTTTGCATAGAGTAACTACTAACTACTCCCCATCCCAAAATAATAGTCCACCTTTTGTTTTGGAAATTCAACCTTAGAGAATTGCAAATGACCATGTAATATCCGGTTACTCCCTCCTTCCCAAAATAATCTTCCCACTTTTTTTTGTAGATAATGATAATGCGAAGGTACTTTGAGCAATAATTTAAGGTTAGTTTAGTTATCCTAATGAATATTTAAAACTTGTTTGTTATTGATACACCATTATAAATACTACTATTAACAAGCTATAGATTTTTATTAGGATAATTAAATGGACCTAAATTTAATGCTCAAAGTACCTTTGTATTATCGACCAAAAAAGTAGGAAGATCATTTCGGGATGGAGGGAGTATTATGTTTTACTCTATAGGTAGTAAAACTTTGATCATTGAATGCTATCACTAGTAACTTATAGAACTATGCAAGGAAAAGTAAATTCTCTTAAAACTTTGATCAAATTTTAATGATCAAGTTGACAGAAAAATGTCCAAGTAGGGTAATGGAGTAAGCTATTGAAGAACGGGCCCAATTATGTATATCAACATTTTCTATTTGATGGAAATTCAAATAAAGACAGGAGGATAACATACTGTCTTGATTAACATTTGACAGGCTGAGGTGGATAGAGGAAAGGGAATCGGTGTCATTCTGTTTCGCATCGAAGCAAACCTGGACAGTTTGGTATGCATAGAAAAAGTAGCTTGCTGATCTCTCTTTTCTGCTGCTGAATCTGATTACAGCATACTCTTTTATTTTTCTCTCTCAAATCCAGGTTAGTGCCAGTTCACGGGTGGATCTAATGGAAGATGTTTTGGGATGGTCCACGGGTTGCAGTTGGCCAAGCACAAACGAAAACCAGCAGATTCGAGAGTGCTGATCACTAGTTAGAGCTGGTCCAGTGACTAGGCCTGCAGAGGCTTGGGCATAAAGTTTTGTCCTTCCAAAGAAAAGGAATATTTTTGGTACGCAAGTTACATAGTTGTCGCCCGTTTGGTGAACAAAACATAAATTCATTTAAGCAGTAGCCTAGCAATGTGAGCAAAGTCTGGATAGGCAAGGACTGTATATATAGAGAGAGAAGAAGAATAATATGCATGTAAAGTTACTTGAAGAAGGAAATAGTATAATACAAAGTTGTTTATAGAAATACTGAAGTGACCCCAGAACCCCCACCCCACCAGGGGGGGGGGGTGAAAAATATTAATTCATCCCTTACAGATTTAAATATGTTACTTCCTCCGTCTCTCGGATCCGAATAAATGTCAGATTGGTCAAGTTAAGGTGAAGTTAAGTTGAACTTTGACCAAAAATTTAAGAAAACTTGATTATTTCGTACTATTTTGAAAATGGTTATTGATAGAAATAACAAAAGCTCCACTAAAACATAATTATAACTATGACACCCTTTGCATTTTCTAGCTCTGTCACGGCTGTAAATTCAGAACTTTATTATCCGAAACAACAAAAGCTCCACTAGAACATTATAATATAAGTCCGAAACAATCATACATTATGAAACTGCAGATCTTTCAAAGTTGTCTAAATGGAGCAAAAGACTCATCTCCCTTGGTTGAACAACACGATCAAAAGGCTCAGAAAGTTGCTACTTATGCTTGTTGGCTAGTACACGGTTAGGAAAACCAAAGGGGTTAGGAAAACCAAAGAGAACAGCTATGAAGATAACCAGAGCAACAAGCGAAACTTTCACGTATGGCAAGTCCAAGTAACCATGGCAGAAGTACCATAACATTGCCAACATTGCCCATGCCCAACTTTTAGCTTTCCATGGCTCCATCGTTCGTTGGTTTTCCACCTCCCTCATGTAGCTGCTGATGGTCTCAACTTTATCATCATCATTGTCATTGTTGCTTTCCTCCTCCGTTTCTTGGTAATTGGTCTTCATTTGATTGAGTTTGAATGAAAGATCTTGAATTGACTCTGCTGGCCAAACTGTATCGTAGTTTAACTCAGTGGACAAGTTCTCCGTTCCTTCAGAGCTCTCTTCATTATCATCTTCAGATTCTTCATCACCATCACTATCCTCTTCATCACTCAATTCTACTTGTGGGGTTTTCTCTTCTTCAGTTGGTTGAATTTGCGGGTACTCGTCTTCTGTGGATAGAGGGACTTTCCCTGAGTCCAAAATCATACCTCCATCCACCATTGGCTCTGAGACTTCTTCCAAACTACGGGAGCCATTGTCCTTTTCATCATTTTCATCAAGGCTCTTGACAAGTTCATCTACATCAGCTGTCTCCTCCATTGATTCAACCTCAATGATCATTGGCTCTGAGAATTCTTCCAAACTACGGGAGCCATTGTCCTTTTCATCATTTTCATCTACATCAGCTGTCTCCTCCATTGATTCAACCTCAATGATATCTCCATAAACTTCATCACTCAATTCTACTTGTGCAGTTTTCTCTTCTTCAGTTGGTTGAATTTGCGGGTACTCGTCTTCTGTGGATAGAGAGACTTTCCCTGAGTCTAAAACCATACCTCCATCCACCATTGGCTCTGAGACTTCTTCCAAACCACGGGAGCCATTGTCCTTTTCATCATTTTCATCATTTTCATCAAGGCTCTTGACAAGTTCATCTACATCAGCTGTCTCCTCCATTGATTCAACCTCAATGATATCTCCATAAACTTCATCACTCAATTCTACTTGTGCGGTTTTCTCTTCTTCAGTTGGTTGAATTTGCGGGTACTCGTCTTCTGTGGATAGAGGGACTTTCCCTGAGTCTAAAAACGTACCTCCATCCACCATTGGCTCTGAGACTTCTTCCAAACCACGGGAGCCATTGTCCTTTTCATTATTTTCATCAAGGCTCTTGACAAGTTCATCTACATCAGCTGTCTCCTCCATTGATTCAACCTCAATGATATCTCCATAAACTTCATCACTCAATTCTACTTGTGCGGTTTTCTCTTCTTCAGTTGGTTGAATTTGCGGGTACTCGTCTTCTGTGGATAGAGGGACTTTCCCTGAGTCTAAAACCATACCTCCATCCACCATTGGCTCTGAGACTTCTTCCAAACTACGGGAGCCATTGTCCTTTTCATCATTTTCATCAAGGCTCTTGACAAGTTCATCTACATCAGCTGTCTCCTCCATTGATTCAACCTCAATGATATCTCCATAAACTTCATCACTTTCTTCTTTTTCACCGTCTTCAAGGCTCTCTATAACTTCATCTGCAACAGCTAGCTCCGTTGGTTCATCCTCACATTTTGTTGTGATAGTATCTCCTTGAACATCATTGCCTTCATCAGTTTCTTCTTCTTCAGTCAACCTCATATCCGCCTTGTCCTCTACTTTGATTGGATCCAGGCAAACAACTTCAATTACTACCTCCGATAAATCAAGTGGGGGCATTCCCAACCCATCAGATTGTAACTCATCTTGCACAGAATTACTCACAGTTTCTTTATCTTCACTCAGCTCAACTCGTTGTTCCTCTTCTTCTTCAGCCACTTGATCTAGAAGAGATTCCATACTAGTTCTTTCACGCTCGTCTACATTGGTTTCTCCAAAGTTATCATCTTTCTCTCCTTTTTTAAACGATTTCACCTCCTCATTGACCTCCGCAATGATCTGATCCACACCCACAATCTCATTTCCATTTTCCTCTGCATCTTTTACCTCCAGTTCTTTTCCGATCAATCGAACCTCCAGTTTGCGTTCTTCAACTCCACTACTATCACACACCACATCAAAGGTCTCACCTTCTTTCTTAACTTCATTGGCTTCAACTAGTGGCTCAGAGTCAAAATTTTCTTCATCGTGATTCTCCAAGATCTCTTTGTCACCAGTGACTTGGTCTTCCTGAGGTATCTCATGAACTACATCTTCTTGAACCATTGCCTGCACTATTGCATCACATACGTCTGGTTCCTTCTCAGCTACAATCTGATCTTTATAACCAGACCCAGCATTATTTTCTTCTGAGTCTTCTTCCAGTAATTTGAGATCTCTATCAGCAACTGGGGGGTTTTCCATTGAGAAGTTGCCAATATTGGTGCTTTCAGCTTCGGCACTATACAACAATGGCAACGAGCTTTTCACTTCATAGTCTTCTAACTCCAATCCGACAACTTCAGCAAAAGCTGGGATGGCTTCCGTTAAGAATTCATCCTTGTTCATGCTTTCAGATTCGAAAACCAATGCACTATTTAGCAATGGCAACGAGCTTTTCCCTTTAAATTCTTCTTCATCCAGTAATTCAACAGCTTCAACAGAAACTGGAGAATTTTCCTTTGACAACTTTTCCTCATTCGTGTTTTTAGATTCAGAAAGCAATGGACTATCCAGCAATGGCAACAAGCTTTTCACTTCATAGTCTTCTTCTACCAGTAACTCAACACCTTCAGAGGAGTTTTCATCCTCGTTTGTGCTTACAGGTTCAGAATGCAATGAGGTATCCACCAATGGCAACGAGAGTCCGGATTTGCCACCATAACTATAAAATCCATTGCTCTCCGGGATTAAACTATCAGAGCAGATAGTTTGTTGATCGGAAGCCACATAATTCCCTACGTTTTTGTTTGATCCACACTCCAAACTAGAAGTCTCCGCTACTGAGATCAATTTTTCCTCTTTAGTAATGGTTATACCGGATTCATCAAATAATAGAGTACTTTCCTCGTGAATTTCGGACAGCACCATTTCTTGGTAACCAGCATCGTTGACTTCGAGCTTGGCCTTCTCATTATCCTGAATTTATAATCACAATGCCCAAAAAAAAAAGATAAATTATTCACGTAACAGTTTGTCTATAAATCTAACAATCCCTCCGTCCCAAAAAGATAGTCTCCATTTGATCCAAACTCCTATGTTAAATAAGATTGTTCTCTTTTCTTTTTCTTTTTCTGTGAGATCAATGGAGTTTTATTTCTTAAAGCAAGAAATGCTCTGAGAATTATTTTCACTGAAATAAACAGAGCCTCAAAATAAGAGTTAATTACCAGGATCGGAACTTGGGCAGGATCAATCCGGGTCACGCCCATTTCAGGAGCAGCATCAATACTGATCCTATTATACACAATTTCCATAAAAACTTACTACATTAAAGTTCTCATTTGCCATGCAGCTCATCGTTCAAAACAATAATCACAATCAATTTTGATACGCAAAAATCATACCTTGAGTTTTTGGGTAGAAAAGGGAGAGAAGAATCGGCGGGAAGGAGAAAGGTAAGACCTTTGATAGTTTGACTATGGTGATCTTTACAGCTTTTCATCATCATCTCCAAATCGTTCGGCACTGCCTCCGGCGGCGGAGTCAGGTGAACAGTGACGTCATTTTCAGGAGAGGATTTAGGCTGATGCTCTGTTCTGGATGTTCGCCTTTTGAATGCAAAAGCTGAAACCACCGTAGCGGCAACCAAAGCTCCACCTAAGAAGACAATTCCGCCAATTCCACCGCCGGAGCCGGTGGTTATCTTAATAGTCATGGCCTTCTTCCTTTCTTGCTTGGTTTTGGGTTCCTCCATTTATTGTTTTATTTGATCAGAGTTTGTAGGTGAGGGGGTGTGTGTTTGGCGTGATTCCCGATGTAATATGTGTTGTTCTTATGGGGAAGAGTTCTGAGTTTCTCTCACTCAGTGTGTGTGAGAGAGAAGAGAAGGAAGGAGGATATCAAAAGAACTTGACTTGGAAGTCGGGCAGGTGCCGGATCATTCGTACGTTGAACCGGCCTTCTTTTTGACACTACTATAGTATAGTACTTACGAGACGAAAATCATATTAGTGTGTCACTATTTTGTATATTATTGATGAGCCCGGATCTACTGGATCGGTTTCGTCTTTGCCCAGTCAAGAAAAGCAGGTGGCATGGCGGTTCTGCAGACCGTTGGAGGAAGCACCGGACAAATGAGCCCTTGTGGTCAAGACCGTGTCCCTCCTCGCATCGTCCCCATCGAGGACCATTGGGACCCCGCTCGCTGGATCCGTGCCCGCATGAGTCATGCCCGCATCAACCGTGCTCGTCATATATCTTTGACCGCGGCACAACGCTGACCGCGGCACATGCCGCTTCCCGGTTAATGTCAAGCCTTACTGAGCAAGTTAGCTTACTGGCTCTGACAGGCCACTTGCTGGCCCCCCCATCACGCATTAAATGCGGCTCGGCCCGGCGCCTACTATTCCATTTAATGCACTAAGCGGCTACACGGCTCATGTCACTTTCAGCCATGTCCCCCGGACAGCCAATGTTCCCTCCCCGACAGACCAATTAGCTGCGGACACGTGTAGCTGGTCAAATACCAAAGTGCCCCTAGGCTGATCTCATTGTTTACCTCAACAAGCACCTGGCATCGCTATAAATAGAAGGCCTTTACCCCCTTGGGCAAGGTAAGTTCCATAGACAATTGAGTAAGCTCTTTTACTCTCTAAAACCTAAACACACACACACTCCAAAGGTATTCAAAGCCTTATTACTCAGTATTCTTACTCTCACACCCGAGGGCCTGAGTTGGAGTAACATCCAACTTTGACCTTAACGGTGCTTGTTTGTGTTGTGATCTAGGTACCTCAAACCACCAAATATATCCTAGCCAGATATCCTGAACCGCTCCTGACCCCGAAAGCTGTGGCGTCATCAGTGGTTCCATTGCCGGGAATCCGACTTTCACTAGTTTTTCCCGTTCAAAAACTTTTGTTTTCAGATACACCTTGTAGTCTAAACAACTGACTGTCAAAAGACACTTCTTTTCAGTTATTTTCGTCTTTCTGAGACATGTCTCAAATTCTGAAAAATGCTGGTCATTTGACCCTAGAGGATGAGAACCAAGCCGAACCCTCCACCATCAATAGGGAAAGGCAAACCAACTCCGCTTTCAGATGAATGGGGGCCCATTCTCAGCCCCAAAAATCCCCAGCTCAACGAGTTCTACACCGGTTAACCGAGGAAGCCCGTGCTGAAAAAGCCCAGGCCCTACTAAACAATAGCCCAAAAACTCCCCAAGCTCACATAAAAAACACCACTCTAACCACCCCACTTTCCCCAGAGCAAATCCTGAGAAGGAAGGAAATCCTGGCCTCCAAGTCCAAACTGGTCGCGGAGGCCATGGCCATCAACGACGCGGAGATGGAAATGTTTGAAATAGAGGCCAATGGAGGGCTACAGTTCCCTCAAGGGTCACAAAGATTCTCCCAACGAGCTCCCGCTAACTCGCTTGCTAGTCAAGCTGTGGGGGCAAACCGGGTTGAACCAGCCCTTGAACGCGGACAGCCGGCCAAGCGGAGCGTGGTGCATGTAGAGGACAGCGAGGAGATTGGGGAAGAGGCACAGTCAAACCACCGTGCGAGGTCCAAAGCCAGACCCTTGGCTCCGGCCAAGGAGAAGGCCGTGACTCCACGAGCTAAGAAGCACAAGGTTGATGACCAGAACCCTGAGTTTGTGGAATTTATGCAGAAGATGTGGGAGACCCATCAGAAGGCTGCCCAGAAGTGTGGCCGCACCATGGACGCCTTCAGCGATAAAATTGCGCGGGCACCGATCCAGAAGGGCAAACCCCCTCAGATGGACACCTATGACGGATCCAAAAATGCCAAGAGTCATATGGGAAGATTTGAGGGCCAGATGGCTTTATTCTCCGCGGACGAGTCAGTGATGTGCAAAGCTTTGGCTGCGACCTTCACAGGCAAGGCCCTATCTTGGATGCTAGCCCTCAAGCCCCGGTGTATCCAGTCATTCAGCCAGTTCAGAGTTCTCTTCCTCAATGCCTTTGCCGGAGCAGATGTGCCCGCTAGACCAAAGACAAATCTTGTCTGTGTCAAGGTGCACCAAACGAACCTACAAAAGATTATATATCCCGGTTCAGAAGGTGAGCGAGGAGATTGTGGACTGGACGAAGGAGATATCGACTATGTTTTGAGGGCGGCCTCAGTTCCTCCTTCCTCAAAATGAATTTTGCCTCCAGCAAACCTAAATCAGTGGAGGAAATGTATGAAAGGGCCTCGGCCATTGCCTCCGCCGAAGAGCCTAGTGTGCCCGCTCCCCGAGCTTCTGCGAAAGAAAGGATAAGCCAAGTCCAGGAGACCACCCAGCAGCCTGCTCACACCAATAGTCGGGGCAAAAACAGAGGCCGGGGATCGAAAAGCTCAAAAAGGCTATGGCCGAAACAGTTTACACAGAGCTCACCGACCCAAGGGTGGTGATCATGAGAGCCTCGGACTTTCCTGCTCCTCCCCCCATGCTTCGAAAGCCAAATGAGAGGAGTAGACTTAAGTTCTGTGAGTATCACACCGACCATGGGCACGGAAGCGAGGGCTGTTTCTTCCAGCGAGTAATCCAGCAGAAAATCAATAACGGGGGGCTAACCAAGTGGGTTAAGGGAAACAATACTGCCCCCAATAACAATGATCAGCAGCGGGCACGACACACGCGGGGGCCAGAGAGAAATGAAAGAGATAATTATGATGATGATTTTGGGAACTATGACATTAACTTCATTGGGGAGGAACCTCCCTCTAATAAGCATTTGTCCTCCAAATTCGGACATTAGAGAAGGTTTTCTCCATCCCCGCCCTGGCTCTGAGGAGGAGCAAGAAATTGGGTTCAAAAGGAGTGAACTTGCCTCCACCCTTTTTCATTCCACACAGCCACTCACCCTCAGAATGAGAATCAACCGGGCAAACATAGGCCGAGTGTTGATAGATACCTGAGCCGCCCGCGACATACTCTACTACCATACTTTGGTTGGAATGAGAATGACGGAAGCACATCTCACTCCATATGCGGGCATGCTCGAAGGCTTCACCAACCACGCTGTAAGGGTAAAGGGGACGATTGTGTTTGACGTAGCTATTGGGGAAAAACCCATGCAGAAGACGGCCAAGATAACTTTCATGGTGGTCGATCTTCCTTCCCAATACAATGTCATTCTCGGCGCTGCCAGGCCGAATTGGGAATAGTTGCGTCCGTCCCCACCAAAGGGTGAAATTTAACACCCCGGCGGGGTTGCTACCATCAAGAACCAGCCGGGAGATTCCTCCGAGCACCTGGAGGAAAAAAGGAAAGAACAGAAGGCGGACTCTCCCGCCCGGAGATAGGGGGCGAGGACAAAATGATAGAGGGAAAAGGCGAGGACAAGTCAAAAAAGGGGAAAACTCTTGCACTCCCGCCGCCACCGTACCGATTGGCATGCTTTCTTTCCATTCCACGAAGGTGGAGCTCAAGATGAGCAGAAAATCGAAGCAGTTGGCTGCCCCTGTTGAGGGAGGTTATATTGATCGAGGAATAGAGGGGGAAATTGACCGTGATATCATATATTCTATGGCAACACTGACCGAAGCTCAGGTCAACCCCCCAACTATTGTCATTGACTCCTTGCACAATCGTGAAATCAGCGACCTTCAACCTAACGACGAGCTCGAGGAGGTGGTAATCAATCCCCACTTCCCCGAGCAAACAGTTAAGGTTGGGCTGGAAATTCACAGCGAGGAGAGAAGGATACTTATTGAGTTCCTTAGAGCAAATTGCGATGTGTTCGCTTGGAGGGTGGAAGATATGCAAGGCATCAGCGAGGACGTGATCCTCCATAAAATCAACGATGACCCATCCTTCAAAAACATTCACCAGAAATCCAGATATTTCTCCCCGGAGAAAGAGATTGCCATCAAGGAAGAGGTGGAAAAATTGCTAAAAGCGGGGATAATAAAGGAGATCTCCTACCCCAAATGGCTGGCCAATGTGGTCATGGTTAAGAAATCCAATGGTAAATGGAGGATGTGCGTTGATTTCACCGATCTCAACAAGGCATGCCCCAAAGATTGCTTCCCTCTTCCTCGCATAGACAGATTGGTGGATTCTATAGCCGGACACAGAGTTCTAAGCTTCATTGATGCATACTCCGGCTACCATCAGATCCAGATGGCTCCTGAAGATGTCCGCTCTGTAGCTTTCATTCTTTGCTTGCGAGACATCTTTGCTACACTATGATGCCCTTTGGGCTGAAAAATGCAGGAGCCACATATCAGCGCATGGTCAATCTGGTCTTTAAAAACCAACTAGGCAGAAATCTTGAGGCCTACATTGACGACATGGTCATAAAAACTAAGGAAAACTCCCACGAGCTCGATGTGGAGGAAACCTTCAAAAACTTGCGCCACAACAACATGAAGCTAAACCCCCTTAAGTGCGCTTTCGGGGTCAAGGCGGGCAAGTTCCTCGGATTCATGGTCAACCAAAGAGGGATAGAGGCTAATCCAGAGAAAATCCAGGCCCTATTAGACATGAAACCTCCTGCCTGCGTGAAGGATGTACAAAAACTCAATGGTCGCATCACCGCACTTGGCCGCTTCATCTCGCGGTCAGCAGAGAGATGCCTCCCCTTCTTCAAAACTCTCAAAGGGGGGAAGAGAGCTGATGAATTTACATGGAGCACTGAGTGCCATCAGGCTTTTGAAGAAGTCAAAACATACCTCGGGCAGCCACCTCTACTCAGCAGCCCGGTGCCCGGAGAAGAGCTCTTTTTGTATTTAGCCTGATCCGGCAAGAGCTCTGCCGTTCTTGTAAGGGAGGAGAGTAACTCCCAAAAACCAGGTTTATTATGTAAGTAAGGCACCGTCCGCCGTAGAAGGGCATTATCTTAATATAGAAAAGTTAGCTTACGCCTTGCTTGTATCTGCTCGAAAATTAAGAGCCTACTTTTCCGCACATCCTATAACCGTACTAACCGAGGCCCCGCTTAGAAAGGTTTTACATAAACCAGAGTCCTCGGGAAGAATGCTAGCTTGGTCTATAGAGCTCACTGAGTTCCAGATCACCTACTCCCCGAGAAAGACAATCAAAGCGCAGGCCTTAGTTGATTTTGTAGTAGAATCATCATTCAAATTAGCGGACAGCGACCTCGGAAAAAGAAAGCGAGCAGAATCAGAAGATGACCCAGAAAGCCCGAGCACAGAAATTGTTCAACCAAGGGAGCGTCCAGAAGAGGTATGGACTTTATATGTGGACGGCTCCGCGAGCAAGTTAATCAGTGGAGCGGGCATACTTCTGATCGCACCCTGCGGGGAGAAATTTATGAGGGCCTTGAGATTCAAGTTCGAGGCATCAAACAATCAGGCTGAGTATGAAGCGATTATAGCGGGCATGGAATTGGCAAGAGACTTGGGAGTTCAGAATATTGAGATCAATAGTGACTCTCAGCTCATAGTTAATCAAATTAGGGGGGAGTATGATACTATCAACCCAGTACTAGCTCAGTACTGCGGCCTTGCAAAAACCCTCATCAAAAATTTCACTTACTATGAGCTGAACCAAGTCATGAGAGAGGATAATGTGGAAGCTGACCTCCTTTCAAGAATAACCGAGCAAGAAATTGGTGAATTGGAGACAAATTGCCAGATTGAATTCACGGAGAGACCTGCTATAGATCGAATACAGATAAACAATATTGAGGATCAAGTAAGGGACTGGGTAGATGAAATGAAGGATTACATCGAGAAGCAAACCCTCCCCGAGGACCCAGTAAAGGCTAGAGCCATCAGAACGGTGTCCGCGAAATACCTCGTCCTCGATGGGGTGCTTTTTCGGCGATCATTCACCAAGCCTTTGCTAAGATGTGTTAAAACTCACATGATCACCAACTTACTCTATGAGGTCCATGAAGGAGTTTGTGGCGGACATCCAGACATCCAGGTGCTCGCACCCTCTCAGACAAGATCAAATTCCAAGGATTCTTTTGGCCCACAATGAGAAGGGATGCGCAGGAGTATGTTAGAAAATGTGATAAGTGCCAGAGATTTGCGGACATCCCTAGACTACCATCAACAGAGCAGACTTTGGTTGTACCATCGTGGCCGTTTGATACGTGGGGGATAGATCTTATTGGACCATTTCCAACTGCTAGAGGAAGCATCAAGTATGCCGTGGTGGCCGTGGATTATTTTACCAAGTGGACGGAAGCAAAGGGCTTAGCCACTATTTCCGAGGATAACACTATCAGTTTTGTCCACGACCACATCTATTGTCGATTTGGGGTTCCCCGAGCAATAATTTCAGATAATGGCACCCAATTCTCCGCAAAATTCACTGCTGAATGTGTGAGAATGAAGGTGCAACACCGTAAGTCCGCAGTTGCCTATCCTCAGGGAAATGGCCAAGCTGAGGCCGCGAACAAGCTAGTTCTGACCGCCCTAAAGAAAAACTTGGAAGGACGAGGAGGACGATGGTTGGACGAGCTACAGATTGCATTATGGGTTGTCCGCACCACAATTAGAAATTCTACAGGAGAAACTCCTTTCTCGCTCACGTATGGGTCAGAGGCAATGGCTCCAGTTGAGGTAGCCCTACCCTCGTACAGAGTCACATACTTCGACGAGTCTCAAAACGAGGCAAACAGAAGGTGTGACCTGGACGATCTCGAAGGAAAGAGAATGCGGGCACATGAAAAAATGGTGAACTACAAACAGAAAGCGAAGAAGCACCATGACAAAAGAGTAAATAGGAGGAGTTTTTCAGTTGGAGACTGGGTACTCAGAAGCGTAGAGGTCCAAGGGACCCAACCTGGTTTCAACAAGCTGTCCCCGAAATGGGAAGGTCCATATGAGGTCACAAAGATAGTCAAAGAGGGCACCTACATATTGCGACCAAAAGAGGGAGAAGAGCTTAAGCACGCTTGGAATAGCGACCACCTTAAGAGATACTTCTTTTAAAATCTTTGTAATTTTTTGGAAGGAGTATAGACTATATATATATGAGTGAGAAGTTATCATCATATTTTGATGCAAAAATCAATTCCCACCAGCCTCAAAAGCTAGGGTGGATGCCCGCAGGCGGATGCCAGTGGGTTCAAGAGCCAACATATGAGCTCCTACTTACTGCTCGCAAAGATCTAAGGATCCGCATGCCTATATATGTACAAAGATCCATTACGATCCGTACTATGATCGCGGGGAGGATACTCTCTCCTGCCCGCGTGACACCACCAAAAATAAGTGGATATAGATGAACGTAGGTACAAAGGCCACGATGCCCGTGCCTACGGATTCTAGTGGGGACAATGACCTGAAGTCCGGACCCACTAATTGCGCGAAGGACCTCGTTAGGGCCGTTACTCGCATGCCTGTATGTGACAAAGGCCTACATATAAGCCCGTTCACCAGATCGCCACGAGACCCTCACGAAAAACCCTAGGGAGTTTTGAATAAAGGGTCAAATAAGTGAGAACCTCCAATAAGGGGATACAGATGCCAGGGGGTTAAAGGGCCTCTATGCTAAAATATGCTCCTACCTTTCTGTTGCGCGGACAATAGCCTCACGGCCACCTTCTGCATGCCCTATGAAAGTATGCTTGCCTTGGCTACTTTTGACTTACACCACAGCTCGCAAGGCTGGGAATAAGTGTAAATGGATGAGAGTGATCAAACTAGTTTAACAAAGCCAAACAGACAAACGAGGTTAAGGCCTCAAAGTTTGCCACAAGGCTAAACAAACGCGATCATAGAAGAATAAGGCTGACTCTCACGAAAAACCTAAGGGTTTTGAATAAAGAGTTAGGAAAACTCAAAAAATGCGGGCAAAGGGCCTACTAAGCTGCTGCCCGCAGAAGGAGAGTATAAAGTTAATTGCAAGTCAAAAACGCTGGAAAAAGTAATAGGCAAGAATGCAAGTATTAAGGTGCTCGAAAATTGCCAAACTACTCAAAATAGCCTACGAGACAAGCAATTAAGATAAAAGTAAAGGAGCCAAGTGGAGAAAAATGCTTCTATTAATGTTAAGGAAGTATTTACAAAGTCCTAAAACTATTACAAAAAGAAAAAAGCAAAAATCCTATACTAAGGGAGCATTCTCCTTGGGCTCCTCAGTGGCCGCTCCACCTGTGCCCGCTTCTGGCTCCTCAGTGGCCGCACCCCCTGTGCCCGCTTCTGAGTCCGGAGTTGGGGAAGGCAGGCTGGTCCCCAGAGGCACCTCGGTAGTGGGAGCAGTTTGTTGCTCGGTAGAGGCTGAAGCGGGAGCTGCCCGCTGGGGAAAGAGATCTCCTATGGCTGGCCCCTCTGGAAGAACCTGAGCCAGGGCATCCCCCAAAGATAAAGGGTTGTCCCCGAATCGCAGCTCATCCAGTTGGGCGATCAGGCCAAGGCGATCCACTTGCCAGCAGGGAGGCGAGAGGCGCGACGGAGAGATCCAGACCCTTGACCTCGTCCTCGGACAGAGGAACTAGCGCATGCCCGGGCACGCACTCCGCGTCAGTAGCAACCAGTGAGCCGATCACGGCCAACTGCTGCACGGAGAACATACCCGTGGCCGCGAAGTTCCGGATCTGTGTCCGGACACCGGCCTCGTACTGGGCCAGGCACTCCGCGTTGAACTCATCGGAGTTCTTATACTCCTCGATGGCCTCCTTGCGAGCTTCGGCCAGCATCCTCTCCTTCTCCAAGCCGAACTGGGTCAGAGGCAGCAGCTTCTCGGAGAGATCATCCGCCTTGGCCTCCAGGATCTCCACTTGCTTTTGGGAGGCATCCAGCTTGACCATGAGCTCGGAATTTCTTTGCTCCAGCTGAAGCTTGTGGCCCCTAAGCTCATCCCGCTGACCCTTTGCCTTTTCTAGGCTCTTCTCCAGCTCGGTCACCCGCTCCTGGAAGCCCTTCAGATCGGACTCCTTGGTCGCGAACTCTTTCTCCTTGGCATCCAGGAGGGAGCTCAGAGTCCCCACCTTCTCCTGGGCCAGCTCCAGCTCACGGAGTTTAGCCGCCATGTCCTTGGTGTTGCTGGTAAGCTCAGCGGACAGGCTATCACAGGTCTCCCGGAGCCTCATAGCCTTATTGCCCACCTGCGAGGAGGATAGTTAGAGCAAGAAAGGCTAAAAGTGTCAAAGGGACAGACAGAAAGAATCAAACCTCAGTGAGGGCAATCCCAATGTCTCCCATCAAGGCTGATGGGTTCTCCTTCTCCGCCACGGAATGATAGAAGTCCGGGGCGAAGAGCCTGTTGATGAGCCCTATCCCAACAGCAGAGTTGTGGGCAGAGCGGGCATACAGGTCCACCCCTTCAATGGCGGGCACAGCTCCCACCTGTTTCCTCTTCTCCCAGGTCTCCTCGCGGGTGGCCAGGGAGGATATCGGGTAGGCCACCGAGCAGATTGTCCCCGCGGTGGAGGGAGCAGTGGTAGAAGCAGTGGCAGCAGCAGGAGGGCTACGAGAAGAAGTCTCCACCACTTTCTGGGTCTTGGAAGACCTCTCCCTATGCGTAAGATCCGCATCTCTATCAGTCCTTTTCTTGGACTGCTCCTGATTATGCCCGGAGGCAATAGTACGGCCGGGAGATGATGCCCGGAGAGCATTGGGTGGAGGAGGACCCCGGGGAGGTGGAGGCAGATTCCCAGTGGTCAGAATGGTTCTGGGAGCAGATAGAGTCTCCCCAGTCTTCCTGCTCGCTACAGGAACAGTCTTGTCTTTTGTGGGGACCCCTCCCATCTCATTCTGCCTCTTCTGGGCAGCTTCCTTGTTGGCCCTCTGGTTCTTGGCCTTCAGTTGAGCAGCACTTAGAGGGGCCATCAGAAATTATACTCTTCAGGATCTACTCTGGAGGGAAAGAAAAATGGTTAGCAGAGCAGTTCAAAAAATCAAAGGCAAAGTAAATTGGCAACAGTTTTATAGAGGAATCAGAGACCGATTATTTCGGGAGGATCGCACTCAGCGCCCAGCATACAGGTCTTACAATCGGCCTCAAACTGATAATGTTCGTGCACCCGCCAATCAGGGTCACGGGGCAGAGGCTCTATTTCTACTCTGGGGGCATGTGGGGCGCCCTCCCTGCGAGGAGCCACCCCCGAGTAGATCAGTAGGGGCTCATCTTCCACTATGGCGCCCACGTCATATACGGGCTCCTCCCCGCTGTCCAAATAGAGGGCCAGATGCCTCTCTATGGCAGTGCGCATAGCATCGGCTGAGGACGGGTCCGGATAACTGCCCGCGGCCACCTTCATAGGGACGGGGTGTGAAGGTTTGGAAAAGGGCCATCCAAATCTTGACTCAATAACCAAAATGTCCTTCTGATTCCATTGGTCAAATTTGTTGGAGGGAGGAGAGAAAGTCCTGGTGGAGTAGTTCCTAGCCTTCAAGCTCAGGATACCACGGCTAATCTGGTTCTGATAATAAGCGTAGAGCCCAGCAAGGGTAGGTTCATAGCCCAGGAATCTGCACACAGCAATGAAGGAGACAATGGCTCGGATGGCATTGGGAGTCAGGTGCATGGGCAGGCAGGCATTGAACTCCAGGAAGAAGTAAAAGAAAGGGTCCAGGGGCAGCCTCAATCCGTTCTCAAACTGGGCCCCATAAAAAACGCAGGCTCGGTTGTCCCCGCGGACATCTGCTATGGTCTCTGGCCGCAGCTTGTCCTTGTCCGCCAAATGAACATGCCCAAGGGTGCGGACACGGTAAGCGTTGCGGTCCACATTATAAACCTCGTAAATCTCCTCCTCCCAGTCAATGGTGGCCACCTCCTTGGCCTTCTTACGGCCACGACCAGGATTCACATCCCTAGCTGGCCTCTTGCCTTTGTTCCGGGCAGGGGCCACAATCTCCTCCTCCTCCTCGGAGTCAGAGCTCTCGAAGGCATCCACAATATTGGTGGTCTCAGCGGCCTTCTTGGAGGTCCCCGCGGCCCTCCTATCCCCCTCATCGCGGTCATCCTCTTCGGTCTCCGAGCTCGAGGAGCCAAAGAGACCGGTGGGGTCACCACGGGCAGGGGCCACCTCTGATTCTCACCGGTCGCCTCGCTGGGGGTCAAGTTCCTCGCTCTTGCTCGGCTCAATTGTCTCGCCCCTGAGTAGCCGCGGGCACAGTAGAGGGAAAGATGGTACTCAGGGGCAGAACGTCTAAAGGGTCACTCAGGGTCCCCGCTCTCGGTGCCGCGAATTGTTTGATTGATCGGGTCCATTAGTTCACACTTTTCCCGATCCTGAGAGCTTACTTTCGGGGGACGCGAATCGCTCTCCTCACTAATTCAACGGCGTTCGGGCGAGCCTCTCTCGCGGGGAAACCTGCACAAATCCCCCATCACAAAATTTCTCAGCCTACTGGTATCCCCCAACACCAAAACATCACCGTTCCTTTTTACCCTTTTATCCTTGGCCTCCCACAACCGGGGTGGGACAAAAGGCCCCCATTGGGATTTTTCACAGAAATATTGGAAGCACTCAAGGGATAACCTAAGCCACCCATGGCCTACCTTCCTAAATATCCCCCCTGTCCGTTTACAAACAGCAAACAGATCTGGAGTGCTCCCATCTCCTAACTCTATGGGACGGCGGGGTCCAAACTCTCGAGTAGTCATTATTCAGAAACCAGAAAAAAAGAAAAACAGAAGGAGATGAAGAAGAAAACACCCAACGTTACTTACGAGAGAAAGATTGAGAGAAGGATTCGGAAAGCAGTAGCACGAAGATCGCAGCAAGAAATTTCTCTCTCAAAGGCTCTCTGAAGGTTTGGAAACGGTAAAAAGGGTTTGAGGTTTAAGGGTTTGGTATTTATAAGGCCTACCTATACGGGTTAACCCGTTAACCCGTATTAATTAGCCCACAAATCCTACCTCGGACCACACCAGTCTCCAACGTTTGAAAATTCGAAAAATTAAATACCCTTTGCATTTATTGCCCCCTTGGATGAGCGACACGTACCCTGCAGTACCACTAACCCGATCTTTTCATCTGCCAAAGGGGCCCACCTGTTAACCGGGAGGCACGCCATGCAAGGGACCACGTGTCACTCACTGGTGCCTCCCGAACGTTCCCTTTGGCCCATGGGGCCAAGCAACAGACAACAAAAGCGCTAACACTGGTGCTCGCTCGAGGAACAATTGGAGCAAACCGAGCTTCTAGTAGCTCCTCACTCAGACCATAAATAATCACACTTGGAGCTAGGGGCCATTGATGAGCCCGGATCTACTGGACCGGGCCCGCGCTCGGTCTAGTCCAAGGAACCAGTGACGTGGCAGTTCCTAGACCGTTGGAGGGAAGACCGCGGACAAATAGGCCCTTGTGGTCAAGACCGTGTACCTCCTCGCATAGTCCCCATCGAGGACCATTGGGACCCTGCTCGCTGGATCCGTGCCCGCATGAGTCATGCCCGCATCAACCGTGCTCGCGTCATATATCTTTGACCGCGGGCACAACGTTGACCGCGGGCACATGCTGCTTCCCGGTTAATGTCAAAGCCTTACTGAGCAAGTTAGCTTACTGGCTCTGACAGGCCACTTGCCGGCTCCCCATCACGCATTCAATGCGGCTCAGTCCGGCGCCTACTATTCCATTTAATGCGGCTAAGCCAGAAGCTGACACTGGCTCATGTCACTTCGGCCACGTCCCACAGACGATCGATGTTCCCTCCCGACAGGACCCGATTAGGCTGCGGACACGTGTGGCTGGTCGAATGCAAAGTGCCCCCTAGGGCTGATCTCATTGTTTACCTCAACAAGCACCATGACATTGCCTATAAATAGAAGGCCTTTACCCCCTTGGGCAAGGTAAGTTCCATAGACAATTGAGTAAGCTCTTTTACTCTCTAAAACCTAAACACACACACACTCCAAAGGTATTCAAAGCCTTATTACTCAGTATTCTTACTCTCACACCCGAGGGCCTGAGTTGGAGTAACATCCAACTTTGACCTTAACGGTGCTTGTTTGTGTTGTGATCTAGGTACCTCAAACCACCAAATATATCCTAGCCAGATATCCTTGAACCGCTCCTGACCCCGAAAGCTGTGGCGTCATCAATTATATACATGATCTAACGTTTATAAGCGGTTAGAGGTGGCATCATGATAATATCATCAATAACTTATAGCCGTTAAATCATATATCACGATAAAATCATCAATAACTAACAGCCGTTAAATCATATAATACATAATGTTATACATAAAATAGTATTGATGCTATCAAGCTAAATGATTGCACTAGGACTGACTGAGTAAGGAAAATGGGGATACTCCGACTGTCTTTTCTGTTTGCCTCCTACACTGCTGTCAAGAACACGTCGGCTAAGCGGAGCGTCTCAGCGTGCCCCTCAGGGAGATGCAGATTTTTTAGGTTGCTTTTATACTCCCACACATCATGTGCAAGTCACATGTCTCGGACACGTGTCAATCATCTACAAGGGGCCCTAACCACCCAATATGTAAGTGGAGACGCCAACCTTTTGGCCTGACAGGTTCCTCAACATTGACAAATTTGGTGGGACCTTGATGGGACAGCCTAGGTATCTTTCAAAAGTCACTGTTGGTGCGCACGTCGCTTAGGCGATAATCCAGAGGATGACCCAACTTTGGTTTGTCGCCAACACAAACATCAATCCTCAATCATGGCGAGCTCCCGGCCTTGATGTTATCATTCTTAATTATCAACGAACCTGGATATGCTTCCCGTCGGGCCTAGTTCTCGCAAGCACGCTTACGGATGTCGCCAAATTGCCTTGGACCCACCTCAAGCCAGGTATTAAAATACTTCGGCCCATTACTATCATGTTGGGCCTTATTTACTGTTTCGAGCCCAAGCTCATTTTTCACGGTCATATCAATTATAAATAGTCTCATGCTATATTCAAATCCCAAATTACATCAGCTTATAACTACAAAGTAAATAATTTTTTTTTATGTATATTAAAAATTATAAAATTATTTTTTTTGCAAGAAATAAAATTATTGTTATTAATGCCTTAATAATTATAGCATTTGACATCTCAAAACACAATTTATATATATTCCACTCTTAGTTCCAAAATGTTTAGAGAAATTACTATTAATTTTTTAAACGTGATTGTCAATTTTTTCTTAGGAAATACGTTGATAATACAGTATTAGTAAATAAAATTTATAGTACAACAATTTTTTTGTGATATATAAACCCCTGAGAATAAATGTCGCAACTTTCTATTTTGATTTGTGTCAAAATAAATATTGTATTTCCAAATAAAAAAGTGACTTAGTGCAATTTAAGTAATGTACAAACTTATTAATAAAATATACTTCCTCCGTTTCACGTAAATGCAAACTTATTTTTATTTTGGTCCGTCCCACGTAAATGCAAACTGCCCAAAATGGAAATAAATATTCACTATTTCACTCACTCATTCTCTCTCCTACTTCACTTTTACTCTCACAACATTCTATCTTCTAACTATTCCTCCCACTCATTCTCTCTCCTATTTAATTCTTCATACTCACAAACACCTCCTCCACCTATTTCTCTTTCCTACTTTTTCTTAATTTTCACACCCAAAAAATTAGTTTGCAATTACGTGGGACGGAGGAAGTATTTATTAAAAATATTGACAAATCAACAGCGAGATTTATCCGAATGAAGAGTATCAAGTAACTAGAGGAGTGACATATGAAGAGATTTAGTCAACTGAAGTTGTAATTGATTTTTTTTTTTTCACATGCAGACAACAATGGAAAGGTACTCTTTAGTTAATGTGTACTGTATTTCTTTAGTTATTGTTGCCCATCTACATTTGACTATAATTAATTTAATATTCGTCTCAATTTAACTATTTATATTTTCTCAAAATAAATTATCTTAAAAAAAAAAAAACTTCTAAAATGTTTGTTCATAAATGATGTTTTATCAAAAAAAATAATATCATAGTTCATTATATATATGCAAAAATTAAAATCTAAAATTGAATAACCACAATATATATGCAATTTTCTACTAAAAATTAATATTTTCAAAATTGATTTTAAATGAAATAATTATTAATTTTGAAACGAAGAAAGTACTAGTATTTATGAGACTATAATTAATTATTTTATTCGTTTTCTAAAAAATAGTCAATAATCATTTTTATATTGTTGGACAAAGTTTATGGGACTTTTTTTTTTAGCCAAAAAATTGTCTTTATCAATCTCTACCACCTACTGTATATTTGTCTTATTGATTTTAAAATAATCTAATGATATATAATCGGATTGTTCTGATCGGATCCATCTTATTAATTCTCCCTCCGTTTTTTACTTTTCTTTTTGTTCTCTTATTTTATTAATATACTCCCTCCGTCTCAGCGAAAGATGCACAAAATTAGCCGGGCACGCAAAATAAGAAATGTGATGTAGGAAAGAGAAAAAATTTAAATGTTGTGAGTATGAAAAATTAAATAGGAGAGAGAATGAGTGGGAGGTGATGTAAGAAAGAGAATGTTGTGAGTGTAAAAGTAAAGTAGGAGAGAGAATGAGTGGAGAGAATAGTGATTTAAGGTTTCCTTTTTGGGAAAGTGTCTTTTTAAATGGGACGCCCAAAAAGAAAATAAATGGCTTTTTCGTTGGGACGGAGGGAGTATATATTTTTTTAAATTTTAGAGTAAGATCTTTATTTTCTTCTTTGATCTGTTATAAAATAAGATTTTTTGTTTTTATTTGCTATCCTCACAATAACAACTCACTTATTATTTTCTATCAACTTTATTTCTTTTACTTTACTTTTCATACTTATATTATTATTTTTTCTTAATAATCGTGTATAATCAAATTAAACTAAGAATCTTAGACTACCCACAATGGTTTCATCCCCTTCCACCATTTCATCCAACATTTTTTACACTTTTTCTCATCCACCTAATATTTCATCTACCCATTTCATTTAACCCCCTACAATAACTAACTTAAAATAAATTTCAACTCCCTCCAACTCATCATTCTATACCCCACCACTTTTATTTTATTTATATTCTCTGTTTTTGAAAAATGAGTGTTTTTTTTGTGTCCAAATCAAATGAAACTTATATCAATTTGTAGGGAAAAAATGATGAATTTTGATGAAAAAAAAATTAAAAAAAAAATTAATTTAATAGGTGATAAGTAAGCTCAAATTGAAAAATGAGTATTTTTTTTTGTGTCCAAATAAAATGAAACTTATATCAATTTGTAGGGAAAAAAAATGATGAATTTTGGTGAAAAAAAATTAAAAAAATAATAATTTACTAGGTGATAATTAAGCTCAAAGATTTGGAATAAATTTTTTTTTTCGAAAATCCAACTGACCAATAAGAAGCTGACACTTGTCAAACTCAGGAAAAAAAAAAAAAAAACCCCTGCGCCTCATGCGCCTATCCGGAGCGTGAGGCGCAAGCACCTTGGCCCCCTCCAATGCCACGCTGACACGTGTCGAATTAAAAAAAAAAAAAAACTTTCAACTCGGGATGAAATCTTTCATCCACCAATTCAAGCATTGCATTTCAACTGGCCATCAGAGGAGTTTCAACTGGGATGAAATGGATTTCATCCCCATTTCATCCCTCCATTGTAATTGTAAGTGGTCTTATTGTGAACTAATTGTAAGTGGTCTTATTGTGAACAGAAGAAAATAGTATTTTGTGATATCTTTCACCCCATATTAAAAAATATGAAAATTTAGTGTGATATATAAAATATTATACACTAATACTAAGTATTAAATTATTTATTGGATTTTTGAAGATCAAATTAATTTAATTAAAAACGTGTTTGGTGGGCCAGTATTTGATACTCCCTTCGTTTCATTTCAATTGAGCCATGACATTTTTGCACGCTTTTTAAGAATTTTTTTTTAAAAAATGAGTAAAGAATTGAAAGTGGGTAGAAGATTAGAGGAGGGAGAATGTAAAAGTTAAAAATATTTAATAGGAGAGAGAATGAGTGGGAGAAATAGTAAGTTAATGAATGGTTTTTTTGTATAGTATATATAACAACTGTTCTTGCGTAATAGCAGTTAATGATTGATTTTTTTGTAAATATGTTAAAATTATAAGTGAAACGTTTCAAAAAAAAAAAATGGCTCAATTAAAGTGGGTCGGAGATAGCATTTGATATCTGTGTATGAGGTCGGGGTTTTCTTTTATCTTTTGATGAGTCATTATTGTTAGTGGGTGTGGGAGGCTGAAGCTAGTAGATGATGGTTTTGGCAATTTGTGTGGTTAGAAGATGCCAGACAGATCCTCCTCAACTTCGGATCACAGGATTCTCCACCACACACTTCACCACTCCACACGTGTTCATTTTCTCTTACCTACTTCTAATCTTCCATTATTATTCAATACACCACCTTATATCTATAAAAAAAAAAATTGTAATTATTATTATTATTCATTAAATTTCTTATCTCAGACTTACAACAATTCTCATTATTTGTTTAAAACATTAAATTAATACTAGTGCATACCCATGCGTTAATCGCACGGTATGAAACTATTCCAAACAAAATTAAGATTATAAACAATTATCTATGTAAAAAATTATAAATGAAAGATAAAAATAATAGTTGTTAAGACAAGAACTATTAATAAAAAATAAAAAAAATCTTACAAATCTAATACAATAAATATTTACAAGAAAGTAAAATATTTATATTTTATAGTTTACAAGAACTATGATAATTTTAATGTTTTTTTTAGAAATATTACAATTTTAACAATTGACTATCTTTCGTGCTGTCCCAAGTAAATTGCAAATCTTAAAAAAATTAAAAGGCCCATAAGTGACATTAGAAATATTAAAAGGTCCAATAAGTGAGTCAAACATTTGTTGAGGCCAAAAACACCATCTTCAACTACTCTCTCTCTCTCTCTCTCTCTCTCTCTCTTATATTCTAATGTTTTTTACCGTCGTTTTATCTCTCTCTCTCTCACACTCATAAATTTCATAGCATAAATCACAATTCTCAAATGTTATATGCTTGTTCTATTAGTATCATAAAACTCTCTAAATAGCGGCAATTTTAAATGACGAATCAAATGACAGTTGAAATCTGGCGATTTTCAAGAAAAATTCTTGTTTGTGGGATTTTAGCTTAGGTTATTGAAATCAATCAATAACAGTTTTATGTCATTTTCAGCTTTCAATTTGGGTTTCTCGAAATTATTTACTTTTTTTTTAATATGATTGATTTTTAAAAAATTAACTCATTTATTGTAGTTGTATGTATATTTCGAGATTCAAATTAAGGTTCATTTTTTGTTTCCCTCAAATTTTGTCTAACCTAGTGTGTACATCAATTTTTACAATTATAGGTTAATTTTTTAGATTACAATTTTTATGTTATTCTGTTGTCTATGATTTTTCGATCGTTATTCATGTTAATTATAATCCATTTATAAATAACTAAGTGTTCCAACAAATATTTTAATTTTAAGATTCAAATTTGAAAAATTGTTGATTTCTCAAATTTTTTGTAAACTTTCATATATTTAATCATCTATGTGAATATTATATTTAATTTATCAAATTTGAAACTTCTTATATTCAAAATATTGCCAAAATATTATATTTGTACAATGATTCAATAATAAAGTTATGTAATGTTTCGATTTAACATTAATTGTATTTGTGTTTAGTACGGAGTATAATTTTTTTAAAATCAGAATATTAATTGTTTTAATCCTAAGTTGTTTAAAATGTAAGGACAATAATCATTTATTGTGTTGAATATTTAAAATAAATGATTTTAATTATTTGTTTATAAATGCTCAACATGCTCAAAAAACTAGTTATATAATTATTGCTACATTTATTTAACATTAACTGAGTTGTTTTGTTGAAGAAATATATCTAGTCATTATTTTGGTTAAAAGGGAATTTTGAAGAGAAAAGTGGTCAATGCATTTTAGTTATTCATTACGATTCTCCCATCATTATTCTAGATCATCTCCACACTATATTTAAAAGTTTTACTTTAGTCATTGCTAGTAGAGTTTTGTAATTATATTCATATATTATTTAATAAAAGTATTAACTCCTACGAAACTGAAAAGTATAGGAAAGGAAACCTCCATACGGCTACCTTTTCTAATACGGCGATCTAACCCCGTCCCCCACTAGTCCAAAATCGAAAGGGAGGAGAATGGGGCATAGAAAGCAAAGAAAGAGAGGGAAAGGGGACACCTTTGTGGGAGGTGGCCTCCTTTCCGATTCTAACCCCCTAGGTAAAATGATTTTCCACCATAGTTATCCAATTAATCCCCTATCAATAAGGAACCAAGTTTAATACTTCCTCCGTCCGGGTTGAGCTTCACCATTTTGGTGAAGTACGCAAATTAAGAAATCAAATATATATTTAAAAATAATGAGAGTGAGAGAAGGGTTGTGAGAGAAAAGAAGTGGGTGGATATGACAAGTGGACCCATAATTTAAATGTGTGAGAGAGAAAAGTTAGTGGGTATATTAGAATATTAATAAACCTTTTTCATTTTAGGAAAGGTGAAGCTTGTAACGGGACCCCCTTTTGAATAATTAATGAAGCTTAAGCTGGGTCGAAAGGAGTATTTTACTAAGAAAAATGGACATTTGTCTCAGTTTAAGATTTTTATTTATTTTTGATATATTTCAATTTAAGGTTTTTATTTCTTAAATGGTAAAGTATGAACAGTATTTTGGACACTCTTGTCCTCGTAAAGTTTATATATTACAAAAAATCAATCTACTTTTCACCTACTTATTTTATAAATGGATAATTATATCCTCTATTCACTACTAATTTTGCTTTAATTTTTTAATAATTGTGCAAAATTAAACTAAGAAAATTAAATCGGACGAAGAGTAAGATGAAAGAACAAATAGTGACATTACATTTACATGCATAACTCCAAACTCTGAACGTTAAGAAACAAAATGAAAATGTAAATAAGGATCAAACAAATACAAATATATCCAAAAATATTTTTCATGCTCTCAAAATAATTTAGTAACCTTTTGGAACAGTCTTGGTTTCATGAGTGTATGCAAATGGTTTCACAGAGTACAAGTCCATGTTGCTAAGGTGTCGAGGAGAGTAAAGAGGTGCACCACTAACCCCTCTATTTTCATCAGTTGGCACATTGCACTCCTTTAACGGAGACTTTTCCAAAAAAGCCTTGCACTCCTTAATCCTCCATCCTTCTACCAGCTCCGTTGCTGCGGACACCGTAGCAAAGTAGTAACCCTTTGAATCCGTCGGGCAACTCAAGACGGAGAAAGGTGCTGATTCGTACCCGTATCTGTCCAGCGCCAAACATGTTATCCTTGCCCTTGCTCCTACATTTTAACAAGATAACGGAAACGTTCAGTTAAGAGAAACAAGGTCACATTAAACACAAAGGGGTCAACAAACCCCCTTCAAGTTTTATAATATAACACATTACTACCTTTAAGCTAGAAAACAAATAACATTTTGCCACTAAACCCTAAACCCTATTTAACCCAAATTTATAGACTATGTTGAGGTTCCATATTCCAAAAAATAATTCCGACCCCTTTTAAACCAATCCTTGAATAACATTAGTTAGTGCATATATATAATCTCTCTATATCATCTCTGTTTCAAAATAAATGACCATTTTTCTTTAAAAACAATCTGCTATTGATTAAGAACAAATTAATATTACGTGTCAATATGCTCTTTCTCTGTGTAGGCATTATTACCTTTAAGAGGGATGAATTTGGAACCCGATTTGCAATAAATAAGCCCCTGAATGCCCATGAGTTTGGGCGTCTTATATCCATTTCCCTTTGGTTCCGTCGTCTCTGGCTTTGAGATACTAGCCACATTTCCATATCCGTCGGCTGATGCGATCGTAATTAGAACTAACAAGAAAAACATGAAATTGATCACAAATGAAAATTTGGGGGTCGTCATTGGTATAAAATGTGTTGTTTAGATTTAGGCTTGTGTGATTGCAACTCCCTACCCCATGCCCTTTTTATAAGTAGAACTTGCAGATGTTGTTTTTACATTTTTCTCATAATTATTGTACATAATTATATTTGATATGATTTATTTAAATTGGTTGTCACGTAGAGCATTACTTGACAGCACGATGGCTTATGATATCTATTAGTAACTTGCTTGCCACTATGTTTTGATTTGTTGCCACGAAATATCTAATCTATTCCAAAATTAATCAAGCTTAGATTGAGATTTGACTAATTTTATTCAATTCTTTTTTTTTTTTTCTTTTCAGTAAAGGGTTGACAATAAGCTCAAGCTCGCAAGTAAACTTGACTCCCTTGACATGCTTGGCTGATCTGGTCCGTCCACATATACACTAAACCAACCAAAAATGCTAAAAAAAAAAAAGAAAAGAAAAGAGGTTAACTGTCGGCAATATGAAAAATGAGGTAATGAGACAAAAAATAATAAGTGGATAGTTTTTGTGAATATGACATGTTGGTTTCATCAATAAACAAGTATTAAAATGTTTCTATTTTGGGAATATATCTTTTTAAACGGAACATCCAAAATGAAAGAAAGTTTATGCCTTTTCGAATAGGATATGACATATTGGATACGTGATGTTTTCGGATCTCCTATTTTTAATTAAATTTATTAAATCTAAATGGAGTACTTTGGTATAACATGTTTCACATTTTATTTTTTTTTATCAAACATTTTTTATCATCATAATTATTTTTTTATAATATGTTTGGATAATCAATTTAGTCGTGAACTTTTTTGTACTCCATATTTCTTAAAGTAAATAGAGATTTTTTAGCTTTATAAAAAGGCTACAGTTTAGACATAACTCATTACCATTCATTAAAATCATTGTATTGTATTGTATGGCATCATAATAAACTGTGTTTATTGCTGTTGATTCAATAGATCACATCAAAAGAAAATATCTCAAACCATCAAATAAAAAAGAAAACATTTTCTATGTACTACTAAGACTAAATATTTCCGCCTCATCTCAAATCAGATTAACATTTTGGACACCGTAATTAAGACAAACTAAAGTAGAAGAGATGTTTTATGAGTATGTAAAGTAAAAATATGAGAGAAAATGAGTAAAATGAATAGTAAGTTGATTAGTGGTGTTAGTATAAAAGTAAAACATGAGAAAGAATGAGTAAAAGGAATATCGTAAAAATATTTTCATTTCGGAAAGTCTGGTTTGAGATTGGACGATAAAATGGCAAAAAAAAATCAGTTTAAGATGGGACGGTGTGGCATGGTTCAAAGTGAACATATTTCGTTCCGTAATTTCATTAAAACTAACTATTGCTACACATGTGCGTTAAACGCAATAACAAAAAAGAAAATTAGTGAACGGTATAAATCTAAGTACGAATATGGGCTAGTCCGGGTAAGGCCCAAGTTGATTGGACCCTAAGCATAATCCTGCCAAGAGAGGAATGGGCTTCTCTACCTTCCTCGAACTAAGCCTTCTCGTCATTCCACTAAGTCAACCTAGACTTAGTGGGCGAAATGACTAAGGCCAAAGATTCAATGCCAAGGGAGACCTCCATCCAAGGCCGAGCTGAGCTCCCTTGATGACGAGGAGGCCTCCTCGGCAAACAAGTTACCAGGAATTGGGCCTCCCCCGGTTCCTTTGTCTCTTTCCCGGCTCATCGTAGGCCGACCTGACCTTGTATGACGAGGAGAGTCCAGCTCGGCTCACGTGCAGAAGTGCAATTTACATAAGTTTATTTAAATAAGGACATTGAAGCAGTTATAATCCCTCTAGGATTGTAACCACCTCTCATACAAATTCAGGTCCAACAAGGACTCCTCAATTATAATCCTCTTATGATTAATATCTTATCTCTTAGCAATCCAATTCAACATGGATTATACATTGCTATACCTATAAATACAAGCCGTAATTCACATATTTTGGTACGTTATCTTTTGGCTCTAAACTCTTCTTGTCAATTGATTTCTCTCTCACACAAAGCAAATACTTACTCTCACGCCGGAGAAGCCCCGGCTTAGTTTACGTGTTTGTTTCTCTTTTTCACAGACTATTCAATCGCAGGAGTACAACCTACCGCCGAATTTGGGTTGATCCGCACGTTTCTGGCAGCATCAATTAGTATTTAAACAATAACCTAAATATAAAATTATGAACATTAAAATGTAGTATAAATATAAATTGAACGAAATTGAAACTTCATTTTCAATTTGTGTTAATTGAATTCATTTTTTTTTTTATTAAATTTAACAAATAGTTATAAATATACATATTAATAAGGGTGGTTCATTAAATTAAGCTATTTAATGAAAAATTGAAAATGTACTTAGTCTATATTAAGTATAGGTACAAGTTTTGATGGAAAAATGAGTATAGATGCAAGTTTTGGTGGAAAAATGAGTGAGCTCGTTTAGTTGAGCCATTATATATACTCCCTCCTCCAGTTACATACTTCACACTTTCTATTTTGGGCGTCCAATTACATACTCCCTCCGTCCCATTACAAACCACAAACTTTCCTTTTTGGTCGTCCCATTACAAACCACAAACTTCCTAAAATGGAAAGGAATCTTTACTATTCCCTCCACTCATTCTCTCTCCTACATTATTTTAATACTCACAACACCATTATAATTCACTATTCCCTCCACTATAATTCACTTTTCCTTAATTCCCGTGTCTACAGTAAATTTCCCATTACTAATGGGACGGAGGGAGTACTTCACACTTTGTTTCTTTCCCAAAATGGAAAGGAATCTTTACTATTCCCTCCACTCATTCTCTCTCCTACATTATTTTAATACTCACAACACCATTATAATTTACTATTCCCTCCACTCATTCTCTCTCCTATTTTAATTTCACACTCACAACACTTTCAATATAATACTCACTCCTTAATTTACGTGAGTACAGTAACTGTGAAGTAACTACTTGGACGGTGGGAGTATATATATACTGTATATAGATAGATTCATCGATCATGGAAATAAATCCACAAACAACATAAATAATGAGCAACAAATTTGATAAGTAGAAACATTACAAGTACATCTCCAATTTTTTTATGTCTTGAGAAAATGAATAAACTAAATCATTAAAAAAAATATCAACAATAATGTATGATATAATGAAATTGAAAATAAAAGTGTTTTTTGCAAACCCTTTCGAAATGCTGTAACCATTGGAAACATTGGGCTTAATTTGGGCCGGAGTGTATCTAGTACCCACTTGGAACATTGGGCTTGGTTTGGGCTGGAGCATACGAGAATGGGCCAACCGAGTACAAGTCCAAGTCGTGAAGGGGCCGAGGTGTATAGAGCGGAGCGCCAGTAATACCTTTGTTAAGATCCGTTGGGACATTACAATCCTTTAACGGCGAATTCTCCAAAAACGCCTTGCATTCTTTAATCTTCAACCCTTCTAATAGCTCCGGCACTGCTTTTATGGTAGCCAAGAAGTAACCTTTTGCATCCGCCGGGCAACTCGTGACGGAGAGGGGAGCGGATTCATATCCGTCTTTGTCCAATGCGAAGCATGTTATCCTTGCCGTCGCACCTATATTTCATAAAGAGAAATAAATATAAATTTAAGTGTTTTTGAACGAGTGTCCGTTGTAAACTAAATTTTATCTTGAATGATTTTTCAAATTTAGTAAAGCCATTACACATTAGATCCTACATTGTCAATCAAAATATTATTTCTACGTCCTAAAATGAATGTCTAAAGAGAAGAATTACCTTCAAGTGGGATTAATTTGGAACCCGATTTGCAGTAGATAAGTCCCTGAATGCCTATGGTTTTCGGGACCTCATACCCGTGTTCTGCCTTAGGTTTCTCTATCTTGGGCTTTGGAACATTTGGTACATACTCATAACCAGTTGTCTTAGGTTTATCAGTTTTTGGTATTGGAACATTTGGCACATACCCATAACCATCGGCCTTGGGTTTATCTCCCTTTGGTTTTGGAATATTTGGCAAATACCCATATCCCTCCGCCTTAGGTTTATCTGCCTTTGGTTTTGGGACATTTGGTACATACTCATAACCAGTTGTCTTAGGTTTATCGGTCTTTGGTTTTTGGGACATTTGGCACATACCCATACCACCCACCTGCCATAGGCGTATATGTCTTTGGTTTTGGGACACTCGGCAAATACTGATAACCATCAAACTTAGGCTTTTTTGCTTTTGGTTTTGGGACTACATACCCATAACCAGTTGCCTTAAGTTCATCGGTCATCTTTGGCTTTGTGGCATCTGGCGCATACCCATAACTATCTCCCTTAGGTGCATCGGTCTTTGGTTTTGGAACAGTTGGGGCGTACCCATAATTAGCGGCAGCAGAGACAATCATGGCTAGAACCAATGATAGAAACAAGAAAGAGATGGTGGATGAAGATATAGAGGCAGCCATTGTTGCTGCTTCTATTTTGGTGGATGGGAGTTGAAGGGAATTTGGTGTTTGGCTGGTTACCCAGGCGATGTTTTTATAAGGGAAGTCTGCAATTTTATTTTTGTTTTGGGTTCTTATTTATGATACGATTGACTTGGAAATAAGTGGTAATGGATTACTTGGCAGCACGATTGTTTGTTCATGAATGTGAAAGAACTAATGGTAGGTTATTCTCTGGCATCAATGATAGGAATATGAACTGAATTAGAATATTGAAAATAATAAGCAAGCAATGAACAAATGTACAAGCAATCAATGAACAAACAAGTAAATCATATTTCTTTAAAAGATTGACTAGTCAAATGCGACACTTGTTTGTTACGAGAAGAAGGTTACAAAAGAAGGGTTACAAAAGAAGGGTTACAAAAATTACATAAAAAGTCAAATTCTTTTCTCAAAAGCAAAGACATGTTTAAGATGAAGTGAAAATTCGACTAAGGGGCACAAAATGAATTGGATGTTGATATCAAGTAAAAACTGTTAACTTCTTCAATAAAATCAAACTAATATTGCCAACAAATGAAAATTGGCATGGGTAAGGAAATGTGTGGGGGTGCATGCAGCACCAGCCCTAGCTAAGATGTCAATTTCCATCCGGTGTAAAATGGACCTACACGCCGAAGATGAGGCGATCCAAAGATCGGGAAACTCTTCACTTGAAACGTCATGGTTCTAATCTAAGACATTTAATGAGGCCGTGAAAATCATCAGGTTTCTTATAGGGGTTGAATGGTGGAGAAACCAGATGCTAGAAAGACATGAATGAAATCATCTATCCTTATCTTCTTTGCTTCTATCCAAACTTAGTTAACAAGGGGGACCGATGCTTACGAGTTGCAAGACATAGGGTCTAGTAGTACAATTCAAGTTGTCTAGGAGAAGAATCCAACCCATGACGTATACCCCATTTGGCTCTTTCTATTGTAACCGAGTCAAGTCAACTATAACCCAATTGCTTCAATAGAAAAAAATGGGGCCCACCAAGGACTGACCACGCAAAAAGAATATGAGCCCCATTAACAACTGACCTATAAATGAGTAGAACTGAAGGTCATCTACATAGTTGAACGATAAACACAAAATATTGCAGGCTTGAAATAATGGGGACAACTTTTGGGGGGAGGGGGGGGGAGGGGGCTCTAGCACTGACTACAAGGTCAAGAACTTGTGTACCATTACCAATTAACCTCCACGAGCTATACTAAATATTGTTCCTTCAAAAAAAAAAAAGGTTAAGTGAAACCTTACAGAACTAAGTGTGCAGATATATGATTGATAGTTTGATACTAATAGGTAAAACCACTTAATGATGAAACCTATCAACAATACAATCAGGTCACACATTTTCAGACCTGTTTCGTGAGATTTTCTTGTGTCCCTAGTAACACATGTTTCTCACATATCTCCAGAGATTTTCTTGTGACCATAATGTTTCTCACATCAAAGAAACACTAATCTTGCATCCAAACTAAATAATCCACGTTAGTGACCGAGAAAAGAGAGGTTCTCTTTGAAAGGAAACAAATTACCTCGTAGTGCAGCTGAAAACTGGCATCTTTTCCATGTTGATGCAAGTTAGTTGAGAAACTTGATTCCAACTGCACAAAGATGGTTTGGATTAGGTGACAGTATTGAAGCATTAATTGACAATAGGCGTTACAATTTACCAAAAAAAAAAAAAAAAAATTCTGGTTGGTTTAGATCACACTATTATCTGCAAAAGTCATTTGAGAAAATCATAATGTTTTTCCTTTTATATACACAATGTCCAAAAAAAATTAAATTTGTTTGTGATCAAGAGTGAATTTGAACATTTTTGTACATTCATTTTGAGACCGAGTATCTTTTTTTTGAGTGTCTGTAGCCTTACTTGTTTATTGCAACGATTAGACTGCATTGCAAGAGCTTAACGAACTAAACCATGAATTAAAATGTCAAGTTGGTATAAACTGGAAGCTGTAAAGCGGTCCTTATATAGCTGCAACTTCATCCATCTGCAGCATGCGCTGTAAAAAAACTGAATGAAACAAACTTTTTTCCGAATAAATCCATCTCCGCTATGCGTTTTCAGATTCATCAACCTCGTGTTTAAGCCGACTATAACTCCAAAACACCATTCTCACTCCCATCTTTCACGCTGTAAATGCTGTTTTTTTCCTAAAACTCAAATAGCGCCAATAGTGTTGGTGAGATCATCTTTGAATCCCATCTACCTTTTTTGGGAATACATCCAAAACTTCCTGTTAAGAAGTCATTAATTTTGTAAACATAAAGATAAGCCAAAAGAGATTCCCGCCTTTCCTTCTTGATAGCTGGCACCAACTTTTGGCACCAATAAGCCTAAATGCCATGTCCTGTATGCATATTACAGGTCTCTGATACGTTTAACACTTTATTTCATGTTTTTGTTATAAATTGACACTTTTAGCTCCACACAAGTCACTCACCCACCTTCTCTATCTCCTCACTCTTAAAATGGCTTGGCTTTGGTCTGTCCTCTGCAGTGTCTTCCTCTCTATCCTGGCCCTTTCTGCTGAAACCGATAAGACCCAAACCTTCATTGTTAGAGTCCAAAATGACTTAAAACCTTCTGTGTTTTCAGATCTGGAACACTGGTATAGTGCTACTCTAAGAAGTCTAAGTTCTAACCCACTCGAGTCTGAAAAGTCCCAAATAAGCCCAGCTAAGGAATTCCTCCATGTGTACAAGACAGTGTTTCATGGTTTCTCGACAAGACTAACTCCCCAAGAAGCCAAAGAGTTGGAATTACGCCGAGAAGTTCTTGCTGTTTTACCAGATCGAGTCCGTCAGCTTCACACGACTCGGTCACCGAAGTTTCTTGGACTCACAGCTAGCAACCCTAATGGGCTCATAACCGAATCTGATTCTGGTTCCGGTGTAATTATTGGCATCTTTGACACCGGAATATCCCCTGAACAACCTAGCTTCCACGATGAAAGTCTTGGCCCTATTCCCTCCAATTGGAAAGGAGAGTGCACTGAAGGCGAACAATTTACGAAAAATCTCTGCAATAAAAAGATAATCGGTGCGAGGTATTTCACCGCCGGATATGAAGCTAGCTCCGGCAGAATAAATAGCACAATAGCCCTGAAATCTGCCAGAGACACCAATGGCCATGGCACTCACACAGCCTCCACGGCCGCTGGCAGAGCTGTAGCTAACGCCTCGCTGTTTGGATATGGTAAAGGAGAGGCTGCTGGAATTGCACCCAAAGCCAGAATTGCTGCGTACAAAATATGCTGGGAAAGAGGTTGCATGGATTCGGACATACTGGCAGCATTTGATAAAGCTGTTGAAGATGGCGTTAACGTCATTTCCATTTCGGTTGGTGGAGGAAATATTCCATACCACCTCGATCCGATAGCAATTGGAGCCTTTGGTGCAATGGAAAGAGGGATTGTTGTTTCAGCTTCAGCCGGTAATGACGGTCCTGCTAGGATGACTGTGACAAACGGAGCTCCATGGATCACCACCGTTGGTGCGAGCACGATTGATAGGAAGTTTTCAGCTGATCTTGTCTTGGAAGGAGGAACAATTATCAGCGGGTCATCCATTTATGTTGGTGAACCATTACCAGAGAAGACGTTTTTTCCCATAATTTATGCAGGAAATGCCTCAGCTTTACGAGACGGTGTCAAGCAAGCTAGAAGCTTCTCTGCTGCCACCTGCTTACCGGGGTCGCTGGACCCGGAAATCGTACATGGCAAGATAGTAGTTTGTGACCGAGGCGGCAATGCACGGGTGGCAAAAGGAGAGGTAGTCAAGGATGCTGGTGGCATTGGGGTGATAGTAGCCAACTTAGCACCAATAGGTGAAGGGCTAATATCTGACGTTCATATAATTCCTGGTATGGCCATTACTGAATCAGCACGACACCGGGTCCTTGCTTACATCAGTTCTTCCAGCAAACCGAGGGCCACGATGATATTTCGTGGGACCCAAGTTGGGGTAAAACCGGCACCGGTCGTCGCCTCTTTCTCAGGGAGGGGTCCTAGCGGTGACACGCTTTATGTTCTCAAGCCAGATGTAATTGCACCAGGTGTTGACATCCTAGCTGCATGGCCTAATATGCCACCAACCGAACTAGCCTCCGATACAAGGCTCACGGACTTTAATGTAGCCTCGGGCACATCAATGTCTTGCCCACATGTCTCAGGTGTGGCAGCCTTACTCAAAGGGGCCCACCCAGAATGGTCGGCTGCCATGATTCGTTCAGCTCTAATGACCACGGCGTACAGGTACGATTTAGATGGGAACCAGTTGCTAGATGAGAAGGATTACAACATATCTACTATCTGGGACAGGGGCTCAGGACATGTGAATCCCCAAAAGGCCGTTGATCCAGGGCTAGTTTATGATCTAACGGTGAATGATTACTTGGACTTTCTATGTGCCTTAAATTACACACGTCAAGAAATAAGACAGGTTGCTCGAAGACCAGTAGCATGTAAGAAAAAGCAAAAGCCATGGAACCTAAACTACCCAGTAATTTCAGTCATTTTCGATGAACCAGGATCATCAGACTTAGAAGTGGTGGTCACGAGAACGGTGACACATGTTGGAGAGGGTGCAGCAAGCTATGGTTGTCATATTGAGATGCCAAAAGGCGTAAAGATAACAGTAGAACCACCAGAGATGAGTTTTACAGAGAAGGGGGAAAAACAAAGTTTCAAGGTTGGGATAGCGAGTGAGAAGATTACAGTTTCAGCAGGTAACATGATAACGGAGTTTGGAGAGTTGACTTGGTTTGGAGGAAAGGGTAATAAAGTAGTTTCCCCAATAATTATTGTGTGGCAACAATCATTTTAATGTAATAGCGGGAAATGTGAATAATCTTTCTAATATATTAAGCTCTAGTATTACTAAAGTACTGCAGCAGCATATGAACATTGTAACATAAGTATTTTTTTTTTTATACGTATACTTTGTTTTGGCAATAGATACTCCCTCCGTCCCATAAAAGGTTACTGGATATTTATTGTGAGAGTATGACAAGTGGATCCCACAAATAAAGAAGTAATAAAAAACTTTCCCTTTTTGGGTTGTGTCCTTTCAAATGGGACGCCCAAAAAGGAAATTTGTGCCATTTCGGGCGGGGCGGAGGGAGTATTTGTGAAACAATTATTTAAAACAGTAGACCGGTGAATTAAAGCAATTGGAAAGAAATAGACAGTTTATCAAGCAGTGTATGAGGTAAGTAAAAATTATCAACAAAAGGGTTGCAACAAATCCATTTCTCCAAAATTTATCTTATTTCATAACAAATAATAGCTCCGTGCGTGCTTCGATCAACATAAATTAAGTACACAAAATCATATAAATTAGGTCCGTTACAGAGTGATTCCGATTCTTTTGAGTTCTAACCAACTCAACCACAATAATTCAGATCATACAATAATGAAGCAAATCACATGAACAGAAGGTAAAATCATATGAAATTAAATATTTTTAAAAAAAGAAACTACAATTCTAGTAAATAGTCAACAACTGGGAGCACATAAATTGGAGAGAGTAGAAATATGACCTCTTGAATTGAGAATCCCAATATTGCAGCCACAGATGAAATTCTTGCGATTGAATATCGAAAATGTTGAAAGATAATCCGTAGAATTCAATTTGGCGAGTCTACGGATCTCCGATTCTTGGCTATTTACTTAGAATCCCAATATTGCAGCCACAGATTCTTGCGGGAACACTTCACTCGTGGCGGTAACACTGCACCCTTGCTCCTCCCAATAAACATTCTTACCAAAAGCTCGAAAATATTTTACACCCTTCCTCCGTAAAATATTTTATCGTAAAACATTTTACGTAATACCTTCATAAAATATTTTACAGGAAAACATTTTACAGAAAAACATTTTTCAAAAAACATTTTCCGAAAAATGTTTTACGTCGAAACAAACGAATCCTAACTTTTACTTTATTGATATTTTTGCCTATTCGACATTAAATTATTTTATTTTAGGATTTCGTCCTAAATCTAATTATTTAGTTTATCATGTTATTCTTTCGTCTCATTTCCGTCTAAACTATCATTAAAACTGCCTATTTAACATGCTCATATCATAAAAATGCTGAGTTTGTAAAATACTTGGTCAAAATTTGTTGATGCAGTTATAAAAGGGGTATAATTGAAAATTATTAAACTAGAGATCTCAAACCTAAAAATCCAATATATAGAGCGGTTAAAATTAAAATATGAATTTACAAATAAATCACTCCTTATAAAAAAAAAGAAAACAATTTAGTTTTTTTTTTTCAAATTTCAAAACAATGGTATGTTCTAATGATTTTAAAACAAAATTAACTAATCAAGTTATTTGATTTTTTTCTCAAATAATTCCATTTTAAAAATTTAAATCTCAAAATAACCCACATTTGAAACTATTTACCAAAATAACTAATTTTTTGGAACACGCTACACGGTGTAGCGAGTTTCTAATTTTTTCAGTTAAATTCGCTACACGGTGTAGCGAATTTAAATTTGCTCAATTTTATTTTAATTTATGCTATTAAAAAAAATTAAAATTTGAATTCACTACATAGTGTAGCGAGTTTAAATTCAATAAAAGGTCAAAGTCGGTTTGGACTTCTCAGTTTTGTTTAGGATTTCTCCTCCGTCTCACTTTAAATTACAAAATAATAATACAAAAATTATATATAGTATAAATGAGGGAAGTGGGATGAATAGTTGTATGAATAGTGTCAAAAGTTTTTTTTTCCATTTTGCCCTCACTTTTAATTAAAAAAATACCACGTGTCCTCGGACACGGGCTTTTACTAGTGTATTAATAAAGAAAACTAAATAGAAATATTATTTTTTCTATTTCAAATAAATAGTTTAAAAAAATACTTCTATAAAAAAATTATAATCTTCATTTCAAAAATAAATATTACTTTCGACTCAAAATGAATAACCAAAAAAATAATACTACATTTTTTGTCCAAAAAAATGAACATTACTTTCTTCATCCCAGTGAATATTTTAAAAAATAATACTGCTTCATTTGTCTCAAAAATTAATGTTTGTAATTTTAGACGATGTAGTATTCTTTTGTAAAAATTAATGCTTATAATGTTAGTGTCTTTGTCTCAGAAAATGAATATTAATTTTTGAGACAAGTAAAGTAGTATTCTTTTTTTAAATGTTCATTGAGACAAAGGAAGCAATTTATTTTTTTTTTTGATATAGAAAGTAGTATTAATTTTTAAAATATTCATTGGGATGAAGGAAGTAATGCTCATTTTTTTGGATAAAAAATGTAGTATTATATTTTTGGTTATTCATTTTGAGTCGAAAGTAATATTTATTTTTGAAATGAAGAATATAACTTTTATATAAGTATATTTCTTAAAGTATTTATTTGAGATGAAAAAAATAATATTTTTATTTAGTTTTTTTTATTAATACATAATTTTTTTATTATTATTTGTAATTTAAAGTGAGACGGAGGAGAAGTCCAAAACAAAACTGAGAAGTCCAAACTGACTTTGACCTTTTATTGAATTTGAACTCGCGCTATGAACTACTCGCTACACTGTGTAGCGAATTCATATTTTAGTTTTTTTTTAGTAGCAGAAATTAAAATAAAATTGATCAAATTTAAATTCGCTCACCGTGTAGCGATTTTAATTGAAAAAAAATTAGTAACTCGTTACACCATGTAGCGAGTTCCAAAAAGTTGATCATTTTGACAAATAATTTCAAATGTGGGTTATTTTGGGATTTAGATTTTTAAAATGAAATTATTTGAAAAAAAAAAAATCCAAGTTACTTATTATTTTAACAATTTTTTTTTAAAGTTTATAATGAGAAATAACTATTAGGGTCTTTAGTTTAATATGTTACAGGTTTACCCCTTTTTATTTTCCCATCAGCACATCTTGACCAAGTCTATTGCCAACTCAATATTTTTATTACGTCAGCATGCCACATATGCAGCTTTAACGACAGTTTGGACGGAAATGAAACGGAAGGATAAAATGGTAAATTAAGTAATTAGGTTAAGGACGAAATCGTAAAATAAAATACTTCATTGACGAATAGGTAAAAAGGCCAATGGGTGAGTAATAGGTGAGTGACGAACTTGATAATTAACTCTTTGATGGCAAAATTAATATTTTGATAACTAAACTATAGGCCAAATTACAAATTTTTTCGCTATTTTTTAAATATTTTTGTAATTGTTCTCACTGAACTTATATCTTTTTCAATATATCCATTTAGTTCACAAAATCGTTAAAAATCTAATAAATCAAAAGTTAGTTATATAACCTCACGTTTTTGACATTTTGTTAACTTATAATATGAGTGTGATGACTAGATTTAGAGATCGAAACCCAAATCATTCTACGCGCACATGAGATTAACATGTCATAAAAAAAACTTAAACTAAGTTAGCCATGTGAGGTTAGATGACTAACTTTCAATTTCATTAGGTTTTGACGGTTTATTATGGTGACATTAAAAAAGGTGAAAAGGATTCGTGAGAATAATTTAAAAAAAGAAAAGAAAAAAGGAACAAAGAGATTGGAAATTGACCTATAGTTTTAGTAATCAAAATATTCATTTTAACTAGTAGTTTGATCTTAGTTTAATCAATTAAAAATTACGTTTTGATTTTTTAAGAATTTATTTTTTCTTGTCTCTAAATATTACATGGAAAAAGTCAAGTCTCACACTTTACAAGATTTATAATTCAATCTGAAAGAAATTGAGCGGCTAGAAAATTCACAGGAACACGAAACTTGCTGATGTGAGTCCTGATGCTATCGCATCAGCACTAACACAACAGAGAAATGCAGCGAAAATAAATAACTGGAAAATGAAATAAACAAACAATTTAACACTTATCTACAGCAAATTGCTGTAGACAATAAAACTTCTCTTAATAAAATAATTATGAACCGGTTACAATAGTGAATCCTAAGAGAAGACAAAATAATCAAAAGAACTCTTAATAAACAATAGCACTAAGATAACTGTTTTCTTCAACACATTTAGATACTCAAAACCGTGTATCTCAACTAGGTATGGTCTTCATATTTATAGTAAAGGAGCCTTCTTAGATGGATAACTGAAGTCTTGATCATTATCTCTTCATTTCAATCTTCATTATCCCTTTATGTCTTCTAAGCATCTTTATCTTCTTAGACTCCTTTTCAAGTTATGAGAGTCCTATAAAATCATCAAAACAATACTAAAACATAATAAACTTTCGGTTAATAGGTTAGTAATAATAAAAATAATATACAAAATATTTACTTAAATTAAATACAAAAGAAAGTAACAAAACATAAAATAAGTCAACCTCCTTGACTTGGCCAAGTGTGATGCTATCACACTTTCACAATCTTTATCCCTTTTTTTTTTGAATTAGACGTCGTAAAAAAAAAAATTAATATTTTCTTAAACCCAAAAAAAAAACACAATGTAGATTTAGAAAATACTCTCTCCGTCCCAATAAAAGCTTCACCAATTGTCAAAACGGGTGTCCCGTTAAAAGTTTCACCTTTTCTAAAATGACAAAGAATCTTTACTATTTCACCCACTCATTCTCTCTCATATTTCACTTTTATACTCACAACACTTTTCAAATTTATTATTCCCTCCACTAATTCTCTCTTCTATTTTACTTTTATACTCACAATATTTTGTTCACTAACTTTTTTTATTAATTTGCGTGTCATGCTCAAAAGGTGAACCTTTTATTTGAACGGAGGGAGTATCGGGTTTAAAAGGCCATCTAATTTTGATCAACAACCAAATTGGACCATTAACCCGGAGCTTCATTCTAGATGGGCCAGGCCCAACGTTAGGAAACCCTAGGTCAATAATAGTATGCGGACGATATAAAAACTAATCATAATCTGTCAAACCCTTCTCTCTCTTAATTTCGCAGCTCACGCCGGGAAGAGGAGAGATGGTGTCGCTTAAGCTACAGAAGAGGCTCGCCTCGAGCGTCCTCAAGTGTGGAAAAGGCAAGGTTTGGCTAGACCCTAATGAAGTCAGCGAGATCTCCATGGCCAACTCCAGTCAGTTCTCCTCTCCATTTCATTCTTGTCTCGTTTCTGATGAATCTGTTTTTGTTCGAATTCTCGTCATTTTGTGCATAATATTGCTATCCGATCTTCATTCACTAATGATTTGCAGCGAGTTAGTTTTTACATAGCCGTGGATAGTCTATTTGGTTCATTTTTTGATTAGTTTTGATTATCGTTTTATGTGCTTTGTATGTTTGTATCGTACTGTAACTAGGTGTTATTACTGCATATGGCAATTGATAGTTGATAGGATTGATAAATACTCTGATTATTTTATATTGATCTTAAGTAATAACTAATAGACAGTACCTTATTTGGTCCCTGATTAGTAATCAGGAATTGATAAATACGTAATCAGTGATTACGTATTTTTGTATCTATTTAACTATTTAAGTTGATTTTATTGTGCATATTGAAATTTGTATCTTATTGCCATCAATACAACTAGCAAAATCTGAATTTTAATGGAATCACTCGTTGATTTTAGGTTGTAAGGTCAGGATTATCAAATTTCAAGGTTCTACACCTTGATTTACTTGACTGCAGTTAGAGTTCAACTGTTCATTAGTTTAACCTGTTAAGATTGTAATAAATTAGAAAATGCTTTATTGTACATGGTTGCTTCAGCTGACTTCATAAGAATACTGTGCAATCTATTTAATATTAGGTCTGAATAGTTTTATATTTTTGATGAAGATTGATGAAAACTAAAGTAATTAGCAGAATACAACTTATAAGGCTGCATTAAATTAAACTATAAAGATTGTTTACACACTCAACTACTCAAGTTGAGTTTGTCATCTGTTGATTTGTAATTGTCAATCTTTAACTTTTGTTCACTTCTACATTTTAGAGACTTGAGTTTTTTTAAAGCATTTTGTATTCGGGCTATTGAATTCCAAGCTCAAATTTGTTTACTATGTGTGTTTGGATTGCAGGGCAGAATATCAGGAAGTTAGTCAAGGATGGTTTCATTATCAGGAAGCCAACTAAGATTCACTCGCGGTCTCGTGCACGCCGAATGAAGGAGGCAAAGAGGAAGGGAAGACATTCTGGATATGGTAATTTTTTTGTATTCCATATATAAGCAATAAACAAAAGTTCTAGCTAATGGTTAAATTGACTGGTTGCAAGCCATAGTTAAAGTTATATCTTCACAAAACTGGTCTGTGTTATCAATATAAACAAAATCAGAATTAATATGAACTTAGTTGCTATGTTGCTATTTTATGGACCTGGTGAACAATATCACTTGTTTCCAAATGGTTTTTACTCGTGCTAGGGGGACTCATAACCTGATATGTTTGAACTTCCCAGGACAAGTAGATGATCTTTTAAGTAGTTTCTAATTCAGTGTCCTTGATATAGGTAAGCGCAAGGGTACCAGGGAAGCTAGGCTGCCAACTAAGATTTTGTGGATGCGTAGGATGAGGGTTCTCAGGCGTTTGCTTCGCAAGTACCGTGAAGCAAAGAAGATTGACAAACACATGTATCATGACATGTACATGAAGGTGAAGGGTAATGTGTTCAAGAACAAGCGTGTGCTCATGGAGAGTATTCACAAGTCCAAGGCTGAGAAAGCTAGGGAGAAGACCCTATCTGACCAGTTTGAGGCTAAGCGCGCTAAGAATAAGGCAAGCAGGGAAAGGAAGCATGCCCGAAGAGAGGAGCGTTTAGCTCAGGTATCTCTCCACAATCAAAGGAGTATATACACCTTTTGTTGATTGATTCTTCTGGGGTAAAAAACTCACATCGTCTTGTATATATGCAGGGTCCAGTTGAGAAAGCACCACCAGCTGCTGCACCAGTTGCAGCTGCCCCTGCAGCTCAACCGACAAAGTGAGTGTTCTTATTGATATGGTATTCAAGTTCGGATATTATTTCTTGAATGTTGTTTTAATGAACTACATTTTTGAACTTTTGCAGAGCATCAAAGAAGTCGAAGAAGTGAGCTCGTAATGATGTGTATGAAGGTTATGTTGATGCCTTTGTTAGCGTCAGAGTTTAGTTTTTGGACTTATATCTTTGATTTTAATCTGAAGTTGGGAACAATATTACTTAGAACTGAGACTTTAACCTTGATACTAAGGCTGTTTTGTTCAATTCTTTTTTTGATAATCTTATTGTTCTTGAGTTAGTTCTGAGTAGTGGTTTTGGTGATTTTATGGACAAAACCTGTGTGTGTAGACCTTCTATTCTCTCCTAACTATATTTCCTTTTTCCTGTTGTGATATGTTCGATTTCAATCAAGTCATTATAGTCTTATATATAAGTATATAACGGGACATGATCATCTTTCAAAATGTAAGATCATGGTTGAATATGATAGCATCATGAAGCTTAGGAGTACGACAAATCAAAGATTACTTCTAATGTTATGGATATGATTGGCTGAGAATGTAAAAAGATTATCTCCCTTCAATAAGCATGCTAGACCAGGAGAGAGTTGACACTATACTCTATCCGTCCCCATACACTAATGCTCTCTCTTTTTTTTTTTTTTTGTAATTTGAAAGAACTTTACGGGACATGGGGAGTAGTATTTTCTTAGGTTTTCATGTTCTTATGAAATTTGTGCACAGCTTTTCAACTTCGACTCAGACATGGGCACGTGATCAACCATTTTTGTTTCATGATCTAGTTATTATTAGACTTTGCGGACATGGGCTTCTAATTATCACATTCCTTTCTACACGACGTGAGCTTGGATTTTCTTGACAACTTATGCCTTGTTCCATGGCCCTATTTTCCAAAAGCCAGAGACATTTCCCCAACTCCAACTTATGCTTGTTCCATGGCCATATTTTTCCAAAAGCCAGAGACATTTCCACAAGTTCCGAAGGGAAAACGTCAAATAGAAGACCAGGTATGTACTGAAATATAGTGATCTATGATTGTGAGTAATGACCAATTTTGCAAAGTTTACAGGTTACAACATACAATGGTGAAATAAAATACAATACAAAACATTCTGAGCTTCACCTCTTAATTCACCACTTTACTTCAGTCTACTTTGAGGCAATGAATCAAAGACCATTGTTCCATCGTTGCACAAAGCCTTTAGACCAACACCAATTTCTCAACACTGCTCCTTAAAGCCCTCTTGCTATTAGCAGTACCCTCTAAAAACTCCTTTGGTAACGTGGTGGGACAGAAGACGTCATTCTGTAATCATCATTTCTGAGCTGTCTGTGACCAATGAGTTCACCACTACCTGGAGTTGCTCTAACTCTTGGAACCACCTGCTGCTGCATTACTTGTTCATTTGGACTCTTGTATAGTCCAAGTTTGACTATGAATGTAACCGTAGTGCCTTTGCCTAGCCCATCACTTTCTATCCATATGTTACCTCCCATGAGATTTACAAACCTGCCAACATCATTTCCATCAATATGAAGGGGGAGCAAGCTTCTTTACATACACAATTAATCCAATGCGACTAAGGCGATATAAATCTCTTGTTATAAAATAAGGTTCCTCAGAAGATTCGGGGGAAGACAAAATCTTTTGTACCAAATTGTGTGTCAATAGTGATCCAACAGACACTATTAGGACTGACGTTGTCATGATGTCATCAATGATGCATAGCCGTTAGGATCACAGTGGTACACAAAAATAGTAGAGGAGATTTGATCTCCTACTACTGGCAAAAAACAAACAAACAATTTTGTTCACAACATCATTGGCTAAACAGTGCGAGTCCAACCATACTCCTAAAGCATCAAATAACGACTGATGCGTAAGATTCTGCCCATTTTTTGTGTTTTTTTTTTTGTGCATGTAGTACAACTACAAATTTGGTATTCATCAATTAATACCTTTTGCAGATACCAAGTCCAAGGCCTGCACCATCGTTGCTTCTGACAGAACCATTTTGAGTTTCAGAAAATTTGGTGAAAAGGCGTGGAAAATCTTGTGACGCAACTCCGCAACCAGAATCCTTAACCTGCATTGTTGATTGCGTTTCGAGAATAAGTCAATCACATAGAATAAATGAAACATGCATAGAGACAGAGTGAAGAAAATGAAAAAACCTGCACAAATAGATAGAAGAGGCCATCAGTTAACACAGGAGACCATTCAGGTGACCTCCAGTCTCTTAGATGCTCTAGTTTTGCAACAGAAGCCTCAATCGAAACGTAACCTTCCTTGGTGAACTTAATAGCATTACCCACAACATTCAAGAGTGTTTGCATAAAGCGTTTCTCATCGCCTATGCCATAAGCAGGTAGATCAACAGCAACATTTAAGCTCATCGACAATCTTTTGACAGATGCAATTGGATTCACCAAATTCATAAGCTACAAAAGTCAACAATATTATGAATAGGCTTATAAAGATCTTCAGTTCTTCATTCTAGACCACCCCTTATGGGTACAAACAAATTGTATTAGGGTGTGTGCACGCACTCATCTGTGTGTATTTTTATTTCCCTCATTGAAAATGTAAAATAATTACCTCTCTAAAGACTCCATGAAGATTGAAAATTTTGTTTTCAAGTTTTAGGCTTCCATCCTCGAGTCTTGAGAGGTCCAAAACATCATTAATGAGCGCTGCCAGAAGGTTGCTACTCTTGAGAACAGTCTCTATCATAATCCTTTGATCTGGAGTAAGTTCAGTTTCTAAAAGGAGTGAACATAAGGAAATGATTGCATGCATAGGCGTCCTCATCTCATGGTTCATCACAGCTAGGAAATCATTACGAGCACGTATAGCCAACTCCGCCTCTTGTCGAGCCAAGTCCAAAGCAATATTCTGCTCCATGAGCTGATCACGGGCCCGCATAGACTCTTCCAGGATTGCAGCATGAGAAAGAGCGACAGCAACCTGTCGATTACTTTGGATTTAGCATGAGAAAACAGATCCCGGAAACAACTTTTAAAATCTACGCCAACCTAAAAGTGGAGAAAATGGAGATACAGATTTTAAGGAGTGGTTGAAAGACAGAGAAAGTAAATCAAACGAACCTGGTCAGCAACAACTTCCACAAGCTCCAGCTCATGATCCCGCCAGTTTCTTACACCATTTAAGGGGAGAATTAAAACCATCACCGCGTAATCCTTTGCAGAAATATCAGGCCAATCATTAATTTGAAAATTTGAAAGATGCAAGAGAGGTACACGAACAGCCACAACTTCAGGTGGGTTGTACCTCCCGACAGGAGGTCTTATCCTCGCGAGAGGACAAGTATGAGAAATCCTTATGGCTTCAGCACTATTGAACACTTCGTTCACTATAGGAAGATTCATTGGTACTGTGGATCCAAACAGTATTAAATTGTGCAAAGAGTGAGAGAGCTGCAGAATTGAACCACTTCTTGCTGGCATCCACAGGGCACATTCCTCAAGATCTAACGTCCTCCCAAGCTCAATGAGGGTAGTTTTTAATATAGTGTGACGGTCAAGGGTGCTTCTAATCTCATGAGTCAACATTCTAACGTGCCTTCCTGTTTCTTCTTGTTTAATAATAAGACCCATTTCCCTGTCCAGCTCTTCAGCCCTGTTTTTGAGAAACAATTCCCTTGTTTTCACACTTAACAGATCGGGAATAATGTGAATAAGCATCAATGCTGTTACACACGATACGAATGCAGTCGACATTTTTGCTACAGTCATTACCACGGCAACTGTTCTAGTGTGCATAGAAAACGTCCAGAGACTTATGAAGTGAGTTGCTCCACATAGAACAATAAATGCACCAAACTGCATTAGTACCCATCTATAGGGAAAGAATGCTGACTTCTGGACAAAGTAAATGAGTTCCAACGGAATAGAGAAATAGGCAAAGGCAATAAAGAAATCAGATATATATTGATATTTAACCAAAATCTCGTCAGCTGGCCATGGAGTCTCAAAGCAGTCACATGAATCCATCTTCTGCTAACTCCCCCAATATAGCTGCGGAGACAAAACTAGGTTACTATTCATAGTTACCAGAATGTTTCAATTTGCAGTTTCACTTCTTCGGTTTGATTCAATTAAATTCAATTCGACAAGATCTGGATTATAAAAACAATATTCATCAACTCCCAGTCAACTTGTTAGTACTTGTGTTTGTGCATCTATCAATCTTTGCAATAAAAAAACAAATAGAAGATTCATACAGTAGTTCTTATCTTCAATAAATTGATTATCTTAATCGAATCGCGGCTATTCCATGCTTAGATCTCTCAAACGGAACTCAAATGCTCGCATACACCTTTCTAAACCATCATTTTTTGCTCTAATTGGCATCTTGAACCATCAAATTAGCATCAATAAATGAAGAGACACACAGATATGTCCAGAAAAACAAAATTATTTGCAGTAGACTTTTTAATAATTTAGAAAAACAAAAACAATCCTAGAGAAGAAAAGAACATCATAATGTGAACCGATTCGAATGTACTAGCAACAGAAATCTTCAAACCAAAATTGCTACCAACTAAAATATTGTTCAATTTAGTCAATCTCACAGTCCACTACATAAGTTAAGTATAATAAAATATTTATTTAGCATCCGAGATAATTTCCATTTCCAGAAATTGATTGTCAACTTAACAAGATCAGTAGAAATAAATGATCAACCAATTATAGAGTAAATGAACCGGTCGCAAGTAATTGAAATTTACAGAGAAAATGAGTGAGATTATTACCTTAGAATGGAGGAGATTTAAAGCATATTGTCATGAATCATATGAACAATAAATTGACTCTATCGCTCTCTAGTTTTAGAGAGAGAGAGAGAGAGAGAGGAGGAGGCAACAGAGAAAGAGGGAAAAGCCGAAGGCCATGGAGGAGGGAGGGGATTCATCACATCACGGGACAATGGGCAAGCTATCTTGAAAAAGGTGATACGCTCTGGCGTGTGGGGGGTTCTACAGCTTCGGATCTTGATTTCTCGTTAAACCTCCTTCCCACGTGTATTTGCCATGCTTGCAGTCGAGGCAATATTTCAAAATATTCCTCAATCCCAAAGTTGTGTGGAAATCGAAAAATTGAATATAAGAATTAAAAAAAAATACTTCCTCTTCTGTTCCGATTTAAGGTTCTTACTTTCCTTTTTAGTCTTTTCCAAATTAAGGTTCTTACTTTACTTCTTTTCATAAATGGCAAGTATTTTATCACTATTCCCTCCACTCATTCTCTCTCCTACATTATTTTAATACTCACAACACCATTATAATTTACTATTCCCTCCACTCATTCTCTCTCCTATTTTATTTTCACACTCACAACACTTTCAATATAATATTTCCTCCTTAATCTCCGTGCAAAGTCAAACTCAGAACCTTAAAGCGGGACGAAAGGAGTAATAGAAGAGAAAATTAGTGGATGTATTTACAAGTATGAAAAATAAAATAGAAAAAGATAAATTTGAATGTTTCGTATTCAAAAATGACACTTATTTGTTGGATACAAAATCTATCTAAAATCGATAGGTATTTTGAATGAAGGGAGAAAAAGGATATTGTTTAAATTATCTTTTTTTTTTATTAATTGATAACTTAGTATTATAATAGTTGTAGAGTAAAATATACCATTGATTGGTAGTAGAGATTGAATGTTTAACCTCCCTTATAGAAAATTATACTCCTCTGTTCCGGTAGAGACCGTCCTGCTCGAAATAGAATTTTGATAAATTTGATTAAACTTTAATTAAATAGTTTAAATAAAATAATTATTCTAATAAAAATCTAAAATCGTGATATAATAACAAATTTTAAATTGTTATTCATTTATAATTTTTTATTTAAATTACTTGACAAAAGTGCAATTAAGTTGAACAAAATTATATTTCGAGGGGAATGCATGAAGTATATGATTGCACTTGACTTAGAGTTTGATCTTTGGCAAGTGTAATATATCTAGGCCTAACTAGGATTATCTTCGCAGTAGTGTTTCATGTCACGTGTGAAATGATTAATGGTTGAAGTGTCCATTTGCTTAACCGGATCGGCAAATTGGCCGATTTTTTAATAGATCAATACCGATCAATCGGTTTAACCGTAACCGATTTAATCGTAATCGATTTTTCTAAGATTCGGTTTCGGTTGACAAATTTCAAAAATCGTGAACCGCCGATTTTGAACCGCCAGTTTTATGCTCGGTCGAGTCATAAGGATTGCTCGGTCGAGCAAGACATTTTTCAGTAAGTCTTTACCATTTAACGGTCATGCTCGGTCGAGTCATATGAGTTGCTCGGCCGAGGGGGTCATTTTTCAGTGTATTTAACCGGTCATGCCTCATGCTCTCGGCCGAGTAGAACGCTAGAAATTAAAAAAAAAAGGTATGATCGATCAAGCAACACCAAAGACTCTGCCGAGCAGATCCAAACCGGATAAATCGGAGGTTAATCGGAAAACCGTATAACCATCAAACCGTAACCAGTCTGACCGATTATCCAGTTCGATTTTGATTGAGGGATTTCGAGGTTGAAAATCGACGGTTTCAACCGGCTAACCGCCGGTTAACCAGAAATAAATGGCCGCTTCTAATTAATGGTAGGGAAAAAAAAAAATCTTACCCACAAACACAATTGACAATATTTAAATACTCCCTCCGTCCCAATAAAAGCTTCACCAATTTTTTAAAAGGATGTCCCATTAGAAGCTTCACCTTTCCTAAAATGACAAAGAATCTTTACTATTCCACCCACTAATTCTCTCTCATATTTTACTATTACACTCACAACATTTTTCAAATTTACTATTTCCTCCACTCATTCACTCTCCTATTTTACTATTACACTCACAACATTTTCTCCACCCTTAATTTACGTGTCGACCAAAATGATGAAGCTATTATCGGGACGGAATAAGTAAATATTAATTTAATGAGAGATGGGATTCATAACACTACATTCAATCCAGACAACATGTCAAAGTCACAATTCCCAGATAACATAAAATATGGATCCAAAAGAAGCAAGGACACTCAATCCAGACATTAGGTTTTGTTCATTGCATCTACTGACAAACTTAATTGACTAGTACAATTTCTAAGAGTTGGCCATCTACCATAACTACCTTTAAAATTATTGGCCCCTACCCAATTTGATCGTTACATGAAAATTAAAATAAAAAATCACATTTTTTTACTTCTCTCTCTTATTTCTCTCTCTTAACCAACTTGGGAAAGAGTTTATGTGGATCTAAATGAACTTCACGCTGCATTTCTGTCTAGAAATCATCAAGTTGATGGTGAAATCCCACCTGAAAACAGTCTAAAATCTCCTGATACAACTCGCTAGGATTCTCACTCCAAACTTTTCTTTTCTTTTTTTATTTATGCATTAATAAAATTTAAGAAAATGGTGCTCCCCAACAATCAAAGACACATCTCAAAGATAAATATTTCCGACCGCCCGCCGCAATAAAAGAGCCTATTACATCTTTAACAGTGATGTCTAACCCAAAACCAAATCTCCAACAAATACACTTGCAAACAATATTCTATGACGCCCAAATGCTTATTCAAACAAAATTTGAACAAGACCCAACACTGCCTTCAAAAAATTCTCACGGAAAGAATTTGGCTTTGAAGACATGACAAAATAATACTTTTCGGTAGGCAAAAAGTCCAAACCTTTCTTAAACATGGCAGAACTGTCAGGATAAAAGAAAGAAAAAGCCATTTATTCAGTCCAGTGACGGATTTTTTTTGGTGGTGATGGAGTGTGTGTGTGTGTGTGTGTGTGTGGGGGGGGAGTTTCACAAAAAATGCACTAAAACTACATTTCCAGCCTACTTTCCTTGTCCTACGTTTTTCATACAAATTTGTAGGAAGTTTCTGAATCAACTGTTCAGAATTACTTCAATTATAAATTGAAGGGAGTTTATCCCTAAAGAATTACTTATGGATCACCGTATGATCTTTATTTCCTGGGAAATTTACCATATAACCCTTCAAACTTATCAATTTTACCTCATAAGATAAGGAATATTTCATCTAACCATATAATCCCTAACTTAATAAGTACACTCTCCTTCTCATTTTACTAAGTTCACCCTCCAATCATTTAATTAAGTCCACATTCTTTATCAATTTAATTTCTCTCCAACCACCATCACCTTAGGTCATCCCTCCCCATCTTCTACGGTCAACAACTCCGGCAACGGCAGCCATCAACTCCTTCGGCGTCTTTTTTTTTTTTACTCCGGCGACCAAACAACTGAGATCTTAACTTATCAGTAAGTTTTCATTTATCAACTAAACTAATAAGAACACGATCAACTCCGGCGACCACCAACTCCGGCGACCTCTCCGGCAAACAAACAACTGAGAACTTAACTTATCCATAATTTCTCAGTTATCAACTAAACTACTAAAAACATGATTAACTTCGGCGATCAAACAAATGAAAAGTTAAATTATCAGTAAGTTCTCGATTGTCTCCACTAAGAACACGATCAACTTCGGCGATCAAACAACTGAGAACTTAACTTATCATTAAGTTCTCAGTTGTCAACTAAACTACTGAGAACACAATCAACTCCGGCGACTAAACAACTGAGAACTTAACTTCAGTTGTCAACTAAACTACTAAAAACATGATTAACTTCGGCAACCAAACAACTAAAAACTTAACTTATCAGTAAGTTCTCAGTTCTCTTCACTAAGAACATAATCAACTTCGGCGACCAAATAACTAAGAACTTATCAGTAAAAATAAAATAAAAAATAATGACAAAACTGAATACAGATTAAATACTCCCTTTGTCCCCAAAAAAAATGATAATTTCAAATTTGCTTTTGAAAATTTTAAAACTTTTTATACTGTAACAAGTTTTTTTTTTCATGTTTGCTAGAATAGATGCAGTCACACATAATTATACATATATACTCCCTCCGTCCCGGTAGAACCCGCACACTTACTGTTTGCACGGGAATTAAGGAGAAAGTTAGCGGAGAAAATGTTGTGAGTATGAAAAGTGAGGTTGGAGAGAGAAAATGGGGTAGGAAATAGTGATTTGATTGGTGTTGTGAGTATAAAAATAAAGTAGGAGAGAGAATTAGTGGGTGGAATAGTAAAGATTCTTTGCCATTTTAGAAAGTGTGCAGTTTGTAATGGGACGCCTAATGAGAAAAATGTGCAGGTTGTAGCGAGACGGAGGAAGTATTTCAAAGTCAGATTACTAAAGAAAAAAAAATGAAATAGAAATCCCACCACAAGCAACTCATAATCCCCGTATTCAGATGTGTAAAACAATTGAGCTTCAGTTAAGGAATGGGAGCCAATGTAGATGGGTCTCATTATAAGCTATGATGCTCGGACTCTTTGGTTTACCTCGTCAAAGAGTCCGAGCATCAGAGATTATAAGAGCACAAACAAAATAGTTTCTAACAGTGAGCTTGGCCAAAAACGAATGAGTTAGCTTCATTATTGCAGTCACTGAAAATGTGTCGGAGAAGATGACCGTCGAATGAGGCTTAGGTGGTCGGCACTGTGTAAAATAGTCGTAGCTATGGTGAGCACCATCAATGGGGTTGGCCGGCTAAGAGGAAGACGACCAAAGCATCACAATTAATTTTGACCGCCGACGAAAATGAATTTGGCGCTCATGTTCACGGGACTGGAATCGAGGAATCAGATTGCCAGATTTAGTCACAAGGAAGGCTTGAGAAAGGGCCAAGAAGCTCCACCAAAACTGGTATGTTAAGGTGATGGAGTTCCAGATAATTACTTTGGTCCGGCGAAGAGTTGTGGCCGGAAAGTAAGAGAGACAGAGACATCATACATGAAAGAAAAGGGACATCGACGGAAGGAAAGAGGTCGGACGGCCGGAGGTGAGGGAAGGCGTGGCCGGAGGTGGGGGAGGTAAGGGATGACCAGAGGTAACATGGGGAAGGTAGAGAGAGAGGGTGTGTGTGTTTTGTGTGCGTGTGATATGGGAGGGGTGGGAGTTTATTTAGGTTTAGAGGGACTTTACGGTTAGTTATTTTGTGATGTGAGACTAGGAGATAAAAATGATAAATCGTTATCTTAGGACGTAAATTAGGTTATACCGAGGGACTAGTAGGTAATTTTCTCTATTTTCTATCCCAAGGGAGAAATTAAATGGTGAAACAGCAACTCAAATTAAAATCGCGAGAAATTACGAGACCCTCAGTCCTTGGGACCAATCATCTGTTCTGGCACCACAAGTTGGTCGAATTCTTCGCTGGTCAGCACTCCTAGTTTCAAAGCAGCTTCCTGCAGAATTTGACAATGTTCCAATCAGAGCTGACACAAATTTTACAGGCAATGGTAAAATGCAAATAAGTACTCTCTTTGTCCCCAATGAGTGCCCATTTATTTAAAAAAAAAAGTGACATGAAATGAATGTTCATTTTAAAGTTAAGCTACTAAATTCACCTTTGTCAACTATCATTGATCTAAATTGCAATTGCAACCATATGGTATGATCGTTAAAGGTATTTATGTACATATATTATAAAAATGCTTAAAGCTTGAAAAATTAAAAATGTCACTCAATTAAAGAAGGGTGGAGAATGAAGCATCACCTTCAGGGTACTACCCTCCTTGTGAGCTGTCTTGGCAACTGCTGCTGCATTGTCATAACCAATTTTCTAAGGGAAAAAACGTGGAAGAATGGAGTTAGAATCCAAAGAATCAACTACAGTGAAATAACGGATTGAATATTTGGGTAGAAACTTACAGGATTCAAAGACGTCACGAGCATAAGTGACTGCAGGGACAATCAGAATACAACATGAAAAACAAGATTGAATTTGAAAGCTAAAGAACTAAATCTAAAATTAATTTCTTTCGATTTTCATCAACTTACTTCATGTAATAGTTTTGAAATCCTTTCCCTGTTCGCTTGGATTCCCCTCACACAATTCTTTTCAAAAGAAGCTGACGCGTCCCCCAGCAATCTCAATGACTGCCCACAAAATTGTCAAAAACTATACAAGGATTGATATTAACGGGCTTATGAGGGGACACGTGAACATATTGTGTGTACATATAGACTATTCTCATGTTCACATCCTTGGTATTTGTGTATTGTTGGAAATCGACTTCTGAAATTCCATGTTGTACCATGATAAAGAATAATTGACTAAATGGTCACCCCGAGGAAACTTACATGTAGGAGATTACTAGCAATCATAGGTTTGAAAACATTCAGCTCAAAATGGCCATTAGAACCACCAACTGTGATGGCAACGTTGTTTCCCATCACCTGCAAGATTCAAAGTGTTAATGGGTTTAACCAACGTAGAAACTATATTGATGATGAGCCAAAATTGCTGAAGGCGGGAATAAATGTATTCCCTTCGTCCCAAATGAATGTCCAATTTTCAAAAAGAAAATTGTCCAAAAAATGAATGTCCAATTTTTTGGAGAAGTTACTAAATCATCCAATCATAAAACAACAAGTCCTAATTCAAATCTACACTCATGATGTAATATGGTGAGACCATTAAGGGGTTTTTATGTACTTCTGCTACTAAAAAAGCTTAATCCCAACTTTCTTAAATGTCCCTAAAAGTTAAAATTGGACATTCATTTTAGGACGGAGGGAGTAAATAACAGATCCCCAGGTATCTCATTGATATTATTTTATGCTTATAATTTTACCTGAGCACAGACCATTGTCAGAGCCTCACATTGAGTAGGGTTCACTTTCCCCTAAAACAAACAAAAAGTAGAAATAATAAGCTTAAAGAGTAGAGAATATAAAAAAAAAAAAAAAAAGTGTTGAAACATATGTAGGGAATAAAGATTTTACAGGCATGATACTGCTACCAGGCTCATTCTCGGGAAGAATGAGTTCACCCAGACCGCAACGAGGACCACTGGACAGCCAAAAAAGATATCAAACCACTGTAATGAAATGATAGTGAAAAAAGAATCGTGGACCAGAACATATGTACCTTCCTAACAAGCGAATATCATTAGCTATCTTCATAAGAGAAGTCGCAACTGTATTAAGGGCTCCGCTAGTTTCGACAAAAGCATCATGTGCAGCCTGAAAATACACAAAGTTAAATATAAAGATTGAACATTCTTACGGCAGAAATTCAGGATATGGAAAATGAACAGCGGGAAAATATAGTTTTCTATATCCAGCTAAAAGTAAACACTAATTAAGCTGAAGAAACCAGAACTAACCAAAGCTTCAAACTTATTTTCTGCTGTTACAAATGGTAACTTTGTTTCCTCAGCTACTGCTGCAGCAATCTTTACATCAAAACTGGAAATGGTTTCAAAGAGAAAAAGGAAGAGAAAAAAAATGTTACCAGAAAGCAAACAGATGCACCTCCAAAAGAGAAGCAAATGGAAAAACACACACACACACACACACACGAATGAGCAGACTCCATTTTTTTCCCTTTTAATGGAAAAGGGAATCTGATGCAGAGCAACAAGAAGAGAATTTTGGCAGATTTGGTGAAGCAGCGGACGCACGGCCGTGCGCCTGAAAAGGCACGACCGTGCAAATTGGGCCGAATGGGATTATTACTTTCTGCATGTTTGCACGGTCGTGTCAGCTAACACGCACGACTGTGCTACGTCGGAAATCAGAATAGTTTTCAGTTATTTTGCTGATTTTATGAATAATTACTTTAGGGTATTTTAGTCTTTTACTTTCCAAGTTGGTACGGTTTTTCATTAGAGTATTTAAAGTTGCTTTAGGGTTTGAAGAACTAAGTTTTTTTATTTTATGAATTAGAGAAAAGGCTTTCCAATATCGTTTCTTGTTCTTTTCGTTCGGTCTATGATCTCTAGCCTCCGGCATCATTTGGTATTAGATTACTAGTTGAATATCAATGGCCGAACGAGGACGCGGTGGTTGTGGTGGACGAGGTGGTCGGGACCTCAGGGTAGGGGCCGTGCAGCGGATGCCCACGAGGATGACCATCATCGCGAAAGAGACCTTCGTGATATCGAGATGGACGAGATGAGAAGACAGATTCAGATACTCCAGAATCGCATGGCACGAGTGGAGCCTCCACCGCATATGGGTTCGGATTCGGATATATCATCTGAGGATATGTAGTATAGAGAGGGGATTAATCCCTTCGCCCGAAATCATAGACATCAGGACAATGCGGATGACCCTTCTAAAGATGTCGGTGTGAGGATCGAAATTCCGGAGTTCGAAGGTAAAGCACATCCTGATGATTTCATTGATTGGATTAATACTGTTGAGCGTGTGTTTGATCTAAAACACATGACCAATAGTAATAATGTGAAATTGGTTGTAATTAAATTGAAGAAACATGCTTCAATTTTGTGGGAACATGTTAAGAAATAGCGGGTTCGAGAGGGTAAATTCAAGATTCAGTCTTGGGAAAAGATGAAGAAACTGTTGTGAAGGAAATTTCTTCCTGATCACTATCGTCAGGAATCCTTCATTGAATATCAGTGATATGTCGGTTGAGGGTTTCATTGAGGATTTTGATCGCTTGCGAAAGCGATATGATGAGGTAGATCAACAAACAGTTGCTTGTTTTCTTGGGGGATTGCGTGTTGATATTTCAGAGGTGGTCCAGTTACAACAGTATTGGACTTATGAAGATGTTTGTCGACTTGCTTTAAAGGTTGAGAAACAGCTGAAAAGGAAGAGGGGAGTAAACCGTTGGCAGGGTAAAAATGTCGCCAGCAGTCGAGGTGGAAGCAGTTCTAGTGTTCCTAAAGAGGTTACACCGTCGGATCCGAAAACATCGATAGCATCTAAACCTAGTATTACTCCAGAGATTCCTAGGAGACGACAGCCTGCTAGATGCTTCAAATGTCATGGGCTCGGGCATCTCCAAGCCAAGTGCCCCAATCGACATGTTGGTGGCCAGGCGTGTTTTGAATGTGACTGTTAGGGATGACTAGTAGTGGCTTCGCCATAATATTGAATTACATCCCCAATCTTACAAGCTCTCGTGGTTGATCAAAGGCAACGAACTAAAGGTAGATAAGCGGTGTTTGGTGCAGTTCTCAATTGACAAGCGTTACAAGGATGAGGTTTGGTGTGATATAGTGCCCATGGATGCGTGCCATCTTTTACTGGCCGATCATGGTTGTTTGATCGTCGGGTTAAGCATGATGGGTTCAAGAATACATACACGTTTCGCAAAGATGGATTATCTATTTCATTGTGCCCTACTGACCCGCGAAAGGAACCTGAAGCAGAAACTAGATCAGCTGGTACCGGGGGTCATCAGCTGTTGAGCCATTCCGAGTTTGTTAACAACATGAAACAGGAGATGGGATTCTATGTATTAGTGGTTCTTGAGGGGAATGATACAGCAGTGTTACCACTAGCAGCTATACAACCTCTTTTGGACGTATATAGCGATGTGACACCAGATGAGATTCCCCCGGGCTTACTACCTATGAGAGATATTCAGCATTGCATTGATCTTATTCTGGGCGTGTCAATTTCGAATAAAGCAGCCTACCGTTTGAGGTCAAAGAAACATGAGAAATTAGAGAGACAGGTTCGGGAGCTACTAGACAAGGGAGTTATTCGGGAGAGTGAGTCCGTGTGCGATTGTAACATCCCCAAAAAATGTGTGTGCCTGATATGTTTGATATGATTTGATTAGTACTACTCATATCACCAAGATGCATCTTCTTTTCGGAAGCTCATCCTATAAGGACTCCAATGTTAAGCGTGCTTGACCTGGGGAAATTCTAGGATGGGTGACCCACTGGGAAGTTTCTCAGTGAACATGTAAGTGAGGACAACACGTGCTGGAAAGACTTGTGGTGGTTTGTGGGGATAGTCCGTCAAATCTGATAGCGTTCTGACCCGATCTTCGGGCTCGGGGCGTTACAAATGGTATCAGAGCGGGACCCGGTCGGAAGTGTGGAGCAAAGTGCTGTGCGAAACAAAGTGCACACCGCGGAGTCGGTGGGAGTCACCTCTTGAATCCGTACGAGCCCCTCTTGGATCCACACTGCCCGGGGTTTCGATCCAAGTAGGCCTTGCCGGAGACGGTAAGGATCCTAAGTGGGGGAGATTGTAACATCCCCAAAAAATGTGTGTGCCTGATATGTTTGATATGATTTGATTAGTACTACTCATATCACCAAGATGCATCTTCTTTTCGGAAGCTCATCCTATAAGGACTCCAATGTTAAGCGTGCTTGACCTGGGGAAATTCTAGGATGGGTGACCCACTGGAAGTTTCTCAACAGCATGTAAGTGAGGACAACACGCGCCGGAAAGACTTGTGGTGGTTTGTGGGGATAGTCCGTCAAATCTGATAGCGTTCTGACCCGATCTTCGGGCTCGGGGCGTTACAAATACTGTGAGGACCCCGACCCGGAACCTACACGTGTCCCGAGCTGGAGCGTCCTCAAACTAACCCAAATTTCCTTAACTTTTTAAAACTTTGATTTAACTTTCAAATATAAACATAATTGTCATAACCATTTCAAAATAACTCTATACTTTTCCACAATGGAGAAAGAGTTGACCAACTTTGAAAGTAAGAAACTGTTTTAGTTACAAAAAGACATCGGTTATAACATAAAATTAAGGTTTATAAATACAACTCCATAAATGAATTATACCCAAAATATACTTTCTATGCCAACCTATTCATACCCCGACAATTCCCAAAATCACTTCCAAACTCCTCACCGCCCTTACTTGGCCGGTCCGCCTGTCTCGAAATCTAAAAACATTAAAGGAGAGGGGTGAGAATAAATCTCAAAGAAGCTATTATGAATGCAACAATATGCCAAGTAAAATGCAACACATAACAAGTTGCATATAACACATCGAAAAGTCAGTAAACACCTTACATTACCTTGGTTTACCTTTTCCCGTCCGAACAATAGTCGTACAACATTGGGTATAATAATACTCCAATCTTAAGTGAGCCGCTTAAGCAATACTCACATCTTATAAGACCCGTTTTCAGTGGAACCAAATAAGATAAGTAGCAACTCTGTAAGGCTTTTGGCTCAATACAGATGCTATACCCCAACCTCGCGGCGACGAAGGGGACGGTCGCAGATATAACATAATCCGATCACATTAGGTCACACTTCCATAATTGATCGTATTATGTTATACCCCCAACATCAGCTGATTAACACATTATCAAGCACATAATAGTTACTTGAAATATAATCCACAAAGGGGCTAAGCAACATAGCAACATGGTAAAATATACTCATGTTCAACCAATATCATAGTGCAACATTTATGTAATACACTAAGCATAATATCAACCATGAATATGTACTCAAGTGAAGTAACAAAGTATCAGCAATTAACTACACTTAGACAATATTCAATAATAAATGATCTTTATAAGGATCCAAGTTAACTTTACCAAGTGAAAGTCATTACACAACCTCAGATAACATTAATAAAAGTTCACGATCTACTTCCCAAGTTCGAACCATATTGGTGAAGTACGAATCAAGCTTAACAACCATTTTCCGGACAATGATCCACATTACAAGTCCCTATAGAGATTCAAGCTAAATTTATCAAGTTGAAGTCACAATGCTTAAGTGGCCCAAGTTCTACTTTAATCTAAGTTGAGGAGGGTTGATTCATATCCGAATTTGATTAGGTTCCATTAATTTATAGTGGTTAGGAGTCATGCCACTAGGTTGTTGGTGAAAATCAGCAAGAAAAGTATCTAAGGAGGATCTGGCACCATGAGCGACCGCCCAAGTGGTTTTCAAAGGAACTCAAACTACTGCCCTCTTGGGCGACCGCTCACCACCTCTTGGGCGACCGCCCAAGAGGAATTCCAAGGCAAGCAATTACTGTCAATATGGGCGGCCGCTCAAGCCCCCATGGGCGACCGCCCAAGAGCCTTTCCAGAAATTCCCAGATTTTCCAAAACCCCTTTTTCCAAATCAACCCATGTTCTTACACTCTTGATCAACAATAACATCCTTCCAAAACATAAATCAATTCCTCAACTACCAAAAAGATTTCCAAAGTATTAAACAACCATCATATTAACAAAAACAACATTAAGAGTTCATGAGCATTTAATGAAGGGAAGGGTCATAATAACTCACCTTAGGATTTTAGGATGAAATGATGATCTTCTTAGCTTGATTGATTCCTCTAGTTGTCCCAAGCTCAAAAGTACTCTTGGATTAGGAAATGGAGGAGGATTGTACTTGGTAGAATTTTTGGAAAACAAGGCTTTCAAGTAAAGCTTCCATGGATGATTCCTTTGGAGAAGGAAGAAGAAGAAAATGAAGGAGAATAATGAGGAGGATGGGTATGGGGGGAGTATGGGGAAAGATAAAGGAGTATGGGAAGAGTGGGGGGTTTTGACTAAAGGGAGGCAAGGTGAGGGAATTAAGGGGAGGTGATGGCCCCCCATCCCCAAATAAATCAAGACTTTCACCTCCACACTCAAACCCATTTAAAATTAAAGAGAAGAAATTTAATCCTTTACTTCCTTTCTACTACTCACATTTTATTTGTTTTATCCATTTTCTATTATTATACTTCTCCCAAAATGCTTTATTTTAATTCCTTGAAATCCTAAGGATTCTAAATTATTTCCCAACCGTCTCATCTTAATATTAAGAAATTAAGGACATAAAATGAACACATAATATTAACAATAATATTAAGATCAAATAATATGATACTAAAATTGTGCCTAGGATTGGGATCGTTACACTCACTCCCCCTTAAAGAAAATTCGTCCCGAATTTTTTTTAAAAAGAATTACCTAATTGTTCAACCAGCCTCGGTTACTTATGTATACCTCAGACTCCAATTCCCAAATAGTCTCTTCAATGTTGTGATTCTTTCCCACGATTTCTAATTCCATTAATAATACGATATTACAACTTAATGTTCCAAGAATACCACACAGATATCACTAACCCGAATTTTCACGACCTCAATAAAAATACAAATAAATAAAAGTATTACAACTTATGTCTCCAAATACATTACGATGTTACCTTTAAAACTCCAAATACTCTATAAGCTGCTCCAAGCCAGTCTCTAAGTCAAATCACCAACCCTTTCTAAAACTTCAAATGGATTAACAAACTTTGGCGCCAATTTACCTTAGGCCTTGCTTCACTAGCCTCACCCCAACAAATTAGAGATCGATATTTTCTTCCCGAACCACACCTCATAAGGTTTTATCTCAATGCTAGAATGATAACTGATATTATACATACCCAACCACTGGTAACCATACTTCCTATCGGCTACTAACATTCATTGTACATGCCCGTATCATATCCTCAACAATAAGTAACAATTCCTCAAATTTTTCACAAGGTTAAACTTAATAGCATTCATACATTCCAAAAGGACCTTCCCCAATTGATGTCTATCCAATCCATTTAATACTATGGGATTTATACCATCAAACTATCCCCTAACATATATGAGGACTTGATCAAAGAATCTCATCACTATATTCCTATATAATGAGTAGGAACTACAACTCAACTTTCTATAAACAAAACAACATACCCTTTTTACTTCCAAGGTAACTCAATCACAAAATCCATCGTGATAATACTCTCAAGTTCAATCTAGAACTCTAAATGTTCTAACAAATCTTCCAACGTCAAAATTCTATTTCCACATTTGTGCTCAAACCACCTTATGTCTCGACTCACTTGAAACGAGTTAGTTCAATTATCTTATCCGCAGTTCTCATAATACAACATTAAACAATTGCCCATGGAATAATAAATATGGACATGCTAATAAGACCCTGATTCCACGAACGGAATACTGGTCAACTATATATCACGATTCAATGTTCCAATTATGTTCAGGTCCAGCGATGCATCAATATTCAAATTAAATGGTTGGCCTCCCACAACGGAGCCGATCCAACTCCAATACAAAAACCAAGTCTACTGCGACCGTCACATTAATAACCCCACAATTTATCAAATCATTTCTCGGATCAAAACTTTAATACAATTAATCATTATAGGGGAACTAGGTTGCCTTTCTACTTGTTTCTGTACAAATTATATCTTTAGAACATCAAGTCTTTCTAAAAATTACAGCATCTTTCAGAATTTCAAAGGATAGATAAAAAGAGATCCAATGAGACTCGAATGGTTTATTTATTTAAAACTGTCCCATACCAGTTTTAATTAACTAAACCACTCACAATTTTAAGAAATTTTCAAAAGATTGATAAGCTAACAAAAATAACTCGAGTGATTTAATTATCTACAACCGTCCCATACCAGTGGTAGATAGTTAAATTACTCACAGATTTTAATGTACATAAAAACGGTTTACTGACCTTATTAAATCAACTATCCCCGAAGGGCACAATTGCTCATACCGAAGTTCAATATACAATCCAAAGTTATAAAGCACATTTAAAACAATCCTAACATAATATTCTTGTTTGACTTCTATTTATAGTGTGGCCATCACTCATAATATTTCTACTTAGTTAAATTCTCTATAAGAAAACACAATCTCGTAATACTATTACTATCTCCGATAAGTAACACTAAAACATTCATTAAAATTATAAACTTGGTAAAGCATCCTCAATTCAATAATTCCTCAAGTTGAATATTCAACACTTTTACTTAATTTGAGTCATCTATTCCCTACCTTTGATATTGATATTGCACTTAGTAACAACGTATTGCATACCTCAAGTTTCCGATCAATTACCATGATTTCCTAATAAGAAAATCTAATTGAAACTCACATAGATCAATCATCCCCAAATTGCGATTTAACATTAACAGTGTAAACTAACTTACCTCTCGATAACCATCAACAAACTCAAAATCCGCATAACGCCAATACCTCCCAAGCATCACACTAATCCCTCATATGAGTCACGCAACTAAGTCGACCTATAGGGTGAAATCATCCTAAAGTATCCTTTCTTCCAATAAGATTCATCCTCATTTTATTTTCTCAACTAATGATAATCATTTCTCAAAACAAACCATATACATATATTACCAATTCCTGAAGTTGATCCTTTAAGTCACCAATAACTATATCTATTATACTTCTTCACATTTACCCTATTTACCTCTCCATAACTAATACACACCCATAAATCAAAACGTTCATACTAGATACAAAGGTTGTCTTAAGTATATCCTTAAAGCAATTATTCACTGTAATTGTAACACTTCGAAAAATTCCACTAATAACCATTGAGTATTCTACTAGTTTCTAAAATCAGTCATACAAATCATCAACAAGGGATAACGAATACTTATTCTTCACAGTTACCTATTTGAGATCTCTCTAATCTATAAATAACCACCAAGTATCATTTTTTCTAAATATAGTACTAATTTATCCTTACGGAGAATCGCTAAGCTAATTATCTTCTTTATCAAATAATTTCCCAAGTTGAGTCATCAATTTCATTATCCCAATTAGTGTCCTCTATCTAGGAATCGGAATACCAAAATAGTACCTTATAGCAACTCAAAGCCTCAATATCCTGGTATGATACCTGATGAAAACCCATTTTGAAACTCACATGGAAAACACCACTTAGTCAACTTATAGGGTGATATCACCTACAAGAATATCTGATTCCTTATTCAAATTAGTAGCAAGAATACAATCAATCTCTCATTAGAGAATATACTTATAGCACATAAGGCAATATATATGTCAGTTCTATAAGGACTCACTTAGACTATTACTTTCAATACTAGTCTCATATATCTAGTCTCCACCACGAGACACCAATGTATAAATACTCACGCAAGTTACAAAACCATAAAACACTCTTAATTAGGCCGTATACCTAACCTCAACTAAGAGTTCACCAATTTATTTACCACCGGTACATGAGATAATTCAAGTGTCTTTTACTAAGTATAACACATAACCCAATTGACCTTCACATTCCTTAGGCCCTACTTTTGACATTTACGCATATATGACATAATATCAATAAATAACTTATCCGCCTCAACTACACACGGAGGCAAATCGAACATAGATAAGGAGACTCGCTTCTTGCGACAGTCCTCCCCAACCACAACAACTACTCAAATATTTCAGGTCAATATTATAATAATTTACGGATGGGTATCTCTACCACATCCACCGGCAAATTTAGAAAAGTATGACCCCTAACTCCGGAGACAGGTAATATACCTCAAATGATTGTGGAGGAATCTATCTCTCCATATTGCTCACATTTCCTTGATTCTTTGGTTGGTCATTATCATTTTCTGTCATTCAACAAATTCCTGCATTAAACCCTCGACGTCAGTTATCACACACTCTCACTCAGCTAGACTATACCCGAGAACTCTAACCGAGCTCTGATACCAACTGTGAGGACCCCGACCCGGAACCTACACGTGTCCCGAGCTGGAGCGTCCTCAAACTAACCCAAATTTCCTTAACTTTTTAAAACTTTGATTTAACTTTCAAATATAAACATAATTGTCATAACAATTTCAAAATAACTCTATACTTTTCCACAATGGAGAAAGAGTTGACCAACTTTGAAAGTAAGAAACTGTTTTAGTTACAAAAAGACATCGGTTATAACATAAAATTAAGGTTTATAAATACAACTTCATAAATGAATTATACCCAAAATATACTTTCTATGCCAACCTATTCATACCCCGACAATTCTCAAAATCACTTCCAAACTCCTCACCGCCCTTACTTGGCCGGTCCGCCTGTCTCGGAATCTAAAAACATTAAAGGGAGAAGGGTGAGAATAAATCTCAGCAAGCTATTATGAATGCAACAATATGCCAAGTAAAATGCAACACATAACAAGTTGCATATAACACATTGGAAAAGTCAGAACACCTTACATGACCTTGTTTTACCTTTTCCCGTCTGAACAATAGTCGTACAACATTGGGTATAATAATACTCCAATCTTAAGTGAGCTGCTTAAGCAATACTCACATCTTATAAGACCCGTTTTTCAGGAAACCAAATAAGATAGTAGCAACTCTGTAAGGCTTTTGGCTCAATACAGATGCTATACCCCAACCTGTGGCCACAGAAGGAGACGGTCACAGATATAACATAATCCGATCACATTAGGTCACACTTCCATAATTGATCGTATTATGTTATACCCCCAACATCAGCTTATTAACACATTATCAAGCACATAATAGTTACTTGAAATATAATCCACAAAGGGGATAAGCAACATAGCAACATGGTAAAATATACTCATGTTCAACCAATATCATAGTGCAACATTTATGTACTACACTAAGCATAATATCAACCATGAATATGTACTCAAGTGAAGTAACAAAGTATCAGCAATTAACTACACTTAGACAATATTCAATAATAAATGATCTTTATAAGGATCCAAGTTAACTTTACCAAGTGAAAGTCATTACACAACCTCAGATAACATTAATAAAAGTTCACGATCTACTTCCCAAGTTCGAACCATATTGGTGAAGTACGAATCAAGCTTAACAACCATTTTCCGGACAATGATCCACATTACAAGTCCCTATAGAGATTCAAGCTAAATTTATCAAGTTGAAGTCACAATGCTTAAGTGGCCCAAGTTCTACTTTAATCTAAGTTGAGGAGGGTTGATTCATATCCGAATTTGATTAGGTTCCATTAATTTATAGTGGTTAGGAGTCATGCCACTAGGTTGTTGGTGAAAATCAGCAAGAAAAGTATCTAAGGAGGATCTGGCACCATGGGCGACCGCCCATACCACTTGGGCGACCGCCCAAGTGGTTTTCAAAGGAACTCAAACTACTGCCCTCTTGGGCGACCGCTCACCACCTCTTGGGCGACCGCCCAAGAGGAATTCCAAGGCAAGCAATTACTGTCAATATGGGCGGCCGCTCAAGCCCCCATGGGCGACCGCCCAAGAGCCTTTCCAGAAATTCCCAGATTTCCCAAAACCCCTTTTTCCAAATCAACCCATGTTCTTACACTCTTGATCAACAATAACATCCTTCCAAAACATAAATCAATTCCTCAACTACCAAAAAGATTTCCAAAGTATTAAACAACCATCATATTAACAAAAACAACATTAAGAGTTCATGAGCATTTAATGAAGGGAAGGGTCATAATAACTCACCTTAGGATTTTAGGATGAAATGGTGATCTTCTTAGCTTGATTGATTCCTCTAGTTGTCCCAAGCTCAAAAGTACTCTTGGATTAGGAAATGGAGGAGGATTGTACTTGGTAGAATTTTTGGAAAACAAGGCTTTCAAGTAAAGCTTCCATGGATGATTCCTTTGGAGAAGGAAGAAGAAGAAAATGAAGGAGAATAATGAGGAGGATGGGTATGGGAGGAGTATGGGGAAAGATAAAGGAGTATGGGAAGAGTGGGGGATTTTGACTAAAGGGAGGCAAGGTGAGGGAATTAAGGGGAGGTGATGGCCCCCCATCCCCAAATAAATCAAGACTTTCACCTCCACACTCAAACCCATTTAAAATTAAAGAGAAGAAATTTAATCCTTTACTTCCTTTCTACTACTCACATTTTATTTGTTTTATCCATTTTCTATTATTATACTTCTCCCAAAATGCTTTATTTTAATTCCTTGAAATCCTAAGGATTCTAAATTATTTCCCAACCGTCTCATCTTAATATTAAGAAATTAAGGACATAAAATGAACACATAATATTAACAATAATATTAAGATCAAATAATATGATACTAAAATTGTGCCTAGGATTGGGGTCGTTACAGCGATGCCAGCACTAATGGTTCTGAAAGCTGGGGGTACGTCGCGTATGTGTATGGACAGTCGCGCAATCAACAAAATCACCATCAAATACCGTTTTCCCATTCCCCGCATCGATGACTTGCTTGACCAGTTACATGGTGTGAGGGTGTTCTCTAAGATTGATTTGCGAAGCGGGCATCATCAGATTAGCGTCAGACCGGGCAATGTGTGGTAAACTGCTTTCAAGACCCAAGATGGTTTGTACGAATGGATGGTGATGTCGTTTGGGTTGTCTAATGCTCAGAGCATTTTATGAAGCTTATGAACCAGATTTTCAGACCATTTATCGGTACGTTTGTTGTTATTTATTTTGATGATATTCTTATCTATAGTCAGTCTGTAGAGCAACATTTTGATTATTTGAGACGGATTTTTGATGTGTTGCGGGCTCAAAAGTTGTATGCTAATCATAAAAAGTGTCATTTTTTAACTGACGAAGTGACCTTCTTGGGGTATATTGTCTCAAAGGATGGTACTGAGATGGATGGGTAATTGTAAAATCCATGGTCACAAAAGCTCTTATTTTAGCATTACCCGATTTTGAGGATGTTTTTGAAGTTCATTGTGATGCTTCTAATGTTGGTATTGGGGGAGTTTTGAGTCAGAATTGTCGACCGATTGCTTTCTTCGGTGAAAAGTTGAACGATGCAATGACGTAAATACTCGACTTATGATAAGGAGTTTTATGCTATTGTTCGCACTTTGGAACATTAGCAACACTATCTTTTGTAGAAGGAATTTGTGTTATATTCTGATCATGAGGCTCTCAAATTCATTCAGGGGAAACATAAACTCAATCTTCGGAATGCTAAATGGGTCGAATTTATTCAGATTTTTACGTTCGTCATCAAACATAAGGCTGGGGTTCAGAACCGAGTCGCGGATGCTTTGAGCCGGCGGCAGTTGTTGTTGAATACTATGTGTGTGGAAGTGTTGTGTGATTGTATCGTGAAGACCCACTTTTCGTGATATTTGGGAGAAGTGCACACGTGGTAGTGTCCACCAGTTTGTCTTACAGAATGGGTACTTGTTTAAAGGGAACAAAATGTGCATTCCACTTTGTTCATTATGTGATCTCATTATCTCTGAAAGTCATGAAGGGGGACTCGTTGGGCATTTTGGGAAAGATAAGACGTTGGCATTGATTGGGGAGCAGTTTTATTGGCCTAAATTGGGGCATGACGTTGCACGTTTTGTAGAACGTTGTCGGTTTGTCATGTGGCCAAAACTCAAATCTAATGCGGGTTTATATACTCCGTTACCGGTTCCTGTTGCACCTTGGGAAGATGTCAGTTTGGATTTTATGTTGGGGTTACCTAGGACCCAACGACAGAAGGACTCCATCATGGTTGTAGTTGATCACTTCTCCAAGATGGCCCATTTTGTCCCTTGCAACAAGACTTTTGATGCAACTAGGTGGCAGATTTGTATTTTAAGGAGATTGTGAAGCTACATGGTATTCCTAGAACTCTCACTTCTGACCGTGATGTTAAGTTTATAAGTCACTTTTGGCGCACGTTGTGGAGGAAATTGGGTTCAAGGTTGCAGTTCAGCAGTTCTTATCATCCACAGACAGATGGACAAACTGAAATTACAAATCGAAGCTTGGTAAACTTGTTGAGTAGTTTGGTGGGTGACAGCCCGCGTCAGTGGGATTTGATACTCGCACAGGCTGAGTTCGCTTACAACCATTATTTCACTGAACCGCACAACTGGTAAGAGTCCATTCCAGATAGTTTATGGGCATAATCTGATCAGTCCTTTAGATCATGTTCCTGTTCCGGTGACCAATCAGTACAGTCCGAATGCAGACGACCGTGCCAGACAGATAAAGGACCTCCATGAGCAAGTCCGACAGCGTATCATCCAACAGAATGATAGGTACCAGCAGTTTGCCAACAAGCACCGTAAAAGGGTTGTGTTTCAGGTGGGTGACTTAGTATGAGTTCACTTATGCAAGGAGAGGTTCCCTTCCGGACGTTTTGTAAGTTACAGCCACGAGCTGATGAACCGTTTCGTGTTCTCGAGCGTATTAATGACAATGCTTACAAGATTGATTTGCTGATTTGCCAAGCCATTACAATGTCTCCACAACTTTCAATGTCTCGGATTTGTCGGCTTATAATGGTGCTTCTGAAAAGGCACGACCGTGTCTCGGATTTGTCGGCTTATAATGGTGCTTCTGAAAAGGCACGACCGTGCAAATTGGGCCGAATGGGATTATTACTTTCTGCATGTTTGCACGACCGTATCAGCTAACACGCACGACCGTGCTACGTCGGAAATCAGAATAGTTTTCAGTTATTTTGCTGGTTTTATGAATAATTACTATAGGGTATTTTAGTCTTTTACTTTCCAAGTTGGTAGGGTTTTTCATTAGAGTATTTAAAGTTGTTTTATGGTTTGAAGAACTCAGTTTTTTTATTTTATGAATTAGAGAAAAGCTTAAGCTTTCCAATATCGTTTCTTGTTCTTTTCGTTCGAATTGATGAAATCGAGATGTTCAATCGAGAGGAAGAAACAATCTCCAGTGTATAAAAATCAGTAACCCAAAGACTATAACTCAACGCTATAGTCACACTCAAAGTGTGCACTCTTTATATCGCTTTTACATTACATGGGTAAATTATGTTTGGACAAAGATATCATAATTTAATGTTTAAACTGTGCATACCAATGGAAAAAAAAAAATTGCTTTCTTTTATTTATTTACACACAATTCATGGCTGATTAAATTCAGAAGTGAAAACAACCCCTTTCCACTATTTTCTTTGATCAAGTACACCAATATATATACAGGGGAAGCAGACCAGGCTTGGCTTACATAAGAAACTGGAGAAAAACTAGGTGATTGTGGACGACTACCTAAATCAAGGTTTAACAATGTGCAGCACAGATGACTAATACTATGTGGTGCCAGGTTAATAGCGCAAAGGACAAATGGAACCTGTTCTGAACAACATTTGGGAGCTGAACTCAGGAAACTTTTACTACTTTAAAAGCTATTGCTCAATAATCAATTTATCAGTATTTTCATTTCAGGCTCATAAGCATTCAAGTGGTTTCTGCAAATCTTAATGCCTACCTAACCTCCACATTAAAAGACAAACCTGGGATAGTTTTGGATAGAATTTTGCCTATCTACACATTAAAAGACAAACTTGGGATAGTTCTTGATGGAATTTTACCAAAAGCAATAAGTTTTTAAGGATAAGAATAAATGCAATTATTTATGTCGCTAGCAAGGAGCTCTTAAACACTTAAAGATAGAAATACCAGAACATATTTATATGGACACTTCACTCACATGCAGCTTAAGAAACTTATACAAGCAGTAACAGACGTCACTAGCAGAGAGCTCTGAAACAATTTTAACACAGAAATACAGGAAATATGTTATTGAGCGAAATACATGTGAGACTAGGTTCATTGATTGGATAGGAGGCAGTGAACACAAATCAGAAATGCTACAAACTGAGAAGGTGACTGAAATTACCCTTTCTTTGTGTTCAGTCCCGTCCCCACGGCAGTACCACCCTGGGCAAGCTGCAAAAGTCATTGTCACAAAATTGTGAGCAACATACACAGCCTTTCTTAGTTATTATCTATTAATACAACAAATTACTTTAAGAAAATTTTGGGAGGAGGTAGTTTGTGAGGGGAATAGACGATCCTTGCGCAATTAAACGAAATAATTCCCAACCTGATACATATGAGGTAGGGTGCACAATACTCGATCAATACCATACTTCACCTGCAACAAGCCATGATCCGACTAAATTAGTGTGCATTATCATTTCAAGAAATTAAGTGATTGTAATCTAAATGATAGTGATGAGAAAGTAGGTCAAACAATTAGCATACTTGTGTGGTGTAGCCACTAAACTCCTGCCCAAGAGTCAAAGGTGTTGCATCTTGAGTGTGAGTACGCCCAATTTTAACGATATCTTTGAACTCAATTGACTGGAAAAGACAAAGTAGCAACATTATTATTATGATGTTTGTTGTATTGATCCACAAGCAGTGACAACAATAAAAGTATGACAAAGGCAAGAGAGTAAACGAGTAGTTAGAAACAGGGGTCACAGATAATAAGACTTTTATTCCAGAGATTCACAAAGAAAATCATTTTATCACAAATAAAAAAGGTTGTATCATCACACGTTAAATTTGGCCTTAAAATAGTAATTAATCAAACACTTGTGACTTAACATGGAGATTCTTCAGTTTACATTCAATGTCAGAGACGCATGCAATATGATTATGACACTTGCTTTCAAAGTCAACTTAAAACATCAATAACCTTTGCGTTTAGTGAAGTTTGTAACTGTTTCACTCTTGGTATAAATCTTGAATTGATTTCCATTGCAGCTGCAATGTGCATTACCTGTATGTGAACGCATAGTTAGAAAAGCAATAGACAAACAATTATTATATCTGAAATAAGCCATTTACACTAATATTCTTCAAGAGGCTTACAGTTGGAAATGTATCATTAGAAGACTGTGATCTGTTGACATGGTCGTTGGGATGCACAAACTTTCCACCACGCTTGTGGCCAAGAATCTCAGCAGCTCTATTTGCAATAACCTGGAAAATCATAGATCAGGATAACAAGTAGTATGATAAGTAACCTGCATCCAAAGAGATGCTTAAAATAGCAAGCAATGCGAAACAAAATCATGCATGCTAAATATAAAGTGAAATGATCAATGGTTAAAGAAAACACGGACTCATGTTACCATACCAATTAAGTGAAAAGAGTGAATCACTTTCTTGACTCACTTTCTGGATCACCCCAGTTCGATCAATTAGTCAGCTGTCAGCACCCCTTTTCTCTCCATCTAATTATATGCGCAGACAATAACGGAATTTCAAAATTTTTATGTTTAATGGTTTGCCTATGAAATAACAAGACCGGTAATGAGGGCATAGACAACATTTTTGGGGAAAGAAATAGCTAATATTTGACATCAAAACTCCACCACATCCATATGGACATCACGGAAGTATAATGGAAACGTGTAAAGTGGGCAAAACCAATATCCTATGACACTTCCATTCATGACATATTGTTGTCTGAACCAGAAACTTTGTACAAAATGATATGATGCAAGCATAATGAGGATGTGGCAACAACAATAAGAAAAAAACAGGACTGTAATAGCAATGGAGGATGAAAAGGATGAAAGGTAGACTACTGCATGGAGATAACACTATATTAGCACCAAGGTCATATAGCTGTGCATTGGAATAATCACCAAAAAGAGGAACTGATTGGATCATCATCATTTTAAGATCTATGGGTGATACAGTAACAGAGTACCAAACTATTTGGCTAGGATGTGAAAGTGTGATATAGATGATGAAATGGTTGAGCACATTACTATGCAAGTTGCTCCTATATTCAAAATTCTAGAATCATTTCAGAGCAAATGCCTAATCCTAAATACTACTACCTCCGTTCCAAAATGAATGTCCAATTTTTCTTTCAAATTCGCTCTTGATCAAGAGCAAATTTGAATTTTTTTTTGGACATTCATTTTGGGACGGAAGGCAGTAGCAAACTTGAGATACAATCTCTTCTTCAAATTAAGGACAATGGGGTTTGCATGGAGAGTTAGCTAGGTAACAAGATGATGCAGCGGAAGCTTAGTAACGATAGATACCAACGTTCGCTGAGTTCGCTCACGAACTACCGCACGTCGATCTTCCAAAACTCGTTGAGGTGTAACCTACCGAGGTTTGGGCATCAATTGCCGTTGATTCAAGGAATACCGGAAATTGGAATGAAAAGATTAATCACAGAACTTCGCTCGAGAAATTCAGGATCAACCGTCAATTTTCGCTCGAGAAAACTGATTTAATAGAGTAAACACTCAAAATTCAATATCATTCAACTAATTTTCGAAATTACACATAAAACTATTTTTATAGGACTCATATGACTTGATAAACAAGTCAAACATATCTAAAAATACTCCTAACCTATAAGGTAACTTAATAGACTCCTAAAATAACAATATAAAGTTCAAATCTACTTCTAATCCTGAAAATACTAATAATATATTATTAAATTCGAAAATAACAATAAAAATAACAATAATAATTAGAATTAAAACATAAACAAATCCCTTTATTGATCTTCATCATTCTCCTCGGCTTCGAAAAATTCGTCCTCGAATTTGCAATGAGTTGTAGTTGAATTTGTCGCAATACAAAGAGAGCATGTAACATGAGTATCCTTCCATCGTACCTTGATATTAGAATATAAAAATTTTTGAATCCTTGGCGAACTTGAAATTTGCCAACTCGAGTAATAACTTTCATCCAATCAGCCCAATATGACATAATATACGTTTGAAGTAACAATTTTATAATGTAATCAGCAGAAGACTTTGTAGAGGAAACATCAAATGGATCATCATAAGGATTAACAATTTTGACGGCTTCAAAATTCCAAAACAATTCATCTTGTAGAAACCCGAAGCTAACAGTTTTTACACCAATCAAGTCTGATGTTACTAGTTGACAAATTTCGCAACCACATTCGTCAAAAACAGGCGGTTTTGACCAATCGACAGGAACATCAACGCTTGAAGATTCAAATAACGGCCCACAAAGATCAAACATTTTTTTTTATTTTTTTTTTGTTATTTTGGAAATTTTCTAATCTGAATGTAAGGAAAAAATATTGATATATGAATACCTCAATCGAAAGACGAGAATCCCTGGTTTTGGCTCTGATACCAAATGATGCAGCGGAAGCTTAGTAACGATAGATACCAACGTTCGCTGAGTTCGCTCACGAACTACCGCACGTCGATCTTTCAAAACTCGTTGAGGTGTAACCTACCGAGGTTTGGGCATCAATTGTCGTTGATTCAAGGAATACCGGAAATTGAAATGAAAAGATTAATCACAGAACTTCGCTCGAGAAATTCAGGATCAACCGTCAATTTTCGCTCGAGAAAACTAATTTAATAGAGTAAACACTCAAAATTCAATATCATTTAACTAATTTTCGAAATTACACATAAAACTATTTTTATAGGACTCATATGACTTGATAAACAAGTCAAACATATCTAAAAATACTCCTAACCTATAAGGTAACTTAATAGACTCCTAAAATAACAATATAAAGTTCAAATCTACTTCTAATCCTGAAAATACTAATAATATATTATTAAATTCGAAAATAACTATAAAAATAACAATAATAATTAGAATTAAAACATAAACAAATCCCTTTATTGATGCAGCGGAAGCTTAGTAACGATAGATACCAACGTTCGCTGAGTTCGCTCACGAACTACCGCACGTCGATCTTCCAAAACTCGTTGAGGTGTAACCTACCGAGGTTTGGGCATCAATTGTCGTTGATTCAAGGAATACCGGAAATTGGAATGAAAAGATTAATCACAGAACTTCGCTCGAGAAATTCAGGATCAACCGTCAATTTTCGCTCTAAACACTCAAAATTCAATATCATTCAACTAATTTTCGAAATTACACATAAAACTATTTTTTTAGGACTCATATGACTTGATAAACAAGTCAAACATATCTAAAAATACTCCTAACCTATAAGGTAACTTAATAGACTCCTAAAATAACAATATAAAGTTCAAATCTACTTCTAATCCTGAAAATACTAATAATATATTATTAAATTCGAAAATAACAATAAAAATAACAATAATAATTAGAATTAGAGTTAAAACATAAACAAATCCCTTTATTGATCTTCATCATTGGATTAGAAGTAGATTTGAACTTTATATTGTTATTTTAGGAGTCTATTAAGTTACCTTATAGGTTAGGAGTATTTTTAGATATGTTTGACTTGTTTATCAAGTCATATGAGTCCTATAAAAATAGTTTTATGTGTAATTTCGAAAATAACAATAAAAATAACAATAATAATTAGAATTAAAACATAAACAAATCCCTTTATTGATCTTCATCACAAGATAATAGCTGATTACGTGAAGAAAGGGTATTGGGGGCTTGAGATCACAAGGGGGTCATGAATGGGACAAAAGCTGATGTGCTGCTCGAACAAAAGAAAGAAAAAGTGAGTAATCTTAGAAAATATGCACCATGACGGAATTTTCAGAATTCTACCTCAGTTCCTGCATAACTTTAACCTAGCAATGTTTAATCCTAAAAACTTTTAACCTTGCCTTATCCTCCCCTACCTGGCTACCTCCTTTCCTTTCCCACTTAATCAAGAAAGTTTCTGTTTAGATTTTGGTTGTGTCTTACGTGACGGTGGTTGTTTTATCCACTTATCTTTGAAATAAAACTGAAACCAAATGATCACGTAGTCAAAGAATAAAAGTAATCCCACAAACTTCTCCTGGAGATGCAAATAGGGTAACAACAAGCTATATCCTGCAATTACCTCGTTCGCATTCATGTTACTCTGAGTGCCACTACCAGTCTGCCACACCACCAATGGAAAGTGATCACTTAATTTTCCCTCAGCCACTTCTTGTGCAGCTCGCATTATTGCTTTCCCAATGGATGCATCAAGCCCGTAATCCATGTTGACCTGCAGAAGATAAAAGTTATATCCCATTATACCTAATAAATAAAAATGAAGGTGATTAACTAATTAAACCAGACAACATTGATTTAAGAAATATATTGTTTTGTACAAACTTGAAGAATGATGTCAAAAGAAAAATCTTGCCAGAGGTTCAGCCCATTAGAGGCGCTTTCCTTTCAAAACTTTCAAACATCTTTTCTCACCAAGTAAAATTTACAAGTACTAGTAAGTTGTTGCACAGAAGTTGACTATAATTTGCATGTAGTGGTAGTAAGTAGGAAAATATATAATCAAAACTGTGATGCAATGTTACTTATAAGCACTTGAATCTAAGAGAAAAGGTACAAGTTATATGAACCTTGGCAGCACACTTTTTAAGGATACCAAAAGCACGAACAATCGGTTCTGGCATTCTTTCACGGTCTCCTCCAATATCGAAATTCTGCAATGATCTTTGAGTTTGAGCACCCCATAACCTAAAAAGATGTGACAGTAGAAACCAGAGAGAAGCAATCAGTTACAGCAAAACATATTGCTGCTGTTGGATTGCATTATTTACTAAAAGTTAGTTCCATGCTGATTCAAGTATGGTTATGTATATCCTTGTTTCTTTGTTCAACTCATAATCTATGTCATTTATTTCCTGAATAATAAAGGAAAGAGAACAAGTTTCAACTAAGAAATTCAAATCCAAACTTACATATGCATAGACCGTGACTGATCAGACGTCATAACACTCACATACGCCCATTACACTCGAGCAATACCTCAAGAGAAAACAGCTGCCCATCAGGGGGACATTTAACTAAAGAGGCACTACCATCAAGGGTCTATTATCCATCCACCTGACTTCTTTCAGTGTCGATATAATTACAGTCATAATAGGTTACCTCTCTAGGGTAAATGACCTATTAAGGGATAGTATTATAGTAATGCCATACAGGAACCTAACAAGTATCATGGAACTGAACCCATAAAGCATGCATCAACATTCACATCCAAGCCTAACCATGCAAGTTCGCCTATCTAAGATTTTCATAGAAGCTTCTCAATTCCCCCCCCCCCCTGCAGTTATCCAACAAGGTTTGTCAACCTCAAAATGTCACACAGAGAACATCAACAATGTATATCATGCTCTGAAACTTTGTCGCCTCATCCTCTTGAAGTTAGACTACATGCAAGATGCATGAAAAGGGAATTCATCTACCTGACTTCTTTCACTACCAACATAATTACAGTCACAATAGGTTACCTCTCAAGGGTAAATGACCTATTAAGGGATAGTAATGCCAAAATCTAACAAGTATTATGGAACTGAACTCATGAATCATGCATCAACATTCACATACAAGCCTAACCAAGAAAATTGTCGCCTATCTAAGATTTTCATAGAGGCTTCTCCATTCCCCCCCCCCCTGCTGTTATCCAACAAGGTTTGGCACCCTCGAAATGTCACACAGAGAACATCAACAATGTATATCATGCTCTGAAACTCTGTTGCCTCACCCTCTTTAAGTTAGACTACATGCAAGATGAATGAAGATGGAGTTCAACTAAGCCCTAAAACTACCATGTTCCTGGTACAAAATGTTACAACCGACTTACATCAGACTTTGGTAATCACGGAAAGGGCTAAAAGATGTACTTTCGTCTTGACCACATATATGTTAAGGGGGAGGTAAGAAGCTTCTAAGGTGGACCATAATGGCATTGCATAAGGTCAATGCAATAAAATTATCTTGCGATAAGCTTCAGCGAATCTCAACAAACAATTTATTCCAATAACACTTGAATACATGATCAAAACACAAAAATGGATAGTGACTAGCACATCACTGCTCTCGTAGAAAATACAACTTCATAAATGATTTAATATTTGAATTGTCTGCGTCGGCATAATCGGCCAGCATATTGATGTTGCCACGGCACCCTTTCTACCAGCTTTGCATAACTGTGATGAAGAATATTATCTAAAATGCACGTAGATTATCTTCATAAGCTACAATCAGCCTGGAGATGGATTTTAGTTCATGTTAACTGGCACTTGATAGGTACCATAAGTCAGGTTCATAGTTTTGAACTGCTTGGTTAGGACAAGGGTTATAATCTCCACCCAGTATGGAGTGACATTAGTTCAGATTGGTATTTTTTGTGTTCCCCATTTCTAATAAATTTAAACTCTCCTTGTCATTGTTTAGCTTTTGAGTGCTTTTCCAGTCTCCAATTATACTAAAATTTCTCTACTCAAGTGAATCTGCAAGATTCCTTCATTTCTTTCGAGAAATGACTAGGTCAAGCAGAGAACACACTGCCATCCGAAATGCAGAGCTAACGAATTTACCAAAATAACACAAAGGCAAAGGGAATCACATAATTTGGTCTACTGAGTCCAAAATTAAAAGGCGCCTCCTAGTCCAGCCTCAAAAAAAAAGGCAAAAAAAAAAAAAAGCATTGGTAAATCCTTAAAATGGACCATCCCAAATTCTTATAAGACACAAAATTTATCACTTTCACTATACAAACAAAGAATAAAGGAAACTAGACATAATCATCATAAAATAATTAACAGTGGAAATGAGGAATCAAATTTAAGGATGAAAAGAGAATCAGCAAAAAATCGAAAGAGAAAGCAGAAAAACTGACTTGTCCGAAGGAACAAGAATGGGTCCAAACGTGTCCCGTTCTTCCCTAAAAGACGTCGACAAGTATCTGAAGGTGGTTGTTAAACTGGGCGACGCCAACGTAGGTCCACCAAATGTTCGACGAAATGCTCGAACCATCGCCATGTTACCTGATCACTACAAACAATCGTCTGAGAGGAAATAAAAAAACGATCTGATTGAGAAGAAGGAAGGTTTAGATGAGTGTAGTCCAGCTTAATGGAGACGCCAACTACGGCAGCCGATCGTTCCGAGTGTTTATTGGTGGGTTCGGCCTAAAATGCTAAACGAGATTGACCGGGAAAGGGGACCAATTGCGGTTTCTGCCGTCACAGTGTCGTACTGGGCGTTCGGTTCGTGGCGACGGAAATCGGGGGATTGGAAATTGGAATGGACAATTTTTTTTTACTTTTTTTTTCATTGAGCATGTTTGATTTATTTTTTTAAAAAAAATTCTATTTTAAAAAAAATGAAATTTTATTTCTTGAAATGAATTTCCATTTCATCCAAAAATGGAAGGAATGATTAATTCCATCAAATACATTCCATTGAACTCAAGCCCAAATTACTATTATGTCCTCAATCTAAATAATAAAAATAATAATAATAATAATAATAATAATAATAATAATAATAATAATAATAATTATTATTATTATTATTATTATTATTATTATTATTATTATTATTATTATTATTATTATTATTATTATTATTATTACTATTATTATTATTATTATTATCATTATTATTATTATTATTATTATTATTATTATTATTATTATTATTATTATTATTATTATTATAATATTATTAATAATAAAATAATAATAAGATAATAATTATAAAATAATAATAATTATAAAATAATAATAATTATAAAATAATTATTATTATTATTATTATTATAATTATAATAATAATAATAATAAAATATTAATAATAATAATAATAATAAAATAATAATAGTAATAATAATAAAATAATAATAAAATAATAGTAATAATAATAAAATAATAAAATAATAATATAAAATAATAATAATAATAATAATAATAATAAAATAATAATAATAATCATAATAAAATAATAATAAAAAATAATAATAATAATTATAAAATAATAATAATAATAAAATAATAATAAGAATAATAAAATAATAATAATACTAATAAAATAATACTAATAAAAATAATAATAATAAAATAATAATCATAATAATAAAATAATTATTATTACTATTATTATTATAAATTAATAATAATAATAATAATAATAATAATAATAAAATGATAATAATAATAATAAAATAATAATAATAATAAATAAAAATAAAATAAAATAAAAATTAAAATAAAAATAAAAATAAAAATAAAAATAATAAAATAAAATAATAATTATAATTATAATTATAATAATATATTATATTATTTGATGTCAAAATAAATTATATTATAATATTTGCTTTAAAAATATTTTTTATGTTTATTTTTACTTAAATGGGACGAAGGGAGTACATAATTATTGAGTTTTTTTACATGAAGTTAAAAAAGGGTAATCTGGACATTTTATCAAATATTAATTCTATTCCAACATTTTTGTCTTGAAACGAAACATGAATTGCCAAGGAATTGAATGATAATTTCATTCCATTCCGTGCCAACCAAACACAAGGTTTGACCAGTTTTTATTCCTTTCCAATTCGTTCGGGAATCCAATTCCATTGACCATTCTATTCCTTTAATTTTTTTCTTCCGAACCAAAAGCCCCCTTAGGCCCCGTTTGGTTCGGGGTAAAGCCAGAGAAAGTGGGGGAATGGAATGACCAATTCCGTTTGACTTTTTTCGTTGACGTGTTTGGTTCACTTTTGACAAAATTTTTCATTCCAAGGAATGGCATATTCCACAATTTAAAGGAATTTATCATTCCTTTCCAAATTGGATGAAATGATGAATTTCATTCCATTGGAATGAATTAAACAAAATATTATGACCAAAATACCCTCCCCACACCACCTCCTAACCCCCCCCCCCGGGCAAAAAAATAAAATAAATTTTAAATTTAGTTTTAACAATTACCACCTCACTCACTACTCCCCCCGCCCCACCCCCTACCTCACCTCACCCCCCCCCCCCACCCTCGGGAAAAAAAATTAAACAGTTTAAATTTATTTTTAATCACCCCAGCCCTACCCCTCCCCCTCCCCCCCCCCCCCCCGCCCCACTCCCACCCCACCCCCACCCCCCTTGGGTCAAAAAAAAAATTAAACATTTGGGCTAGACCGAAACCGACACCGAAACCGACAGGGTTGGACCGATTAACATCTCTACTTGATATCAAATGTGGTTGAAGACTAAATGTAGATGTGTTTGAAGACCGAAGAGTGAAGATGATATTTATGATTATTGACTTATTTTATCATTTTATGTTTGATTAGATATTTATGTTTGAAGACCGAAGAGTGAAGACCGAAGAGTGAAGATGATATTTATCATTGAACTTTATCACTTTACGTTTGAAGTTGTTGACTCGTTGTATGACTCATTTGAGACTTTGAGTCATTTTGTTTTGGATCGTGTGTTGTTGAATGTTATTTGTTGGCTCGTTGCTCGTTAATTGCTTGATTTCGAATTATATATTTATATATATACGTTTTTTTATTTTGTTTAGGTGTAACCCGTTAGTGACCCGTTTAAAATCGAAACCGAGAGAGGTAGATCTAGGTTCGCAATTTTGGCGGACCGTTTAAACCGCGATCGATTAGGGACCGAAACCAATAGGGCTAGACCGAAACCGACATGTTGGACCGATTAACATCTCTAATTGAAAACTTAGATTCGTCATCGACCACTACATGTCATCCGAATTTTTTCAGATCTGATTTCAAAGCCCCGGAAAAGCTTTCACCGTTCCATTCTCCATAACCCAAATTTCACTATTTTCTTCATCCTCACAAACACGAGATGTCAGCCTAGAGTCTTGACCAACAAGAATGACCCCACCTGAAAACTCATCAAGTGCATCAACTAAAACATCCATACTTTGCATGTCCAAATGATTTGTTGGCTCATCCAAAAGCAAAATGTGCGGATTTTACATGGAAATTGAGGACGAAAGAAAGCGATGGTGAAGAAGAGGAGATGGGCAGCGGAGGTGGTGGAGGCGTGGCTGTTGGAGAGAAGGGAGGTGGCTGGGTCAAGTTGATTTTGGAAGAGGGGTGGGTGGGGTCTTAATTTAAGCTAGGATTTTTATGTTTAGTTTATACCCTACACCTTTTTAAATGATAGATTAAACCCTGTCAATTTGATTTCTACTTTTAGACTAAACTATCGAAAATATCTCTGAAAAAATATCGCATGCAATGACACATATCTTTTTAACGGGGAAAAACTAACATCTTTAGTAAAAGTGACCATGAATGCAAAAATATATTAGTTTAATGTGTTGTATGAAAAAAAAAAGTAGTTTAGTGGTGAAACACGCAAAACATGAATAATACGGTAATTTTATTTGCAATTTTTCCTTATTAAAAAACCAACATTTTCTTATATAATCTATCATTTTAAATGAATTTTATAACAAATCTAATGGATTTTTAAGTTATATTAATTATTTAACTATTTTCAGTTACATTGCATTTAAAAAAACATATAAAAATAATTAAAAGTAATAAATATATGGGAATCGTCAGAATCTTGAAATCGGAACCGGGAACCGTAAACAGAAAATCCAAATTACACGTTTCGAATACGGTTCCCCCTTTCACAGAACGAAAACTGAAAACCGTACCCGGATGAGAACGTCTACATACTCCCTCTCTCCGTTTCACAATAATTTGAAAAAAAATAAAAAATTTAAGCGTCTCACAGTAATTTGCAAAATCTCAAAATGAAAATTGACTTGTCATAATCATAATAATTAATCACTTACACCACTTTCTCTTGCCTACTCAACTATATATACTTAGACCAAGTCCAATAGGTCAACTCCCAAAAAACATTCAACTACCCTAATATCACGACACCTCATCTTCTCTCTCCATCCACTTAATCATGCAACTAATTTCTCAACTACACTGTGACGACCCCAACCCTAGGCACTTATTTTAAATATTAAATTATATGCTTTTAATATTTATATTATCTTTATGTGTTCAATTATGTCTCTAAATTCTTAAATTAAGATAAATTGGGTGAAAAGTAAATTGAGGAACTTATGAGAATTTATTGGACATTAAATAAAGAAACTAGGGGAATAATAAAAATGGGAAAATGCTAAATAATATGGGGAGGTTAAATGAGTAGGATGAATTAATGGGATAAGGTTATTTTAAATTTATTTGGTTAGGATGAAGCCTTGGATTAATTCCCCATGGGGGGGCCAAATTGCTCCCTTTCCCCTCCTTGTGCCAAGTGTCTCCTTCTCCCTCAACTCTCTTACTACCCCTCCCTTCTCCCTCCTTCTCCTTCATTCACTACATTCTCCATCCTAGAGCAAGAAAGAAAACCTCCATTGAAGTCCCCTTGCCAAGCTTTGAAGTCAAGATACTCTTCACCAAAAAACCAAGTCTAGGAGCACATTTGAAGATTGATCATCTTGGGGAACTCATCTAACTAGAAAGATTCACATTTCCTTCTAAAATCCAAGTAAGTTGTTATGACTTCTCTTCTCATGAATGCTCATGAATATTTCTTGTGGTTCTTGTTATTATGTTGGTGATTTCTTGCTTGGGAAAACTCTTTTAGATTTAGAAAATGTATGGTTTATGGAAGTTGAATGGATCTAGGTTTAAGACTTGATTTCATGGAGTTAAAGGAGTAGATTAAAGTTACCCAAGTTGGAAATGCCCTTTAGGTTCATAACTTAGGATGCCTTTGGTTGGAATCTTGGGATTTTAGAGCCATTGTTGTTATTCTTCTTTGTTTGAGCAAATTACGGGCCGAGGGACGAGTCGTCCCTTGGACGAAGGGAGGTCGTGACCTAAGGGGACGCCGGGTTCGGTGGGGGTAAATTGGGGACGAGTCGTGCCACAGGGGACGAGTCGTCCCCACAGGCCTTTTCTCACCTCAACTTTATAGCTATTCAAACCTAATCAAACTCGAACCATAATGAAATCCTTTTAACCTAGATTAAAGTAGAATACTTTGGCTTCACAATGACGTTCTAAGTGATTAAAATGGAATAGTGGAAGTACCTTAAATGTTGCTTGGAAAACGTTAGATAAACTAGTTTAGTAACTAAACAATTATGATCCCAACTTGGTAGATTCCCCTTAGACCTTTCAAGAGGCTATGTATTATTGTATAATGACTTTGTAGGATGGATTTATGCTACTTCCTTGCCTTACATTGAGTTCATATACATTGTTTCTATTGCATAGTGTATTGAATAAATGTTGCACTATGATATTGGTTGGACATGAGTATAGTTTACCATGTTGCTATGTTGTTATCCCTTTTTGTGGATTTTATTCAAGTATCTATTATGTGCTTGATTATGTGTGAAGTCGGTGACGTTGGGGGTATAACGAGAATACGATCAATTATGGAAGTGTGACCTAATGTGATCGGATTATGTTATATTTGTGGACCGTCCCTCACGCGAGGTTGGGGTATAGCGTCTGTATTGAGCGAAAGCCTTACAGAGTTGCTCTTGTCTTATATGGTTCCCTGGAAAACGGGTCTTATAAGACGTGAGTATTGCTTAAGCGGCTCATTTGTAATTGGAGTATTATTATACCCAATGTTGTACGACTACATTGTTCGAGACGGGAAAAGGTAAACCAAGGTAATGGAATGTGTTTATAGCTTTTCCAATGTGTTATGTGTGACTTGTTATATGTTGCATTTATTTGGCATATTCTTGCATCCATAATAGCTTCTTTGAGATTTATTCTCACCCTCTCCCTTCTTGTTTTAGATCCCGAGACAGGAGGACCGCCCAAGTAAGGACGGAGAGGAGTTTGGAGTAATCTTTTGGGGTATTGTCGGGGTATGTTTAGGGTGACGTATAAATTGTATTTTGGTAATTCCATTCTTGGAGTTTGTAATTATAAACCTTAAACTCTACGTCATAACCTTAAATCTTTTGTAACTAAACGCTTAACTATTTTCAAAGTTAGTTATCTCCTCCTCAGATGTGGAGTAGAGTGGAGTTCTTTTGAAATGTTATGTTATTCATGTTCATGTTTGAAAGTCAAAGTAAAGTTTTAAAAGTTTAGTGTTTTTGGGTTAGTTTGGGGACGCACCAACTCGGGACACGTGTAGGTTCGGGTCGGGGTCCTCACGGTTGGTATCGAGCTCGGTTAGAATTCTTGGGTAGAGTCTAGGCGAGTGAGAGTGTGTGTGCGACGTCGAGTGTTTAATGCGGAGTTTGTTGTAATGGCGGGAAATGAAGGTGATCCGAATACGGGTTTGGGTGGTGTTGGTAATCCGAACGCCGAGATGATGGACATGTTCCGAGGGTTCCTTCGGCATATGGCAACTCGAATCGAAATTTGAATCGAGAATCTAGGCGGACAAAGGGCGCGCATGGTTTGGAGAAGTTCGTGAAGATGTCTCCTCCTAGCTTCAACGGAGATCCGGATCGGTGAAGGGCGAGAGGTGGCTTGAGGCTATGAACAAGATTTTCGCAGCTATGGAGAGTACGGATGCGGAGAAGGTGAGATGCGCCGTTTTCAAATTGGAAGGACCGGCGGAGCATTGGTGGCAAGTGGTAAAGGATGGTTGGGACCGAGATTTGACACCGCAGAGCGTGGGAGAACTTCACGCTCAAGTTCGAGATCACTTTGTGCCGATGGTTACTAGAGACAAGAAGGAAGGCGAGTTTAAAGCTGGAGCAAGGGACCGTGACGATGGCGCGGTATTCGGCGAATTTCACGAAATTGGCCCGATATTGTCCTTATTTGGTGCCGGATGAAGAGAGGCGAGTTTACCGGTTTGTGAAAGGTTTAAGAGTTGAGTTTCGGAAGCGATTGTTGTGCATAACTTCGCCAATTTCAAGCGGCGGTGAATATGGCGTCGGATTGAGAACGACATAGAGGAGCATCGTGGTAAGAATGAAGGAGGAAACAGGAACAGATTTCGGGGTCAAGGATCGGGACGGAATAGAGTGCGGCAAGGACTTTCACCCGGGAGCGAATCGAGGAGGTCATGTGGCGGCTCAGGCAAATCGTGCGACTTCCGGTCGGTTTGGGACAACATGTGGGTTTTGCGAGAGGATAGGGCATTCCGAAGACAAATGTTGGAGCAAACAAGGCAAGTGTTTGGAGTGTGGATCGCCGGGCCATTTCGGGAGGAATTGTCCCAGGATTACGAGAATAAGCAAGCGGAGTGCGGATTCGGGGTCAAGGTAGTGGTGTGAAGAGGATGTTGATGGGAAACCTAAGGATAAAGTCCAAGGTCGTGTGTTTGCTTTGGGTCGAGGAGAGGTCGATCCTAATGCCGTTATTAGAGGTATAGTTCATGTCTCAGGAGTTAAGGCCCGCATTCTTATAGATCCCGGGTCTTCCCATTCATTTGTGGCGTCTCATTTTGCATTCTCATTGCATATCTTGCACGAATCTATGCCTTATGTGTTAGAGGTCTCTACTCCTATGGGAGAGAGCCTTGAATCTTCTTTGATATATCGTGGATGTGATGTGACTATATGTGGGCATGTATTGCCGGTGGATTTGGTCGAGTTACCAATCCGTGATTTTGATGTGATCCTTGGTATGGATTGGTTAAGTCGGTGCCGTACTTTGGTAGGCTTGTCGTAGGAAGCGAGTTTCATTTGCTATGCACGATGTGCCTACATTTATATTTGATGCTTGGATAAATCTATGTTCGGGTTACATGTTATTTACGCCTTAAAAGCTAGAAAGATGCTATCTAAGGGGTGTACGGGTTACTTCGCTTATATGGTAGATTCCAATAAGAAGTCTCCCGAGTTAGCTCATGTTCGGTTGTGAATGAATTTAGTGATGTGTTCTCTAGTGAGTACTCTATGCCTCCGGATCGTGAGATAGAGTTTTGTATTGACTTAGTACCGGTACCGCTCCTATCTCTAAAGCACCTATAGAATGGCTCAGGCCGAGTTAAAAGAGTTGAAGGTCCAATTGCAAGAATTGTTAGGCAGGGTTTTATTCGTCCTGAGTGTGTCTCAGTGGGGAGCACCGGTCTTGTTTGTTAGGAAGAAGGATGGTACCTTACGATTGTGTATTGACTATCGTTTGTTGAACCAAGCCACCATTAAGAATAAGTATCCTCTTCCGCATATAGATGATTTGTTTGATCAACTCCAAGGTTCCGTTATCTACTCAAAGCTTGATTTGAGAAGCGGATACCATCGTTGAAGATTAGGCAGGATGATGTTGCTAAGACGGCTTTCCGTACTAGATATGGTCATTATGAGTTTGTGGTGATGCCGTTTGGGTTGACTAATGCTCAGTAGTGTTTATGGATATGATGAACCGTGTCTTCAAGCCTTATCTCGATAGTTTTGTGGTGGTCTTTATTGATGATATTCTTGTGTATTCTAAGTCCGGGAAGAGCATGAGAATCATTTGAGGATTGTCTTGTCCGTTCTTCGTGAGAAACGGTTGTACGCCAAGTTCGGTAAGTGCGAGTTTTGGCTTGAGCAGCATTTCTTTCTTGGGGCATGTTGTGTCGAGTTCGGGGATTTCCGTGGATCCTTCAAAGATTGAAGCCGTGGTTAATTGGTGGAAGCAACCTTCGGCGTGACCGAGGTCCGTAGTTTTCTTGGTTTGGCGGGGTATTATCGGAGGTTCATTGAAGGGTTTTCTCGGATTGCGACTCAGTTGACTAGGTTGACTCGGAAAGATGTAGCGTTTGTATGGGATTCCAAGTGTGAAGCAAGCTTTGATGAATTGAAGAAGAGATTGACAACGGCTCCTATTCTTACCCTTAGGATGGTTGTGAGAATTTTGTGATCTATAGTGATGCCTCGAAGGCGGGTTTGGGATGTGTGTTGATGCAAAATGGAAAGGTTATTGCGTATGCCTCTAGGAAGTTATCACCGGCGGAACAGAATTACCCTACTCATGATATGGAATTGGCGGCGATTGTGTTTGCGTTACATAAGTGGAAGCACTACCTTTATGGGGCGAAGTTTGAGATTTTCACCGATCATAAGAGTTTGAAGTACTTATTCACCCAAAAGGAGTTGAACAACCGACAAAGGAGATGGCTTGAGTTTTTGAAAGATTTCGATTGTGTAATTTCTTATCATCAGGGAAGGCGATGTGGTGGCCGTGCGATTAGCCGAAAGGCGTATTTGGCGACTTTGAGTTCTCGAGAATTGAAGAGTGAAGTAATTATTGCGAATGTTAGAGCCGTTCCGATATTGTATGGTGATTTGAAGGAAGCTCAACAAGAAGATCCGGAATTGAAGAAAATTTGTGATCAAGTGCAAGATGGGAAAGCCGGGGATTTTGCTTTGAATCGAGAGGGGATTTTAACTTTCGAGGAGAATTTGCGTTCCGTCATCGCCGGAAATCAAGAAGCGTGTTTTAGAGGATGGCCATAAGTCCAAGTTTGCGATTCATCCGGGGAGTACCAAAATGTATCAAGACTTGAAGCGTGGATATTGGTGGAATGGAATGAAAAGGGAAATAGCGGATTATGTATCTAAGTGTTTGACGTGTCAACAGATTAAGGCAGAACATCAAAGACCGGCGGGACTACTTCAACCATTGGATATTCCGGAATGGAAATGGGAAGGGATCTCGATGGATTTTGTTTCGGGTTTGCCTCTCACCGCGAAGAAGATGGATGCTATATGGGTTATCGTGGATCGGTTGACGAAGTCGGCTCATTTTCTTCCGGTATCAACCAAGTTTTCGTTAGAGAAGTTAGCTCAGTTATATATGAAGGAGATTGTGAGACTTCACGGGGTTCCGGTTAGTATTGTTTCCGACAGAGATCCGAGGTTTACATCTAGATTTTGGAGAGCATTGCATGAAGCTTTGGGTTCTAAGTTGTGTTTTAGTACGGCGTTTCATCCTCAAAGCCGATGGTCGATCGAGAGAGAACTATTCGAGATACTTGAGGATATGTTACGAGCTTGTGTGATGGATTTCCAATTATCTTGGGAGGATCATCTACCTTTAGTGGAGTTTGCTTACAACAACAGTTATCAGTCTAGTATCGAGATGGCTCCGTATGAGGCGTTATATGGTAGGAAGTGTCGATCTCCGATGTGTTGGGACGAGGTTGGTGAAGCGAGACTTTGGGGTCCGGACTTGGTTAGAGATTCTACGGAGAAGATCAAGGTCATTCGGGATAGATTGAAGACGGCTCGAGTAGACGAGAAAAGCTACGCCGACAATAGAAGGCGGGATTTATCATTTCGGGTTGGTGACTTTGTATTCTTGAAGGTCTCTCAGGACGGGGATTAAAAGGTTTGGGAATAAGGGTAAGTTGGCTCCGAGATTTGTAGGACCGTTTGAGATTCTAGAGAAGATAGGGGAATTGGCTTACCGGTTAGCGTTGCCTCCGTCTTTCTCTTTGCTTCATGATGTGTTCCACGTTTCTATGCTTAGGAAGTATTGTCATGACCCCTCCCATGTTTTGAGCTCTCCTCCCGATGATGTCCAAGCGGACATGTCGTATGTTGAAGAGCCATTAAGAGTCCTAGAGTTCCAAGTTAAAGAGTTGAGAACCAAGAGTATCCCGATAGTAAAAGTCCTTTGGAAGAATCACACCGTAGAGGAAGCGACGTGGGAGCTAGAGTCGGAGATGAGAGCGAAATACCCGTGGTTGTTTGAAAATCCAAGTAAGTTTCCTTTTTAAAATTCGGGTCGAATTTTCTTTAAGGGGGAGTGAGTGTGACGACCCCAACCCTAGGCACTTATTTTAAATATTAAATTATATGCTTTTAATATTTATATTATCTTTATGTGTTCAATTATGTCTCTAAATTCTTAAATTAAGATAAATTGGGTGAAAAGTAAATTGAGGAACTTATGAGAATTTATTGGACATTAAATAAAGAAACTAGGGGAATAATAAAAATGGGAAAATGCTAAATAATATGGGGAGGTTAAATGAGTAGGATGAATTAATGGGATAAGGTTATTTTAAATTTATTTGGTTAGGATGAAGCCTTGGATTAATTCCCCATGGGGGGGCCAAATTGCTCCCTTTCCCCTCCTTGTGCCAAGTGTCTCCTTCTCCCTCAACTCTCTTACTACCCCTCCCTTCTCCCTCCTTCTCCTTCATTCACTACATTCTCCATCCTAGAGCAAGAAAGAAAACCTCCATTGAAGTCCCCTTGCCAAGCTTTGAAGTCAAGATACTCTTCACCAAAAAACCAAGTCTAGGAGCACATTTGAAGATTGATCATCTTGGGGAACTCATCTAACTAGAAAGATTCACATTTCCTTCTAAAATCCAAGTAAGTTGTTATGACTTCTCTTCTCATGAATGCTCATGAATATTTCTTGTGGTTCTTGTTATTATGTTGGTGATTTCTTGCTTGGGAAAACTCTTTTAGATTTAGAAAATGTATGGTTTATGGAAGTTGAATGGATCTAGGTTTAAGACTTGATTTCATGGAGTTAAAGGAGTAGATTAAAGTTACCCAAGTTGGAAATGCCCTTTAGGTTCATAACTTAGGATGCCTTTGGTTGGAATCTTGGGATTTTAGAGCCATTGTTGTTGTTACTGCTGTTTGAGCAAATTCTGGGCCGAGGGACGAGTCGTCCCTTGGACGAAGGGAGGTCGTGACCTAAGGGGGGACGCCAGGTTCAGTGGGGGGTAAATTGGGGACGAGTCGTGCCCTGGGGGACGAGTCGTCCCACGGCAGTTTTCTCACCTCAACTTTATAGCTATTCAAACCTAATCAAACTCGAACCATAATGAAATCCTTTTAACCTAGATTAAAGTAGAATACTTTGGCTTCACAATGACGTTCTAAGTGATTAAAATGGAATAGTGGAAGTACCTTAAATGTTGCTTGGAAAACGTTAGATAAACTAGTTTAGTAACTAAACAATTATGATCCCAACTTGGTAGATTCCCCTTAGACCTTTCAAGAGGCTATGTATTATTGTATAATGACTTTGTAGGATGGATTTATGCTACTTCCTTTCCTTACATTGAGTTCATATACATTGTTTCTATTGCATAGTGTATTGAATAAATGTTGCACTATGATATTGGTTGGGACGTGAGTATAGTTTACCATGTTGCTATGTTGTTATCCCTTTTTGTGGATTTTATTCAAGTATCTATTATGTGCTTGATTATGTGTGAGTCGGTGACGTTGGGGTATAACGAGAATACGATCAATTATGGAAGTGTGACCTAATGTGATCGGATTATGTTATATACGTGACCGTCCCCTCTGTGGCCGCGAGGTTGGGGTATAAGCGTCTGTATTGAGCCAAAAGCCTTACAGAGTTGCTCTTTGTCTTATATGGTTCCCTGGAAAACGGGTCTTATAAGACGTGAGTATTGCTTAAGCGGCTCACTGTAATTGGAGTATTATTATACCCAATGTTGTACGACTACATTCGAGACGGGAAAAGGTAAACCGAGGTAATGGAATGTGTTTATAGCTTTTCCGATGTGTTATGTGTGACTTGTTATATGTTGCATTTATTTGGCATATTCTTTGCATCCATAATAGCTTCTTTGAGATTTATTCTCACCCCTCTCCCTTTCTTGTTTTAGATCCCGAGACAGGAGGACCGCCCAAGTAAGGACGGAGAGGAGTTTGGAGTAATCTTTTGGGGTATTGTCAGGGTATGTTTAGGGTGACGTATAAATTGTATTTTGGTAATTCCATTCTTGGAGTTTGTAATTATAAACCTTAAACTCTACGTCATAACCTTAAATCTTTTGTAACTAAACAGTTAACTATTTTCAAAGTTAGTTATCTCCTCCTCCGATGTGGAGTAGAGTGGAGTTCTTTTGAAATGTTATGTTATTCATGTTCATGTTGAAAGTCAAAGTAAAGTTTTAAAAGTTTAGTGTTTTTGGGTTAGTTTGGGGACGCACCAACTCGGGACACGTGTAGGTTCCGGGTCGGGGTCCTCACATACACCCCCCACAATAAGCTAGTTTAGTTTAAAATTCAACTCATCCCAACTCATCATTCTATACCCCACCACTTTTTATTTTATTTATATTCTCTGATTTTGAAAAGTGAGTGTTTTTTTTGTGTCCAAATCAAATGAAACTTATATCAATTTGTAGGGAAAAAAATGATGAATTTTGGTGAAAAAAAAAATTAAAAAAAAATTAATTTAATAGGTGATAATTAAGCTTAAATTGAAAAATGAGTATTTTTTTTATGTCCAAATAAAATGAAACTTATATCAATTTGTAGGGAAAAAAATGATAAATTTTGGTGAAAAAAAAATTAAAAAAAAATTAATTTACTAGGTGATAAATAAGCTCAAAGAATTGGGATAAAAAAAAAATCAGTAACCAATCATAATGTGCCAAGTGGCGATATCAGGAAAAAAAAAAGAAAATTCATGGCGCCTCATGCGCCTCTTCCGCGCTTGTGGTCCACGCGCCTTCTCCGACCCAATAAGCAAGCGACACGTGTCTCAGGCGGGTCCCTTCTTTTTCTCTTCAACCGGGTTGAACATTTTCAACTCAAACCCCTCAACTACCCCCTATTGTATATGGCCTCACAACACATCATTTTTTTCACTTTTCTCTTTAGTTATTGTGTAATTTATGATAAAATTGCTAAAAAAAAAGTATTAGACCATCTTCAACCCACCCAGTTCAATTCCTTTTTCATTTCTTCAAATACCCTACTATTTATTCTTTCAACCCACTTCATTTATTCCTTTAATAATTTGAAAATGAAGAAGATGAATAGTAATCCTTCAAATTAAAAAACACTATTCATCTCACTTCATTTTTGAAGTAAGATTTTAAATTACAATTTAGTCCCTCAAGTTTCTTAAAGTTATAGCTTAGTTATTATAAAAATAAAATTATTATTTAAATTAATATTATATGTTTTTTATGTTTATATTGAGATAATTATTGAGACAAACCAAAATAAAAAAGTTAAGGTCGAGAGCATATTAAAATTTATACAAAATACATTCATACAAAAAGTTAAGAGTAATACATTTTTATATTGCAATTTTCCAATTTTCCTTTGTGTCAATGTTTTTTCTTTATGTCAATGTATTATTCATGTCAATGTCATTTTATCTTGTAAGTTTTCTTAATAATAAATCAATTTTAATATTACTTTGAATTATAAATATTTATTTGATATTTTATCATCTAAAACAAAAGAGAGGGTTCAATATGTAAAAATATTAAACTTTATGCAATGTTTGTGAAATTAGAAAATTAGTTGATGAAAAGCTGTAAGGGAAATATGCTAAGAATATTTTTTTTTAAGTCAAAATTGATGATATGGGTTAGAGAAAAAAAAATTGAAGCAAAATTTGAAAACAAATGACCCTACCACCCCCTATTTTCCATATTTACATTTTATGTAACGACCGTTAAAAGGGAAAAAGATAATGTGGCAAGCACCATATGAAAAAAAATAATGGCAAAAACTATATTTTCGTTTTTCAAAATGTTTTCACTGAGCTTCACGATTTTCAAAATATGCTCATCTCTTTAATATATTCGCTAAAAATTTAAAGAAATTTAGTCATGTGACTTAAAGTTAATGATGTTTGTTAAGTTTTCAACCAATTTGTTAGAATTGTTGACATGTATGATGAATAGTACAATTTTTTTGAATGTAAACATTAGCATATAGTTTATAAAAAATATTACAAATTAATTCCAAAAAAAAAACATTTATCCTAGGTTATATTTAACAAAACTAGTTATATGAAGTCATTTGGCTAAATTTTGTTAATTTTAAGTGTATTTATTAACGAAGTGAACATATTTTGAAAAATATAAAAGTTAAGTGAAAATATTTTGAAAAATACTATATTTCAGTTATGAAAATATAATTTTTACCGAAAATAATTCGAAATTTTCCAATCCAACGATAGGGACCCACATGGAGAGACAAGTCTAGCAAGAGAGGTGTTGTTAAACTTGTGGCGGGACCCACCAAAATGCGACCGTATGATCTGGCAATCAAGTGACACCAGCCTAGCATTTATGGTACATCATTGAATCGTAGGTCCTACTCCCCTTCCCTCTTCGACCGTGACCCAAATTCCAAACGCTCACACTTGATTCTTTCCAGCATTGTTCATTAGCCGTTTAATCCTCCTTTATTACTAAATTACGCATTAGTACCCCATCAGTAATGTATTGCTAGTTTTTGTCCCACAATTAGGAAAAAAAATAATAAAAAATGCGATATTTATGTGATGCATTTTTTACTATCTATGTGTTCTAAAATAAACGAATGATTCAAATGAATTACTTTTTTAATTTAAAATTAATAATCTTTTTTTTTTGTCTTAAAAACGTGTCTTTATATATGTATATATATATATATTTTTTACCCTTTTTAATATTTCATTTTATACTCACAATGGAAAGCAAGATTTTTTTTTCTAAATTTATACTATTAAAAATTGACCTTTTTCATCTCTCTTAAATAAAAAAAAAACTTTTTGTCGTCTCTCTTAAATAAAAAAGGGCATTTATTATGGAATGAAAAGATAACTAATATTTTTTTTTCTTACATACTTCCTTTGTCTCAGTAAAAAATACAATTTTACTCATGAACAATACTGTAACGATCCGAGCCTGAAGCCCGACCGCTACGTAGGCATCATACACTGACCGACTAAGCACCTCCTCAGTTGGGTTAACCACAGCCCATCACAGGCCTCCAAAAGTCCAAGGAATAATTTGATGCTTAGTAATAGTGTATAAGCTTTTTATATATCACACTAAATTTTCACATAGTCACACAAACTTGCTCACAAAATCCTAGGTATAATGATTTTATTGGTGTTTTTAGTTAGAGTGTAACCGGTCCATTATTGATACAACAAATAAAATATCGCCAATTCATTTTGAGTCACAATAAAATTTCTCAATAAAATTTTTAAAATATTTCTTTATATTTATTCAATAAAATTTACTTTTTTACTCACAACAATTATTCACTTATTATTTTTACCCTAACCTTCTCTCTGCTATTTCACTTTTTGCTCACAATAATTACACCACCTACCTTTTTTTTTCATATTCAAAATAAAAGTGTAATTTTTAGTTTGACACGGGAGTATTTACTATGAAACTCTCTTTCAAAAAAATTATTTAGAATGAAACTTTTGTGTCCTTAGATGTAAATTTAATACCACAATATTTTGGGGGAAACTAGTTTCTTCCTAAGTTATAAAAAGTCCTGTTTTTTTAAACTGCTCTTATATTCGTCAAATATTTGCAAGTTGAAAAAAATTGGACTTTTTATAATTTATGGAGAAACTGATTTCTCCCAAAACTTACTCATTTAATACTCCTTTCGTTTCTGAACGATTGTCCCATTTGCCATTTTGACTTGTCCCAAAAAGTATGTCCCATTTTTAAACTTAGACATGAATGTTAGTGCAAATTTACTAAGGTACAAGAAGGTGAAGCTTTTCCTTAATAATTGCAAAATGTACAACAGGACAATCTTTTAGAAACGGAGGGAGTATTTATTAAAAAAAATTATTTAAAAGTCCTATATATTTAAATATTTATTTTTATACATTTGTTTTGAGTTAATTTTGAAATGGATAGAGTAAAATAGATTTACACGTATGAAAAAAGGGAAGCAACAACTGATAAAGATTGAATATAGTAGGCACCGCTTATCACTCTCTATTTTCTCTCAATCAAATCAATCTATAAAACCCTCTGCCATGGCTGGATGCCAATTTTCAGTGTCGGCAACGCAATAGCTGCTAAAGAAAAATAATATCCCTAATTAATAGTGATCCCAAAATTAAATTAAATTCTTCCTTGGTCGTACTTTCCAAACATGATTTATGAGCATTTTTGCTAAAATTAATAATCTTTGTACTTATATTTGATTACGAGCTGTCTTTTTCAAGTTTAGTGCTGTCGTTTTCTATTACCATACGTTTCTATTTCTTTTGTTTCGTTTACACCTTAATTCCCATCATCATTCAATCAATCACACCCCCTCTTCATTGTTCATCTTTTCTGGCTTTGAATCAAGGTGAAAGATTGTCAGACAAAGTTTAGGATTGAGAAAGGAAAACCAGTCATGAAGAGGCTAGTAAGTACGTTGTCTCTCTGTATGTTTGTTTGTTTTCATGAGTTCAATTTACTTCCCCTGATCTGTTTTGACTTCTTTGTGTTCTGGGTGTTTGTTAAAATATGTCTGACCCAAGTTAATCTTTGTTTTGATATTGACAAATTGTTGCTAGTTACATCCTTTGATCTATTTATACATATTTACATTCTGGGTGTTTGTATAATTGACTGACTGATTCAACTCTTGTTATGACATTGGTATATTGGTATCTGGGTGGTTCTTTTTTTGATACTCTGATTTCAGTTTAGATTTTGGTGTTCTGATTGTTTGTTGTATTTGGACCTGAGGCTGATTGAAGTCAAATCTCTGTCAAGATCAATCGGATCTTTGTTCTACTGCTGTTGTTTTGTGGGTTTGTCTACATTGTCTTTACTGCAATACTATACTGGAGTTTGGCTTGTTCCTTTGTCATTCAAGTTCTGTGTTTTGCCCTGGGAAAGAAAAAACAAAATTTGTGCTTCTTTTCTGGGTTTGATTTGGGTTGTTTTCTTGTAAATGAATGGCAACCCGTTTGGTTTGCTCACTGTCAGTTGGTAGATTCTATTTATTGCTTTAATAATGATCAAAGACCTAACCTTTTTCACATTTTTAGTATGAGTTTATGAGTTCTGAATTGGGATCAGTCCTTTTTTAGTTTGCTATTTTGTGTATGATATGTTGCTACATTTGGATTCTTGGCCACTGCTTGTTAGCCAAACAGTTAATGGCAATAAATATTTTTAACCTAGGGATCTTTTAATTTTGTCTGCTGTTGGTGCACTTGTTTGTTCTGATAGTGTTCACTCATTTAATATTTTTCATTTTTTGGAGAGTGGAACTTGTGAATTTTAGCATAAAATTTCAACCAGATAAAATCATCCTAATTGGTTGTGTCAGTTTTTGCATAGTTGAAGATAGTCTTTACAGTAGAAAGTGATCACTGCAACATTCAAAAAGAACTTGCTGCTTAATTCTTGAAGACCAGTGATGCTTTGCTCTTTACCTTTAGCTTTTGCTATCCCTTCTTTTCAGGTGGCATTCCTTTTGCTTCTGGCCTTCAGTCATGCTGTTGAACTCTTTGAAGCTGAAAATATAGGACAATGCAGCTTTAATAGGCCTTTGAAACCCAGACCTCACAGTGTTTCTATATTGGAATTTGGGGCAGTCGGAGATGGGAAGACATTGAATACAGTTGCATTTGAAAATGCCATTTTCTATCTCAAGTCTTTTGGTGATAAGGGTGGTGCACAACTCTATGTCCCATCTGGCAAATGGCTTACAGGAAGCTTCAACCTTACTAGCCATCTTACACTCTTTCTGGAGAGAGAAGCCATCATTCTTGGATCTCAGGTTTATATTTCAACTCATTTTTTATATAAATCTTAATTGAAGTATATAAAGCTCCTTTCTTTTGTCACTAGAGTTAGAATAAGATTTTTTTTATTATTGTTAACATATCTTTTTGGCTTATATGTTCATGGTTAGTCTACAATAACAATGCTTGACCCATAGATTGGGATGTAAAAAACTTGGTTCCCCTTATATTTTGGATAGAGTTATTCCTGGATTTTTTTATAGTTGGATGTCAGATTTTACTCACATCTTTTTGACTTTTCAGGATTCTTCCCATTATAAAGTAGATGACCCTTTACCTTCCTACGGCCGAGGTATTGAACATACTGGTGGAAGATATCGTAGCTTAATCACTGGAAATAATTTAACCGATGTTGTCATAACAGGTTTGTGCATTTGTACGTTTGCACTGCTCCAAGATTGTACTTGTATCGTTAAGCTATGTGCTATATTCTCGTTTATATTTCATACCATGCATTTGTTCATTGCACAGGTGATAATGGAACTATCGATGGCCAGGGTTCAATCTGGTGGGAGAAGTTCAGTTCTCATTCCTTGAACTACAGTCGTCCTAATATAGTGGAACTTATTAGTTCGAAGGATATCACTGTTTCAAATATAACCTTCTTGAATTCCCCTGCCTGGAATATTCATCCTGTCTATTGCAGGTAATTTTGTTGATTGGAATTAGAAACTAATCTCTGAGTAGTGAACCTTCCGCATTTTTTAGAGTTTTGCAAGTTTTGTTGGATTTGACTCGGTAGTTTTTTTACTTGTTTTTTGTTGCAATGCTGCAGTAATGTGCTAGTTCAGAACATTACAGCCTATTCTCCACCAGAATCTCCTTACACTAGTGGAATAGTACCAGGTATGATTGATCTAGATTTACTTCTATTTTTTATCAGAAACTTTTCATGTGTTCCTCAGTGTTTCGTGATCCTTTACGGTCAATTTTTGGATTGTCACTTTCCTCGCCATAGTTCTAACTTGGTTTGTTACCTTTGTTTTCACCAGTAACAACTAAATAGGAAAAATGACCTATAATTTCACGAGATTTGTACGTGTATTTTTTTTTGCTTCCCAAATTCCCTAAAACTTGCACAATCAATGGAAATAATGGAACTATCAAATTTTCAGTGATATTCTGCCTAAGGGTGTGTCCTGTAGAGCTCTTTCTCTTTTGCATAGAAGGCCACTTTCCAGAATCCAGCATTTGTTAAAAGCTTCAAAATGAAATGATACTAGAAACACTCATTTTTGGAGCTGCAAAAAGCTCTGTTTTGAAGTGCAAGAGAGTTAAATCTGCCTTTTCAACTAATCATAAGAAGAAGAAAAACGTTTTTGGATACCTACGCTAACATTTCTTCTAGCAGTGCTGTCAGTTGTAGAATGTTCTTGGATTTGTAAACGTCGTCTTATATTGCAGTTCTAATTTCTTCATGGTTCTTCTTAATCTTCATATAAATCTTGAGTTAAAATCCCTGTTAATATAGTGAAATGCAAATTTTCAGATTCGTCCGACAAAGTTTGCATTGAGAACAGCAACATTAGCATGGGTTATGATGCCATTGCACTCAAGAGTGGTTGGGACGAGTACGGAATCGTGTACGGTAGACCAACCACAGATGTCCACATCAGGAACGTCTGTCTCAAATCCTCTGCAGGTTCCGCTTTGGCTTTTGGCAGTGAGATGTCGGGTGGCGTTTCCAACATTCTTGTAGAGCACATAAAGTTGCAAAACTCGCTCACGGGATTCGAACTAAAGACATCAAAGGGCAGAGGCGGGTACATAAAAGACGTCCTCATATTTGACGGGGAATTTGAAAACGTCCAGACGGCTATCAAAGCGACAGGTGAGTGTGGGTCTCACCCGGATGATAAGTATGATCCACAGGCACTTCCAGTTATTAACAGCATCACTTTTAAGGATATGACCGGAACAAACATCATTACAGCTGGGAATTTCACGGGTATCGTTGAATCTCCTTTCACTTTGATCTGTCTATCTAATATCTCTTTCTCCAGTAATTCATTGTGGGTTTGTTCCAATGTGTCGGGATTCTCTGAGAACGTTACTCCCAAACCATGTCCAGCGCTCCAAAGCTCGTTTCCTAGTTCTTCCGATTGTTTCTCCTTCTCACACATGAAAAGTCATACCGCAAGCTTATAATTCAGTACCTAAAACTACTACTACATAAATTCATTTGTGGAACATGTACAATTAGAATTCCATTCCACTTCGATCCATTCCAATAAAATGCATATCCAGTCCGATGATGATTCAATTATACGCCTTTTCCCCTCAGTTCTTCGTGTACAGCCTCGGTTTTTTCATTCATTTGTAAGAAATTTTGGTAGTAGTACACCTCAAATACTTTTGCTCTTGATGTTTGTTTCTATCTCTCTCTCGTGCAACTTATTCTGAATGTAAAGTTTTTTTATTTTTTCTGTTATGGAACTTCAAGCAAGATTTTTTAATCTGAGATGCCATATATCTTCTTCTTAGCTGCAATCAATGATTATTTAGACAATTCTTGCAGAAGTTGTTTATATATATATATATATATATATATATATATATATATATATATATATATATATATACATATAAACGTGTATCATTGTATGTATAATAGAACACAGCTATGGAAACTGATCCTAGATTGATTTGTAGTTTGTTCCACCAGTATAAAGGTTTCTTGCATAGCAATACTACAGTACAATCATGCTTCAAACACAAACCAGTATGTTTCCGAAAAGAATATATTTATATTTATATATACTCCCTCCGTCCCACCAAAACTGATACTTATTTCCTTTTTGGTCCGTTCCACCAAAACTGATACTGCCCAAAATAGCAAAGGAATTTTCACTATTTACCCCACTCATTCTCTCTCCTATTTCACTTTTACACTCACAACATTCTCTCTCCTAACTATTCCTCCCACTCATTCTCTCTCCTATTTAATTCTTCATACTCACAACATTTTCTTTCACTTTTTCTCTCACTTACTTTTCCTTAATCCCCGTGCCCAGAAATTTGGTATCAATGTTGGTGGGACGGAGGGAGTATATATATATATATATATATATATATATATACTCCCTCCGTCCCGTCCGACTTAGGACGTTTTGCCATTTTGGGCGTCCCACCCGACTTAGGATAGGATGGCCCAAAATAGAAAGTTTATATTACTTTTATATTAAATGGGACCCACTTGTCATACTCACAACAATAATCTCATCACTATTTATCCCACTCATTCTCTCTCCTATTTAATTTTTCACTCACAACACATCCTCCACTCATTCTCTCTCCTAATATTATAATAGTATTCCTTAATCTCCGTGTCGAGAGTGAATGTCCTAAGTTGGACGGGACAGAGGGAGTATATATATATACTCCCTCCGTCCCAATAGTAGCTTTCCATTTTGCCATTTTGGGTGTCCCGTTAATAGCTTTCACTTTCCTTTTTTTGGCAAAGGGCTCTTTACTATTCCCTCCACTCATTCTCTCTCCTACATTATTTTAATACTCACAACACCATTATAATTTACTATTCTCTCCGCTCATTCTTTCTCCTATTTTCAAATTACACTCACAACATTTTTTCTTTCCCCCCCCCCCCATTTTCTTAATTTGCGTGCTTGGCAAAAAAATGGGAAGCAATTGTTGGGACGGAGGGTATTTGTTGTTCTACCAATACAAAGTTTTGTTGCATGGCAATATTACAGTACACTCATGCTTCAGCCCATGTATCCAAAAAGAAGAAAAACAGCATGTGCTTAGCGAGGGCATAGAACATGTTTAAAACAAGAGCCTCATCGACGTCCTGTGGTTGATTGAGACAAGAGCTGAACCCAAGCAAATTCATCTTTGTACGACAAACTTCCCTCGCATGAGGCTTCACAAGTATACACAATGATAGTTGCCCAATCAAGTGAGTCTACTTCATTTTTCACACCAAAGTAGTAAAGTAGTTGAGACAAAATCTGGCAACAAAACAAAAACATGTCAATTATGGTTTGTATATCACAATCCAAACAAGTAGATATTAATTTTTTATTTAAAAAAAAAAAAAAAAAAAAAAAACTGAAGCTAGAGAAATGAAGATGTATCTAGCAATTAAGCCCCCTAAAAGAAGAAATAAATGTAGAAAGAATCATGAGCAAAACCTGAAATTCAAATCTTCTATGGCTGCCACAAAAGCTGCACTTGGGAATATCGGCAGTTGACGGCCGGCCACTTAGCATAGGCCACAACGGTTTAGATCTAGCATCTCTAGAGTACCTGTAATGTTTAACAGGAGATGAATAGAGAAAATAGATGTAAAGCCTAAAAATGAAGCTTGCTACAAAGATCGGTTAGCAAAGTTTCATTGCATTCATACTATCGTATCTAGATGAGCATTCAGGATTTGAGTACTTCCAGATCCCCATGATTAGCTTAAGCATGCATACCAAGATACTACAAAGACATGTTATGCATCTATCGAATGCTTATTAACCTCAAGTGGTCACATTTCGAGCCTCTAGATTAGCAAGAGGCTCCCGCATTCCAGCGGCAGCTAATGCATTGCTAAAAAGAAAAATAAAGCTTCCTAATCTTGATAACTATATCCTATTGAATAATCTGGAAATATCATGACTGCCACATCACCCAGCAGAAGAGAAAAATGAAAACGAAAAAAGTTCATAGTTGAAGTAATCCATGATAGGCCTTCTGCATGTAGTGACCTAAAGTTTACCAATGTTTTAATCTGACATTTGAGATAAGGCTTGGGTCAAACAATTCAGTTCAACTGTTATTACTGGAGGACCAAAATAGAGATGATAAAAATGCACCAAGTTACTTTCCTTGTTTGGAAATGCGACATTTATTTCAGGACGAACACAAATAGAAAGTACAACATTTATCCTGGGACAGAGGGAGTATATAGAAGTAAATGCTTATCCTAAACAACAAACCGTCTCCAAGAAAAACTCCTATGCGGGAGACAAATGTATTAATGAAACAACCATTTGAACGTGAACCTCTCATGATCAAACAATAATAATGCAAGCTACTTCTACTGTACTAGTTAACTTTTCAATGTCTAGAGGCAAAGTATGTGTATTTTGTTGATCGTTTGGCTGTAAACGAGCCGAGCCGAGCCGAGCTTTTGATGTTTCGAGCTCGAGCTCGTTAACTTTTAAACGAGCTCGAGCTTTTCTCGAGCTCGAGCTCGAGCCCAGAATTCCTGTTCGAGCTCGGCTCGAATCAAGTTTCGAGCTTTTCGCGAGCCGGCTCGCGAGCTTTTCGCGAGCTGCTCGAACTCGAGTATTAACGAGCCGAGCTCGAGCTTCGACTTATTTTTTGAAAAAAATCTGAAATCAAACGAGCTTTATCGAGCCCTAATTCGAGTTGTAATCGAACTCGAGCCTAAACAAGCTTATATATATATATATATATATATATATATATATATATATATATATACTAAAATTCATTCGAGCTTTTAACGAGCCGAGCCCGAGTCGAGCTCAAACGAGTCGATCTCGAACAGATCTCGTCGAACATACGAGCCGAACACGAGCCGAGCTCGAAAAAATGACGAGCTTAAAAATCGGTTCGAGCTCGAGTTCAACTCGAGCCCACTCGAACTCGAGCTTTTTTCGAGCCGAGCTCGAGCAGGCTCGTTTCGTGTAACAGCCCTATTTAAGATGTCCAAATATGTGAAGTGGTATGGTATGGTATGGAGGGATTATTAAAGCTTCATAAAAAGTAGAGCAACTTAGTATGATTACTACTCCCTCCCCATCCCAGAATGAATGTCGAAAAAATTACAACTTTGCTCTTGATCAAGATCAGATTTGAATATTTTTTGGACATTCATTTTGGGATGGGGAGGGAGTATGATTTATATTGTCAAACAAGATCTTGGATGTAGCCATGCATACACATGATCTTCTGGCATGTTGTATGCACAAAAAATTAGGCACTCCGTAACACTTATTTCTTATATGAAACATCTCTAATCACCTCAATACTTGTTCTGGTGCCCTGGTTATTCGCCTATGAAAAGAGATCCAACTCTTCTGGTCGCCATCCCCCTGTTGGGCAGCAACGAAATAAGCTGTAATGATTCTTTTATACACGTAAGATTTTTAGAATGTTAATCAGCAATCAATACCTCGTCACTATCAAGAACTGAATTTGCACGCCCATTAACGCTAGATATAGGGTCAATGAGTTGAGTTGAGTCTTGACTATCAGTAGTTGACATCTCCGCATCAAACTCAGATTCATCCTCGTTAACAATCTCAAACTCTGGCCAGAGAGTCTTGCTTGCAGCTGTTTCCAGATTAGAATCTGAATCAGCTATATAAAATTCCCAGTCCTCCAGGAAAAATATATTGAGGTGATGTCACCGAATATTGATAAGAAAAATTGCAGTCCATGTCTCCAAAATTCAAGGCATTAAATGCTCTGTAATTTAGTTTTTATAAAACATGCCTGAAGTATGCAATGTGAGAGAAAACAATTGGCGGATAGCAGTACGGTAACAAAGTTTAGAACACACACCTTTTGGTATCTCTGGTGAAGAGTTGGCGGAGCCAGAAACAGAAGCCTGAGAAGTAACATTCAACTCTCTACATTCTACTCTATGGCCTTTTGGCCAATGATAAGCCTGCATACAAGAGAAAAGTTCGTTGGTGATTGTTTAACTAAACAGCGCATACTAAAAAAATCAGATTCGATCATGATAACCTGGTGTTTCATACAGCAATACCGCGCTCTTTTGCAATTACTACAAATTTTGTCTCCTTTCCAGGTTGCACACCAGCTACAAAGTGCAGCTAAAGCAAGACGTTAAAAAGAAGGGGTCAAAAGATGTTACACAGTAATAGCATATGTTGTACAAAGTGATTGTATGAATTTATACCACTTTTACATCATATCATTCGGTGATGCTAATAGTCATCAATTTCACTGAAAAAAACATAATACTCCCTCCATTTAAAATTGTCCTATTATATACACCCACATATTGTTCCCAAAGAACAGTTCCATTTCTAAATTTTAACCTATAAACTTCAGTTTTATTTCACAAAAAAGTTGTCATGTTGGTGCAATTACTGGAACTACATAGAATCAAAAGTACTAAAAGTTTGACTTGCCAAATGGGATCCTTTTTTGAACAATGGGAGAGCTAGTAAATCATAAAACACGCGGAAAACTTTGTTGTTTTTTTTCCAATTACTTGTATTCATGATAAGTTATGAAGTTCAACCCCACTGAAGGATAATACTTTGTCAAACTGCAGCTTTAAAGAGGGGTTTTATCATGATCTACATAATGAGTAGTCGAATAGCATAAAATACCTCCAACTCCCAATGGTTTGTCAGTCCCATCGTGTTTTGGGGGCTCTAGGGAGTAAAATGGATTGGAGTGCGGCAATTGGCAGCGGAATACCTTAACACTTGTCATACAGACATAGAATCAAAAAGCAGATCTTGAAAAAGGACGAAGAAAACAATTCCAACCATATCATTGCTACTTGTTGAAAAGAAACAATATCTAAAATGATGGATATACAATACCTTCGAGATGCAATCTGTGGACGATTTTTCCACTGCTCATGCTGATCTTGGAGAAGGCATGCCATCGATGGACACATAAACACAAATAAGGTTCTATGGAATGTTGAATCTTTTTCGGGAAGTGGCGCATAAGCCTACAAAAAATATTGAAAGTAGAAAAACTAATATCAAAAACAGCTCCTACACGTCCCAACTCTCCTGCATACAATGCAAGTAGAAAGCCAAGTCCGAGGGATAAACTGAACAAAACCAAACCTTTCCTATTGCTCAACCAAAAAGTAGAACATCCCCAAGGGCAACAAATTCCAAACTATTAAGTGCAATTACAACCAAATAGGCAAAATGTTAAAGAAACTAATAAGCATTAATTTAAACGAAACACTTCCTCACGTGTTAATTTAAAATCAGAGTCTTTTCATGATCGAGCAGGCCAGGAAACCCAATGATGAATAGATAACAAAACAACCAAAGACTATACGCAAAAACCAATCATTAGGAACACTACCTGAAGCAAGAACGGAGATAACAAAACAACCAAAGACTATACGCAAAAACCAATCATTAGGAACACTACCTGAAGCAAGAACGGCAACGGTTTGCCGCAAAGATCACAAACATATGACCTTCCAGAAGGTAAATTTAACGGGTCCAGCCAAGCCTAAATTAGTTATGAAATTCAATCAATTCAAATAATCTCAATTTATTGAAGAAATGCAAATTTACTGCTAAAAAGTTTAAACATACAGGACTGCCTCCAGCTTTACTTGGGAACATGTGCCGGAGAAGTGACCATTCATTGCTGGGCTTCTCTACAAAGCCTAGCGTTACAGGCAATTCTTCTTCTTCATCGTCTTCGTCGTCGTCCTCGCCGAACGTATCTCCGTTGTCATCTGCATCTGCATTTTCATCTTCGTCGTCATAAAGTGGTGTGATTTGCAGAGTCCTGAGCATATCCAAAGGTTCATCATTTGTACGGCTGCCTGACATTCTAAAATGTTGGAGAGTTCACCGGAATTGGGAAATCTCCGGTTCGTCGGGTGAGATTTTGGGGCCAACTGACAAACGAAAAGGTTTTAGGGTTTTACAGTCGGAGTTGTCAGAATGCACTTTATTAGTGGCTCATGGTAAAAATTATGTCAACGCTCTCTCTTTGTTTTCTGACCGGGACATCCTAAAAAAAAATTAAAAAAATATATACTCCCTCCGCCCATTAAAAGCTTTACCTTTTGTCAAAATGGGTATCCCGTTAAAATTTCACCTTTTCTAAAATGGCAAAGAATCTTTACTATTCCACCTACTAATTCTCTCTCAAACTTTACTTTTATACTCACAACCCCAATCAACTTTACTATTTCCTCCACTCATTCTCTCTCCTATTTTACTTTTATACTCACAACACTTTTTTCACTAACCTTTTTTTTTTAATTTGCATGTCATACTCAAAATGGTGAACCTATAAACGGGACGGAGGGAGTATAGATTATACTTTCTTTAATTATAAAGAAAATGTAATCACTTATTCCAAAATGATCATCTATTATTATATTAAGGCTCCGTTTGTTTCACCGTAAAACATTTTCCGGAAAATGTTTTTCGGAAAATAACATGTTTTACGGTGTTTGGTTAGCCCCCGGAAAATGTTTTCCGGAAAATAACTCGTTTTCCGCTGTTTGGTTGCCTAAGTAAAACGTTTTCCGGAAAACATTTTACGCCCTTCCTAAGTAAAACGACCTACTGACCTTGTCCTAAGTAAAACATTTTCCGGAAAATGGAGGCCTTAATGTACAACTCATATTACGCCGATACAACCACCCCACTCGCCTATCCCCCCCCCCCAAAAAATTTTTTTTAATTTTTTGTAATCGCCCCCACCCCCCTACCCCACCCCCACCCACCCCCCAAATTTTTTTTTTTTTTTTGTAATCGCCCCCTACCCCCTGCCTACCCCCCCCTCACCCACCCCCCCCCCCAAATTTTTTTTTTTTTGTAATCGCCCCCTCCCCCCCCCCACCCAAAATTTTTTTTTTTTTTTTTTTGTAATCGCTCCCACCCACTGCTCCCGCCACCCACCTCACTCCCCCAAAAAAATTTTGGGGGGGGTGGGGTGGGGTGTGGGGGTGGGGGCGATTACAAAAAAAAAAAAAAAAAAAATTTTGGGGTGGGGGGGTGGGGGGTGGGGTGAGGTAGGTCGGGGTGGGGGAGCGATTACAAAAAAAAAAAAAAAAATTTTGGGGGGTGGGGGGTGGGGGTAGCAGGGGGTAGAGGGGCGATTACAAAAAAAAAAAAAAAAATCTTGGGGGGTGGGGGGGGGTAGGGGGTGATTACAAAAAAAAAAAAAAAAAAATTTTTTTTGGGGGGGGGTGGGGTGGGTGGGGGGGGGGTGGGGTAGGTCACCTTGTGAAATATGAGTCGTTTTACCAAACACCCGAAAACATTTTACACCCTTCCTCCGTAAAATATTTTCCTCCGTAAAATATTTTACGCTCTACCTCCGTAAAACATTTTACAGGAAAACATTTTACAGGAAAACATTTTCCAGAAAACGTTTTCCGGAAAACATTTTACGTCGAAACAAACGGAGCCTAAGTGACAAAAATATAGGTTTTACCAAAGCCAAAATCTCACAAAAAATGCGTTTTTTCTAAGCTTAGAAAAAAACGTGTTTTGTTTTCCCCGTTATGCCAGTGTCAGTTTAACAAAGTGCCAGTGTAAACAAGTGTCAGTGCATGTGTAACAAAGTGTCAGTGCAAAAAAGTGTCAGTGTCAGTTTAACAAAGTGCTAGTGTAACAAAGTGCCAGTGTATGTATATTAAGTGTCAGTGTTAGTGTAACAAAATGTCAGTGCATGCAGGGGCGGATCCGGGGGGGGGGGGCAGGTGGGGGCACTCGCCCCCCCCCAGCGGCGGAAATGCAGTGGAAAATTTTTTTTTTGCCCCCACCATATTTTTGTTATATATGTATATATATAATTAACTTCAAGATTAACACCAGTGAGTGGTGTGGTTCAGTGGTAGAAGAGGTAAAGTTAAAGCCTTTGGTGTTTTCTTTCAAATCCATGTTCGAATCCTGCCTACATTTTCAATTAATTTTGTCTTCCATCTTTGCTATTCTTTCTCTTAACAGTTTTGTTTTTCTCTTTCTCCCAATTTCCTCACATTTTTTCAATCTTAATTAATTCGTTAGGCTTTTCCCATTTTTTTTGTTTTTGGTCTTTCTTCCTATTATCCCAAGTTTAATTAGCAAATTTGAATTTCTTTTTTGTACGAGTAATATATTTTAATAAATTGTTTGCGTTAAATACTTCAACATTATTTCAATCGTTCTTTGAATTATTTACTTTTATCATTTTTGTTAACTAAAATACATTGTATTTCATGGATCCGACCCATTTTTACTTGTCCGACCCGAAAATTTTTTTTCGGGGGCGCTGCCCCCGAACCCCCGTGTAATCTTGCCCCCCCCTCGGCCAATTCCTGACTCCGCCCCTGAGTGCATGTATATTAAGTGTCAGTATAAAAAATGTCAGTGTTAGTGTAATAAAGTGTCAGTGTTAGTATAACAAAGTGCCAGTGCATGTATATTAAGTGTCAGTGTATAAAAATGTCAGTATTAGTGTAACAAAATGTCAGTATAAAAAAGTGTCAGTGTTAATGTTATTAAGTGCCAGTGTAAAACACGTTTTTCTTTGGCTTAGAAAAAAATGCGTTTTTTATAATACCAACTCTTTGAAAAAAAAGTGAAAAAAAAAAAAAAACAACAGAAAAACTGCAAAAGTCAACACAGGGTTGTATTGTATCAACTCATCAAAACCAAAACATACCGGAAGTACAGGTTTTTCTGTTATGATAAGTGCAAAGGTTAAAATAAAAGGGGGAATTTACACATTGTAATGAGATCCAAAGTTTCTCAACACTTGACAGAATGCTCAACCAATGACAAACAACTTACAAGCAACTGGAATTATTGCTGATATATAACAAAAATTAACCCACAAAAAAAAAAAAAAAAAAAAAAAAAAAAAACTATAATTACCTATCTCTCACTCTCCTTTTTTTTTTTTAGAAAAAAATCAAAAAAAAAAAAATCAAAAAATGTGATCAACACCATTGTCATGATTTCGTTACTTTCGGTTCCCTGCTTTTCTTTTCACTTCTGCAGTAGCTCCCTGCCTTCCCCCTCGTTGTGGGGGGTGGCCGTTTCCGCTCATATTGTTCCTTGATGGCGAGGGGCCGCCTAGTTTCGGAATCCTACTCCTGCTGAAGATGATGAGAACAATGAAATTACTCATAAATCTGGCAAACTATATATACATACAGAAAATGATACATGTACAGAATACATACAGATTTGAGTTACATTGGTAGTTGTAATGTACAACACTTCAATGCAACTTCCGTGTTTTTTTACTCCATCCGTCCCAAAATGAATGTCCGAAAGAATTCAAATTTTACTCTTGATTGATCAAGATGAAATTTGAAAATTTTTTAGACATTTATTTTTGGAAGGAGGGAGTATTGGTTATAAACAATGCCATATCTAAGATGATGTAAGATCAACAAGTATACCTTAGTTCTGGGCTTTGTGTGGTCTTTGGATTAGACTTCTGAAGTTTTGATGCAGTTCCATTGGTCAAACTAGAAAGCTTGGAATGATTGAACTGCCAAAGCAAATCTGGCTCGGAAGAATCGCTGGTGGCAGCGTCGAGCTCGTCCAATTCATCAGTAGTAGCAACGTCAAACCGGTTTCCGGCCGGGAACATGTTATAAGGTTGCTCTTGGAATAGTTTAGAAGAATCCGGAAGAAACTTCTGATAGAAATCAGACATTTGGGAGTTGTCTGGGTCCCACGGGTTTTCAAGTCCACGAGCCCCGTCTTGTTTGTTGACCATGACTTTATCGACCCAATCAGCGGACCCCATATCCCTATCCTCCTCCCCATAGTTTTCTCCAGGACTGCTTACGGGAGGCCAAGGAGACGAGTTTCCTAAAAGTTCATCAAGATCAAAGCTTTGCCTTTTTTGCCTCGTTGCAGAGTTTTTGCTGACCTAAAATATAGGGTGTCATTGACAGTTTGGATTTAAAAAAAAAAAGTTGATAATAACTGGAAAATCCCGCAGTTCCTGAATGGAGTTCATTTTAAATACCTCGTTACTGCCTACATCCTCCATGGGTTTTCGGCGGCTGCTTCGATCAGAAAACATATCTCCACACTGTGAGTTGGATTGGAAGGGAGATGATAACATCCCACCTGGGCTACCAGACATAGCATGCTGCAAAGCCATCGGTTCCCCTTCTTTCCTTGCCAAAGCAGCCTTGAGACTTGCAATCTGGTGAAAATATGCAAATTTGATTTGTTTCTATTGTTATTATGACATGATAATTACAAGAATCAATTCAAACATGATAACCTTGCACTTTATAAAGTGGAAGCTCACAAAAAAAAAAAAAAATTTAATTTGGTGGGGGGAGGGGGGAGAAAGAAAGAGGGGGGCTTCTTTTGGGATGAATGGAGTATCTGAAAAGAAAAAAGGAAAAGAGAAGACATAAAAACCTGTTCTTTGAGTTCTTTAACATCTGAACCATCTTTGTTTACTCGCGCAGCACCAAGTTCAACAGTAGCAACCCGCTCTGCAAATTTGAGTGTACTAATTGTTTCTCCAACAGCATCCACCTCGGGGCTTATGTGAACAAACATAAGAGTCTTTGCCTGCCCACCTAAAATCAACACAATAACCCCAAACCATTGTTAATTATATATAAAAAAAAATTGCATACATGCTATTTTCCAAAATCTCTGTTCTTTTTATTACTTAACATCCTTACCAAGTGAGTCCTGGAGTAATTGTGTGAGTTTGCTGTTTCTGTAGGGCACATGTGCATTCTTTTGAGCAAGGGAAGCAATAACGTCGCCCAAGGCAGATAGAGATTTGTTTATGTGTTGTGCCTCTTTTAGTCGATCTCCGGTCACCTCAGATTTGTCCACCCTCTCGCTTCCTGCTAGATCGACCAAATGCATACAACCGCGGAGAACCGCTCCCGATGTCAAATCCCGTCCTTGGACATGGACAGTCAAACAACTGCAGATTGATGACAAAGAAATGTCAACACGAGCAGAAGATACTGATTGTGTGCTGCCATACATATGAAAATTTGGGGCTTTTTAGTCTTTTTGTCTCTTCCTAAACCAAATACTCCCTCCATCCCATAAAGATGTTCCCACTTTCCATTTTGTTTGTCTCAAAAGAGAAAGTCTTAGTTCAAATTTGATTGGTGAAAATAAGTCAATTTACAAATTTTGAGTGAAATGGATGTGGATGGGCTAAGATTAGTGATCCTTTGTGTGTGATTCTTATGTTCATTATGGGATAGTAATGGAAAGAAAAATATATCACTGAATTGTTTGAAAATTCAAATGAGAACATGTTTATGGGACGGAGGGAGTACTTCTTAGGATGGCACCATAGGAATCGTGTGCAAGGCATGTGGGGTACAAAATGGTATGCCACTATCACTATCCCAAATGAGTGCCCATGTTCAAGAAAATTGACCCAAAATGAGTATCCATTTTATAGTGAAGTTACAAAGTCACCTTCTTGCACTATACATAGTGTGCTCATGCTGGTTCTTATGTATATGTGCTACTAAAAGTGCTTAAAAGTCAACTTCCTTAATTTCCCGGAAAATTTGAAAATGGATGGTGGGACAGAGAGAGTATAATTATCCTTTTAACAAATGGAGTGTAATGAGATGCCAACTTACCTGTGGGAGCGGCTACTACGGTCATTTAGGGCAGTTGCTCCAACTGCACGGTTCTTGTGACCTATGTTCATCAGTTGTATAACATCAGATGTTGATGCCACACGGACAAGACTTGCATCTGGAACATTGAATCCGTTCTGGGAATTATTGCGAATTTCTAATGTGTTAACTGGTTAAGGTAACCTGATAATGGGAAGTTTACACGAACCAAGGTTCTAACTTCATATGAAAAATCTAAGTAATAAAAAAAAACAGCTGATGTTTACTAAGAGTATTGCCGAATCAAATATATACTATGTAGTAATTTATCGTGCAAAAGAAAAAAAAAAATGTGAAGGATATCTTTTGTTAAGACCATCAGAAACAAGGAGGTCTCTAACTTGCTCGTTGTAAATCTCGATCATCTGAACAGAAACATCATATCGAAGAGTGTCCTTTCGTTGTTCTGCTAGAAGGAATAAATCGCCCAATGCCCGGTAATTAACTCCTTGACTGCTTTCGGTAAGATCCTTTGGTCCACTCTAAATATGAAAAAAAATAAAATCTGTCAATAGCTAATGAGGACCTCTAAGTAACTCTTTGAATCAAAAAGTCAACCGATCTCACCATTGTAAAGGTTTTGCCTGATCCTGTTTGACCATAAGCAAATATACAAACATTATATCCATCAAGAACAGAGCGAATAAGCGGTTGGGTATCCGAAAAGACCTCCCCTGCCAAGAAGCAATTTATACGTGAGAGAGTGAAGAGAGGCAAAGAGCCAAGACCAGCATTGAACTTGAATTTTAACATTATCTGACTTGAATTTTAACATTATCTGAATTGTTTCATTTATAGAATCACAAAAGTATCAATGTCTGAAAGTGTTACCAATCATGTGATATTTTTTTATTTTAAATTGTGAATTTGAACTTTTGAACTTGAAAAATAAATGAGAAGACAGTTCTGAAAAGGCTAAAGATCATACTAAAGTAAATGTTGAAACTATATGAAGCTCAGAAATGACAAAATTACCAACCTTGGCTTGCAGAGGGTCCAAATACTTTGTTGAAGTTGAAAGACCTACACCCTTTTCCATATTTTGCAGGGGTATTTATGGTAATGACTCCTTCCTCAATGTGTTCCACACTACTCATGAAGTTTGTTTTTCCCGGCAAGAAGGGTCTCACACGACAGTAAACCCTAATACTCCCTGTTTGCAGGAAAACAGAAATGTACATGTAAGATTTTTGCATGCAAAGACTAACTCTATATACTTCCTCCGTCCCAAAATGATGTTCCCATTTAACAATTCAAAGTTTTTAGTGATGTCTTTACTTTTTTAAGCGTATCCTTGATGAAAGTAAATATTACACTCACAACTTTAGTATTAAAAACAGTACACATTTTTATCACAAGGATAATGTGGGAAGTTCAATGGTTTTAGTCATTCAATTACAGAAATGGGAAGATCTTTTGGGGACAAATAAAAATGAAATATGAGAACATCTTTATGAGACGGGGGGAGTATAAGATAGCATGGTAACTAGGTTTAAATTAGCTGCTGATCTCACCTTTAAGGTCTTGGACTTGATTGTAAAGCTTGCGGTTTTCTTCAAGAACTCTATGATACCCCGAAGCAGCATGAGCTAGACCATGAATGTGGATTCCTAGAGAAAAAGAACAACGAACAGTAAGAAAAAATAAATCTTTGTGTGTGAACTCTTTTTCTCTCCTCATCCAAGCTCTATTTAAAAAGTAAAACCGAAAAATGAGGAAAAAACCCTGTAGCATACCAAGATTTTGGAACTCCTCGTGAAACTTCATTTGCATGAACTGCATTCCAGCTTTTGTGGTTGAAAGAGTTTGCTTGAGCTCCTACAAGAGAAATTATCAAATTTAATTTAAATTTGCTGAAATAAGAATATTGTAGCTAAAAATGATGTAATCACATGACAACTAGAAACATACCTTAATATTTCTTTGCTGCTCATCAAATATCATTTGTTGTTTTAAAGTTTTTCGTTTTGATTCTTCATCAGAAATTGAGTTGAGCTGAACATTTTGCTCTTTCTTTGCTATTGTAAAATTTCTGTCATCCTAAAAAAAAACAAAAGTGAAGAGATACTATATCAACAAATTGACAATTCTTTCCTCATATAACTTCCAAAAATGTTTCGACAAGTTACCTTTATATCAACAGAGTTATGCTTCAAAAGTGTCCTGTTACCCTGAGAAACAGACAATTCCTTTGGAGCTGCTTTCTTCTGTAAAAAAAAACAGAGACTGTTACTTAAAGGTGAGAAGAAATTATCTGACTGTGTTATCATTTACATGTACTCCGTGTTATATAGTGAAGATACTGAATGAAAGAACAAATGAAGCATACCGTTTCAACTTGGTTTGCCATGCGCTGCTCAAACTCCTCTACGACTTTACTTAGCACTGATTCAATAATCTGCACAAACAGAACATAATGCAAATTAGCCTCTCTCCATAATACTTTGTGTAGATTACGGTTATTAACTTTAGCTAAAAAATTAGCATAATCTGAGGGGCAGGCCTAATCTCCACATATTTGTGCTCTTCAAGGCTTCAAACTTTCAAGGACAGTAAACGTTCTTCCACCGGCAGAAGTAACCTACTTAAATAAAGGGTTGAATGTACGTATGTGTCCCTTAATTTCTCATTTTATTTTGTGTGATTTTCATGATACTCCCTCCATCCATTAAGATGTTCTCATTTGTCATTTGGATGAGAGTCAACCAAGGAAGAAGAGGGAGTAATGAAGTTATAATCAAACTCATTAAGGTTAGTGATGGAAATGAAAAAAAATGTTGTTAAAATGTTTGAACAGTCAAATGGGACTATCACTATGGGACGGAGGGGTATATTCATAGACGAATGTTGTCACTTCTGCTTAATCTCAATACCGTGGAATAGAAATAATCCCACCAAACTTGATAAGTCCGAATTGGAACAGAGAATAAGCACATTCAACCCATACCGTAGGCACTTCTTCAGGCTTCTTATCCAAAAGAACCGCACGGACAAGCATACTTAACGAGGAATTAGGCTGCAAAGAAGAATAAAATAAGTACTAAAATAAATCTGTTTACTGTACTCAAACAAAAGGACATATTAAGCGAAACAAAAAATTCAGTAAGCGCAGAGCTTACCATTTTACTACATTCACTTTCAAGGCATTGAGCACTCAAGGACTTCTCAAGTGATATTGTCCTTGATAACGAATTCATGAATGGCTCCGAGTTTTTCCGCACAAAATGTTTACCGGATGTGACGGGTTTCGAGTTTCCACCAAATTTCCAAACTCCATTGGCACCTGTCTGTTTCCAGTCTCCATAGGACTTTAGCGCCAAAATACAATTTACAATCCTTGATGATTTTCCTCCCTGAAAGTTTAGATTAGTTTTAGTAATGCCGTCAATCAATTAATTCAGATCAGCTACTACAAATGTCCAACAAGTAATATTGTAAGAGTCAGAACAGGCAAAGCTAAGTAGCTAAAGAAGATAGTCTCATTTCTAAAATTGACAGTTCCAAAATTGTCAACCAGGGAAAAAGAGGGAGAGAGAGAGAGAGAGGAGAATGAGAGCTAACCAAGGAGTTAGAAGGAGAGAAAGAGAGCAATGTAGTAACACGTAAACCTCGTTAAATTGTCAACCAGGGAAAAAGAGGGAGAGAGAGAGAGAGAGAGGAGAATGAGAGCTAACCAAGGAGTTAGAGGGAGAGAAAGAGAGCAATGTAGTAACACGTAAACCTCGTTAAGGGTAGTGATGTATATGAAAATAGGTTGTTAAAATGTTTGAATTGTCAAATGGGACTATCATTATGGGGCAGCAGGGTATTAAGTTTTCCGGAATTTTGTCATATCACAAAACTGTGACACCTACTTGTTCCAAATCAGATGCCTCGAAGGTAGGAAGTCCCATTTCTTCTACTGCTACAAGAAAGTTCCGCACATTTTCAAAATATTGATATGCAGATAAAGCTGCTCCATCATTTAGGAGGGCAGCATCACAAGGACTCTCAACAACCTGAAAAGTTAACCACAAAATCTTAGCTTAGACAAACAAGAAAAATAGTAATATTGTTCCTTAGCTCAAATAAGGAAAAAAGAAAGCAGTTGACTTGGGAGAAGACTAGTGTTGACCTTAGGCACAGCTCCAGGTTGAACTTTATTAATCACATTGCAAAGAATTAGTCCACTTCTTAAACCAAGCCTAAACTCTTCCTCAGAAGGCTCTGCAGGCAAATCTCTTGCTCCAACAACTCCGACCATCTTTCTCAGCCATGCTGCAGCTTCGTATCTCCTCATTGCTAAAGATCAAAGATTTATCCGTTAACCAAATTGCTGAATTGGAACTACTTTTCTTACATTTTCTTACTCACCCAATTCTACAATTTGGCACTAACAACTTCAAATAAGAAGCCAAGGTCTACAAAAGAGATTGCAGTAGGGAATGAAAGTAGGTGGGGGCTACAGTCTAATCTGGTCAGAGAATGATTCTTTCTTAGATATAATTTCACAAGAAAGGAATCCAAGTAACGGAGAACATAACAAAACCTGATATAAGAGAGAATGCAAGCATGCCAATCGCTTGGCGAATTAAAGATCCAAAAATTACAGACTAAAGCCAGTTAAAATTTAAATAACTTCAAAACAAGGAAATCTTGAGCTACATCAGGCCATAATATGCAACAATTTGCCAAATCTTAATCACAAAATAATCAAATTTGTACGTTAATAAAGTATTGCTCTGCAGTAGGCTATAAACTAACATAATTAATCAAAATTGACAAAAAATTATAATGAAATTGTTCACTTCAAATGCAATTCAAACGGCAAATTAGAGGAAGAATTTACCGGCTTCCTCAGCTCTACGGGAATCCAAATCAAGAAACCGAGATCGTTCACCGTGCTGATGAAGAACATCCTCAACTACAGACGCCACTGAAAACGACAATGCACCTTCCGTCGCCATTGCCAAAACCCCAGATCAATTGAATTCAAAAAATTCAAGCTCCCCACATCAAAATTCACCAAACCCACCTCAAATTTCCTCTTTAATCGAATGAAGAACACATAAATAAGGGATTTTTAGATAATCATGGGTAGGGTTTATGTTTAAGAAAAAAATTAGATATATATTTGTAGAGAGAGAAAGTGAGACTAGAGAGAGAGAAAGTTGAAATGGAGGAGTGAGAAGCAAGGAATTTCTTTTATGGCTTAAGACATTAGAGCTAATCCGCCATTGTTTTGCTTTTCTTTTGCTTTCTTTGCTTTATATCGCTGTTGCTATACTTTGAATTATACTACTCGTTTAAGAGTTTTTCTGTAAATGTATCCGAGCCTAGTTCCGAACCTCAGGCTCAGAGAGAGGCCTGAGATTTATTTTTATTTATTTCGAAAAGAAAATTCAGGGACTTTTGTTAAATATTTGAGATTTCCCCCCAATTATTTGAAACAACAAAAAATCAAATTTCCCTTCCACCCACCACAACCCAATTATCTTTTGATAAAAAAAAAATATAATAAGTGCTAAATACTGAAATCTGATTTCACTTCTGAAAATGACTGAATTTTTAAGAGACAGCGACTGAAAACTGAATTTGATAAGTTGTTTGATTTTCTATCTGAATTCATTTTCTGAAATGTGTATGTTTACCATTTTAACAGTTAAAAAAAAATGCAAGTATGAACAGTAAACAATTTAAAAAAAAAAAAAACCCAAACGCAAGTATGAACAGTAACACATTTAAAGGCTTTCAGCTTCAATTTTTCCAATGAAAATTCAGTGGCTTTTCAGAGGTGTTTAGGTTGAAATTAAAAAAAAACAAAAACACACTTAAAGCTCCTTACCACTAAAAATTGCAGTGATCCACCTCTGAATAAGAGGAAAAATGAAAAAACAAATGACCCCTAGTGTAATCTCTCCGTCCCATTATAAACTATACACTTTCCTGATTTGACGTCTCATTACAAACTACACACTTTATAAAATGAAAATATTTTATTACTTTTATATTAATGGAATCCACATGTTATACTCACAAAAATTCAATTATTATTTTTTACCACACTTTCTCTCTCTTACCTCATTTTTCATAATTACAACATCTACTTCACTACACTTTTTCTTAATTATTATGCAAATAATAACTGAAAAAATTTGTAGTGGGACGAAGGAAGTATACTTATGTTATTTTCCATTTTACTATATTCTTCTAGTCTAAAATAATTATGGTTTTTTAGTTAAGAGTTTTAAGTTTATAGCCCTAAATATGGACTAAAAGAGCAAATATATTAAAACACATATTATTATTATACACAAAGAGATGTATAGAATACATAAATAATACACTTGTTTCAAAAGTTTTTATTTATTTCTATTTTCATAAATCATAACATTGTACCCTTTGCTTATTTTATTGTACTATATTGATTGGGGAAAGGCGTGACTTTATTTTGTGCCAACGTCAGTAATTGGAACATGACTTTTTTATCATATGATTAGTGTTTAGGTGGAGCGTGACATTTCTCCTTCCCACATTGTTGGTAAATTTGAGAATCCAATGAAGAGTCATCAAAATATTCTCCAATGTTTTTTTTTTTTTTGACTATCAAAAGTTAGATTAAAAAAAATGTTGGAAATCAAAGGGTTTAATTAAATGAATTCAAGTTGCCAATAAAGAGTCATTTACTAACCCAAGATAAATGAATTTGCTCTACTTATTTGCATATACTCGTACAATATTGAAATTATATAATATTATTTTTTACGTAAAAATATACTCGTACAATATTGAAATTATATAATATTAATTTTTACGTAAAAATGTGACATTTATATGGGATAAATAAAAAAAAAATAACAATTATTTTGAGACATGGGAGTTAATAACAATCATATTGAAAAATAATAACTTCTTTTTTTAAAAAGAAAATAATAACTAAAAATACTAACTTACAGATAAAAAAAAGTGTCATTCATAATGAATAATTAGGCTCCATTTAGTTCACGTAAAATAGCTTAGTGAAAATAGTTTATAACTTTTTTTTTCGGAAAATGAAATTTTTTTTTGAAAAAACAAATTTATTTTCAGCTATTTGATAAATATAAGGAAAATGTTTCGAAAAATATCTGATGGCGCTTGGGGTTGGGGGTAGAGAAAGGTGGGTTGGATGAGAGTGTTAAAAACAATTTTCGGAAAATAAAACACGAAAGAGAAATTCTTAAGTTATTTTACAGGAAAAATGTTTATTTTCCATTGATTTCAATTTTTTTTAGTGTTATCAAACATAATCAGAAAATGATCATTGAAACAAACGGGAATCGACACAAATTCTTGGAATCAAAAAATTAATACATTTATTTTGCCAACATTAATTTTTTGTTTAGTCCACTAAATAATTTTTTAACCACGTTTCAAAATTCAAAATGGGGTTGTTCCATTGCAAGACTCAAGGGAAATTCAAAATCTTCAAACATATTGGGATGGATGAGATGGGTTTATTGTCCTTTTTTCTTAATGTTTTAACTTAAACAACATTTTTGGCCCACATCTTCAAGCATATTCCCTCCGTCCCAAACCCTAGATACCCTTTTTAGAAATGGCACGGAAATTAAAAAGAGTGAGTAATGGAAAAAATGTTGTGAATTTAAAAGTAAAATAGGAGAGAGAATGAGTGAAGGAAATAGTAAAGTTGATTGATGTTGTGAGTATAAAAGTAAAATAGGAGAGAGAATGAGTGAAGGGCGTATTAAAGATTCTTTGCCATTTTAGGAAAGGGGTATGTTAATTTGGGACGCCCAAAATGACAAAATTGGTATCTAGGTTTGGGACGGAGGGAGTATTTACTAATTTTCAATGGTGGACCCCATCTTCAAGCATACTCCCTCCGTCCCGGTTCACTTGGCACCAAAATGAATGGCACAATAACTAAGAAAAAAGAATAAAATAAAAGAAATGTATGATAGAAAATGAAGAGAGAGAATGAGTGGGGTAAATAGTAGTGTTGGTTGAATAAATTAAGTGGTGGAAAATGAAGAGAGAGAATGAGTGGTGGGGTAGAGTTAATATAAAATTATAAAAAGTTTGCCATTTTTGATAGTGTCAAGTGAAGTGAGATGGATAAAAATGGAAATTAGTGTCAAGTGAAATGGGACGGAGAGAGTATTTAGTAAATTACTACTTTATCTAGACGTGGCCGGTTTATAAAACCGGCGGTTAGCCGGTTTATAACCGGCGGTTTTCAACCCCCAAATCGCCAACCGGAACCGAACCGCCTAACCGGCTAAACCGGTTACGGTTTAGCGGTTCAGCGGTTCGACGGTTATCAGGTTAACCTCCTGGTTTGACGGTTTGGATCGCTCGGCCGAGTCTTTGGTGTTGCTCGGTCGAGCATACTCTTTTTAATATCTAGTGTTCTCGGCGAGCAACTCATATGACTCTAGAGCATGAGGCATGACCTAAGTTAAATACACCGGAAAATGACCCCCTGGTCGAGCAACTCATAAGACTCGGCCGAGCATGACTGTTAAATGGTAAAGACTTACCGGAAAAAATGTCTTGCTCTGGCCGAGAACCCTCATGACTCAGTGAGCATAAAACCGGCGGTTCAAAACCGGCGGTTCACGGTTTTTGAAAATACAAACCGAAACCGAACCTTGTAAATATCGGTTACGGTTAAACCGGTTACGGTTAAACCGGTTGACCGATTTTGACCGGTTTTGACCGGTTAAAAACCGACCGGTTTGCCGGTTCGGTTTGAAAAGTGGACACGTCTTATCTACTATTATAAGGCCATCCAAAAAAATAAAAGTTTTCAATGGTGGACCCCATCTTCAAGCATGAAATTCAGAAGTGATTAATGTGACTGAGGAAAATAAAAAACTTTCTTGTGTGTATTTTGGAATTAGGTAAAATAAATACTTTAAATGATTGTAGTAATATTTTGTAATGGGGAAATCTCTCTTTTAAACTCTTTTATGGGTATCATATACTATACTCCCTCCGTCCCACTATAGTTGACACCCAAGGAGTGGGCACGAGAACTAAGAAGAAACAATTAAATAAAAAAAATGTGTGGTAGAAAATGAAGAGAGAGAATGAGTGGGATAAATAGTAGTGTTGGTTGAATAAATTGAGTGGTGGAAAATGAAGAGAGAGAATGAGTGGTGGGGTCCATTAATATAAAAATATAAAAACTTGGTTATTTTTGAAAGGTGTCAAGTGAAATGGGACGTCCCAAAATGAAAAGAAGTGTCAAGTATAGTGGGACGGAGGGAGTATAATGTATAACATGAATAGATAATGATTAACATAGAATCTTGTAACGATAAAAACATAAGAAACTAGTTATTCGTAAAAAGAATTACTTCTTATTAAAGAGCTCTTTATTGAGTTCGACAATGGCAAAAATTTCTCTACAACTTTTTCTTAAAACCTCCCATTGTGAACGATCTAAGTTGTCATTTTCTGGTCAAAGAGTTCTTACTCAATCGACATTCAATGTACATTTCAATACTAGAGGTCAGAGTTTTGAACCTCATAAAATGGAATTTCTAGCATTTTGAAGTGCAACTTTTGTAATAGATTAAGTTATTCATTAATGAAAATTCTATTTAAAAAAAAAATATGCAATTTTCTGCATGAAAATTGCAAATTAAGCCGACAACAGGGGTATATTATCTGTCGTAAAATGTTTCAGACGTAGCTTTAACGTTCGAAAAATTCAAAATAATGGTTCGGTCCAAACCTATGAGGCTCGGTAACCACTAGGGACCCATAGGAGAGCGTAGCAAGTGGGGCCAATGCGAATTAAAATAGATTGACATTTCTCGTATTTTGTTGACTGCGATACACAGCCGGCGAACCCGAGGGAAACTCAAGCATTTTTCAATTTATTTATTTATTTATTTTTAATTTTGACATTTCTCGTATTTGTGATTTTTTAAAACCATTTTTATAGCCATTTGTCCCATAGAAAAGTCATATTTTGGTTTTAAAAAATGACATCAATTCGATTGAATTTTGATAAAAACTTGAAATTTGTCTGTTCTTTTAAAATTTTAAATTTTAAATTTAATAATTATTATTATGAAAGCCAAATATAAGATAGTCAAAGGAGGTATAGGAACAAGAAAGATTATACTTGAAGCATGGTGAGTATAAAAGGTATTCCTTTAGTTTCAAAATTATTATATATTTAAAAATAAATAAATAATTTAGTGTCTATTTTTAAAAATTAAATTTTTAATAAATATTTTATTTTGGTGTATATTTGCATTGTCATAAGTTTATAAAATGGGTGTAGAAATGAAAGTTATATATATTGGCTCTTAAAATTGTTTAAAAGTTAAATTTTATTACTTCATGTCGTATTTTCTTTTTGTTTCGTCCTATAAAATAGATGTTATATTTCTAAATTATTTCTAAATTAGGAAATAAACTTAGTAAAATTTGATATTGTACAAGCAATATTTTGCAGTATCTAACCAACTTACATTAACATAATTTAAGCATTCGAGATTGATTTTCATTAGTATTTCATACGAATGTTTTGTTTTGCAGTATCTAACCAATCTCAAATGCTTAAACTATGTTGATGTACGTTGGTTAGATGCTCATGAGCGGATCCAGCCACTTTTGACGTACCAGCCCAAGTCAGATCTCAGAATTTCTCAAAAAAGAATTTTTTTTTTTTTTTTCTAAGTCACCGACTTTAAGCTTACACAATTCCAAAATACTGGATGCGCGCCTCTATAAGATGATGGAAAACATTTGTATGGTGACCGTCTCTTACATGTGAAGCATGATTAGGTTACTAAATTGGGCATTTTATTATCCAACTAAAGTTGCCTTTTCTCCTTTAAATGTGCTCTCCCTTAAACAAAACTACATAAAATTCTTATGAATAAGAGGAAGAAAATTATCATTACATTAGTTGTTGAAGACGCTAAAATGCTCATTACCTTAGTTGTTCTCATCATCATATACCTCCTTTTGGGTTGGCCACAAGGTTTAGTTGTAGATTAAGAGTTTGATCACCCTTAAAGCTTAGCTTAATTAAAAACTCATTGCACCAATAAGCAAAAAGTGTATTTTTATTTCTTCTTCTTTTAAGTTTGGTGCTACCCTCTCGTTAAATCTTTATCTTCAAGTATGTTGTTTGTTGGTTACTCGTATGAAGGGCTTGTTGCTCGATTTGGGGCAAGTGAAGTTTTATCTGCATATATAAATAAGTGGAGTGAGGTGAACAAATGAGACGAAGAGCGAGCTGAAAGACCATCAATATAAATATGTACAAACACGAACAAAATGTCTAAAATACCTTTAACGCTCCCCAAATATGGATCGTCGAGATCGAAATAAATAGACGAGATAAAGTGCACCGAACTGCTTTATAGTTGATATGGAGTTTCACCACTATTATTATTGGACTTATAAGTTATAATTGTAATTATGAATAAAGTGAGCAACTAATAAAATGGAAAATTATGGTTAGGGGGCCATAGTGGCAACTGGCCATTCACACACCAAATCATGAAAGCAAGGCACAAACACAAGCACAAGCACTCCAATTCCCTACCTCTATTATCTTTTTTTATTCTATTCTTTTTATTAACCTTTATTGACACTTTTCTGAATCAGCTGCCTAACCATGATGAAGAACAAGTCTGTATGGCTAAGTTTTAGTGCTTTCTGTTCTTAGCTCACGTTCCATTCCCCTCCATACACCACCAACGCCAAATCATGCAATTCTTTCCCATATTTTCCTATCCCATCATTCATGGAATCGTAATTGATATAGTGAAAAGAATTGTCAAACTCACTACTGTCGGTGGTACTGATACGTCTATCTTGACATGTTTAACTGCTCAACGGACGAGATAAATTTTGAGGCAATTTCAAAATAAATCTCAACGACAAATCAAGAAAACGGGTGGTGCATAGACAATCTGATGGCGGGTATAAGTTGTTAGTATATTACTCCAAATATAAAATACGATCACCATTATTTGTACAATTAATCTGGCATTAGGATGTAAAGAGTATTTGACAAGTCCCTTTTTTTTTTCTTTTTCAACAAATATGGCCCATTACCACAACTTTCGACTTTAAACAAATATGTGGGGTTAGCTCCTCGTTAAGTGGCATCTTCTTCAATTTTTCCAAGAAAAGAAAATTAATAAAGCAAAAAACAGAAATCTATACAAATTAGAAGCAACCTAAGAGATAAGACTTGTAAATTTAACATCCACAGCCTTATCAAAAGGATCAAAGGTTTTGGGTCATTAGGAAGTAACTTAATCTTATCTGTCTTCAAAAACCCGACAACCCGAAAGCATATTCTCTCCCCTCTTTCCCTCATGGGGTTCATGCACTGTTTCCAGGTACTGACAATACACATGTCAGGGATACAATACATGCATCTTCTTACAAGCAAATCCAGGGACTTGGGTCTTTTTATGCGACCCGGAAAGATTGGGTCCTAGTGAACTCAAAAGTAAAAGCCTCTTTCCCTCGCGCATATGCCAAGGTTGAACTCCCACGGTACGAAGCAAAATGTACCCCTGGGTTGTAGAGATCTTTTAGTGAGGATGGACTATTTGGGTCCTAGCAAAAACAGGGCACTTACAATTGTCTTCTGATCTTATCCCTTCTATAATGTACAAATTATATAAGATAAAAGTTAATTATACACATGCAAGCAAAAGTTAGAAAACAAAAAACTGAGTACGCAAGTGAAACAATTAGAGTCTACAGGCCATACTTGAACAAATTCCAATAATTTAGCAATTCAAATGGCAACAGAATTTCTCATATAAGTTTAAAATAAATGAACTATAACACACTTTCTCTAGACCTGTAGAATAATTTTTTTATCGTCGTCATCCTTTAATGTAGTATATGGTCCACAATTTCATGTGGGAGGCCGATAATCAAGGCTACCAATAATAACACTCCCTCTGTACCAAAAAGAATGACCAAAAATACACAAATGAGAACCTAGAGTAACCCCCCCCCCTCCGAGAGAACAAACAAAAGGCACCTGCTTTATCCATAACAAATTCTTGGTCAAATTCACTTTCACAATGTGTGGGGATGGGGATCGGAAGGGAATGAAGTAACAAGATACCGGTGAATCATTTCAAAGCTGGTAAATGTGATTACAGCAGCTGGGGTGGTTCTGAGCAGATTTGTTGCACAACCACGGTAAAATCCGGGGATACCCTCTTGATGGAATACTTTCTTTATGCAATCAACCACACCAGAGTAACGTTTCTCAGAATGGTGCCCTTGTTCTTGTAGTCTAGACCGAACAACCTGTTCATTTTTTGTCACAATAATGAGTTTATGAAATCCATTGTTCACACAAGGAAGCAAAACAAAGAGGAACAATGTAAGAGTAGGATGAGAAGTTATCCCCTTGGGTGTGTTATCAGGACAATGTGAAGCACCAATCCTACCAGCATTGGGGTGGTTGGCTCTAGTATATTTGCAAGTACGCATATTAGGGCACTATCTTTTGTTGATTAGGGAATAATTCTCACGACCTCCATACCGCTACTTGTTTTAGAATGTCACACCATGACTTTATACAATTGACTTTTTGGGCTGACGACCTTTTAAGGTAGGGTTTCCAAAATACTCCCTCCGTCCCAATATGATAGTCCCATTTGACTATTCAAACATTTTAACTACATATTTTCATTTCCATCACTAGCCTTAATGAGGTTTACTTATTACTCAATTACTCCCTTTCTTCCTTGGTTGTCTCTCACTCTCTCCTCCCTCCCTCTACTTCCCTGGTTGGCAATTTTGGAAGTTCAATATTTGACCCAAGAATTTTGGAAATGAGACTATCTTTTTAGGACAAAAAATGGCAAATAGGAACATCATTATAGGACGTAAGGAGTATACAAATAGACAAGCGTACTTTTTTATTTGACAAAAATAGTAGCGTACTTTTAATTTTGTTCTTAAATATACAAAAATACATGGATAATGTTGAAAATGATAGCAAAACTGCTAACTTGGATTAACTAAGGTCCACATCAGTTAAAATCCATATGCAAATCACGTGCTGAATTGGTACTTCTAAAAGTTTCATCATGTTTTCATCCACATGTTCATTACCAATTGTTCCATGTAAGTAGTTCCATTATCTTTTATATCCATATGTTTTCTATAATTGAAAACAAAAATGAAGATATGCTACCATATTCGTCAAATTAAAATTGCGCGAGACTTTTTGTAAAATTTGGAAATGTACGTTACCCTAAAAAGTCACTTCCTAACTTTTTCCATCCAGGATTCAATAAGGTGTGGGGGGGAGAAAGAATTGTGAAGGTGGTTCACATTATCTTTCATACACAATGATATATGCATATCTAACTGGTATCAGACTATAAGCAGCGAATACATGTTGACATGAAAAGGGATGGCAGGTGCATTGTAATCGAAATCAAAATACCAGATCACCCTTTCGTAAAGTCAAGTTCATGTAGCAGCCAATATATTTGGGGGAATCTAGACTTTGAAAGGGCTCTCTCTCTCGCTCGCTCTTGCTTTCTCCCTACCTCTCTTTTCTGGTCTTGAGTACACCACTACTACTAATTTACTAAATCAGAGATTCTATCTTGACACCATACCTCATGAGGATATGTTAATGTAGATGCAAATATTTTTGCAACTGATGAGGAAATAGCAACATCACGTGCACTCAGCTTATCCACTGCAATGTTATCTGAAATAATTAGACAAATAACATTATTTAGTTTTCTTACCCCGAAGAGCTCATGATGAGCAATATTAAGTTATTTAATATACCTCGGTGGGCCAGGTAACATTTGATTTGTTCATATACAGGAAATTGAATGGCGACATGACTTATACCAGCCAATGCAGGTATAAGACCGCTGTCCACAGAATAAAACACAATATATTAATAGAATTAAATGCACAACAGCCCCTGTACCCACTCATAACTTCAGCTAATCTGAAAAACAAGTCACACCAACCTGTATAAGCCACGAAAACTCTCCTCGTGAGCAATTCTCCTCAAAGCTGAAAGTGTGCCTTTATATGGCACCAAACCTGTCTTCATTCCTTGGGTCTGCATAAAGGGAAACGAGTGTCAATGCTTAGGGGCTTCAACAGCTTTTCCAAAAGGTATAGTTTAAGAAATCACTTGACAGCATCAAGCCATCAACATCTACCTCGCATCACACAGTAGCATCTACCGTATATAACCAAGTTATTTTTTAAGCAACCATAATAGCAAGGACAAAAGAAGGATGTGCATATAGTGGCAAAACAGCATAGATTAATCACATGTTATAAAACTTATAAGCACTAACACAGTAACACTATTGATCTGCATGGACCCTTTAGCGGGACAACTATTTGTGAATGTCGAATACAATAGGTACTACACAAACAATCTAGCATCACATCCAACTATCTGGATTTGTTCTTACTAAAGTTGTTACATGTTGCTTTTGTTTCTCAATAGTCATTACTAAGACCAGCATGTGCCTAAATGGAGACTTGGTTGTATTATTCATGACATAGGGACTAATAAATAGATGTATTGGCATGAATGATTCCAAGAAACCCAAAGATAAATCCTCATCATCCAAGCAGCTCTGATTTCAATCAAAAGGAATTGAGCTCAAAGGCCCTTACTAAGGTTGCATATTTTTTATGGTCGGCTTTATTGGGAAGCCACCCTCATCTTTGCCATATATTTGCCAAAGACTTTCATACTTGAATCATGTAGGATCATGTAATTAATTTTTTTGACTTGTATAATTCTAATGTGTGTGGTTCCCAGTTTCCCACTTGCAACTTGACACCATCCAGATAATTTTTACGTGTTAAAGGTCTTATTCTGTGCCAGTGGCATTAGAAATATTTATTACAGCAATATCCACAAAATACAAGCATGCTAATTATGTTTTATCATTTACATTCAATTTCATATCCTTCTATCAACAATTCATAATATAAAAGGAATTAATTACTTTATATAGTGAAGATACGAACTAAATAAGAAACATACTTGGAGCCTTGTCTTCACAACCCAGAGAGGATTTGTGAATAAAGTTGTCACAGCTCCAGCACCAGAAGCAGCTAACATATTCGCACCTACTGAAAGCTGATTGCTCCCATCTATATATGAATTAACACCAGAAACACATCAATCACTTGAATTAAATGAAATCAACCATGTTAAGTTATACAGAAACAAACACTTAGATAAACAATCCAAAATTCCACAGTTGTAATTAAAAGGGCAGGTTGTGAACTAACAACCTGAGCCAAGTAAGCCTTTGAACTGCTCATAAAGCGTGAAATAAACCTGCAAAAGTTACATGATTTGATCAATGAAAGATTATAAAGACAACGTAGCATCAACAAAATCAAATAAGACATCAACACCTTTGAAATTTCTTGACTAAAAAATCAAATAAGATAGGTGAGGAGTTTACGCTGGGTTAAGAGTTGTAATACGATCCCACACTTCAGAGGTTAATTGATAATATACAAAACATGGTCTTATAATGAGAATAACAGTTGATATATTGAGCTGTGGTTGATGAGCACTTGTCAGAGAAGTTCTCCAACTATCATAATTTTTTTTTTATAGAATTTCACGTGAGGGAGGTGGCCTTTCTCATGCCGCTGTGTGCTAGGAGATAGGGGGTGATGCCGGAAAATGAATCAATTGCTTTTTAAGTGATTTATAGCCCTAAATTTAGTGTTTTTGTTATCAAGTGGATGGGAAGGATGAATCCTTTACATTCTTGGAGATTAATCATGGGGATCCTGGCAATGTGATACAAGGAGCCAACCAATCCCCCCCCCCCCACATAGTGATTTCCTACTAAAGGTTGTTATGCGGCCGTTGTCCTGAGAGGTTTGTGACCCTCAGAAACTGCAGCTCATACGTAACCAAATCCATTAGCATTTTCATCAATGTCCATACGGGGGGTTCAGAATTTTACTTGAACCCCTAAAACAATAGCATCAACTTGCACTGGTGTCAGTTGGTTCAAATATCGTTGAGTTAAAGCTCATTGCAGTTCAAGTAATTCATTCACAACGAAATCATTATGACCCAAAGCAAGTACAGCTGAGAAATTGGTGAACCTATCCTCAGGCTACTCGAATAAGCAAGCCCTTCGGAAACATGCAAGAGAAAATGTAACAATAGAAAGGCCACAACTCACCGCCCAGTTAGGAAGCAATGCCAGGATAGTGGGAGAAAGGCCACGATACATGCCACGCAATCCCTCCTTTTTAAATATTTGTTCTAAACTTCCAACTATAAGACTGCCTGATAAATAAAAAGGAAAACTTTAGCAACAAAAATGAAAGGAAGAACCCTTTCGATGCTAGTGAAACCCCAAAGCCACGGACCAACTCTTGGTAACAAGAAACAAAAGCATTTGAATCATGCTCAACTTTTTATGTGATCAAAATCTTTCAATAGCTAAGCAACATATCTCGCCTACTTGAAAGAGGAGATATTACATTTAAATACAAGAACATTTCAATCTCAACCATCGCTAGTATACTTCAATGGTTCAAATATGGTAAGTGAGAGAAGAATCACACACCTCTGACGCTTCCATCACCTAGCCGTGGCAATCCGTGAACCTGAAACCTAGTCTTGATAACATCTAAAGGACATACAAATGTAGCAGCTATAACTCCTGCGCCAATTAGCAATAATACACCAATCAGAAAAAAAATTGAAGAAATTTTTTGTCCAAATTCCCCCAGAGCTGAATCATAATCCAGTCAACATAAAATAAAATAAATACTACTCGCGTATATTGTCAATTTTAAACCAAAAACATAAAGGATTAAACACAAACCAGCGGCGGCACCGGCGCCGGCATTGCAGAGAACGCAACTAGGGGCATGAGTATCGGCGGACATGGCTGAATCTACGACAGGAAGTTAGAATACAAGCAAAACGTTGAATCAAAAAGACAGAGCCCTCTCTCGTGAGAGAAATCGCAGAGACCAAGGGTCGCATGGCCAGCAAAATGAGAGCGAAGAAATCGAGGTTCCGGAGATCGATACCGGCGTCAAAATTAGGGTTTTACCGAGCTGGAGAAGGAGGAGGAGAAGAACGATTTAGCGCCATTAACAAGTTGTGCGGCGTCGAGATCGAGGAGAATCACTTTTTCTTCCCGCCGGTGAATTTTTAGATAGAAATTTGAGGATTGAATTTTTGTGTTAAATATGTGATCGATAGCATCGCCCAAATTCAGTCGTTGAAAGTTCAAAAGTCAGACGATTCGCCACAATTGGGTCCCGCCGAATCGAATGCTTAATTAAGGCTCCGTTTGTTTCGACGTAAAATATTTTCCGGAAAACGTTTTACTTAGGACAAGGTCAAGTGTGGGGTAGGCGGGGGTAGGGGCGATTACAAAAAAAAAAAAAAAAAAAATTTGGGGGGTGGGGGGTGGGTGGGGGGTGGGGTAGGCGGGTGGGGGGGCGATTACAAAAAAAAAAAAAAAAATTTTTTTTTGGGGGGAGGGGGGGGGGTGGGTGGGGAGGGTAGGCAGGGGGGTAGGGGCGATTACAAAAAAAAAAAAAAAAAAAAATTTGGGTGGGGGGTGGGGTGGCGGGGGTAGGGGGTGGGTGGGGGTGGGGTGGGGGTGTAGGGGCGATTACAAAAAAAAAAAAAAAAAAAAAAAAAAAAGGGGGGTGGGGGGTGGGGGTGGGTAGGGGTGGGATAGGCGGGGGTGGTTATCGGGCGTAATATGAGTTGTACATTAAGGCCTCCATTTTCCGGAAAATGTTTTACTTAGGACAAGGTCAGTAGGTCGTTTTACTTAGGAAGGGCGTAAAATATTTTTCGGAAAACGTTTTACTTAGGCAACCAAACAGCGAAAAACGAGTTATTTTCCGGAAAACATTTTTCGGGGGCTAACCAAACACCGTAAAACAGGTTATTTTCCGGAAAATATTTTCCAGAAAATGTTTTACGGTGAAACAAACGGAGCCTAATTAGTTAATCTACTCATAACTTTCATAATCATACAAGAAAAAGACTACTATTTATTAAATGATAAATACTTATAACAATAATTATAGACTAAGAAATATACTAAAATTAAATGTCATTAGTGACACAATTCATGTGTCCAAATAAAATTATCAATTATCACTTTTTTTTTGTTTCATAATGTAATAAATAATTAATTTATTTTTTTTATCATTTTTTATATTTATTTTGAAATAGATGTAGTAAAAATTTAGAGACAAATAAATGAGTTATGCAAAAATACTTTGGTGAAAAAACTTTTTCTCTCATTTCATAAATACTCATATATCTTATGTATAATTTATATTATTCATTTGATAAAAGTCAATCCTCAAATCATATGATGTTCAATTTCTCTCATTGTCTCCTGAAAATATCGTCAAAATAATAATAATAATAATAATAATAATAATAATAATAATAATAATAAATAGTTTTTTCATTAATTTCCTTCATTTAAAAGTATCCTATCAAAATGATCATGTAAATATTAAATTTCTTTGATAAAATGAGAAAATAAATAATTAATATGTATTGGACTACTATCGTTAAGTGGAAAAATATATCGAGACAATAAGATATGGTATCACTAATCAATCAAACATTTTTTGGACCTAAAGATATAATCTTCCATTTTTTAGTTTATTTTAAATCAAACTCTCATCAAAATTAAAATAATATAAAGTAAAACTAGCCCCTTATACACATGCCCACTAGTAATTGATTATAGGAAACAAACACATAGATTATTATTAAGTTGAACATGCACACCAAATAAAAATATGTATTGTGATTATCTGTCAAAAAAATATTATCTTCATTGTAATAAATGGAAAAATTGTATTTTGGGTCTCAAAGTTTAGAAAAAAATTCGGGGGTGTTTACAATATTGGTCATAATCTTTTACTGTTATCAATTTAAGCCTCAAATTTTTCATTTTTTCATCTTAGAATTTTTAACTAGTTTTGATAGAAAATTTCAATAAATAATCACGTGCAAGTCATGTGTCATTTAACAGATATTAATTTGAAATAACTATTGCAAATTGACGGATCAAAAAAATATTTCAAAAATCAATGGGTTAAAATATTTTTACCAAATAAAACCCCCACCCGACCCCTTTCTTCTTTACTCTTTGCTCGTCGTTCTCACCACCTACCACTGACCACCAGTTCAATCCACCCCCACCCTTTCTGAACGTGAGCCACAAATCCAAAAACCATGAATGTCACCATCAACCATAATTTGAAATTTTGCCAATCTAGCATATTTTATTTGAGAGAGAGAGGGGAGAGATATTTGAAGAATGGACAAAGAGATGGGAGTACAAGGTGAGAGGGGAGGGTTCAAGAAACGAGATATCATGGGCGGATGAACAGTAGTGCCTGGATTGCCCAGACAACCAATTTTTTTTTTCAAAATGACGTCGTTTTGGCCTTTAAAAAAATAAAAAAACTAAAAGTCTAAAACAATAACCTTTTGACCGGTTGTAAAACGCAATTAAAAAAATACTAAAAGTCTAAAAGAATACTAAAAGTCTAAAACAATAAAAAAAATAGTCAAACGGCAAACGCAATTAAAAAAAAAAGAAAAGAATGGAGGAAAAGAAAAAGAAAGAACGGAGAAAAAGTAAAAGAAAGAACAGTTCTCTCTCTCGGCGACTTGCCGCCAGTCGGTCTCTCCTTCCCGATCAACTGCCGAGCGCCCAGCCACCATTACCTCACAGTCCTACCGCCAACTGACTATTATTATGGACGAGGAGACGCCACATCCGCAACCACCTCAACAAACCAAGAAGATTCTCTCAAACCAAAGATAAACCCTAAAAATCTAAAATTGCTTGAAATATAAATTTGCACATTATTGATTCATTGATTGGTTTGTGATTGGTTAAATGACAGTTTGGTAACTTTTGTAGAAATTGATGTATTCATGACGATTAGTGATGATGAGATTTTAACTTATTTTAAAAAGATAAATCCTAGGAAACGTCAAATGTAAATTTTGTGTTATTTTATGTAATGTTGACGTATTGAAGCCTACTATATTTATGTATGTAAACATTTTGAATTTTAGTTTCGCGCCAATTTTTTTTTTTAGTAAAAAACAGGCAACCCCAAATGTTTTGGTGTAGATCCGCCACTGCGAGATACCCATTCTGTTTTTAAACTGAGACCAAAAATTTGGGCTGAGTGTGTGTTTGTGTGTGAGAGAGAAAGAAAAATCAAAATTTTTGCGATCAAAAGTTTAGAAAAATCAAAAAATCAAAAGTATGGATCGGGGATTAGGTCTAATTGTTATGGTTGTAGTTTGTAGATTTGGTTTCGAATAGGTGGGGATGGCCAGAAGTTACCCATTCTGTTTTTAAACTGAGACCAAAAATTTGGGCTGAGTGTGTGTTTGTGTGTGAGAGAGAAAGAAAAATCAAAATTTTTGCGATCAAAAGTTTAGAAAAATCAAAAAATCAAAAGTGTGGATCGGGGATTAGGTCTAATTGTTATGGTTGTAGTTTGTAGATTTGGTTTCGAATCGGTGGGGATGGCCAGAAGTTCAATACAATGGGATATTTTTTTCGATCAGGTCAAAAGAATTTTATTTGGAAAAGAAAATAAAGTTGACCAGAAATTACGGAGGTGGATTGTACATTTAAATCAAATACAACAATCGTAAATAGCAGTGTTGCACATTTAATTATGTACAATACTTTTTATTTGTGTTTCAAAATAAGAAGAAAAATAATTTTTACATTTTAATTAGTTAAAAACCATCACATATAAATAATTTTTAACATAATTATACATAAAGAATTTTTACTAAAAATATTGATAATATAAATATAAGGTTTTTAAATATCATACATAAATAATTTTTAATAAAAAATTATTGTAGTAAAATATATTTTTTCATTTTCATTGCATTTTAATATGTATATAAAATATCATTTGTTTTTTACATTTAGGTACATTAATATTTTGTATTTTGATCATTCATTTTCATTCAATTTACATTAAAACAATAATGAAATATTTATTGTTCAAAAAATTCTTTCGTTAAATGACACGTAACTAACACGTGACCATTTAATGAGTTTTTCCAACATAGCTGGTTTAAAATCCTAATATGACAAATATGACAACTTTGGGGTCTAAATTGATATTTATAAAAGAGTAGGGTCAACATTCTGAACATCTCCTAAACTTTAAGCCCAAAATGCAATTTTTCCTAAATAAATATCATATTTGATTTAAAAATAATATTAAGAATTTTAGTATATTTATATATTTTTTATATTGATTGCATCATTATAAATTTGTATTAAATTTATTTTTTATATAACTCAAACCAATCGAGCCTTACTTACCACTGGGCCTTGGCATTACCTACCAAAATCATGCCATGGCTCATAATCCATCCTACGCTAGAGAGGATTACAAGTTGGGCCCAAGTAGGACAATTACAGCTAATAAATGTGGTTGGTATGGGCCGTATGGCCTATAGTCGCGACGTTGTTGTTTTTTTTGTTATAAAATTGCGGTTGGTCCATGAATAAAAGATTACATATCTCTAATCATTTTTTTAATAACATATACTCCCTCCTCCCCTAAAATATTACCTACTTTGCCATTTACAGCGTCCCACTTATAAGTCGCACTTTTTAAAAAGGAAAGTTTATAATACTTCTTTATTAATGTGATCTACTTGTCATACTCACAACAACTATCTACTTACTATTCTCTATCCCACTTACTCTCTCCTACCCACTCACAACTCCTACTTTAATAACATTATTCCTTATTTTTCATGCGGAACAGTAAGGGCCTGTTTGGTAAAACTGAAAATTAAGCTCTGAAAAAGTAGAGCTGAAAAAAAAAAAGCTGAAATCATTAAGTTGCTGAATTTTAAGAGTTTATATTTGTTTGGTAATAACAAGTCACATATATCTGAATTTAATCAAAATTTCAACTAACACTCAAATTTTTATTTAAAACATTTTCTTCTCACTTATATTTTCCTTCATATATTTCCAAATAAATATTTTTATTTTTTAAAATAACAAAAATTATATTCCAATAGTTTAAAACATTCAAAATAAATAAATTATCATTTATAAAATAAATATTATGAGTTTAATTATCAAACTATTTTATTTAGGACAAGCAAAATAGTATTTAAATATTTTTTAATGATAATTCATTAGTCCCATAATAAATGTTAGTTTGATGTTTTTTACTCAACTTGAGTAAATTTTATGAGATTTTTTTTTTTAAATTAAGTATTTTAAACATGGCCTACAAATAGAAATAAAATATATTCGAAAAAAATCTTTGAGTATAGTTTATATGAGGGAATAAAATATCACAACAAAATAAAGTTTTAGGTATAAAATATAAAATATGTTGATAGATGGATTTGAACTCATTCCCTTTTTTCTCTTTTTCCCTCTTACCTTGTTAAGACACTCATTCCTAGCTTAAAATTAATAGCTATTTTTAAGACATTCTTAATTGTTTAAGTGATTTGATATTTCCTTATCAAACAAGCTTAATTTTATAATCTCTTAAAATGTTTCAAATTAAGAACTTAATTTGATTGTCAAACACACCCTAAGTGAGTAACATAATACTCCCTCCGTCCCTAAATGTTTGTCCCATTTGACTTTTTTATTGAACTTTGATCACAAATTTATGAGAGATTAATCATGTTCATGAAATTCTAAAAGTTGTTGTTGATAATACTCCCTCCGTCCCACTCGAAGTGTCACTATTTACCCAAAAGGGTGTCCCGTATATAGTGTCACCTTTCCTAAAAAGGAAAATATTTTATTAATATTCTATTATCCCATCCACTATTCCCTCCACTAATTCTCTCTCCTCTACACTCACAACACTTTTTAAATTCACTATTTCCTCCACTGATTCTCTCTCTTATTTTCAAATTACACTCACAACATTTTTTCTTTCCACACTTTTCCTTAATTTGCGCGCCACCCCTAAAAGGGTGACACTCTTGGCGGGACGGAGGGAGTATTATTAATTGTGAATCAATAGGAATTTTTAGAATTTCATGAACATAATTAAATTATCATATATTTGTGGTCAAAGTTCAACAAAAAAATCAAATGAGACAAACATTTAGGGACGGAGGGAGTATAATAATATGATATGAGATAGAGGGAGTAGAGATTAATATGAGTGGAGAAATATTAAAATTGTTGTTGTTAGTTCTTTAAAATTGTTGTTGTTAGTTCTTTAAAATTTGATAACATATAAAATATGAATAAGAAAAGGGAGAGTGATCGAGAAAAGTTCTAAAAAATTACTATAATGTCTGAAAATTTCTTCCACCATGTTGTATTATAGATGTAGTGTGTAGGTTTTGGCCTTTATAATATTTATATTTATAGAGAAAATAAATGGTTGAACAAAAAAAATGAAATAATTTTATTGATTCCCCTGTGCCTTTACATGTATTTTTTTTTTTTTTGTGCCTTTACATGTATATAAAATAAAATGTTCATATTTTTAATTTAGTTTTTATTCGGATATTTTGAAAAATAGAACGTTTTTAAAAAAAACATAATACATTTTTAAACTATTAAAATATAATGTTCTTCTTAAACTAAAAAAACAAAAAAAAACAAGGTTTTCTAAACAGTTCCATATTTTTTTTAAATATAAACACAATTAAATAAATTATCAAGTTATAATAGCTTAGATTACAAAATTATCTTTAATAATTTCGATTTTTTTTTATTCTAAAGAAAAGATGTACTTTTTTTTAGTTTAAAGAAGGAAAAAATTCTCCTGTTGTAAATAAAATTTATTATTTTAAAATAGTATTATTTTTGAAATTATGAATTATATTCTACCATTAACCAATTAGTAAAAGGATAATCAACTTTGGAACCTTATTGGCTTTTGACTTGATTTCTTCCTCTGGATCGGAGTATAAATTATGTTGACTATCTTGGCTTTTGGCTTTTGACTTTTGACTTGATTTCTTCCTCCGGATGATTAATCAACTTTAGAACCTTCTTTCTAAAATGACAAAAATAAAATAAAAAAATTCATCCATCCTATTTAACTTAAAATTTTCTCTTCCAAAACAAAAATTAAAAAATATTAATATAATAAAAGAAAAGAAAGAGAGTGGGGGAGTAGGAAGATGATTGTTGTTATAATTATGTTTTTTTTTTTTTTGCGAAAAGTGCAATGCTCCCTATATTTTATTGAAAATTAAAAAGTACAATAAGTAAAAGAAAAATCATAAAATAAAATAAATAAAAAGGTCAATCAAATTGCCTTTAAGGAATTCAAGGCCTTTTAGGCTTGAGGTTTTTTGATTTAGCTTTCGATCCAGATTTTTCTCGTTTTCCTTTAACCTTTTGAAAGCCATCTTCTTCATCGTAATAATCTTCAAAATTATTGCTGTCAGCCATTGGAGCCCACGGGTCAACATGAACTCCTCCAACAATACCCACATAAGTGCGAGCATCATGATATGCCGAAGGAGAAATAGCAGAAAGACCGTCTTCCGGTTCAGAATCGCATTTTTCCCGAATAGTAAGAGCTTCTTTGAGGTTTTTTGGGTTTATAAATTCGGGATTAAAATATTTAGGATTTGATATACGAGCAGTAGAGGAACGTAAGTTAGGAGCTGATAAAGCTTGAATTTGTCTAACCTTTTCCCGAGCGAGATTTAGAGCTTCACTATCCAAAGCAGGAGTCGTCATAGGGATGGAAGCCCCCAACTGCGCTCCAAGCGCAGCAGTAGCTACCAGAGTTTCATTGCCTATATTTATCTCAACAATAGCTGTGTCATCCAAGACTACCAATTCTTCACCTTGAGTGTCAACTGACTCATTATGGGTATCTATATCTCACAATCATTTTCGGTTGACCGCTCGATAGAATGAACAATCCCCCCATCGAGATCAACAACCTCAGTTTCTTTAGATTTATCTGCTTGAGATGCCCCCTTGATAGGCTCAACATTCCCAATTGACGAAGAAGGATCTTTCACTTTAGCTTTTTCAACATAAATCATTTTCTTTCCCACATTGACACCCTTCGTTAGACCACCAGCATTTACCTCTTTCGAAGTATCTTTTGCAGCCGTGTGACCCTCATTCAGCACCTCCTCACTACCTCCTTTAACTTCAGCCCCATTCTTCTTATTTGGCTTCTTAGGATGAAGGTAGAAATACTCATTCAGATCATGGCCTAACTTATAGCAGTGCTTGCAATAGTTTGGGAGGTTATCAAACTCTAAAGGCTGCCAAAAACTTGAAAAATCATCTCCGCAATCAATGAAAACTCTAGACGGAAGTTTCTTCAAAAGATCAACTTGAACAAGAACTTTAGTCACACTAGGTCTTGATAAGTTACAAGTTGCTTGATCTATTGCTAGCGGCTCCCCAAATATATTGGCAATAGAAAATAAACATACCTTGTTAAACATATGAATTGGGAGGCCGGGTAATCCAACCCAAACAGGAAATAATGAAGACTCCTTATCCGGCCTTCAAGAAGGCGACCAACGGAACACACGCATAGGAAAACGTCCAAGATGCCATTGTACTTTTGCCCAAAGTCTATTGAAATCTCCCTCATGCACAATCTGAATAAGAATATGTTTAGTATCAATATGACCCAATTTAAAATCTGCCTTCAGTCCAAACTTCAAGAAATGCTGCCTTGTAACTTCCATTGATGGCCGACCATGAGAAAATTTTCCAACCAAGGTGTATTTGAATGGCTGGGCTAAAACATTGATCATATCTTTTGAAAACTTCAAGCATGGCTCACCTTTGTGGGTAGAACTAGGATAGTAAGCGGCGGAGCATGTGATACATGAGCAGCCAAACCCTTCACAACAAACGCAAAAGACTTTGCAGCAGCAGGAGATGACGGCTGGGCAAAAGCGGTATTAGGGTTTGAAGGCGGAGGAGGCGTATCTCCCACACAATTCCCATGCGGCAGAACAGGAGCAGCAACAGCCGGGCTTGGGCCATGGTGTAGGGTTTCGAGGGTCCATGCGCAGCGGAATAAGCAATAACTCGAAAAACCCCAAGCCCTAGAATCCGTTCTAGATGAATAATTAAGAGAGATGAAATAGAATTACCAACCTTGAATGCTTTTGCCTTTGATAAACTTGACCCAACTCCAGATTGAATGATCTTGTTAATCCTTGATGAACGAACGGGAATCACGAACCAAAGATCTTGATGAACGAAGATCCTCTATGTTTATCCACGCGCGGAACGAACCCTAGAACTCTTCTAGGAGGATTGCTAGATCCAATTGATTGAAACACCTTTCAATCAATGAAGAACAATGGATTTGGTGGTGTTTGATTCTCAATTCTCAATTGAAATCTCCCACTCTCAATGTTTCTCTCAAGCCAAAACGTTCTAATGACGACTAGGGCAACCAGGGGTAAGTATTTATACGTTATAAAACTTTTCCCCTCGCGAAAATCCTAGTTTTAAGTCAATTCCGCGTCGGGCCAAGTGCCCTGTGGACGAGTCGTCCCCCGTGGGACGAGTCGTCCCCGGCACCCGGCTTCGAATCTGGCGTCACTTTAAGGGGAATAGTTGGTTACGGCACTGGGACGAGTCGTCCCACGAGAACAAAAACTCCATATTCTTCATTTTTGACAATTCGTTCGATGCGTGTGACCCCATAGGACCATACTATGTTGGCAATGAGTCCGATCACATCGATCCTCATAAGACATGAGCGGACTCTAGCAAGCCATCATGCCTACCCAAATAGTATAATATCAAGTTCGATTTTCCTACATAGAACATATCACAATCCCATTGTCACACGATGTTATATTGAACATGAGTCATGGTCCACGTCAACTCATATTGTTCAATGCTTTCTCGTTACCAAGTAAATTGATTAATCGAATGACATTAATCACATTAATTCATTTAGGCGTGGCCACGCACTACATCAATCTTACTTACGAGTGGCCAAGCAAACATCTCTCTTTACGAGGGACAATTTCCATCTTGACTTATCATTCTTCCCAACAAGAATCATACCATGCCAATGATAGCCCTTATTGTCATCCGGTTAAAGATAACGTTAAACTATATCAAACATGATATTCATCAAGCGGAAGACGATGATAATCTCAGGTCAAAGGATATCAATGATATGACTATATGAGATTTAATTATGACATATGACCATGACATAAATCTCATAATGGGTCAAGTCCAGTACCTTGTTCTCTAACAAGTACCCATGAATCTAATGTGCATCTCCATGCATATAATCATCATATGATTATCCATTAGACTTCATACTAGTGCTTCATAAGTACTAGGGACACGATTATTATAACTAAACATGCAAACTCATATAATAATCAAAGAAGCAATCTCATATATAAATGAACAATGACATTACATAAAGGTCTATCTCTATAGGCCTAGGGCACTAACACCTACACATGGCCCATAGATGGCGAAGAGTCCATAGGCCGGAGAAAATAGGGCTGCTGGCGACATCAAGGTGAAACCCTAGGAAGAACCTAGAGAGAGTTAGAGGGAAGGCTTTCTCTCCCTATGATTTATCTCCTAGGCGCTTCTGTGCGTGCATGTGTGTGTGTGTGTGAGTAGTGGAAAAAAAAAAGAGATTTCACGAAAATTTTGCGCTTCTGTGTGTGTGTGTGTGTGAGTAGTGAAAAAAAAAAGGTATACAAAATGTCTAAAATATTTAAAAAAAAAAGATGACGATGGTCCTTGTGGCTAAGGAAGTTGCTTTAAATTCATGGTGTATCAGATGACCAAAGTTCGAACCTCGAAATAAATTATAATTACTAAAATTTAAAGAAGGTTGTAGCCTGGTGGTAGGCACTCCTCACTTGAGACCAAAGGTCCCGAGTTCGAGTCACCAATGGGGGGACTATGGGAACATATGTTGATCCTCTTTAGATTAGGAAAAAAAAAGTTTCTGATGCTACATAGAAAAATGTTGCACAGAGAACTGATCGGGGTAGCAACGACGAACAATTCGGCTGAACACGCTCCTCGAGGTCCAAAAAATATGGGACCTACAAGACAAATCACCGTTAGGGGTGGGGGGCTTTTCCCCCCAAAAACCCTCCGGCGTGAGAATCATCAATCCGATTCCTAACATATATTGACATAATTTTAAACTTTTCTAGAGAGAGATAGAGAGAGAGAGAGAGAAAGCTTATAACTTACATACCTTAGCTTTATGGAGGGATGGGGTATTTATATGACTCAAGACCCATCATTCTTGTCTTATCTTACTTTACACGTGTCAACCATATAAAGGGGCAATCTTAACAAAAGATTTAATTTGGATAAGGTCAAGGCCAAAATCTTGACACGTGGCACGCTCCGTACCTGGAGACATCAACTTGCTGCAAGACTCAACATCAGACATGCGGGAAGACATGTTGGAAGACATGCGGGAAGGCATGCGGAAATTAAGCCAAGGCACATGCGGGAATATTATACACATGAGAATCAAGCCATAATCATCATATGCGGGATGTCAACATAGGCGGGAATATCAACATACAAGCGACAATCCACGGGACAATCCACTTCCTGTCATGCGACAAGCCACTTGCTGCATGGCGACAATCAACTTCCTGTCATGCGACAAGCCACTTGCTGCATGACGACAATCCACTTCCTGTCATGCGACAAGCCACATGTTGCATGACGACAATCAAGCCTTAGGCGGGAATCAGGCCTTAACCATAACTAAAAACATGACTTAGACCAATCATACAATAATCAACTTTGTCGATATCCTCACGACGTATGGGCCCGTATAGACCATATTTGGTCTTGGGTCGGGTCAACATCTATAGGGCATAATATTTTGTTATGGTATATCAGAAGCCCCCGACTCCTTAGCTCGATTATTCATGATCGAGCAGAGGAGTAAACTGCATGCATAACAAAATATAACTTATCACATCGAGTCAACTTCCCTGATACAAAACATAGGTTCGCTCCTTGATCTCTCTCCAACATTATTACTGATTTCTCATTATGCTTCAACTTTTGCATTTTCTCTTTCCTACTTTATTTCATGATTTTCCAAATTCAACCATTTCTGTAAATTTTTGCCGGCAAAATATGCGGGAATCAATCACACAAGAGCCAACATTATACGCCACAGATCCATAAATGCCAGCGACACGAAACCTGGTCGCTGGTCTTTCGGATAACTTTCTTTCCATACAATTTGTTTTGACAATTCCGCCAAAAACCCTTCGATTCCTCTTGAACTTGATGCCTTTAAAACACTTTATCATTTGCTTTGGGTCTGCATTAAACAATTTTCTTTTCTGTCTTTTAACTTTGCTTTTCGTACTTTGGCTTGACTGCATTACTTTACTTTCTTTAATTTGCTTTGAATTTTCATTTTTTGCGCTTATTATTATTCTACCTTTAATTTTCACTTTATACGCTGTCTGTTGCATTTTGCTTCGATAGCTCATCGAAGATTCACTTTACGACCTTTATCTCTATATACATACTACTCCCTTCAAAAGAGTGAGGCTTGTCTTTAGGCAGCCTCACTCCCTAGCTATGATTCTCGCCACCTTTCTTTACTTACTCTCGACGGCTACTTACTCGTATGCCAAAGTAAAAACCTTACTTGGCCTAAACCTCGCGGCCAAACCTCGCTTGGCCACACTTGGCCAAAAAACCGTACTAAAGCCATACTTGGCCAAAAACCGCACTACGACCACACTTGGCCCAACCGCACAGATCAAAGCCTAAAAATGCACCCAAAAATGCGCCAATCACAAGCGCGCTAACTAAAAACGCGACCAACGCAAATGCGCTAACTAAAAACGCGGCAATCACAACCAAACGCGACAATCACAAACGCGCTAACTAAAACGCGACATCACCAACGTGCTAACTAAAAACGCGACAATCACAACCAAACGCGACAATCACAAACGCGCTAACTAAAACGCGACAATCACAACCAAACGCGACAATCACAACCAAACGCGACAATCACAAATGCGCTAACTAAAACGCGACATCACCAACGCGCTAACTAAAAACGCGACAATCACAAGCGCGCTACTCAGAACCGCGCTAAGCAAATATGCGTCAACAATGCGCTACTCAACGCTAACCGAACCTGTGCCAACAATGCGTTGACCAAACCTGCGCCAACAATGCGCTACTCAACGCTAACCGAACCTGCACCAACAATGCGCTACTCAACGCTAACCAAACCTGTGCCAACAATGCGCTAACCAAACCTGCGCCAACAATGCGCTAACCAAACCTGTGCCAACAGTGCGCTACTCAACGCTAACTTTCTGTGCCTGGCCTCTCCCAGGACTTTCTAGGCGCCTGGGTCCCTCCCCTGGTTGCAAAGGCTTGGTGCCTGGGTCCCTCCCCAGGTCACAGGAGCTTTGCCACTCAGGCTAGGCTAGGAGCTTCGCCACTCAGGCTAGGCTAAATCATAGGAGCTTCGCCACTCAGGCTAGGCCCCATCCAGATGCCTGGGTCCCTCCCCAGGTCACTGCTAGGCTTCGCCACTCAGGCTAGGCCCCCATCCAGATGCTTGGGTCCCTCCCCAGGTCACCGCTAGGCTTCGCCACTCAGGCTAGGCCCCTGGAACTTCGCCACCGAGGCTAGGTCCCCAATGGTTTGGTGCCTGGGTCCCTCCCTAGGTCACCTCCCCGGGTCACACAGGCAGTTCGGGATGCGAGCCCATCTCTCAGACAGTTAGGGATGCGAGCCCATATCTCAGACGGTTAGGGATGCGAGCCCATTCTCAGACAGTTAGGGATGTGAGCCCATTCTCAGACAGTTTGGGATGCGAGCCCATTCTCAGACAGTTAGGGATGCGAGCCCATCATATCAGCAACATCATATCAGCAACTCAAGCCTTATCAACTTTGTCGCAGCATTCTTTATCATCCGGCAAAATAACTTGGCCGACTTTGTCATACGCAACAGAGTACCTGCCAAAAACATGAGGTAGTCATCTGCAAATCAAGTAAACACTTTCTTTTTATTTAACACAGCAAGAAAAGAAAAGATGGAAAGAGACGACCTGATGGAGTTTAACGATGTTTTTGACGAATTCCGTTAAAGCTTTAACGGAGATCCATAACGATCATCAGATACTTCACGGAGGAAAATAATGTTGACCTGTGATTTAATCTCTCTCACTTTACGGTGGGGTCCTATTGCCAATCAATTCTCCACCATTCATTCTCAGCCTACTACCCTGTACCACCTCTTCTTCCCATTTGCATTTCCTTTTCATTTTCCCTTCCTTTTTCACTTAGCAGCCCATTTTCTTTTTCCTCCTCCTCGGACACGCAACAGCGACTCCAGAAACGGCGACTCCATTTGCTACAAGCGAGATCCTTGCTTCTCGGCAATATCACTGCCGACGCCCTTCTCGCACTCACACTCTTCGTCTTTGGCGATTCTTGGCCTCTTCCCGCTTGACTTTGAACGAGGCAATGACTTCCAATGGATTCCGACAACACCCACATCGGCGACATCACCCAACTCCTGCGATATCTCCCCACTGCGACAAAGACAAACGGTGACCTTCAAGCTCTCCGAATTCCGGCGATTTTCCTTCTGCAATCGGCGACCTGTTCCCGCGGTGACCTCTTCCCTCAAACGGCGACCTGAAAGTAATCGATTTACAAGCAAAATGCTCTTTTCTTTTTCTTGTTCAAAAATCCTCTATTTGCGGCAAGATCCCTAGATCCCCAAGGGGCGAAATCAAGCCTTGTCCTTCACCTTCCCCTTCCCCGCTTCTCTCCCTCTCAAAATCACGAGCCGGCGACATCAACATCATGGCTACTGCCGGCGACATCAAAGCTGCTGCCTCAAATCTGGCGACTTCCATCATTCCCGGTGACTTCCGCTCCCAATTCCGAGAATTCAAGGGTCAATTAAACTTTAGAAACAAATTTTTTGTGATTTCAATCGAGCGACACCTATCCCTCTTAGAGTTCCTCAGTTTTTCAGCGACATATTTGCCGACAAAAACAAAACGGCGACATCTCAACCCTACCGTCACCGCCGACGATAAACCAACTAGCGATAATCATACCCAACGAGACACTGTAAGTCTTATTTCCCAACTTTTGCAATTTTCAATTTCCGCCATTTCAATTTGTGCAACTTGGCTATTGGCGAGATAAACTTCTCGATTCCACTCTCTTCTCCCACATTCAATTTCACTACTTCACTGTTCCGATTTCATTCTTGATTTCCCTGCGATTCCTATTTCCACCCTTTCCACTCAACTAGCGAGATGACGGACCAACTTGTGCAATGAACTGAAATACACGAGACGAGACTTGTACTGCCTTTACCATTATTTACTGTTACTTTCTCTCTCCACCTTTCCTTTATTTTTCCGGCCAACAACTCCTTCTCCGGTAGCTAAACGAATCCCAGATCTACCATTCCTTCTTCTACTCTCTGCAAAACCTCTCCGACACCATTACCAGGTCTGAATCTGCTCCTGATTCGGATCTGATTTTCTTCTGCCAAGACAAAACCAAAACTATTGACTTCTAATTCCGGCTAACTCCGGCTGCTCCGATCTGCTGCTACCCCATCGGAGTCTAGATTGATACCTTCGGCTCCTCTATTCCGGCCAACTTCGCCGGAAAATGTCAGTCCCGGCAATTAAACCAACTGATTAGCACATAGAAAAATGTTGCACAGGGAACTGATCGGGGTAGCAACGACGAACAATTCGGCTGAACACGCTCCTCGAGGTCCAAAAAATATGGGACCTACAAGACAAATCACAGTTAGGGGTGGGGGGATTTTCCCCCCAAAAATCCTCCGGCGTGAGAATCATCAATCCGATTCCTAACATATATTGACATAATTTTAAACTTTTCTAGAGAGAGATAGAGAGAGAAAGCTTATAACTCACATACCTTAGCTTTATGGAGGGAGGGGGTATTTATATGACTCAAGACCCATCATTCTTGTCTTATCTTACTTTACACGTGTCAACCATATAAAGGGGGCAATCTTAACAAAAGATTTAATTTGGATAAGGTCAAGGCCAAAATCTTGACACGTGGCACGCTCCGTACCTGGAGACATCAACTTGCTGCAAGACTCAACATCAGACATGCGGGAAGACATGCGGGAAGACATGTGGGAAGGCATGCGGGAATTAAGCGAAGGCACATGCGGGAATATTATACACATGAGAATCAAGCCATAATCATCATATGCGGGATGTCAACATAGGCGGGAATATCAACATACAAGCGACAATCCACGGGACAATCCACTTCCTGTCATGCGACAAGCCACTTGCTGCATGGCGACAATCAACTTCCTGTCATGCGACAAGCTACTTGCTACATGACGACAATCCACTTCCTGTCATGCGACAAGCCACTTGCTGCATGACGACAATCAAGCCTTAGGCGGGAATCAGGCCTTAACCATAACTAAAAACATGACTTAGACCAATCATACAATAATCAACTTTGACGATATCCTCACGGCGTATGGGCCCGTATAGACCATATTTGGTCTTGGGCCGGGTCAACATCTATAGGGCATAATATTTTGTTATGGTATATCAGTTTCTTTGTTGTTATAATTATGACAAGCGAGTCTCACTTAATATAAAAATATATAAACTTGTCATTTTGAAACGTCATTAATCGAGTGAGATGTCTAAAATAGCAAATTTTCATAAGTCGAGTGGGAGAGAAAGAGTATATTCTAATTTAGTTTTGATTAAAAATAAAATTGAAAACTTTTTAATCATTCATTTTGATATTCATTTTGATAAATACAAAGATAATATCCCCAAATTTAAACTAATGAGGGCTTTAAATACAAAATCTAGAATTCACATACTAAATTTAATCCTATTCAGTAAGGATTATAATAGAGTCAAGGACTCTTAAACTCATAGTCCAGATTAATAAGCCATTTTAACTCATTTGAGATGAAAATCCCACTAAACCCCAACCTTAACAGACACAAACCGCTGTTAGTTTTGAGCATAGAAGAAATGCACACACACCAGATCTGTCGACTCCATCTCTCGCCGGCTCACCAGATCTGCTCAGTCGGAGCAGCTCAGTCGACTCCATCTCTCACCGGCTCACCAGATCTGCTCCGTCTCCGACTTCCACACCCTCTGGCGCCGGCCCCTCCCTCCTTCAGATCCAGATCTGCTGCCTTGTTGCTTCTTTAATTCGAATAGTCGTCTGAAGCTTATCACTGAAGTCATCAGCATCACTGAAGTCGGCCTTCTCCAGCGTTAATCTCTCTTGTTATGTAAGATCAAGCTCAAGAACTTCCCGACCCAGTACACAAGCATTCATTCAATGATGCTACCCAACAACTCGACGACCAAATCCAAGCTTGCTTTAATTTCAAAAAAACCTGACTTTGACAAGTTCTTGAAGAAATTGTTGGATAATAATTGTTTGAAAAGGGTAGAAAATCGAGGGTGTGTTATCAGGCATAGGTGGGATACTTTGAGGGTGGAGGCTGAAAGTAAACCTAACGGTGGCCATAGATTGCTCACAGACTTTGGGGTGGAGGGAGAGGGAGATAGAACTAGTTGCTGGAATCTGCAGGAGTAGATGTGCTCGGGAAGCTTGTGGGGTGACCAGCGACGAGAGAGAAGGGCGGTGTTGTTGAAGACAGAGGAAGGGGGAAGTGGGGAGGGGTCTGCAATAGACAATAGAGAGAGAATTATTTTAAGAAAGAATCAATAAATTAAAAAATAATAATATGAGGTTAGTTACAACTTCATCAGTTTTGGTTAAAATTCAATTAAATAGATAAAAAAAATATCAAGGTACGGATTATTATTATATTTATTATGAGACGGACAGAGAGAAGAAGAAGAAGAGAAACAAACTGAGCTACATATACTCACCAACAATAAAATTGATGGAGTATGGTTGAATTTTGACTGTTTGTTGCATTTACTAGTGTTGTCATGTCCTATACCAGTTGCTATAGGACCATTCAATGTCTTATAGCATAGGTATATGATTTTTTGAGGTCCTATATCACTTGATATAGGACCATTCAAAGGTCTTATAGCTTCGTATATGATGTTGTTAAGTCCTATACCAGTTGCTATAGGACCATTCAAAGGTCTTAATGCGTTGGTATAAGATTGTGTGAGGTCCTATAGCAACTGGTATAGGACCTGTCAATATCATATACAAAGCTATAAGCCCTTTAATTGGTCCTATAACAACTGGTATAGAACTTGGCAACATCATATACAAAGCAATAAGAACTTTGAATGGTCCTATAGCAACTGATATAGGACATGGCAACATCATATACAAAGCTATAACCCCTTTAATTGATCCTATAGCAATCGTTATAGGATCTGTCAATATCATATACAAAGCTATAAGACCTTTGAATGGTCCTATAGCAATTGGTATAGGACCTGTCAATATAATATACAAAGCTATAAGCCCTTTAATTGGTCCTATAACAACTGGTATAGGACCTGGCAACATCATATACAAAGCAATAAGACCTTTGAATGGTCCTATAGCAATTGGTATATGACCTGTCAATATCATATACAAAGCTATAAGCCCTTTAATTGGTCCTATAGCAACTGTATAGACTCCGGCAACATCATATACAAAGATATAAGCCCTTTAATTGATCCTATAGCAACTGGTATAGGACCAACAATAAAATGTTAAAACACTAATAAGAGGTCTTATAGTAACAGATATAAGACCTATTATTAGTCATACACAAATTGTAAGAATAATAACACCTGGTCTTATACCATCAAAAACAACATAAACAATTTCAATCCAAGAAATATATCTCTTCATACATTCTAAAACACTCGCGCATAGTTCAGGATCAGAATTTCTATACATAGCAACAATGTCGTACCACGCCCTAACAATTTGGGGAACACACTGCTGCCTCATTGCACCCTTGAATGGTCCTATAGCAATTGGTATAGGACCTGTCAATATAGTATACAAAGCTATAAGCCCTTTAATTGGTCCTATAACAACTGGTATAGGACCTGGCAACATCATATACAAAGCAATAAGACCTTTGAATGGTCCTATAGCAATTGGTATAGGACCTGTCAATATCATATACAAAGCTATAAGCCCTTTAATTGGTCCTATAGCAACTGGTATATGACCTGGCAACATCATATACAAAGATATAAGCCCTTTAATTGATCCTATAGCAACTGGTATAGGATCAACAATAAAATGTTAAAACACTAATAAGAGGTCTTATAGTAACAGGTATAAGACCTATTATTAGTCATACACAAATTGTAAGAATAATAACACCTGGTCTTATACCATAAAAAACAACATAAACAATTTCAATCCAAGAAATATATCTCTTCATACATTCTAAAACACTCGCGCATAGTTCAGGATCAAAATTTCTATACAACAATGTCGTACCATGCCCTAACAATTTGGGGAACACACTGCTGCCTCATTGCACCCTTGACTTGTGCTGCAATTGCCACCTCTTGTTGAGTCCGTGGATAATCCTGACTAATCAACTCATCATCAAGAGAAAATATTCTGCAAAAAAAAAAAAAATCAATAATTAATTCAGGGTGTAAGTCTACTGGTAGGTCTTATAGCATCTTATACCCTATGATATAAGACCTAATTATTTCAAATTGAATAACACATAAACAAAAGACTAAATAGAGACAGTTAACGTAATATATATATATATATATATATATATATATATATATATATATATATATATATATATATATATATATATATATATACAGAAATTACCTAAAAAAGTTCAACAATAACAAAATACGTTGATAAATCATAAAAAAAATGAAATAATCGAGAGCAGAGAGCAACACAATCAAGATTTTGAAGAAAAATTTCAATTAATTGCTATTTTACAAGTAAAACATTCAATAGAACTATTCATTATTTACAAAAAAAAAGTTGATATATCATCAAAAACTAAACATATTTAACTTTTTCATCTGAGAAATAACCAAACCCATTTATGTGTTATTTCCAGTTCATTCTACAGCTATCTGAATCATCTATTAACAAAAAACTAGTTTCAAAACAAAGATAAACGACGCAAGTAACACCAATTAAAAAAAAATTATATACAAAATTCAAACTCAAACAAAGAAAACCCACTAAAGATTCACCAGAAATCGATCAACAACAACAGGTCAGTTCATCAAAGAGAAAAACTAAAATTGGGAAATCAAGAACTTACTAGAGTTAAAAGAGAGCTGATGAACCTGAGTTTCTTCGAGATTTGAAAAGTGGGGAGGCAATGAATCACGGGGTAGATATCTGCAAATGAGATTCATCTGGGGTTTTGAAAGCCAGAAAATAGTGAGCAAATTTGGGGAATTCAATGAATGTGAGAATCAGGTAGGTCGACTTCCGATAAATAAAAATTGTCACAGTCGTAATCGTCATTGCTCTTGACGGAAACATTAAACGAAATACTCTCTTCCGTTTATAATTAGGGCCGGCTCATAGCATATGGGGTTTTAAGGGATATTGATTTGGAATAAAAAAGGAGATTGTCTTTTTTTATTTGGATTGAGTTTTGATGGGATAAGATCTGAAATGTGTGGATAAAGGGGAATTTTTCCATTATAATAAGGCGATGCTAGGTGAGAGGGAGGGTTATCCGACACCCTTCAATTTTGAACTTTTGAACTGTGTCAATTTTATCACTTTTAAAATTTTAGGAAATGACTTTTTACTCTTAAAAATAACTAGTCAGTAACCCGTCGGTACCCGACGGTGAATAATTTCTTTTTTATTAAGAAAATAATTATTTATGTGTTTTAATTGATTTTTAAATAACAATATAAATCTAATTTGATAATCAATGTAGCAGATATTAGGAATAGAATTAATACAGAAAAAAGATGTAGACACATGATGTAACGTGGAAAGCCCTTGAGACAACTATCTCGCCGGCACAAAACCACGGGAGGTTAGGTCCCTGCCTAACCAAAAAAAATTATTAAGTAATATATTCGGATAAATCTCAAAAATTTGAGATAATCCGAACTTAAAAAAAAAAAAAGGGTGTACTGATTTTGAAAAGGGATAACACGGAAAAAAAAATTGAGTAATTTTTTGAAAAATAATTGGGTACTTCAAATAATGTGTTTGTTGCATTGTCATCTCGGTAGTAACTAACGTTTATTGCTGTTCATTATTATTAATAATGAGGACACAAGGTTACATCCACAATGAGTACTTCTATCATCAGATTTATTAATTAAAAAAAACTTATCCTAATTTCGGAAATATCCGAAATAATTATAATTGAAAAAGACACCAAGTTATAAAAAACCTCTGTTAGTATATGAAAAAAAAAACACTTATCCTATATTTTTTGAATTAAAATCTAGAAATATCAGAAATAATCATAATTGAAAAAGATGTATCCAAATTTTAATCTGTAGAAATCCTATTTTCACCACTTATCTTATATTTTATTTTTTCGGAACATATAATTATCCTATTATATGTATTATATCCGATTTTTTTAATTATCCTAGATTATGTTGCAACCTCTGTTATTTTGTAACTTCTGTTTTGATTTTTTTTAATTTCTCCATTTTCTTACCAAGTCTTTTATTATCCTCCTCTTCAATTTTAGACTTCACCTTGTCCTTAACAAACATTCTCAATGAATCACATTGCAATAACTGTGTGTCTCGCTCCTGGTGAATGGCAATGGAAGCTTCTGAACTATGCAAAATAAAAACACAAATGGAGAATACTTGTAATGAGGTTTACTGAGCATGAAAGTCAACTGCATATTGTCCCTCCTACATTGCTCTAAAGGTCAACCCTGTTGTATTCTCCTTCATCCCCTGTATATTATGATCAAGAAAAAGAAAAAGGGTGTACTTTTTTACAAACTCAATAACCGGTTGTTTGTCCCGGATTATCACGAAACAACATCAAAACCTTACTTTCGATATTCCATGATGTTGACAAACACAAAACAGGTACCCATTAAAGAGTTTACTTTCAAGAACTTTTAGTTACACACATACACATAAATATCATTAATGAACTTGTGGATTACAAATGCAAATTAGTACAATTTAATATACTCCTCGTAAGGTGATTTTAGTGCCTTGGCTAAATATGATACTCATAAAGGGAATTTTTTTTTTTTAATGTACACTCATTAGGGACAGAGACAACATTCATCACCCAAATATCCTTGCTCTTCAAAGCAGATCCAAATGAACCCATATTTGCCTTCATTTCCATCTCGTTCCTCAAAGTGTCTGATTTAATCTTCGGACTTAAGAAGCATTATTTACAGCAATGGAAACCTGCACACATCCAAAAAGCCAACAACATCAAAGTCAAATCTTTAAATAATTAGATAAAACCTGAATTTAACATCAAAATGCTGGGATAACAACTCTTGTCAAAGTCTCACGCAGCTTTCAAGCTCCTAGAGTTTTACGTACTAACTTCTTTAGATACTTTCCGTCGTATTTTGGTCCCATCAGAGCCTTCAACATTTTCAACGCCCCTAAACATCTGCAAGTAAATAATTCAATACCAGAAGGTTAATTAAGCTTCTTATATAGTTACTTTGCATATATATAATGGATTTTCAAGAATATATACCTGGATTGAGGGAATATTTTCGGACCATGGTTTAGATAAAAAGGGACAATATCTTTAGCAGTAAAGAGGGGATTTATGTTCATCGGGAAAGCCGTTAACATTGCTTTGCCATGAGACCACCGGTGCTTGTTCTGCTATAACATCAAAATAATCTGCGATTCTGGCATTTGGTCCATCCAACTCCTGCACCAGATCAACTGTATGCATGAAAGTGTGTGTGTGTGTATGTGTGGATCTGCATGAATGAAGATTATAAAAATAAATAGAAATATACTCCCTCCGTCCCAAAATTAATGACCAAAAAAATTTCGGCTCTTGATTCATTTTGGGACGGAGAAAGTAGTTCATGTAAGATTTGGCTCTTGGAGCCGTGTTTGCACCAAGGGTGCACTTGGGGGGAAAATGGTTCGACCTTAAGAGTTATATTGTGAATTGGTCGAGTTTTACAGGGAAAGTTTGAAATGAAAACAACATATTGTTAATATTGTTAGTCAAATAGTGTGGAAAAAAAGTAGTGATTCAAAGTAGTGATTCAAATATGTTGAGAAATAACTTAAATATATAAACTTCTAAACAGATGGAAAACGGTAGTTCCAATTTGAAATGGAAACTTACCTCTATAGTGATCCCATCCCTACAAAATGCGAGGAAGTGCTTGAGTTGTTTACCACATTTCCAAGGTACACCCGACCACACAATGTCCAAAGCGGTACTTATGGAATATGGTGAAACCACCTCACTTTGACCTTCTTCCGGCCTTTCTGTCTTCATACATATCTTCCAAATAAGCCGGTGGCGCTTCTCTTCTTCCGCCATCACAAATACGAACGATTGTATCTGAACATTGTTGAGTAGAAAAATAACTTAAATATATAAACTTACGAACGGATGGAAAACGGGAGTTCCAATTTGAAATGGAAACTTACCTCTATAGTGATCCACATCCCTACAAAATGCAGGAAGTGCTTGAGTTGTTTACCACATTTCCAAGGTACACCCAACCACACAATGTCCAAAGCAGGTCCTTTCAAATTCCTTGCCAGACGACCCTCATATCCAGCACCGACTACAGACATGCGATCAACTTTAGGTGATTACTCGCCAAGTGCAACAGTACACAGTGTAAATACTTCAGAATAGGTATATGCGATGTTAATTGCCGAGGAAAAATGTCTACATTAAGTATTTAAGCCAGTCAATAACTAAATAAGTATGCCATATTATTGCAACTGTAGAAAATGAATTTCCAAAATCAGGTATCAAATACAGAATCAGAAACCAAAGAAAAAGGCATCCTGAAACAAAAATAGTATCGGCTGAATGAAACAGATTCAACTTTAAACTTCACTGTAGCTTTTAATGGAGCTCAAGAAGTCCCATGGATTGTCAAAACCACCGAATTCGACTTATCAATTTCAACATAATTTTTGAAATAACTTCATTTTAGGGTTTAGAACACATGATACAACTTAAAAGCGGATTGAATTCTGTTAATGACAGATCAAAATCAATTAAAATACACGGCATCAATTCATACGATTAAAATTGAACGATAGAGAGAGAGATGAAACCCTAACCTAATTGAATACACACCTCAAGAAAACTCCAGTGTTAGGGTAGACCAAAGCGCAAGAATTTGCTTAGGAATGCTGGCGTGGAACGGGACTTTGATTTGCAGTTCGTTATGAACAGATGAGAATGAGTTTGGCGGAAGGATTTGTGTTTATCACTTTATCTCATAAATTTGAAGGAATTTGTGTTTATCTCAAAATTTTAAGACTTATCTAATATTGTTTTAGGCTTTTATTTTTTTATTTTTCGGTAATAAATAAAAAGATGGCTGATAAATTAAAATAAAAATGAGTTGGAAATGGGGCTGATGACGTGGCCTTTGACGTGGACTTTTCTGGAGGCTCTAAATAGTTTTGTTATTTATATTATATATGATAGGTTTATTATTTTGACCCCCTTAATTTAAAAAAAAGTATTGCACTAAATTAATAGTTTGATTCCCTTATATATTAAAATTTGGATATATCAATTATAATAATTATTCACGAAACGAAACAACTTGACCCCCTTTATGAAAAATTCTGGCTTCTTCGCCACAATTAATAATAAATCAATTTAGTTTTGAAAATTTACTTTCTTGGAAATTATTCCTTTTCATTCCTAATTAAATGTTTCTCTTGACTTGTCCATAAAATTGTACACTGCATATGGTTTGGTTGACCAATCTGTCTTGAAATTTGATCAAATCCAATGTGCATTTACTTTAAATGGGATGGTGGTTTTATTTTATTTTTATTGAAAAGTTATTTTGGTGAATCATATCCACAAAATCTTGTGAATTTGTTTTCTAAATAATTCCTGGTTCTTAATTATCAATTTATAAATAATACCTGGTTTTAAAATTACCAAACTGAAGGGATGATTAAAAGTGTTATCTGTAAGTTAAGTTAAAATAACAAAGTTTGAAATAGAGGGAGGGGGAGTACAGTACTACTACTGGAGTGTATAAAAAGAGAGACAATGAATTGAATTTTATGATGAACCAAGTAAAACGTGTGCAGCCAAAATATACTACTAGTAGTCAAAAACAAACAAAAATAAACGTAACCGTAGAAGGAAGGTTACAGTAATCTCGAGGCAAAGGGTACATGCGACATTGGAACAAAACTATGCAACCATTCTTTTCTTACTCCGTCTTCCTTTCCTCATCTTCCCTCTGCTAAATTAACTGTAATCTCAGCTTCTAAACCCTCAAGAACCCCCTTAATTACACTCCGTGTTGAGGTTTTTTTATTTCAATTCAGTGTCATTTGATTGATCTTCATTTGAATTTTTCAAAAAGAGGAAATTTCAGCTATGTCTGGTGGAGGCTTCGCCATTTCGCGAAGCCAAAACGACGATGAGCGATTCTATGATCTGCCGGCGCCGGTGGCGAGTAGACAGTCGCACCATCAACAGCACCAGCTGTTGCCGGTAACAAGGCACCAGCAGCTGTTGCTGCAACGACGGCCTATGCAGATACAACGACATCAGCATCAGCAGCTGCGTCTCCAAAGACCGCCACCGCCTTCCGTAGCTGCTGCTGGTGCTGTTCATGGTGAGGATCAAGTGGACTCTGGTGATTTCAGAGCTACATTGCCTACACCGCCGGCTTTTCTTCCTCCACCGCTGCCGGCGAATGTTGTTCTTCCACCCCAGCCGCTGCCTCAGCAGGCCAACGTGACGAACTTGGATCGCTTGCTGGAATCTGTCAGTCCGACGGTTCCCGCCAATAATTTCTATGAGGTAGTTTTTGAATTATTTGTTCTGCTTGAGACTGAACTAATGTACGTGTTGGATTTGAGGAATGTGGAGTTATATGATTAGATTCGACCATTGAAAAGATGGACTTCGATGTAAAATGCTGGACTCTTTGGTCCATTTCAGGAGAATGAACCGCCATTCTTCCTGGCTGAATTAGAAGTTTTTGTATATACATAATGCGCTGTCAGACTCGATGAATTGTGACACGGCCGTAGATGTAACATATATACTTTTGATTTATATGAATGCAAGCACTTTAAAACATTTAATTGAGTTGAGCTTCACTAGTTGGATCTTCAATTGAGTAGAGTTTCTCTGCCATATAGAAGCCCCAAATTAGTGTATTTAGATTCGTGTCAAATCATACTAAAAAAATCATAATCATAATCTGAATCTTGATTATCTTTCAATTGAAACCTACACTTCTTAGGGTGCAACAAAAAATCTATTTCTGTCACACTTTACATTTACAAGCAATCAAATATTACAATGGTGCCACCATTTGTTTTCATATCACGGGTGCACTAGTTGTTACTAAGGTTTTTTTTTTTTTTTTTTTGGTTTGGTTTGGTTTGCAGGTCAATTCATGGGGATGGAAAAGTCGAGGAGCCGAGCTGCATCCGTTTTATAGACTTAGCGATTTGTGGGAATCGTTTCGAGAATGGAGTGTGTATGGAGCAGGAGTACCGCTTGTTTTGAATGAGAAGGACTCAATTATACAATTCTACGTTCCATACTTGTCGGGGATACAATTGTATGTGGACCCATTGAAGCCCCTTTCAAGGCTTAGGTGAGCCTAACACGTGCCTTTTGTCCATGCTACATGTCCTTCGAATAATTCATTTACGTTTATTTTTCTGGATTTTGTTAACAGTTCTTAATATTATTTTAATTCTATGAATTCTCCTGTACTAGCTTTGGGTGATGTTGCAATCCCATTGCATATCGGTAGTTTTCCCTATGTTTCTATCATGGTGTAGCACTTTACGTTAGTGGATGTGTGTTTTTTTCATCTTCATGCATGATTAGCCCAACAGCTTATGGGTCTGCGTAGCTATGGTGCTGCTGAAGAGGCATTTGTTACTTAATGGTGCTCGCGCCAACTAGGGTTTGAAGAATTAATATATGCTAGAGGAATTACTGCTAAAGGAGACCTTTGACTTTACATGTTTCTTTAACTAAAATGTTGCTGGCAGGTTGTTTTTTCTTCCTCATGCATATGCTATGCATTTTCAGTTACTGTTAGTAGTTGATGTTCCCTTTTTAGCTTACACTTCAGTTTGATGTCTTGGCTACGTCAGTTTGAAGGTATCGTATGTCTTTCCACGAGTCATGAGAGCTACTTCTAAGGACATGCCTTATCTTTCTATGATAAGTGAACAACTTCAGTGTAGATGTGCCAATGCGTCTTTGATATGCTACTCGTTATGAAAAGTTATCTATTCCAAACAAGGAAGCTACATTTTTCAGAGTCTTGCACCCCTTTTTTTTTGTAATCAATAACTACGGCTTTCTTTTGGTATATGGATGAAATATGTTTAATAAATTTAGTATGCTTAGCATGAAAAGGGAGTATAAGTTTTTCATTTAGCAAAAGCCGGTCAATTATAGAATTTATATAGAAAACTCTGTGTAAGAGGTAAGTTTTACTATATATAATAAGTGAACTTTTTTCCTAACTCGTAAAGTGAATTTTATTGTGACGCATACTTTATAAATTTCATACTAAATCATAGTTGCTCGTTAACAAGGTTATATTACAACTAACTCCTAATTTAATTCTATATAATCAACTCGTTATATTCTGGAACATAGCCTGTCCACGTTTATCTGGGGCAACCTACAGACCAAGGTCCCATACTGTTTTGATTGAGCTGTAATTTTCAAATACGATTATGTACATTACTCAAGGGATGATTAATTATTAATTAAGTACAAGACAAGAATCACTAAAAGCAAATGCTGTTGGAATGTCCTTCTTACTTATAGCACTGATCTTTCTTTTAAATGGAACACATCATTTCAAAATCCATTAAAGAAAGTAGGGCTGTGAAATCAGGGCCTATCCTAATTGTCTCTTTGTCATTCCTAAGATGAACGATGCATTCTTTTCACAAGTATATTTTCTAATCCTCCAAGGCAAATGTGTCTTATTTTAATTGATCTATTTCAGGGCATGTCTATTTTTCATCACTGAACAAGCATCATAGATTTAAATAGAGAAAGGAAAGAAGCATCATGCATCCAATCTAGGTCTTACTTGTTTCTCTTACATAAGAAAAAGGAAAAAGAAGATCTGCATATAGGACAGAGAAGTCAATTTTCCCTGTTTATTTTATGATGTGATTCCGATACAAATGCAAATTTGAACTTTGAAATGTTATTTTTATGCTCATGTAGTACTTTATCAACCCTGTCCTTTCGTGAACTTGACGTTTTCCATCCAATCACGAATTTCACATTTCTTAAGACGCTGAGAGAAAGACGGAAACGTGGAACTTTAAACAATTCTGGTGAGGGTTAGGACCAAGGGTGTACATTCAAATTCTTCTTGTTGCCGGAGGTCTTAAATTGGAAGAAAACTTTTGTGGTTGTGATTTGATCACCACACAAAAACCTAGATGCCGTAATTGTTTGTTCCACAGCTTTTGAGCTTTCATAGTTGCAGTACATCCCTTCCAATTTATGTGTGAGCCCTTATGCATAAAAAGTAGTATGCGGCACAAGGGAGTTCATTAACTTCTTATTCCTATTTAGCGAACAAGAGAAGTGAAAATAAATGGCTTGTTTTAAGTCAAAACCATATTTTGCCTATTTAGGCTGGATCTCTTTCGGTCGTACTTTCTTCATTCAGTATCATTGTTGTTAAAAAAGCACACTCAGGCTCACCCTAAGTGCCTCTTTCTTCCTAGGTCCATCCTACTTCACAATGTGTGCGCTAGGGCGTCTGGGCTCCAGGTTCAAGGTTTTAGCTGAGAGCCCCTAATTCTTGTAAGCTTAATCATTTGTAGGCTATGTAAGCTTAACATTTCTAGGCTATGATGAAATCTGGGAAAGGAAGAGAAATCGTAATATATCAATTTGTGGCATTAGTTTGCGGGGTGGAGGGAGATTTTAGTGCTGGTAATGAATTTGTGTCCAAAGATAACTTGATCTTGGGGCAACACAGCTGCTCCCTTAATATAAATTTAGGCAATGTATTACGTAATGCACTTTTATTACCTGCACTATTTTGAGGTTGCAAACTACTTCACCTAAATCTATGGAATCCCTCGTTGGATATAAATGGTAACGAGGATTTAGATTTCGAGGATAAAGAAGAAAGTGAAGATCTATCTCTTAATATTCATAAATATCAGAGAACTTCCTAGTTTGTTTATATTTTGCTTACAAAATATATCTTCTCGATTTTGTGTTTTAGTTCTCTAACACAGGTGATAACCTTGTGCATGGCGCCTCATTAGTCCTTGTGCCTTCAATAAATTAGTTCCTTATAGATAAACTTGGTTAGTCCCATTCTTATTTAGCACGGCCATGGCTCATGAAAGAGGTTGCCCCCATTAGGGACACTTGGAGAAATTTCTTGCATGCATGTAATAGTACTTGATGCTTGGAAGAATATGCAGATATTCTCTTTTCTGGAGACATCACGATGTATGCATGTCTGTGGGCTTGTCCGCCTTTCTGTGTGTTATTTTCCATTTTCTGTTTTTGTTTTCTTTTCCTTTAAACGGTTTGTGGTGCGGGAGTTAATTGTAGTCTTTTTGTTTGATAAGCGCATGGCCTGACTATTTTTTCAAACTTATCAGCATAGGTACTTTCATCATTATAACAATCAGTGGAGTTCCGACCAGGGCTCTGATTTGTTTTAGCATCTCATGGCATGGACTAGTTCATATTAGCCACCCCTTCTTCATTTCTGTTGGTGCAAGCATTATGACTTATTAATATAACCTTATAGTGGTTACAACATATGTTTTGACTAGAAGTCTATGTAATTGGTTGGTCTTGTCTCTGATATTAATACACAGCATATAATATATGTTTTGGCTAGTACCTTTGTATGATTGTGTGTGTTTCTCTTAAGTTGGACATTCTCCTACCTTTCTATGCAAATTTTTTGAGCTGAGCTGTCTTTTTTCTTTGTGATTCATATTCAAACTAATAAAAGTGCTGGAATGCAGACATGCGCCCTAACCTGTTTTTAACTTGAAGCACTCTTTTGTTTTCCTGAATATGCTTCATAAGGAGATATTGTTGCAGGGAGTTAATTTCTTTTTTGATTAGTAAAGTAGGGAATCCTAAGGGGTGGCCCAGTGAGAAACACGCTTTGCAAAGCGTGAGATATCGGGTTTTATCTTTTTCCATGCCCCTTTGAATGAAAGAGAAATAGTAATAAGAGTAGGAAATAGTGCTATATATCACAAAGTGAAAACACAAGATTTGTGTAATGGAAGAGAAAAAAACAATTCATAATTCCTACCGAAAGCATTATGTGACTTAATTCTTGTTTCTTGTGGAACTTCTCTATTTTTGCAACAGGCGACCTGGTGTTGAGAGTGAAGTTGGCTTGCTGAGAGACAATGTTGTCGACAACTCACCTATTAATCAAGCGGCAGTTTCCAATCCTCCTGGGCGTTTAATTTTTGAATATTTGGAACATGAGCAACCTCATTTACGGAAACCGTTGACCGACAAGGCAAGTTAATAATATGAAATAGATATTCTGTTTTTTTTTTTTGCCTCTTTGTTCTTCCCTTCCCTCCCACCCCGAAATAAATGCTTTCTGGCTCATTCTCCTTCTGTGCCAACAGGTTTCGGTTCTTGTATCTCAGTTTCCAGAGCTGAGGATGTACAAGAGTTACGAGTTGTTGCCCTCAAGTTGGCTGTGTGTAGCCTGGTATGCCTTTTGTCTTGCACATTTACTCGCAGTGAAGTTTGAGCCGTTTGTATCTTATTCTCTAATTAATTTTATTTTTTTGATTGCAGGTATCCAATTTATAGAATACCTGTGGGCCCAACATTAAAGGATCTGGAGGCATCCTTTTTAACTTTCCATTCCTTGTCTGCTAACTTTAGAAGTAAATCTCTCTCTCACTCTCACACACACACACACACACACACCTAAGGATTGATGCCTTCTAGTAGATAATAATTTATGACATCTTCCAACAGGTACGAGTGGTCAACCATCGGCTTCCAGCTCCGTAGTGACTGGCCAGAATGTGCAGGCTGGCATCAGCCCATCTTCAAAGGTCACCCTACCAGCTTTTGGTCTTGCCTCATACAAGCTCAAAGGTTCAATTATGACTCCGTGTGGACCTCATGAATGTGAGCAGGAGAATGCTCTTCTTCAAGCTGCTGGTGACTGGCTCAAGCGTCTGCAGGTTTTGCTTCCTGACTACCAATTTTTCATTTCTCATTACTCAAAATGGAGATAATGGTGAATGGAAGTATATTACAAGGGACATAAGTCTAAAATATCAGTTTTAAGAGGTGATGGAAGCTTTACTGGGCTAAAATCTCTAATTGCTTGATTGACTCCAGTGAATTACTGTTTAATCCGTCTCACCATTTGGTTTTATCTTAGAACTTATCCTCTAAGCATTAAAAACTTAGGATAAATATGCTTTGGGTTCTTCCATAGATGATCGAATAGAAGAGATACAATAGAAATGATACATAGAAATTAACATTGACAGCTGTTTTATGTTGAAAGGTTGCGTGGGGAAAAGCATTGAACCCCACACAGGTGGCCTCTTATAGTTTCTTAGTGATAAAAACAGGAAACGGTATGTACACTAGTCTGCACATACAAACTTTTGTGCCAGTAGTTTTGGATGATGACTCCTCCTGCGACAGTATTTATACAATAATTTTCCGATTTCAAATTTCGTTTTCTTATTCATGTTTTGACGTAGCTGCATTGAGGATTGATGATGTTTAGGTTATTGAGAGCGTTTGAGTCACTTTGACCATGCTTCGGTTGACTTCAATAGCTATGGAAACAATCAATATCCTTGTTGGAAAGATTGTTTGCTGCTTTTCGTGACTGGCAAGTTGGTCTTCTATTGTCTAATATTTGTAGCAAGCTGCTTTGCAGGGAACCAAAATAAATAACAAATGCACATTAAGATACCAAAAACAAGTGAATAACTGAATATTGTTATTATTTTCTTCTAAAAAATCAATATAACAATCATTAGAATTGTTTAGCTAGTTAGCATCTCAATACAAAAGATCTAAAATCCAAAAATAATTAGTACTAAATAGTGGCCTAGCAACGCTGAATAGATCAGCGCTGTTGTGGTCTTAGGCATCCAGTGATTGATTCAGATTGACCATTTGGGCCTCCACTGATTCGAATTGACCAGTGCTTCAGCTGTTCATTCTCTCGTACCAAGTTGTGAAAACTGGCTTTCAGCTGTGCATACTCTTGTACAATAGCTTTCAGCTGAGCATTCTCTTTTAATATGCTGTAAAAGCTGGCTTTCAGATGTTCATTCTCATATTTTATCCGGATATTGGTTTCCTCGAGCTCGGCCATCTGCTCCTCTTTCCTTTTCCTCGATTTTCTCGCAGACTCTCGATTGTTGTCCCTTTTCCTCTTTAATTCATCAGCAGCAGGAGACATAGCTGTCTCATCCCCCTTGATTCGGTAATTATCTTCCGGTGTATGGGAAGTGCAACTGTAATTCTGCACAACAACAAAGGGCAAAGAGATAAGGAAATTGATAGTATTAAATGACGATAATACCTTTACCGTGTTAGTATTGTATGCACATTCTATCACTTTACCTTGGTCTGATCATCAGTAATAGTCATCGGTGTATAGGGGTGCAAAGTATTAGATGACGACAATTCCCTTCCCCCGTTGGCGGCGGCAGCAGATGCAGGTGGAGGGTTGCTGATAGCAACATCATCATTGAGACTTGGGGTGGAAGGAACTACCTCTGCCGCCTCCTCCGATACTAGAAACTGCCCACAGTCAAAGTCAATCATGCATTGATCATTATTGTCATTGAGGAAGGCGAAGAAAAATTGGTCATTCATGACATGGTTGGTGTCAGTGAGAGTTGGAGTGGAAGGTGAAACGGACCCCAATATATCTTCTACAGCGTGAGGAGCCGGCAATTCGTTAGATGTTAGACTAGCTATGGCAGCCTGAAAGTCTTGGACGGAGTTACTTTCTTGCATTGATTAATTCTTCCCCAAAGCGTCGCGTCCTGTCCTGTCCTGTCCTGTCCTGAATGCTAGATATATTTTTGCTGCTAGATATGAACCTATATATACATATGGAACAAGATAAACTCTTTTTTTTTTTTTGGATAAAATAAGACGGTGTGGATTCAAGATTTTATTAGTCATTTTCCATAATTGAGACTTTCATACAAACCTCTAAAAAAGAGGAAAAGTGGGGAAAAGAAATTTTCAAGAAGATTTAACCTTCCTTATTATACTATATGTTTTCTTAAACAAAACAAAACAAAAAGAAGAAGAATTAGGAAATTTCCAATTCCAAACTCTGTACAAACACCCACGAACAAGCAGAAGGCTAATCTTAGAAACTGAGAAAAAAATGAGGCTGATGAGCCAAAGCCTTGGCTCAATATTAAATCGGAGTAACTCAAAGAAGATTGGACCAAGACCTACAAGTAGCAAATCCAAACCGCACACTTGCGGTTTCCTCCCATTTTCTCCTTGTCCTTCTCATTCCATCATCCCATTATCCCCTTGTCCTTCTCACCCTATTCTCCCTTTGTCCTTCTCATTCCATCATCCCATTTTCTCCTTGTCCTTCTCATTCAATCATCCCATTCTCCCCTTGTCCTTCTCACCCTATTCTCCCCTTGTCCTTCTCATTCCATCATCCCATTCTCCCCTTGTCCTTTCTCCCTCACTCCGCCTTCTCCCTTCTCCCTCACACCGTCTTGCCCTTCTCTTTCATACCGCCTGTCTCTCTACCCCTAGCCGCCTGAGTGGCGGTGTCCCCCTATCCCTTGATCAAACTATTCCTTCGCACATAAGTCCCTCATTCCATTCTTCCCTTCACATCATCACCCACACACTCCCTTCTCCTCTCAAACCGCCTTGATGCGATCTCCCCTTCAAGCCGCATGCCGCCATCACCTCATAAGTCTTCTCCCATTATCTTCTCCCCTTGAACCTAATCGATGTCATTTCCCCATGTCCTCACTTGCAGACCGCCTCCAAGGAAGTGTCCCAATGCAATTTCCTCCCATCCAACTAAACTCATGATCCTTCCTCGACTTGGACGATCGTTCTCTCCCACGAATATCAACAACCTCTTCACGTGTAATAACCCAAATTATCTATAATGGTCCCCCTACGAATATGACGATCATCCTAGTAGTCCCCCGACAAAGATCTCCACCAACGACTCCACTCCCTCTGCATGGCAGAGAGTGCTCCCATGATCTCTGTCCCAACAGAGATTTGCTCCCCACTCTCCCAACCAAAAGGACTCTCCGTCAATGAGGTATGAACATCTGTCCCCTTGATATTTAATAATAATTCAAACCTCTCCCTCATATAAATAGGACTTCTCCCTTAAGGCAGAAGGTATGTCACTTGAACTCAAGCCCATTTCCATACTTCATAGCTTCATCCCCATCATTGTGTTCTTATCCTCACGTCGGAGCCTCATCGTCGGGCCCCCCCTCGACTTTGAGCCAACGATTTTCTTTCTTATTCTCAGGTTAAGGAGATCGAGTCAAGCCAAATATCCGACCGCCCCCATCCTTGAGCCAGACCACCGTTGCATACCCGTTTCTATTGGTAGCATCAAAGACCCCTTTTGATAGCGGACAAATGATAAATTAGGGTTCAAAAGTTTAGCGGCGTGTGTGTCAATCGGGATTCGATATTTCAATATTGTCAATTTAATTTAGGTTGCAAAATTACCAATGTTAGTTAGATTGAGATTTTCTTGAATCTTAATTTGTCACACCTCCCTGATTTTTGAATCTTAATTTGTCATTTTCCCTTTAATAGCTGATCATTTTATAATATAACATAAATAGAACTGTTCTCTGAAAAGAGGGCAATACATAATAATAAAATATTAAGATGATTTGTTGGAATATTTTATGGACTTTACATATATTAGTATAATAAATAAAGTCTTTGGGCACATAGATGTATGTGCACTATAAGTAATTGTATATGTCACATTAAATATTAAAGTATTTGAGTCTAATAAAGTGATTTACTAAAGTTAAAGGGAGCCCAAGTCATCTTTTATAAGTATGAGATCTACAGTTAATATGTGTAGATACCTAAGGGGCCTAGTTGTTAATCTATGATGGGTTGGTTAACATACTAGGTCATTATAAATATAGGGTTATGGTCCTCAATTGACCTACCTAGGTTTTATTCTCTTGATTCCCATTGTCAATTGAATTCCAAGAACCCTAAGGATCAATTGGAAGGCAATAATCGTTCATCAAGTCTTCATCAAGTATTCTTCGAATATTGCTATGGATTCAGGTTTGTCTATCGTTCCATAATCTTTGATAACTTAAAGCACGATTGTCCTAGAATAAATATTCCGCATTATTCTAGGGTTTATGTATAGCTAATTCCACCAAGTGATATCAGAGCCGTAATTTTGCTTTGTTGTTGGGATTTTTTGGATCGAATCTATTATGAATCTATTATGCTGTTTATGAACTAAGATTAAGAAATCACTATCCTAGTATTCATATCCCTTTTTCGTCTTTTTCGTCCTCCTCTTTCTCGCTCTCTGCTTCTCCTGGCGTCGCCGGAAACCCATCGACCTCTGTTTTCTGACGCCCTCGAAGCCCGTTTATGGTGGTTCTTCAATTGACAGAAGGCTTCTGTCGCGTAAAAACTGGGATATTGAAATGAGCGGAATTTATGCACCGGAGAAACAGGTTATGTACTCTGACCAATGGTCCGTTCAGGTTGGAGCGAAAAAAAATAAAAAAATTTAGGACTTATGGTTTCTGGTTCACGACGGGGATGCCAACTGTATATGTTGAAGGAGATTGAGTTGGCCACAAACGGATTAGCTGATGATTGTTTCTTCTTGATTGGGGATTTTTGTGGGTCTTATTTTTTTTTTTTTGCATTTTTTATCTTGATTGTTGAATTTGGGATCCAGTTATTAATCTTGTCATTATTCTCGAATCTGGGGTCTCATTTGTTTCATACTTTATGTCTTGATTGTGGGATTTTGGGTTTAAATTATTGAAATTATTATTATGGACTTAATAATTTTAAATTTCAATAATAATACTTCCTTCGTCCCAATTTAAATGTTCAAAAATGGGTTCGGCGCGGAAATTAAGAAAAGTGAGGTAAGAAAGAGAAAAAGTGAGGTAGGAAAGAGAAAAAGTTTAAATGTTGTGAGTATGAAAAATTAAATAGGAGAGAGAATGAGTGGGATGAATAGTTAGGAGAGAGAATGTTGTAAGTGTAAAAGTAAAGTAGGAGAGAGAATGAGTGGGTGGAATAGTGAAAAAAAGTTTCCTTTTTTGGAAATGAGACATTTTCAATGGGACGCTCAAAAAGAAAAGTTTGGACATTTAGATTGGGACGGAGGGAGTATTTAAGTTATGTCCATATTTGAAATTACTTTGGGTTCGTTTATTCGAACACATTTTGTATTTTATGTTATTAAATTTTCGTAGCATGTTACCAAAGTAACCTCTCCTATGAAATTTTTTAGTTTAAAATACATGATTATTTGAAGTTTTAGCGTATTTATTTTTCATGCGGGTAATGGTCGGCCCAAAAGAAGGCTATTATCTGGTAGAAATTCAAATTCGTCTGTAGAGATAAATATGTAACAGTTATCAAGTGTCCATGTGAATATTGAGTCGGTCCAAAGAAAGGCTTGGTATTTGACAGGATTTTACTGTTAATATTTGATTTCTACATCAAGAAAATCACTTGCAAGTTAATTTTCTATCCAAAGATTAAAATTAATGTTGCGTCGATTTTCTTGTAATGGGATAATTTTAATTTCAAACATTTATCTGCTTAAAGTTATATGTGAGCTTATTTGTTTTATTTTTGTTCTCTATTCAGTTAATTCATCAGCTTCTAATGTATCTGCTAACATCAACTCGATTCCCATGCTGAATGGGATGAATTTTAAGAGCTGGAAAGAAAATGTGATGATTATTCTGGGAGTTATGGATCTAGACCTTGCACTCAGGGAGCCAAAACCCGCTGACCTGACTAGCACGAGTACATCTCAAGCTAAGAAGGATATGGAAAAGTGGGAACGCTCAAATCGCATGTGTCTTATGATCATGAAGAAAAGCATCCCAGAATCATTCAGAGGTGATATAGATAATGAGAAAGTTGCAATGACGTTCCTTACAGAGCTTGAAAAGCGTTTTGCTAAGAATGAAAGGGCAGAAACAAGCACGCTTTTGCGTAATCTTGTTGCCATGAGGTATAAAGGTAAAGGGAACATGCGTGAGTACATTATGGAGATGGCCAATTTGGCATCTAAAGTTAAGGCTCTCAAGTTCAAGCTGTCGGATGACATGCTTGTTCATATGGTTATGATCTCTCTTCCACCACAGTTTGGGCAATTTGAAGTAACATTCAATTGCCAGAAGGAAAAGTGGACTCTTAATGAGTTCATTTCACTGTGTGTGCAAGAGGAATCAAGGTTAAAGTCTGATAAGACTGAGAGTGCTCACTTTGCGGCTTCCTCTTCGGGCTATAACAAGAAAAGGAAGGCTAAAGAAACTGCGGTCAATGAGCCAAAGAAAAAGGAACTTTTAGATTATTATTAAAGTCTGGATTTTATTTAGATTTGTATGAGACACATGTGGTACCGTCTTTTAAACGGAATTTGGTTTCCATTTCAGTTTTGGACAAAGAAGGATTTACTTGTTCATTTGCAAATGATGAATGTCTTTTCTCGTATAATTCTAAGTTTATTGGATCTAGTACTTTGTCGGTTTATGATAATCTTTATATGTTGGATACTGTTGCTTCATGAGGAACAAGCTCAACAACCTCAAGAACAAGTGCCTTTAAGAAGATCCACTAGAGAGAGACGAAGTGCCATTTCGGATGATTACTTGGTATTTCTAAATGAACAAGTGGTAGACATTGGTCAATTGGAAGATGATCCAATCAACTTTCATGAGGCCATTGGTAGTTCTAACTCTCAAAAGTGGATAGTCGCTATGGATGATGAGATTAAATCAATGAAAGACAATGATGTATGGGATCTTGTCCCATTGCCAGAAGGAGTGAAACCTATTGGTTGCAAATGGATATTTAAAACCAAAAGGGATTCACAGGGCAATGCGGAAAGACATAAGACACGTCTTGTCGCTATGAGATTTACTCAGAAAGAAGGAATAGATTATAAAGAGACTTTCTCTCCGGTTTCTTCGAAAGACTCTTTTAGAATCATTATGGCATTAGTGGCACATTATGACCTAGAGTTACATCAGATGGATGTTAAGACAACGTTTCTTAATGGAGACATTGAAGAAACAATTTATATGGTGGAACCAGAAACCTTGGTTTCAAAAGATTCAAAGGATATGGTATGCAAACTCAAGAAATCCATCTATGGACTCAAACAAGCATCCCGTCAGTGGTATTATAAATTTCATCAAGTTGTATTGTCATTTTGTTTCACGACAAATACAGTTGATGATTGTGTCTACCACAAGTTCAGTGTGAGTAAATATATTTTTCTGGTTTTATATGTGGATGACATCCTACTAGCCACAAATGATACGGACTTACTGCATGAAACTAAGAGATTTCTCTCAAAGAAATTTGAGATGAAAGATGCAGGAGATGCATCTTTTGTATTAGGAATTCAAATACACAGAGATCGTTCTCGAGGTATTCTTGGATTGTCACAAAAGAGTTACATCGATAAGGTACTTAAGAGATTTGGCATGCAGGATTGTAAAATGGGTGACACCCCAGTGGCTAAAGGTGACAAATTCAATCTTGCTCAGTGCCCCAAGAATGAGATTGAATCTAAGGAAATGAATAGCATCCCTTATGCTTCGGCTATAGGGAGCTTGATGTATGCTCGAGGTTTGCACTCGCCCGGACCTAGCATTCATAGTTGGTGTTTTAGGCGAGATACCTTAGCAATCCCGGAAAGGATCATTGGATAGCAAAACAAGCAGGGTCACGCTGCTATTTACGTGAGAACAAAGGATTATATGCTCACTTACAGAAAGTCGGATAGACTTGAGATCATTGGGTATTCGGATTCCGACTTTGCGGGATGCCAAGATAGTCGTAAGTCTACTTCGGGCTACGTTTATCTACTTTGTGGAGGAGCAGTTTCTTGGAAAAGTGTTAAGCAGACACTTGTTGCTACTTCTACGATGGAGGCAGAGTTTGTGGCGTGTTATGAGGCATCAAATCACGCAATTTGGTTGCAAAATTTTATCACTGGGCTGCGCATATTAGGTGGCGTTGATAGGCCATTAAAGTTATTTTGTGATAATAAGTCGGCAGTTATGTATTCTAATAACAACAAGAGCTCGTCTGAGTCTAAGCACATAGACATTAAGTATCTTGCTGTTAAGGAATGGATTCAGAGTGGACAGATTTGTATTGAGCATATTGGGACTAACTCCATGGTCGCGGATCCGCTTACTAAGGGTGTAACACCGAAGGTTTTTCACGAGCACACTGCTTGTATGGGTGTTGTATCTGTAACGACCCCAACCCTAGGCATCAATTTTTAATATTATATTAAATGCTTTTAATATTTATATTTATTTTATGTGTTCAATTATGTCTTTAAATTCTTAATTTAAGATAATTTGGGTGAGAAGTGAATTTGGAACCTCTTGAGAATTTATTGGATATTAAATAAAGAAATGTGGGGAAATAATAAAAATGGAAAAATGATAAATAGTGCAAGGAGGTGAATTGAGTAGGATGAATTATTTGGATAAATGAGTTCAATTTAAATTAAAATGGTGAGGGTGAAAGCCTTAGTAGATTTTAATGGGGGGCCAAAGTTGTAACCTTCCCTCCCCTTGCCAAGTGTCTTCCCCTAACCCCTCCTCTTACTTCCCCCTTGACCGCCCCCCCCCCTCTCTTCATCCTCCTCACACTACTTCCTCCTCCTTCATTCATTCACTAATTTCCCCCTTCTCCTTCATTCATACTTCTTTCACCTAGAGAAAGCTTAGAGAAATCTCCCATGGAAGCTCTCATCCTCTCTTCTTGAAGCCAAGCAAATCCTCCACCAAATCCAAGTCCAAGAACATCCTTGAAGTTGGATTATCTAGGAGAATTCATCAAGTGAGAAGGATCAATCTTCCATATTAAAATCCAAGTGAGTTGTTATGACCTTCTTTCATTTATGTGCTCATGAACTATCTATTGTTGTTCTTGGTGTTGTGATTGTTATTATATGTTTTGGAAATCTTCTTGAAGTTAGAAAATGGATTAATGACTTAAAAAGATGTTGTGGTTCATGGGAGTTGATTTAGATTTAAGGGAATGGGTGGAATTTGTAGTGATAATCCATCTAGGATTACTTGGGTTTGGGTTTACATGTTTGGAATGGGAATTGGTAAGGTAAAAGTATCATTTGGTGTTCTTGAAGTAAGCTTGGGTAGAAGGAATGGAAACCTAGGCAAGAAAGGGTAAAAATCTGAGTTTTGGGCTGGAGGGAGGCTTGGGCGGTCGCCCATGGGGGCTTGAGCGGCCGCCCATAGCCATAGAAGCTTTGTTGCCTTGGAAGAGCACTTGGGCGGTCGCCCAAGTTGGTTAGGGCGGTCGCCCAAGAGGGCAGAAACCTCAATTTCCTAGGAGGTCCACTTGGGCGGTCGCCCAAGTGGTTAGGGCGGTCGCCCAAGCCCCTGAACCAACCCTTTTTCAATTTAAACCAGAATTGTTTAGCAAGTTGTTTGACCTCTTAGAATTGGTGACTCCCACCCAATATAAATTAGTAGGACCTAATTAACCCGGATACGAATTGATCCTCTTTAACCTAGGTTAGAGTAGGATACCTTGGCTTGGCCATGACCTCTTATGTGGTCAACATGGAATTGTAGGAGTAGTTAAATATTGTTCGGAAAGTGGTCCAAACACGGGAAGTAGGTCTTGCACTTTTATTAAGATTATTCAAGGTTGGGTAATGACTTTGTAGGATTGGTTTATGGTATTTGGTGACTTTACTTGTTCCCCTATCCTTGGTGATTAGTTAGAAATAGCGTAGAAACCATGAGTTTCCCTACTTCGTTAATTGAAGATGAGCATGTATCGCCTTGTGACATTATTATCCCAATTTGTTGAAGCTTTGTTGAATTTGGTGTATACCTTAACATCCCGAGTATGGATTAATTGGCAAGTTATTGTGTGGTATCTCAAGTGTGAATTATTTGGTATATGGTTATATTGCATCCCGGTGTGGATTATTTGGTATATGATTATATTGTATCCCGGCGTGGATTATGTGGTTATATGGATACCTTACTTGAATTTATAATCATTGATGGAATTGATTGGCATGAGTATACTTTACCATGTTGTTATATTATAATGCATAGTGTATTATATGGTTGTTGCACTATGGTGTTGATTTCATGAGTATGCATTACCATGTTATTATATTGTTATCCCGTTTTGTGGATTATCTCAAGTATCTATCATGTGCTTGAGCGTGTTTATGTTCGGGTGGGTATGATGGATCTCAATCAATTATTGATTTGTTCAATAAGTGATTGAAGGTTCGTCATACCGGTGACCCTTCCCCACTCTGTGGCCACGGAGTGGGCCGCGCTAACGACCGTATTGACCCAAAAAGCTTTACGTGACTGTTGCGATCGTTGTAAGGAGGGGCGAGATTATTGTTGGATACTCTAATATAGGTATCCTTTCTTATATGGATCTCTGGGGCATGAGACCTATAAGAGGTGAATGTGCTGGAGGCAATTCACCAAAGAGCGGAGTTTTACTCCCACGTTGTACGACTTATTGTTCAGACGGGAAAAAGGTAAAATGAGGTAACGTAAGGTGTTTACCGTTTTTATAATGTGTTATGTGCTACCATGCTATGTGTTGCACTTTGTTTGGCATCTTGCTGCATATCATAATAGCTCATTGAGATTTATTCTCACCCCTCTCCCTTTACTGTTTTAGATTCCGAGACAGGTGACCCGAACCCGTGAGGCCGGGGATTTCATTGTGGATTTTGCCTTTGGGGCTTGACAAGTTAAGTATAGGATTCGGTTGTTAGGAGTATTTATTAAGTAATCTTCTTTTGTAATTTGTATGGAAAACTCTTTTGTTAAACAAGGTTAATCAAGGTTTCCAATGTAATTGGTTAGATGTCGGTTTATTAAAGTTGTAGTTGGATTTCCTTTAAGCAGGGATATTATCAATTGATTTTTATTTGGAAGTTTGAAAAGTGGTTTTCCTGTAAAGGCAAATAAATGTTTTAAAATGAAGATAGAATTTCTTAGTTTGAGCTCCCTTAGCTCGGGACACGTGTTAGGTCCCGGGTTGGGGTGCTCACAGTTGGTATCAGAGCTTAGTTTAGAGGTCAAGGGTAGATGTCTAGACTAAGTGGGAATGAGTGAGTAATTGGCCTTAGGAGTGTTTAATGCGGGAGTTCGTTCTAATGGCGGAAGCAAGGATGATCACGGAAGGTTCTAGAAAGTGAAGGAGATATGGGTATAGGTGGAATTCGTAATGAAGAGATGATGAAATTATTCGGGAAGTTTGTACGGGATAGGGAGACTAGAGGATCGGTTCCGAATCAACATGAGGGATGTCAAAGTGATGGATTAGAAAGATTTGTGAAGATGAACCCACCGAGCTTTAACGGAGATCCGAATCCGTTCAAGGCGTAAAATGGTTAGCGTAAATGAATAGGATTTTCGAGGTTATAGAAAGTCCCAAAGAAAGAGAAAGTTAGGTATGCCGTTTTCAAACTTGATGGTCTAGGCGATCGGTGGTGGCATATTGTGAAGGAAAGTTGGAAGCGGGATCATACGCCCCAGACTTGGGATAATTTCACTCAACAGTTCGAGGACTATTACATTTCCATGGTTACAAGGGATAAGAAGGAGATTGAATTCTTAAGACTAAAACAAGGGAACATGACGGTGAATCAGTATTTGGTCAGGTTTGAGGAATTAGCTAGGTGTTGCCCTCATTTGGTATCGCATGAAGTGAAAAGGGTTCTAAGTTTGTAACGTGTTTGAGGAGTGAGCTTAGGAAGAAATTATGGATTAATAATTTCGCCGATTTTCAGACAGTCATAGATAGAGCATATAAGGTCGAAAAGGACATTGGGGAAAATAGTGGAAAATTGGAAGATGGGATTGGAAACAAGCCAAAGTATATAAGACAAGGATCCAAAATCATTAGAAATCAGCCACAGGCTTTAACTTCAGGAAGTGTGAGAGGAGAGTTTGTTGTAGCTTCTTCATCTAGGCCAAAATCCAAACAGTATGGGATGAATTGTAAATTTTGCAAGAAGATTGGGCATACCGAAGATCGTTGTTGGAGTAGACAAGGTAAGTGTATTAAGTGTGGGGAATTGGGACACTTTAGGAGGAATTGTCCAAAGTTTCTTCAGGGACGAGTTTCAAGCAGCGGTCAGCCGGGTGGACGTCAAAGAAGTGGTACCAAAAGAGATAGCGAAGGAGAACCGAAAGAGAAGGTCTATGGTCGAGTACATGTTTCGAACCTAGGAGAGATAGTTTCCTCAGAGGTTACTAAAGGTATATTCCCTGTCTCAGAATTAGGGGTCATATTTTATGGATCCTGTTGCATATCATTTATGCTTGGCATCACATTTTGCTTATATGTGACATATATTGTTTGAGATGTTGTTTTATTGTTAGAGGATTCTGCTCTTATGAGAGAATACCTCGAACCTTCTTGGGTTTACCACGATGTTGAAGTGGTTATGGCTGAGCATGTATTGCCAGTTGAATTGGTATAACTATTAATTAATGATTTTTAGATATACTTGACCTGGAGGGTTAAGTAGTTGTGGTATAATGGTAGACTATCATAATAAGTGAGTCTCCTTTTTCCATGCCTAGATTGCTTATATTGGTATTTGTTATAGGTAAACCTTAATGTGAAATTCTTGTTATATGTGAATATTTAAGGTGAAACATTTGAATTAAAGATGTGAAGGGTAATTAGTATATGTTAGACTTGCATAAGAAGTCTTTTCAAAAAATTGTATGTGCTAATTGTGAGTAAATGGTAAATGTGCTCCCGCCGGTATATTTCATGTGTTGGTTCTTAGTATGATAAGCAGAATTGTAATCCTTATTTTGATGGCTTTAGGGTAGTGAGAATTGATGATCTCTTTGTTAATTTAAGTTTCGGGAAGATTGTGAAAATCATTTGAGAGTTGGGTTAATGATGTCCTTGTGAGGAGTCCCTGTATGCAAAATTCGGCTAGTATGAGTTGGCCGAGAGGATTTCAAATTTTTGGGTTCTATAGTCTTAAACCCGGATGTTGCCATGGATCTTGTGAGGGTTGAGTCCGTGATCTTTGAGTTGGCAAATGCTATCGAAGAGATTTAAGGAATTCTTAAGAAATGAAAGATCGTTGCTTTAATTAAATTTAAAGGATGTATAAATGGTGTAGGATGTAATAAGTATGAATTATATTGACAGAAATGGAAAATAGATTGGCTATAGATTCGATCCTTACCTTACTTAACGTATGTGAGGACTTTGTGAAATTTTAAGGTGCATTAAAGGAAGATTTGATTATGATATGATACGGAATGGGAAATTGATAACGTAGGCTTTGAGGAGTTTGACTTAGATAAGTGAGATTTTCTTATCTTCTACTTGGGAGTAGCTACACTTGTGTTGCGTATTTAAGCAGGTACCTTATCTTTTTGAAGCTTCCTTTGAGAGTTGTTACCGATCTTAAAGTTGGAGAATTAAGTTAGTCGAAAGGAAGAAATTAGAAGACTACCCAAATTCTTGAGGAATAGGTTATATTGTGTGACGGATTTCCTTCCAACTTGAGAGGTTTAATTAACCTTAGCGAGTTTGCGTAAATAGCAGGTATCATTCTAGCTTTGAGATAAAATCGTATGAGGCGTGGTTCAGGGAGATATTATCGATCTCCAATTTGTCGGGATGAGGTTAGTGAAGCTAGGCCTAAGGTAATTTAGCGCCAAAGTTTGTTAATTCATTGAAGTTTTAGAAACGATTGGTGATTTGACTTAGAGACCGACTTAGAGTAGCTTATTGAGCGTTGGAAGTTTAAATGTAATGTCGTAATGTATTGGGTAACATAAGATATAATACTTTTGATTTAAATATACTTCTTTGAGGTCGTGAAATTCGGGTTAGTGATGATGGTATGGTATTCTCGGAATATTAAGTTGTAATATCACATTATTAATGAAATTAGAATCTTGGAAAGAATCATAGCATTGATGAGACTAATTGAGAATGGAAGTCTTAGAGTATTCGAGTCGTGAAAGTGTATAGTAGAATCATGTCATTGAGAAATCTAATTACAAATATTAAGTTAGAATGTATGAAAGGTAACCTTTGCTAGTTTGAACCTTAGGGTAAATGACAATCAAATTCGGGACGAATTTTCTTTAAGGGGGAGTGAGTGTAACGACCCCAACCCTAGGCATCAATTTTTAATATTATATTAAATGCTTTTAATATTTATATTTATTTTATGTGTTCAATTATGTCTTTAAATTCTTAATTTAAGATAATTTGGGTGAGAAGTGAATTTGAAACCTCTTGAGAATTTATTGGATATTAAATAAAGAAATGTGGGGAAATAATAAAAATGGAAAAATGATAAATAGTGCAAGGAGGTGAATTGAGTAGGATGAATTATTTGGATAAATGAGTTCAATTTAAATTAAAATGGTGAGGGTGAAAGCCTTAGTAGATTTTAATGGGGGGCCAAAGTTGTAACCTTCCCTCCCCTTGCCAAGTGTCTTCCCCTAACCCCTCCTCTTACTTCCCCCTTGACCGGCCCCCCCCCCTCTCTTCATCCTCCTCACACTACTTCCTCCTCCTTCATTCATTCACTAATTTCCCCCTTCTCCTTCATTCATACTTCTTTCACCTAGAGAAAGCTTAGAGAAATCTCCCATGGAAGCTCTCATCCTCTCTTCTTGAAGCCAAGCAAATCCTCCACCAAATCCAAGTCCAAGAACATCCTTGAAGTTGGATTATCTAGGAGAATCCATCAAGTGAGAAGGATCAATCTTCCATATTAAAATCCAAGTGAGTTGTTATGACCTTCTTTCATTTATGTGCTCATGAACTATCTATTGTTGTTCTTGGTGTTGTGATTGTTATTATATGTTTTGGAAATCTTCTTGAAGTTAGAAAATGGATTAATGACTTAAAAAGATGTTGTGGTTCATGGGAGTTGATTTAGATTTAAGGGAATGGGTGGAATTTGTAGTGATAATCCATCTAGGATTACTTGGGTTTGGGTTTACATGTTTGGAATGGGAATTGGTAAGGTAAAAGTATCATTTGGTGTTCTTGAAGTAAGCTTGGGTAGAAGGAATGGAAACCTAGGCAAGAAAGGGTAAAAATCTGAAGTTTTGGGGTGGAGGGAGGCTTGGGCGGTCGCCCACGGGGCTTGAGCGGCCGCCCATAGCCACAGAAGCTTTGTTGCCTTGGAAGAGCACTTGGGCGGTCGCCCAAGTTGGTTAGGGCGGTCGCCCAAGAGGGCAGAAACCTCAATTTCCTAGGAGGTCCACTTGGGCGGTCGTCCAAGTGGTTAGGGCGGTCGCCCAAGCCCCTGAACCAACCCTTTTTCAATTTAAACCAGAATTGTTTAGCAAGTTGTTTGACCTCTTAGAATTGGTGACTCCCACCCAATATAAATTAGTAGGACCTAATTAACCCGGATACGAATTGATCCTCTTTAACCTAGGTTAGAGTAGGATACCTTGGCTTGGCCATGACCTCTTATGTGGTCAACATGGAATTGTAGGAGTAGTTAAATATTGTTCGGAAAGTGGTCCAAACACGGGAAGTAGGTCTTGCACTTTTATTAAGATTATTCAAGGTTGGGTAATGACTTTGTAGGATTGGTTTATGGTATTTGGTGACTTTACTTGTTCCCCTATCCTTGGTGATTAGTTAGAAATAGCGTAGAAACCATGAGTTTCCCTACTTCGTTAATTGAAGATGAGCATGTATCGCCTTGTGACATTATTATCCCAATTTGTTGAACTGTTGAATTTGGTGTATACCTTAACATCCTGAGTATGGATTAATTGGCAAGTTATTGTGTGGTATCTCAAGTGTGAATTATTTGGTATATGGTTATATTGCATCCCGGTGTGGATTATTTGGTATATGATTATATTGTATCCCGGCGTGGATTATGTGGTTATATGGATACCTTACTTGAATTTATAATCATTGATGGAATTGATTGGCATGAGTATACTTTACCATGTTGTTATATTATAATGCATAGTGTATTATATGGTTGTTGCACTATGGTGTTGATTTCATGAGTATGCATTACCATGTTATTATATTGTTATCCCGTTTTGTGGATTATCTCAAGTATCTATCATGTGCTTGAGCGTGTTTATGTTCGGGTGGGTATGATGGATCTCAATCAATTATTGATTTGTTCAATAAGTGATTGAAGGTTCGTCATACCGGTGACCCTTCCCACTGTGGCCACGGAGTGGCATGTATGCTGTGTATTGACCCAAAAAGCTTTACGGCACTGTTGCGATCGTTGTAAGGAGGGACGAGATTATTGTTGGATACTCTAATATAGGTATCCTTTCTTATATGGATCTCTGGGGCATGAGACCTATAAGAGGTGAATGTGCTGGAGGCAATTCACCAAAGAGCGGAGTTTTACTCCCACGTTGTACGACTTATTGTTCAGACGGGAAAAAGGTAAAATGAGGTAACGTAAGGTGTTTACCGTTTTTATAATGTGTTATGTGCTACCATGCTATGTGTTGCACTTTGTTTGGCATCTTGCTGCATATCATAATAGCTCATTGAGATTTATTCTCACCCCTCTCCCTTTACTGTTTTAGATTAGAGACAGGTGACCCGAACCCGCGAGGCCTAGGGATTTCATTGTGGATTTTGCCTTTGGGGCTTGACAAGTTAAGTATAGGATTCGGTTGTTAGGAGTATTTATTAAGTAATCTTCTTTTGTAATTTGTATGGAAAACTCTTTTGTTAAACAAGGTTAATCAAGGTTTCCAATGTAATTGGTTAGATGTCGGTTTATTAAAGTTGTAGTTGGATTTTCTTTAAGCAGGGATATTATCAATTGATTTTTATTTGGAAGTTTGAAAAGTGGTTTTCCTGTAAAGGCAAATAAATGTTTTAAAATGAAGATGGAATTTCTTAGTTTGAGCTCCCTTAGCTCGGGACACGTGTTAGGTCCCGGGTTGGGGTGCTCACAGTATCACTAGAGTATGCTTAGATTGAGTGGGAGTTTTGTATTTTGCTCTTACATTTATTGTTATAAGTATATTTGTTTTTTTCAGTTTTGGTTAATAAAGTTATTTTGCACTCTGAATATTTGGTTGATCTCAAAATAAGGTTGGACCAGTTGAGAATAGACATGTGAAGATCACATTACATGTTATTCCATGCTACACATTCATACTTGATCCATGTCATTTAGTTGAGTTAATATATGTGACCACTGATGGGTCTAGTTGCGCTAATAGTGACGAAAACCTCTTTGATCCTTATGTTGATTTGACTAATGGACCGGATTGGTTTAAGATGACACAATTTGGTAAAGCATTGCTGTTAAGGTTTATAATGTGATATGCAATTAAACTAAGGTATTATACTATGTACATGTGTAAGTCCAAGTGGGAGATTGTTGGAATATTT